>JARVZY010001992.1:0-609000 GCA_030686995.1 Artemisia argyi | reverse complement strand
ATATTCCCTTTTTGTACATTATCCATAAGAAAGTGGTGTCGTATTTCTATATGTTTAGTCCTAGTGTGTTGCACCGGATTTTTACTTAAGTCTATCGCACCTTTGTTATCGCACATAATGGGAACGTTTTCTAACCTAATGCCATAGTCTATAAGAGCTTGTTTCATCCATAGTGCTTGTTGACATGCCTTTCCAGTGCTTACATATTCGGCTTCGGTGGTAGAAATAGCAAGAGCGGTTTGCTTCTTCGAAAACCAAGATGTTAGACAACATCCCATAAACGTGCAAATACCGCTAGTGCTTTTTCTATCTACGTAGTCTCCCGCATGATCCAAATCCGCATAGACGATGGTTTCTATGCCGGATCCCTTAGGATACTATAATCCTAAGTGTATAGTGCCTTTAATGTATCGGAAGATACGCTTAACCGCTTCTATGTGAGAGGTTTTGGGATCCTCTTGAAAATGGGCACAAAGGCAGACACTAAACATGATATCGGGTCTACTTGCCGTCAAGTATAGTAAACTACCTATCATTCCTCTATACTTGGTGTTATCTATGGACTCACCTTCATCATCCTTGGTGAGCTTTACTTCCGTAGACATGGGAGTCTTCATGGGTTTTGAGTCTTCTAGGCCAAATTTCTTAAGCATTTCCTTAATGTACTTAGATTGGTTAAAAAATATTCCATCTTCTAATTGTTTTATTTGTAATCCTAGGAAGAAGTTAAGTTCACCCATCATACTCATCTCAAACTCATCATGCATGATTTTGGCAAATTCATCACACATGTCTTGACAAGTCGATCCAAATATAATGTCATCAACATATATTTGGACAATGATGAGATTTGGGTCTTTCCTTTTAGTGAAAAGAGTGTTATCTACCATTCCCATGGAATAATCATGTTTAATAAGAAAAGCTTTTAATCGATCATACCAAGCTTTGGGAGCTTGTTTGAGTCCATACAAAGCTTTCTTTAACTTATAAACATAATCAGGTTTTGCGAAGTCAATGAATCCTGGAGGTTGTGCCACATATACCTCCTCATTGATAAAACCGTTAAGGAATGCACTTTTCACGTCCATTTGGAATAACTTAAAATCTAGGGTGCATGCATAGGCAAGTAGTATCCTAATTGATTCTAATCTAGCTACGGGGGCATAAGTTTCGTCATAACCAATTCCTTCTTGTTGATTATAACCTTGGGCAACTAACCTAGCTTTATTCCTAGTAACTACTCCACTTTCATCTAATTTATTCCTATATACCCATTTAGTTCCTATGATGGTCATATTCATTGGATTTGGGACTAATTCCCAAACATCATTTGCCTTAAATTGATTTAATTCTTCTTGCATAGCTATAACCCAACTTTCATCTTTTAAAGCCTCATTAATATTCTTAGGTTCTATTACTGAGAGGAAACAAAAGAAATTATTTTTATCTTGAGCTTGTGACCTAAAGGTTCTTTGGTTAAGATGTCCTATTATATTATCTAGTGGATGTGACCTAGATTCTTTAATATTTACAATTTCGTTATTTCCTAAGTTAATGGCTTCATTGTCATTTCCTATGGGTTTTGTTTTACTAAACTCAATTGCTTCTTCTTCAACTAAGTCATCATCTTCTAAAGGTAAAGTTTTAGGAGGTGGTGGTGTTTCATCAAATGTTACATTTAGTGATTCTTCTACTTTCATGGTGTGTTTGTTAAGTATTATATATGCTTTACTATTTTGTGAGTATCCTAAAAATATTCCTTCATATGATTTTGGATCAAACTTAGTGAGGTAATCCTTAGTGTTTAGAATATAACATTTACTTCCAAATACCCTAAAGTAGCTTAAGTTTGGTTTTCTACCTCTTAGTAACTCATAAGGAGTTTTTCCTAGAATTCTCCTAATTGATACCCTATTTAAAATATATGTCGATGTATCTACGGCGTGACACCAAAATTTTTGTGGGATAGATTGTTCATTTAACATTGTTCTACTCATTTCTTGTTGTGACCTATTTTTTCTTTCTACTACGCCATTTGATTGAGGAGTACGAGGAGCGGAGAAATTGTGAGATATTCCATTTAAATCACAATATTTTTCGAATTGTACTTCATTGTCAAATTCCCTACCATGGTCCGTCCTAATGGCTACTATTGTGCATCCTAATTTATTTTGAATCATTTTACTAAATATTTTGAATTTTTCAAAGGCTTGGGTCTTGTCACTTAAAAACCTAGTTCACGTGTATCGTGAGTAGTCATCTACTATTACTAAGGTATATTTGTTTCCTCCATAGCTCCACACAACGGATAGACCGAAAAGATCCATATGTAATAATTCTAGGCACCTAGTAGTGGATACTATATTTTTAGCTTTGTGACTAGCATGAGCTTGTTTTCCAATTTTACATGCATCACAAAAATGCTTGTCATATTTTAGATTAGGTAAGTTTCTAACTAATTCCTTAGAGGCCAAAGATTGTATTTGTTGCATGTTAGCATGTCCTAATCTCCTATGCCACAATGTAGAGTTTTCATCTAGGGTCGTTAGGCATATCCTATCCTCAGGCTTGTTTCCTAGTTTCATAACATATATGCCACCTTTCCTAATTCCTCTACCTATAATTTTTCCATTCTTAACTATTTCGCTATCCTCTTCGGTAAAAGTGACTCTACATTTATTATCACATATTTGTCCTATACTAAGCAAGTTATATGTTAAATTATCTACATGCTCTACATTTTCAATAGTAAGTGAGTCTTGAGAAATCGTACCTTTGCCAATGATTTTTCCACGTAAGTCACTACCGAAAATAACGTTACCTCCATTGTATGCCTTGTATGTAGAGAATAGCTTGCGGTTCCCCGTCATGTGCCTCGAACATCCGCTATCTTTGATCCATTCGTCAGGCTCCAAGTCAATTCCTAAACATATTTCGTCGGTTTCTTTTGCTATAAAACACTTTTCGTCTCTTGGCTTTTCAACTTCTTCTTTGTCACTATCACTCCATGTTCCACTAACAAATGCGCCTTGATTTTCATAACCCGACGACTTTAGACATTCGTCAATGAGATGATTTGGACTTCCACATCTAAAGCACTTTCTTTTCCCGTAGTTGTCACTTCTATTTCTTTGGAATGGTTTTCTTTCGTCTCGTGATGATCTAGTGAATCTTCCTCGTCTCTTGAAGAATTTCTTGAATTCTCTTACGGCCATTGCATATTCTTCGTCTTCACTTTCGTCACTTGAATCATCATCATCACTAGGTTCCTTTTTGGCTTTTAGAGCAATGGATTTGGTTTGTTCTTTCTTGACTTTGACCGTTTCCGAATCTCTTCTTATAATTTCTTCATGAACCTTCAAGTTGCCAATTAGTTCATCTAGTGATAACGTCATCAAGTTCTTTGATTCTTCAATTGCTGTGACCTTAGCTCGCCATTTCGGATGCAATGCCCTAAGAAATTTCCTAACACAATTTTTACTAGAAAATGTCTCATCAAGTGCTTTTAAACTTGTGATAATAGTGTTAAATTTAGCAAAAGCATTATCAATTGATTCCTCTTCCGGAATCATAAATTGTTCATATTGTTGTACAAGAAGATCTATTTTATTATCTTTGACTTGACTATTACCTTGGTGAGTAATTAGTAAAGAATCCCAAATTTCTTTTGCGGTTTTACACATAAAAATTCTTTCATATTCTTTGTGTGGTAACGCTTTATAAATGACCATTTTAGCCTCATTATTTTTTGCTAGTTTCTTTTTCAAATAATCATTTTGTTTTTCAAAAGATACAATTTCATCCATTTTAGTTTCAACATTATATTGAATAGGGGGAAAATCACCAAATGTAATAATATGCCAAAGATTAAGATCTTTTGATTTCACATAAGTTTCGAATCTATTTTTCCAATATAAAAATCCATCACTTTCAAATAGTGGTGGTCTTTGCATATATTGCCCTTCTAAATATTTTTCAGATTCCATAGATCGTTACAAGTTTTAAAATACAATATATTCTAAAAATCTTGCTCGACATGGCTCCTGATACCAATTGTGGAAAACTAGAATGGGGGTTGAATAGTTTTACGTCTTTTTAATTCGTTATAAAAGATAGTTTTAGTGTTTTCTTAGTTTTTAAAATTTGGATTCGATAATATGTGATCTCAAGTCTTGCACAATATAAACAACTATCAATAAGTAAGATATAGCAATGATAAGTAATGAAATAAATAAGAGATGGAAAGATCGAACCGCGAGACAGGAGATTTATAGTGGTTCGGCTACAAGGACACCTTCTTTGCCCTACTCCACTCCCCGAGCACCTAACTCGAGAGTTTTCTTCACTATATCAACAAGCTCCCTTATGGCAGGGAAAACCTTACACACCAATTTACACACCACAACTTCTTCACAACTAAATCACAACTTCTTCACACCAATCTACTTCACAACTAACTACTTCACGCCTATCTTCTTCACACCAATTTACTTCACAACTAACAACTTCACACCTAGCTTCTTCACTACAATCTAATTCCTAACTTTTCTTCTTCACACCAAACAACTAACTAATCACACAATCAATATACCTAGCACAACTATCTACAATCAAATATTCACAACAATCTTCACAAAGAATTATGTAAATAATCTTGATGATGCACCAACAACTTGGATGTGGAGGTCACAACAAGTTGTAATACTTCTTGTCTTGGAGGATAGAAGTATTCTTCTCTTGCACTTGAGAGGATGATGTTTGATTCACTTTGAAACAAAGAATTATGTATTTATGATCAAAGGATTAAGGGACTAGAAATGGGGATTTAGAACAGAAAGTTTAGGAGTGCAAAAGGTAAGAAAATTCTGTGGGATGAACCAGTATTTATAGGGAGAAAATTTATTGTTCTGGAGCGTGGCTGGTCCCCTTAATTAGGGGGCGGTCCCCTTAATGATTAAGGGGGCCGCCTAGTATAATTAAGGGGGCCGCCCTCCTGAACGTTGGATTTTCTTGTCCTTTTGTGAGGGAAATTTTTCTGGATAAAATTTGCCATTTTTGGTTGGAAATTTGAAATCATATATTTATAATGAATTAAACATATTCTTTTAATTCCAAAAGTAATTTTGTAAAAGATATAGAATGTTTAATACATTTTATAAAAATTATAGTGATTAGAAAAATTTCCTTTGATCATGAAATGCAATAAATACTTTGTTTATTCATACCTTAAGTGATATGGATGCAAAAACAAATATTAAGCACTAAAAACTTGTTTACGTCATAAGTTTTAGATTAATGAGTTTATGCTTTGTAATTATCAAAACATAGAGATATTGTTAATATGCTAACAATGTTTTTAGACATTATTTATGTCAACATACTCCATCAGGGATGGCACTCTATACCACAAAACATTCATATGTCTATTGGCAAGATGTGTTGGGCCAACATAGGCACGGACAATCATTCAAGACATTGCGAAAGGCATCGAGAAAAGGATGAAAGAATACAAGACTTGTTGAGTGGACACGCTCTCAAGCGTATTGTGGGCACACAGAACCATGCCAAAGGAAGGCTCATGTGAAACACCTTTCAGTCTGGTCTATGGAACTGAGGCCAGAATACTTGTTGAATTGCTCATCCAAACGAAAAGAGCTGCTATTGTAAACGAGGATGAAAACGAATATTTCCTCAGGTTGGACCTAGCACTAGCCGAGGAAAAGCAAGACCTGGCCGCCATCTGCCTAGCACACTCTAAAAACAAAATGGAAAAGTATTACAACAAACGTGTCTGCCCTGAGTTTTTCAAACCTGGCGACCATGCAATGCGTAGAAACGAGGTCAGCAAGGCCGCAGGTCAAGGCAAGCTCGCTCCTACTTGGGAAAGGCCATACATCATTCGTGAGGCAAACGACAATGGTTCCTACCTGTTAACAACACCTGAAAGGGATGACATTCCCCTATCATGGTATGCATCCAACCTTAAACAATATTACATCTAAAGGTGGATCGATGAACTAAAAACAAACCCTACCTGCTATGCACCACCTAAGGGGGGACCATACTCCCCTCTAATGGCAAGCATACAACCTGTTGGCATGCTACACTTAGGTGAATTTTTATCTTTTATTTCTTATAAAGGCTTCTAACAGCTAGGATACCTCATATGTACTATTTCTACAAATATGCAATGACAAATCCAACACTTTTCTTACAAAGTGTCACATTTAACTGACTATTCATACAAGCAAGCATTTACTCGAACATAAATCAGTCTTTATGAACATGCTCATGAACAAAAGGTTCTTACGGGTCATAAAGCAGTGAATACACCCGACGACGCCTTAGATACGGTTTCATTGCGCAAGCCTATTCCAAGGTACACATACATACAACTTGCCACGAGTGAGTTGCTTGAAGATAACTAGTCGATAGTTACTAGTTATATTGTGCACGACAAAACACAAGTACTTGCTATCGTGTCAAACTTTAAAAAACTTTCAACGGCAGATATTTTTCAAGTTTAACTGATCACTAAACATAGGAATAGCAATACATACAATAAATTGGCTAGACAAGCTAATTTCACTAAGAGTTCAAGATCATAACATCCTAACAGAAAACCCAGGCCTATATGAGCTTGGTAACATACATACATAAATTGGCTTGAACACTAATTTCATTAAGAGTTTAGGGTTACAACATCCTAACTAAAAAACCCAAGCCTACACGAACCTTGTAAATAAAAAATAATAAATTAACGAACGGTCTATTTCATTATAAAATCAGGAAAAACCACCCTATTACAAAACCCAAGAATGTACATGCCTGGTACATTCTATAAAACAATACTGATACATCATGGATTACAGACAAGCGGCCAAAATTTATAAGTAGTCTAAACGCGACCTGACAAAATGAGGCTCCAGCCTACTTAAGAATAACGAATAACAGACCTTGGCCTCAAAAGGTCGTTCACCTTTTCTCTTCAATCAGCAAGCCAACTAACGTAGACCAAACTTTCGCATAAAGACATATGTGGTTAGGGAGAGGTTTGAACGAGGAGAAAGGCTCATAACACAACCCAGGGGTGCCAACAACGCTTGGCTCCCTTCTGGGTATCAAAACAGCTCGAGGCGACAAATACAAACATAAAACGAGTTAAACATGCTTACCGTAGGTGAATGGAGGTACAACTGGACTTAAACACCTATCCCTCGACCTCTCTATCAGTGCTATGCGAGCATTATTACTCACCCTGAGTCGAACGTTAGCCACTTCCAGGGCCATGCAGACACACATGTGTAACAATTGGTCACTGATGGAAAGTCCATCCATGGTGGTCGATGCACCCTACCACGGATGTATGGTGTAACATTTAAGTTTCTCAAAAGGACGACCAAATCATCCTGATAGGACTTAAAAGATGATAGAAAGTCCGATGCAGGACCCTCCACGCCTTCTATCCTAACAATCACTTGCAAAACTCCACCGGGATTAACATACCCAAAGGATGGAAACATTGGACAATGGTAGAAGAAGAGCAAGTGTCTCCATATCCAACCCCCATACACGGGTAAAGGATTCCAGAACACAAAGGTCTTCGCCATCGAAACGACTACTCTTTATCTCACACCATGAAAATCGAAGGAAGACAAAATTCCCTTTGCAAATAATACAACAAAAAAGCCTACGAAAAAACCTTCTTGAAAGAAGTTTTTAGGGTTTGGGAATGATGTGAAAAAATAGGAGAAAAGAGGCTCTAATTGTTGCAAGTTATAACCTCCCCACCTTTATAGCCCTATTTATAGGCAAAAAAAAAACGAATCAGCGACTTACACTTGACAAACACCCATTGGATCGTAACACATTTAATAAAGCGCGTGGTAAACACCCTACAAGGAGCGAGTACTGCTGACGTCAATACACACGTCAGGTACAGTCGAGGGGATGCGTTATACACACCGCTCAAGAAATATCAGGATGACGCCGTCTATAGTCTCAAAGGCAATAAAGAAGCGTCAAATCCCAAAGATAGCGAATATCTGAAGCAGGATATTCCTACACTTCCCTATGAAAACATTGAGTATACACATTTCCCGATTCAGTTTACAAACCTGATCGAGGTGAAAAAGCCTGCATCTAGTTATCATAACAAAAGACAAACGTGAACATCAGCCTGGAAACAAAAGGCCTGGGAACGTATCATATCAATATCAGATTGGGGGACTTGATAGCGTATCAATATGCATGGTGTAAGGTTATTCCTATGGACGCGTGTTACATTTTGCTAGGGAGGTTGTGGCAATTTGAAAGGAAGACCAAGCATGATGGTTTTCTTAACACGTATAGTTTTCGGAAAGATGAAATGAGTATTATTTTGGAATTTTTGGATTCAATGTAGTCTCTATAGGTCGACTCAACTATTGTTCTTAACCGAGTTGATTTCGAGAATGTGGCCAAAATCAACTCGCTAGTGTTTGTGTTGGTTAGGAGAGGCGAATAAAGTGGAAAGTTTGAGTCAAGTGCAACCTTTATTGATATGGTGCTTGAAGAAATCCCATATGGGTTACCTATGATGGTGGATATTCAGCATTTCATTAACTTTGTTTCAGGGTCGTCTATTCCTAATAAACCCGCTTATCGTATGAATCCCAGGGGGAGTATGAGGAGTTACAACAACAAGTGACTAAATTATTGTAAATGGTTTTGATAAAGGGGACTATGAGTCCATGTGTAGTGCCTGCTTTGTCGGTTCCCAAACATGGAGGGGCATATCGGATGTGTATTGATAGTAGAGCTGTCAATAAGATCACGATCAAGTATAGTTTCCCTATTCCTCGTTTTGATGACTTATTTGATCAACTCCATGGTTCATTAGTGTTTTCCAATATTGAATTGAGGAGTTGATATCATCGAATTCACATAAGGCATAGAGATGAGTGCAAAACTGTGTTTAATACTCGGGATTGGTTGTATGAGCAGATGGTCATTCCTTTTGGACTATCCGACGCGCTTAGCACCTTTATGTGATTTATGAACCAAGTTTTTAAACCTTTCATTGGTAAATTTGTAGTTGTATACTTTGATGATTGATGCTGGATTTCAGACCAGGTTAACTATTTATAATTTTCCGTCTACCTAAGGTCTACCTAAGCACTAACGGGCAGTGTACCCGGTTGTGTGTATTGTAGTAATTGGTAAAGCCGAGTTCGTCCCAAGAGCTATGATTGTGGATCCTAATTTAAGTCTAATGTCACTGATTTTAAAGGGGGTTTTGAATAGATTAACATTAAACTAATGAAATGAAATGAAATAAAAGCAAAAGTAAATTGATGAGATAATTAGTAGGGAGAAACGTGCTAGCCTAATTACTAATCTTGTTATGCCATAATTAAGTTTTCCTATTAATGCTTTCTATCGCTTCATGTGGAGGTAAATGTCACTAGGCTCCTCGGGTAAATTCGTCTAGACGATGTTCCATAGATTCCTATTCCGTCATCATGCGTTCGACAGAATTCATGGGTTAATCTATGAGAGTCATTAAGTACTAGCTACAATCTAGACTTATTCTAATGAAACCCGGCTTCTCGGAACTTAGGTTTCCCCTAACTTCTTAAGTATCTCCGTTTGGTAGGTGATCCTATGGTCAATTCGCGCACAAGTAGTGGTAGTCCTATGGTCAATTCTTACCACTACTCACAACCTACTCATCTAAGGTCCGATGGTCAATTCTTCTAGCTTTATAGATACTACCAAACATTAACACTATCAAAACAAAGGTGTCCACGAATAAACTAAGAAAATAATCAAATAAAGCGATGCGAAAACGAAAAAACTAAATCATGGCAATTACAATTTCATAACTAGGCTAACACCATAGGTGTAGCCAATCATATTAAATAATGCAAAAAATTAAATGTTTAAGATCATAATTGTAACCCCCGGTACTTTTTCTAAACCTATTACTAGCCAAAATATTTATTTTCGTACCTGAGACACATTAAAACTTTTATTTGTGATTATTTGGGCTTAGGAAACGTGAGATCTATTAGAAACGAGAACTTATTACTTGATTGACTCAGCACAACCTAGAACACTCGAATTGTATTGCATTTGCCAAATTATTTGAATTATTTTGAGTTTTGGAAAAACTCTGAAGTTTATGCTTGATTTTATTGGAAAAATTATTTCGTGAATAATGGCGCAAGTTTCGTAAATTTTTGAGTCCGTTTGCTATGTCGTTCGAGCCCCGGAGCGTTTATCGTAAGAAGTTTGATGCGTTGGCAATATTGGCCCTTGGAGTATCATCCTACACTTACCCTATACTTTCATTAATTACCAAACCTACCCTACACTATTTTTACCATATATATACCCACAACACACCCCACTACCTCATTTTATTTAATAAAATCACACGCACACTCACCAAACTCTCTCTCTCTCTCTCTCTCTCTCTCTTTGAAATCCGGCCGCCGCCCCTCACCACCGTGCACCAGCAGATTCCGGCCGGCCATCGCCGGAAAATTTTCCGGCCACCCCATATTTTTGTACCAATTTGTAGATCGGGACTCCCCCGTCACTCCCGTAACACCCACACCCCTCCAAACACTCCGACGCACCCCCCATGCGCCACCACCGCCGCGACAACACCACCACCGCCGCCCTCTTTATTTTTCTGACGGTAACACCACCATCCCCAACCACTTTTTTTTTTTTTTTTTTTTTTTTTTTTTTTTTTTTTTTGATTTTAAAACAAAACCCTAGTTTTTATTTAAATTTCGGTTTTAATATTAAAACATTTTTCAAAAATGTTTTTATTAAATGTTTTACACCTAAAAATCTCGTGTGGCTTCTTGTTGTTCTCGACCCGCCGAGACTCGGTATGAACTCATCGAGTCAACTCATGACTCGGTGAGGGTTTGGGTTTATTATTGATGGTGTGATCGAAATGGTGACGAGAGGTGTATATTTTTGTGTTTGGATGTTGATATTAAGGGTCCGTTTGGTTGTGTCGTGCCTCGGCAGCCACGAGCCACCACCACCGCGCCTTGGGTGGTGGTGGGGAGGGAGTATGATTATTATTGTTTTTGTTATTTTTGAGTGTTTGGATTAGTTTTAGGTTAGTTTGGGTTGGATTTGATTGTTTGGTTTGAGCCGAGATGAAGTAAGGTTCGGTTTGGATTGATTTTGGTTTCGGATTATTTGGTGTTGATTCGGGTTTGGTTTTGGAATATTGAAATCGTTGTGGTGATTATTTTTGGGTATCGATTAATAGTCTCGGGATATATTTTTATTAGAAACGGTAATTAAATAAATAAAACGGATAATATATGTATATGAAACATAAAATATATTGTTATAGTTTAGTGGACTTATTATCGGACATGTTTCCGTATTATGACATTGTGAGCTTGTATTGGACGTATCGTATTTACGGCCATGGTTATTTGGATGTTATGGACCCTTTGGTACACGAGACGGTAGGGTACGTTTGGCCCGTAAAGATCTTAACGTGCCTGGAACCCGAACAAATACAAAATGGTCGATAAAACCTAGACAATTAATGGACTACGCGAATGATATATCCAATCATATTTACTTATATATATACGTTAATATTATTTAAAAATAAAGAGTCGTTGACTCGGGAAATGTTATATAAACGGGCAAGTCATTCCGAAATTTTATAAAATTCTTTATAAACTTAAATTATTTTACCAAATACTATTGTTATTTCAAAACCTTTTATTTCAACATTATTTTGGGGAAAACGGTTAAAATCCGAGACTTATTGTTACGTGTTATTATTTATTTTTATTTGCGTGAGTTCTTCTACTTTTATTCTTTTCTTTTCATTTCTTTTCGACGACTTTTTTGGAGGAGTTCTTTCGTCTTTGATGAAATCACGATTATACATGTTTTATTGCCAAAAATACCCCCATTTATGTCGATATATTTAATAATATTGTACTTTTTATTGCAATATTATGTCTATTGGTTATTTTATTATCAAGGTACCGTTCGAGAATTTTTGGAGCAAAAGAGCGGGATTTTGAAAGCTAAACGAAGATTATCGAAGCTTTAAAGGGAAGATTTGAAGATAAACTTGAAGATTCAAGAGAGATTAAATAAAAGCACATCTTTTATCAAGAATTTTGTTTAAAGAGGGCCCAAAAGAAGAATTGTGAGATTTGTAGTCAAGCCCAAGTCCATAGCAGCCAAATTCAACGTTATATTATTTCATATATCAAATGTTGCCATCCTCTATCTAAAAAAAATGAAGAAAGTAGCAGCTGTGCATCTGGGCCACATTTGCACTTGTGTCACCAACCAGAAGTAGCCACCTCATCTCATAAACCCACGCACCCATTTGATTTACCACTGAAATAGGCAACGGTCAAAAGAAAAAAAAAATGTGGTCTTTCAACGGTCTCGTCTCCAACGGTCAAACATCAATACAATGGATCATTTATTGGAAGGAGGATATAAAAGAGGAGAGCAAGACACGAGGAGTCTATCTTCCATTTTTTTTGTACGCAACTTTTTTTTTTTTTTTTTTTTTTTTTTTTTTTTTTTTTTTTTTTATGTTTACTCTCATTTTAAATGTCATTTACTATTAATCAATGATGTAGTTTAACAATTTATTTTTGTATTAACACACTTTTAAGTGTGCTTTATGTTTTAAGACTCTTATTTATTTAATGTTTTAGTCTAATTACCTTTGTCATTAGCTATTAAATTGTTTAATCTTTGTTTATTTTATAAAAAGTTGTTGCTTTTCACATTTTTTGATTAAAATCTTATAAAGTTCAATCCTATTTTTTTTTTATAAAAATCATCATTTTTAGTCATTTTAATTTATAAAGTTTGAATCTTGTAGCTTGAACATTCATATTTACCAAGTCTTTTTATTAACGTTTTAAACTTTTTTACATTTTTTTTAGTGCTAAAATAGTTTTATAAATCAAGTTTTATCAATTTTTAGCTTTCTACAATATAAAGTTGCAAACTTTACTCCATATCTCACTCCGAATTCACTCAAAGATTTAAGTTTTCGATGATTGATTGAAGATTATGGGTAACTAAGGTGTATTTGGGTTGATTATAGCGCTTGGATGGGGTTTTTAATTTAGTGTTCTTATCGTCGTCGTTATGCTTAAACCATATCCGGTGCTCTCCTATCCTTTTCTTTATTTTATTTTATTTTTTTAATTGCATGTTTTGCTTAATTAAATTTCATCATGTTTAGTTTTATTATTATGTTTTTTTAGCGATATTATGATGTTAGAGTAGATTTATTTATATGCTTGTTTGGTGATTGATTGATTTAATGTGGTAGTTAAGTAGTAATTTGGAATGGGTGGTTATAATATAAGTTGAGACTTTTGATTTAAACGATAATTCGAAAATATTATTTTAAAAATGTCAACTTTTAAAGAGTACGATGTGGATTATCGTCGTTTGAATCATTACATTCTTTTCTTGAGATTATTAGGTAAACGAAATTGGTGACCAATAAACTTGGACTAGCATGTGAATTAATCCAAAAGTCAAATTTCTATCTCCTATTATCAATTGTCCAATCCAAATCACCACTTAGTTACCACTAAAAGTCAACCATATCCAAACAAGTATACTTCCTTCCATTTTTATTTGCCGTTATTATTTTAGTTTATCTCGTAGTTTTTCCATAGCTTTCCTTAGCTTTATTTTGCCTTAGTTCCCTTTAGTTTTTCTTTAGTTGTTACTTTGCCTTAGTTATTATTCGTCTTAGGATTCCCTTTAGTTTTTCCTTAGTCTATAATTATTATAAAAACCTAAAATTTGCGATATCTAAGCATCCAACAAGAACTTAAACGCGAGTCTCAAATTCATCATTCTTATAGAACGACAATCCGGGAGATCTATACTTGTCATTATACTTAGGTGTTTTGATTTGTATCCGTATCTTTCCCTCCCATTTACAAATTATTTTTGGTGGGCCCCACAACGACCCTATCAGTCTTTCTTTTGCCTTTGGTTGATTCGCCGACTTATTTCTTTTCTAAACTTTCTTGTCTCCCACACGAGACTTTACAAAATCTATTATCTTTCAAATGCCAGTGTTTTTACAAAACTTTTACTCAAGCATTGTTTATGGAAATATTCGAGTTTAGTTCTGAGTTATGTCATTTATATTGATTAGGTTGTGCTGAGGTCCCTTTTGCTGTGACGCATTATTGATTGATTGCTATATCTCGTTTCCTGCTGCTATTGTTAAGGTGTGATTCATAGCCCCGTTTTTTATATTTTAATTGTTTATAAACCCATGGGGTGAGACACATGCTTTAAATGTTTTTTGAGCACAAGTATTTTTGGTATCTTTTTCCTGAATGATATATATAATTCCTGACGATGTACTAAGTAGCTTGTCTTGCCGGAAAGACCCTCAGATCATGAGCCATTAGTCACCTGTGGGTGAGCGCGAACTTAGTTTATAGGCCTATAGGACTGACCATCTGTGATCGCCTGTAAAATTTCCCTATGAATAGTAAAGTTAATCAAAAATTAATATATCATTACGTTAATTTATAACGTTTTTACCGATAACAATTTATTTATTTATTTATTATTTATTTAAATATGCTATGATTACTCGAAATCACTACGATACTTAAAACCTTTTCTCTTCGGAACGATGCTCACACACGTACCACTATAGTCTAATAATCGCGAGAGTATTAAATTTTACCACTTACGAACTTACGTAACATATTTTTAATAAAATGCGTCCGACAACGTAAAAGTCTCACTAATTAAATACTAAAATATTCACTAATTATAATTAACAAATTTTACTAATCCTAATTAACACTAAACCGGACCCTTAATTACCCTAAGCCCAAACAAAGCTCGGCATGTTACTATTCATAAGCCCAAAACCAAATCAAGCCCAAGTTCCCTTTGTTTTATTTCATTTTCATTCGACTAGGACAATTAGAAACGAGCATGGTACGCTCAAATCCTCCACACGACACCCCTATATTTTTACACGTACTCATTCCTCCCCTAGTCAACAATTAGGATGTCGAGTTTTAGCTTTTCACGTTGAGTCTAGGCACGCTTTTACGAGGCAAAGTAAATGTCCCCAAACATGATTTTATAAAATGTCAACGTATTCAAAACTCAACCATTTTAACCCACGATTGTTTCTAAAACATCCTAAACTCATTTTAAACTTAAACTAAGGTCTAAATATTGCCAAGTTACTATAATCCCACAAGTCACAACCGATTTATAAATCAGTTCACTAAATAAGTGTTGGTCGACATATATTTCCAAACCAAACTTGTACTCCCTTAAATCAAGCACACACTACCCTATTTTATTCACTAAAGAAAGTACCAAAATCTTTTTATAACATATATATCAAGTACCATTCGTTTATAAGTTTTCAAAGCCCACGTTTTTCCTTTGAAATTTGAGATGTCGACCACAAGAAACAAAGACTAGGAGTGACTAGTACTACTCTTACAACTTTAGACTTTTTGAAAACACGTAACCATCCAATCACTTTAAAACTTGGATACTAGAACACCCTTAGAGCACTATATATACCGCATGCATGCATACTACGTTTCCTACTTCCATGCAAACTAAAACTCCACCAAATAATTCTAAGAAATGAACTAAGCAAATGGTCGAAGCTTTGGGTAGGAAATAAGGAGATTCGTGTGGGTTTAGGAGAAGCATTGGGTTGTTTGTGACTCTAGGTCGTGTGTGGAGCCGTTCCCATTTTGCAAACTGAGTATCGATATTTTTATTCACTAAATCACTAAGGTGAGTTCATAGCCCACTTTTATAAAACTGTTTTCGTGGGGAGATACATGCTTAAAACCCTGAACACAAGTATTTTCTTATATTATGCCTGAAATTATTATTGCTTAAGTCCCTTTTTGCCAAAAGCCCCTCATATCATGAACCTTAGTCACCCAAGAGGTGAACGTAAATAATTGTGGATAGATCTATTAGGGATTGACCATCCCCGTTTGGGAGTTGAGAAAACAACCAAACGCACTTTATTTGAAATCTAATAGGTTACTGGCAAGGACCTATCCCGAGGGCACCTGTTACTTTAATCCATCATTTATGATGAGATCTGTCAATCGGCTGAGTGTCATGAGCTTAATGCAATAATAAATGCTTTTCAAACTTATAATTGTAATTCGATGCAATTATCACTATCGCTTGTGTTCAACTACTAAACTTAAACCTATGAATATCACTCAACTTTTGTTGACTTTTAGCATGTTTATCTCAGGAAATTAATGTGAAGGAGCTCGAGGCATGGAGAGGGCATTAACCCTTATAAGGGTGTTAAATAAAATATTTTGTCATTCGGTTTTAATAACTCATGTCTTCTAAGATATGTTAAAACAAATGGAACAACTTTGTATTTGAAAACTTGCTTTTAAATGAATGATAAACATAATTTTAAAACGTCTCTTTGAGTCGTTTTCTATGACATGACTTCGACCCTCTAAGTAATACCCCACAAAGTCTTCCGCTGCTCTAGTTGAAATTTAGGGGGTGTTACAGATTGGTATCAGAGCCAAGGTTATAGAGAACCAGGTGTATTTTAAAACACTGGACTATAATTACGCTTTTAAAACGGACCAAATTTTATTTTTACAAAAGTCATGTTACGCTCTCCGTGCCTTCGCAGCTCCATCAACAGTTAGAAAATGTTATTTATCATATGAGCTTTTTATAATGTTAACGTAGTTTATGATTATATTAATGACTTGCATTTACTATTCGGGATTTTATACAGTACCATGTCGTTATCTTCTCATCCTATCACCTTCTCATCTGACTCAGACTCAGAAACTTCTCTCCCAATACCACCACCCCCATCACCTGCCCAAAACCGTAGACATAGGCATGTCCGTCAACTCCAGATTTACGAGCCAGAACCCTTTGGTCAACTTTTCTGACGATACAGAGGAGGTCCTGTCTGTAAACACACCCCTAGGAAACAAGTGCATGCGACACTTACACCACGTATACCACCACCATCTCCACCTCTACCTACTCCACTCGTATCACCACCACCAGTGATATTTCCCACCTCGCCTATGACTGGAATTAGGCCATCACCATCCTCATCCCTTGAGCACCCTAGGACTATACGACTATCCCCAGTTCCACCAAACACCGTCCTTTACCGACAAACCACCACCGTACCCTTACCAACACCGGATTCACCAACCATTACCACACTATCAGCTCCACCCCGTAGGAGGCCACGTTTTGTAGCTTCATCCCTATTCGACCCCTGTGAACAAACCGTAACCGAGACTACCTCCCGCCCTAAGACCCGTAGGTGGGTCGATGCTCGAAAATGGTCTTTCTTGCTTCCAATCCTTCAGTACTGGAGATCTCAGGAAGGTGCTCCAAGTGCTAGGGAACTAGGAGAGAGTTCATCCTCAGCTGCTTCTAGGATTCTTCCAGTTACCGGAGAACCCATCCACCATACCATACCCTTACTAGCCGCTAGGATAGCCCGCCATGAGGATCGTTTTGATGACATTGTTAGAGTTATCGATGATTTACCACTAGAGCAGATTGAAGCTATAGGAGAAGATGTAGGAAACCTTGAGATTGGTCAGTTGGCTATGGAGGAGAGTTTTGAGCTGATGAGCACCCATCTGGAGGGGGCCATCGAGACGATACGTACGTTGGGAGGTATTGCCATCATGATGCAGGGAGAGATCGATTCGCAGGATGACGAGATTGACAGGATGAGCATTCAGGTCCTAAACCTGAGGAGTATGATTAGGGACACCCACGCCAGAGAGAGAGCCAGAGACTTGACTATAGAGACCATGATGACTATGATTGAAGACCTTCAGCGAAGAGTCAGAGGTGCACCAAGGAATCCATAGATCTGGGACATATCATTATAGCTAAGGACTATCTTAGCCTGCCAATGTGGCATTAATAAAGAAATCTTGTATTGTTATGTTTTCTTGTAAAACGAATGAATGAGACATTATTAATATTATGTTGTCAGTTACTTTGTAATATATTGATGTTTATCTATGTTTTCTGTGGTTGTATCTTTATGCGTTGTTGTGTTCTTATATATATGTTGTCACAGGGCATGTCAGTCCATACAAACCAAACCAAGCATTTATACTTCTATTGTGTGTTGTGATTTATCCAAGCATGTCGTGTTGATTATTTATAATGTTATAAATTTCACGCGATAATTTCTCAACATAATGTAGTTATATATGTGATATTGATAGAGCCATGGCTAGGACAAGGAAAGCGACTACGACTACAACACCCGAAACCGCAACACTTGTAACCGAAACGTCCACACCGACTATGACCACGGCTGACTTCGAGAAAGCAATTGCTGACGGTGTAGCCGCTGGGTTAGAGGCAAATGCACAAAATAGCGGCGCCAGTTTACCACCAGGAGGAAGTGGAACCTCTGTACCCCGCAAGTGTACCTATAAAGATTTTATAGGATGTCAACCAACTTTTTACAAGGGTACAGAAGGAGTGACTGGACTTACTCAGTGGTTCGAGAGAACCGAAACAGTCTTTCAGAGGAGTATCTGTTCGGAGGATTGCAAAGTTACCTTTGCTATCGGAACCCTTTTGCAAGATGCTCTGTCTTGGTGGAATTCTATCACCCAGACTATGGGAATGACTGAAGCATTCCAACTTACCTGGACCGAGTTCAAAGCAAAAATACTGAGGAAGTACTGCCCCCGTGCTGAGCTGAGAAAGCTAGAAGATGAGTTTCACGAGTTAATGGTGAAAGGGATTGATCTCAGGACATATAACAGGAGGTTCCAAGAACTATCAGCACTATGCCCCACGATGGTGCCGGATTTCGAAAGAACCCTGGAGAAATATGTTGAGGGACTTCCTCGGAGCATTGAAGGAGATGTTACCTCGTCAACACCAACTCTGGAAGTGGCAATGACCCTTGCTCAGAAGCTGTTGGACCGAGAGGTCAAGTGTAACAAAGAACTCAAGCGAAAGCTTGATGATAAAAGGACCACACACACCAACAGTAGCAACCACTACCACAACAACTCCAACAACAACTCTAGGAACAACAATCAGAACCGCCATAACTACAACCACCGCAACAGTCAACAGAACCCTAGACAAGAGACTGCCAAAGCATACACCGCCACTGGAAGCGGGGGATATGCGGGTCCAAAACCCCAGTGCCACAAGTGCAAGTTACACCACTATGGGCAGTGCACCATTAAGTGTACAAAGTGTCAGAAGGTGGGCCATCAAGCTAGGGAGTGCAAGATCCCCGCTACAGGGAGCAATCTGCAACCCGTGACCCCAACATGCTACACTTGTGGAGAAATTGGCCATTACAAGAGCCAATGCACCAAAGGAAATGGTCAGGCAAACAACGCTCTTGGGAGAGTCTATATGATGGGAGAAGGAAATACGTCACAGAACCCAGACGTAGTCACGGGTACGTTCCTACTCAATCATCATAGTGCTAAAGTATTATTTGACTCCGGAGCCGATAAGAGTTTTGTGTCTACTACCGTTGCCCCCTTACTTAACATAGCACCCTCTAAGTTAGATACCGCCTATGATATAGAAATGGCCAACGGAGATTTAATAGGCATAGACACCGCAATTCAGAATTGCACCATAACCTTAGAAAACGAAACTTTTCCAATCAACCTCCTGCCTACACAGCTAGGTAGTTTTGATGTCGTCGTCGGGATGGATTGGTTATCCAAAAACCATTCTAGAATCATCTGTGATGAGAGAGCAGTCCATATACGGTGAAACTCTAGTTATCCAAGGCGATAAGAGTAAACCACGACACGGTATCATCTCGTACATCCGAACGGTGAAATACTTGAATCAAGGGTGTCAAGTATTCATGGTTCGAGTAACGGAAGATAAATCAAAGGAAAGACGACTCGAGGACGTTCCCGTCGTCAAGGAGTTTCCAGAAGTTTTTCCTGACGATTTACCCGGCCTTCCACCTACCCGCCAAGTAGAATTCTAGATAGATCTCATGCCTGGAGCAGGACCGGTGGCAAGAGCACCTTATAGGTTAGCCCCGTCTGAGATGAAGGAATTGGCCGAACAACTAGAAGAGTTGTCAGATAAGGGTTTCATCCGACCAAGTTCATCACCTTGGGGAGCTCCAGTCTTATTCGTTAAGAAGAAAGACGGGACTTTCCGAATGTGCATTGACTACCGAGAATTAAACAAATTAACCGTGAAGAATCGGTATCCTCTACCCAGGATCGATGATTTGTTTGATCAACTACAAGGATCGAGTGTCTATTCGAAGATAGACTTGAGGTCAGGGTACCATCAACTAAGAGTTAAGGAGGAAGATATTCCCAAAACAGCTTTTAGGACTCGATACGGACACTTCGAATTCCAAGTGATGCCATTTGGTTTAACTAATGCGCCCGCAGTGTTTATGGATTTGATAAATCGAGTATGCAAACCATACTTAGATAAATTTGTGATTGTATTCATAGATGACATCTTAATCTATTCTCGCAATGAGAAAGAACATGCGGAACACTTGAGGATCATCTTAGAGCTGCTCAAGAAGGAAGAGTTGTACGCCAAGTTCTCTAAGTGTGATTTCTGGATTAGAACTGTACAATTTCTGGGTCATGTTATCGATAGTCAAGGCATCCATGTGGATCCGGCAAAAATTGAGGTCGTTAAGGATTGGGCTGCTCCTACCAACCCTACGGAAATACGCCAATTCTTAGGTCTTGCCGGTTACTACAGGCGATTCATTGAAGGTTTTTCAAAAATCGCCAAGCCTTTGACCGAGTTAAAACAAAAGAATAAGAAGTACAGTTGGGAGGAGAAGCAGGAATCGGCTTTTCAGTTGTTAAAGAAGAAACTCTGTGAAGCATCGATTTTAGCACTACCGGAAGGAAGTGAAGACTTCGTAGTGTACTGCGACGCGACGTACCAAGGTTTAGGTGCGGTACTGATGCAGAGAGACAAAGTGATAGCCTATGCATCACGACAACTTAAGACGCATGAAGTAAACTATACAACTCATGATTTAGAATTAGGAGCGGTAGTATTTGCTCTTAAGATATGGAGACACTATCTGTACGGCACCAAGTGCACGGTATACACAGATCACAAGAGTCTTCAACATATCCTAGATCAAAAGGAGTTGAATATGAGGCAACGTCGATGGTTAGAATTGCTTAGCGACTACGATTGTGAGATTCGCTACCATCCGGGAAAAGCGAACGTCGTGGCAGACGCTTTAAGCAGGAAGGAACGAATAAAACCTCTCAGGGTTCGGTCATTGGGAATGACGGTTTATTCGCCTCTTCCATTGCAAATACTTCAAGCACAATCCGAAGCTCTTCGAGAAGAGAACAGACCAAATGAGAGAATCTACGGCATGCCGGAGAATTCGAATGGTTTTGTGAAGAGATCGAACGGAATGCTCTGTTTTAAGGAAAGAAGTTGGGTTCCACTGTATGGAGGATTACGTGACCTGATCATGCATGAGTCGCACAAATCCAAGTACTCCATCCACCCAGGTTCCGACAAGATGTACCAGGATCTCAAGGAACTCTACTGGTGGCCTGAAAGCCGACATAGCAGAGTATGTCGGAAAATGTTTGACCTGTGCGAGAGTAAAAGCAGAGTATCAGAAACCATCCGGATTGTTGGTACAACCCGAACTTCCCATGTGGAAATGGGAACGAATTACAATGGACTTCATCACCAAACTACCCAAGACGTCAACAGGATATGATACCATATGGGTCATCGTTGATCGTCTCACCAAATACGCTCACTTTCTGCCTATTAAAGAAATCGACAAAATGAATACACTCTCATAGTTGTACTTAAAAGAGATTGTTACTCGACATGGAGTGCCTATCTCAATCATCTCTGATCGAGATAGTCGATTCACGTCTCATTTCTGGAAATCTTTACAGAAAGCTCTAGGAACTAAGTTAGACATGAGCACTGCATACCATCCACAGACCGATGGTCAAAGTAAGAGAACCATCCAAACCTTAGAAGACATGCTCCGAGCATGTGTGATCGACTTCGGAAAAGGTTGGGACAAACACTTACCATTGGTAGAATTCTCCTACAACAATAGTTACCACACTAGTATTAAGGCAGCCCCATTCGAAGCACTATATGGAAGAAAGTGCAGATCACCCGTTTGTTGGGCCGAAGTAGGTGACGTACAACTCACCGGGCCCGAACTCATTCATGAGACAACGGAGAAAATAGTTAAGATCAAACAACGGCTGCAAGCTGCAAGAGATAGGCAGAAAAGCTATGCCGACATAAGACGAAAACCTATGGAATTTCAGGTTGGAGATAGGGTAATGTTGAAAGTTTCTCCTTGGAAAGGAATGATACGCTTTGGAAAGCGTGGAAAGTTAAACCCTAGATACATCGGACCATTTAGCATCCTAGAACAGATTGGACCAGTGGCATATAAGCTAGAGTTGCCAGAAGAACTTAGCCGAGTACACCCTACCTTCCACGTGTCAAACCTTAAGAAGTGTTTATCCGGTGAATCTCTAGTGATCCCACTCAAAGAGATTCAACTCGACGATAAACTTGTCTTTATGGAAGAACCAGTAGAAATCATGGATAGGGAAGTCAAACGATTAAAACAAAACCGTATTCCCATAGTCAAAGTTAGATGGAACTCTAAGCGAGGATCAGAATACACTTGGGAACGCGAGGACCAAATTCGTGCAAAATATCCCCATCTATTTTCTTAGACACCCCTAACGACCATCTTAGACTAGAATTCCGGGACGGAATTCAGAATGAGGGGTAGGTACTGTGATCACCTGTAAAATTTCTCCATGAATAGTAAAGTTAATCAAAAATTAATATATCATTATGTTAATTTATAACGTTTTTACTGATAACAATTTTTTTATTTATTATTTATTTAAATATGCTATGATTACTCGAAATCACTACGATACTTAAAACCTTTTCTCTTCGGAACGATGCTCACACACGTACCACTATAGTCTAATAATCGCGAGAGTATTAAATTTTAATACTTACGAACTTACGTAACATATTTTTAATAAAACGCGTCCGCCAACATAAAAGTCTCACTAATTAAATACTAAAATATTCACTAATTATAATTAACAAATTTTACTAATCCTAATTAACACTAAACCGGACCCTTAATTACCCTAAGCCCAAACAAAGCTCGGCCTGTTACTATTCATAAGCCCAAAACCAAATCAAGCCCAAGTTCCCTTTGTTTTATTTCATTTTCATTCGACTAGGACAATTAGAAACGAGCATGGTACGCTCAAATCCTCCACACGACACCCCTATATTTTTACACGTACTCATTCCTCCCCTAGCCAACAATTAGGATGTCGAGTTTTAGCTTTTCACGTTGAGTCTAGGCACG
Organism: Artemisia argyi; assembly: GCA_030686995.1. Classification (NCBI taxonomy): domain Eukaryota; kingdom Viridiplantae; phylum Streptophyta; class Magnoliopsida; order Asterales; family Asteraceae; genus Artemisia; species Artemisia argyi. The sequence continues at coordinate 585,533 of JARVZY010001992.1, read as the reverse complement.
CTTTTACAAGGAAAGTAAATGTCCCCAAACACGATTTTATAAAATGTCAACGTATTCAAAACTCAACCATTTTAACCCACGATTGTTTCTAAAACATCCTAAACTCATTTTAAACTTAAACTAAGGTCTAAATATTGCCAAGTTACTATAATCCCACAAGTCACAACCGATTTATAAATCAGTTCACTAAATAAGTGTTGGTCGACATATATTTCCAAACCAAACTTGTACTCCCTTAAATCAAGCACACACTACCCTATTTTATTCACTAAAGAAAGTACCAAAATCTTTTTATAACATATATATCAAGTACCATTCGTTTATAAGTTTTCAAAGCCCACGTTTTTCCTTTGAAATTTGAGATGTCGACAACAAGAAACAAAGACTAGGAGTGACTAGTACTACTCTTACAACTTTAGACTTTTTGAAAACACGTAACCATCCAATCACTTTAAAACTTGGATACTAGAACACCCTTAGAACACTATATATACCGCATGCATGCATACTACGTTTCCTACTTCCATGCAAACTAAAACTCCACCAAATAATTCTAAGAAATGAACTAAGCAAATGGTCGAAGCTTTGGGTAGGAAATAAGGAGATTCGTGTGGGTTTAGGAGAAGCATTGGGTTGTTTGTGAACCTTGGTCGAGCAAACTAACACACTACGTACTCATCTCGTTTAATTCTCGACTCTACGTCCCTTTTTCCCCACCATTTGGTGTCGTAAGTCTCTAAAGACTCATTTCAATTCTTTTTGATATACATTTAGTTGCATTACATTTTTACACGACACACACAAACGCACCTCATTATTTAAAATCTAGATAAACGACCTATATATATTATACGTCCATCTATATATTTGACGCCCTAAGAAATAAGCTACGTAAAGATTTGGAACTAAAACACAACGTATAAACCATTTTTAAGTACATTCCTAGCGTACCACAACCCTTTTGAAAAGCCCAAATATTTTTCTAAGTCTTTTATTTACAAAAATTCGTCCAAGGCTAGTCCAAAACACACGCATATCTTTACAAATTACTTAACGAGCATACCTTTTTATTTCACAAACCAATAGACCTCGTGGCATACAATCAATTTTGTGTAGAAACTTTGTAACGAAAATCACATTAGGACCTAGTAATCAAGCCAAAGCAAATCGACCAAGAAACTGTTTTTGAAAAGTTAAGTAATATCGATTAGGCCTTAAGGCCCAATCATTTCAAAATAAGCCAAGGGAATAAGCTGAGGGTATAAGCTATTGGAAAACTTATTCACGATCCAAACCTTAGCCCTAAGCAAAGCCCAAAAACCCCGTAAGCCCATTGGACTTAAAAATACTAACGGGCCTTAATTTTTCGTTTAAAAGCCCATAAGCTAACCATGAACTTTTTCGAACTAATAAGCTGTCAAAATAAGCTTAATAAGCTATTTTGAAACTATTTAGAAAATGAAAACATTAAGTTTTGAAAATTTTGATTTTGGACTAGATTTGCAAAATTTATGAAATTCGGGTCAAAAATGTAAATATTTCAAAGTTTCGGTAAAATGTGTCATTTCATAAACTTTAGGATAAAAACTGATTTTTATAAACTTTAGGGTGGAAAGTGTAAGAAAAATAAAGTTTTGGACTTAAAATGTAATTATATTTAATTTTGGACTAACGGCGTAACGCTAACGCCGTTAGGGTAAAAAGTGTAAATTTTTGAAAATACAAGGGCCATATACTAAAATTTATATTTTCTTTTTTATTTTCATTTTTACGAGTTCCCGTCACGACGTTACGGTTATTTTGAAACTAGTATTATTATTATTATTATTAAACGTCACGTCTATTTTCAAAATATTATTATTATTACTATTATTATTATTAAACGTCACGTCTATTTCCAAACTATTATTATTATTACTATTATTATTATTAAACGTTAAGCATTATTTCAAACTATCGTTACTATTTTTAATTATTACAACTTACATTATATTTATATATATATAACTAAACCAAAAGTACGATATACTATAAAACCCAAAAGTCTTACAAAAAATAAATTAACAAATCACGCATTAAAAAACTACTCGTGATTTAAGACTATCAAACACTGAAAAATTGCCAAATATTATCTAGGTCGTGTGTGGAGCCGTTCCCATTTTGCAAACTGAGTATCGATATTTTTATTCACTAAACCACTAAGGTGAGTTCATAGCCCACTTTTATAAAACTGTTTTCGTGGGGAGATACATGCTTAAAACCCTGAACACAAGTATTTTCTTATATTATGCCTGAAATTATTATTGCTTAAGTCCCTTTTTCCAAAAGCCCCTCATATCATGAACCTTAGTCACCCAAGAGGTGAACGTAAATAATTGTAGATAGATCTATTAGGGATTGACCATCCCCGTTTGGGAGTTGAGAAAACAACCAAACGCACTTTATTTGAAATCTAATAGGTTACTGGCAAGGACCTATCCCGAGGGCACCTGTTACTTTAATCCATCATTTATGATGAGATCTGTCAATCGGCTGTGTGTCATGAGCTTAATGCAATAATAAATGCTTTTCAAACTTATAATTGTAATTCGATGCAATTATCACTATCGCTTGTGTTCAACTACTTAACTTAAACCTATGAATATCACTCAACTTTTGTTGACTTTTAGCATGTTTATCTCAGGAAATTAATGCGAAGGAGCTCGAGGCATGGAGAGGGCATTAACCCTTATAAGGGTGTTAAATAAAATGTTTTGTCATTCGCTTTTAATAACTCATATCTTCTAAGATATGTTAAAACAAATGGAACAACTTTGTATTTGAAAACTTGCTTTTAAATGAATGATAAACATAATTTTAAAACGTCTCTTTGAGTCGTTTTCTATGACTTGACTTCGATCCTTTAAGTAATACCCCACAAAGTCTTCCGCTGCTCTAGTTGAAATTTAGGGGGTGTTACACCATCCCATTCGTAGTTGTCAAGGGCTTGACATGCGAGTGTACTATTTGTCGTTTTGCCGGGTATTGGCAAGTACCTGGACTTGGGGGCACTTATTATTATGAAATTCCGCGGTTATTGTTTATGTGAGTACAACGTTACTGTCGATTGGTTTGGTTAACGTCTTGCATGTCATGAGCTTAGTATCATCAACCGTATGTATGCAGAGGGATGCCTCTACATATTGGGTGTTACCTTGATTTACCCGGTATTAGCATTTGTTGCTTGTACCATATGATTAAAACCTTTGTGCTCAACTTTATTATTTTAAACCTATGGATTACACTCAACCTTTGTGTTGACTTTTAAGCATGTGTTTCTCAAGTACTACTACAAATTAAGTTTTGGAGCTTTATGATATTGGGCGTGGTGGAGTGGCTAGACGAAGGAAGTTTTCTGTCAAGGCAGCTTATTTCTTTTTCTACTATTTTTATTTTACATGTCATTCGTAAAACCTTGGTGTGTCTTTAATGTTTTCCACTGCTAAACTTATTTACTTTCCGCTGCTAAACTTTTTATTTCTACTTCTACACTTGGTTTTTCCGCTGCTAAACTTTTGTTTTTATTCCGCTGCTATTTGTTAAAGAGTCTATGTACTCTAAAATGGTTTGTAAAACGAATGATGTATTTTGAGGCACTTTTAAAACGTCCCGTGTTGTGGTCGTCTGCAATAAAGATGTCTGGTTTCGATTCGCGTAGTGCCCCCAGCATGTCAGCTGCCGTAATTTGAGTTGGGGTTGCTACAGAATGGCATCAGAGCCATCGTTTATAGAGAACGAGCTCGCACTCGACTATAAACTTTTTCCTGGAGTCAAAATGTTTGAGACAGAAAGTCGACAGCCTTCCATGCCACTTCGCTCCCTGGTATTTCTTTTAAACTTTACATATATATATGTTTTATATTGAGATTGGTTTGTACTTTTTCCACTATCATGCTTTGGCTTATAAAATGGTTTTTCGCGAAAATTTGGCTAGTATTTTTATGTTTCCTTATACTCTTGTAGAGTATCATGTCTGTCCCAGTTCCCCATGATCAGGTTCCAGTCCCACCCGTTGTTGACCCATTGCCTTTTGGAGATGATGTTGAGTTGGATGTTGATGTTGGTTTAGATGATGAGGTAGGTTTAGAGGATGATGCTGATATTGAGGATGATGGAGATGAGGAGATGGATGACGATGATGATGACGAGGAGGAATATGATGAGGAGTTTATGGAGGAGGATCAGGATGTTCCCCTGCCGCCTTTGCCGGTTGTGTCGGTTGTGACTTATGAGTCGGATACGTCTGAGGCATTAGGATACGTGCTTGAGGCTGAGGTTACTTCTACGCACGAGATTGGTGAGTCACCTGCAGCAGCCCGTGTTACTCCGTCAGAGCTTAGAGCTGCTATGAGTCGTCTGAGGCAGGATGTAGAGTGGTGTAGGAATAGTCATAAGAGTATCACTAGGCGTATGAGTGATAGGCAGTCTGAGGTTGCAGGATTGAGGAGAGAGGTTCAGGATGATAGGAGAGCTGCAAGAGAGATGTATATGGAGCTTCAGAGGCAGGTGGAGAGGTTGAGTTGGTTGGAGCAGATGAGTGTTGCATTTCAGGAGCGTATGGATTCGCTAGATGGGAAGATGGATAAGTTGGAGAAGATGGTTGATAAGTTGACCATGAAGGAGGTGTTCTTAGACATTGATAGCCGACACTATCGTACTAGTATCAGTGAGTTATGGAGTGAGTTGCATGAGATGCAGAGACAGGCCTATGCAAAGAGGATGACCTGCCTTAGGTCTTACGACAGCATTGATGTGATGGCTATGTATGGAGATCGTTCAGGAGATCAGTGATTGGATCATTTATAGTAGTTGGTATCTTAATGGTAGTTTACCTAGTATATGCTAAACTGAATTCTTCAGTTGGTAGATTTTATTCGAAACTTGTACTTGTTTTGCATATCTTGTAAGACCAATGTCAAGTATGAAATCTATGATGTATTATGGTGATGTACTATTATTGATGTTGACTTATGCTATATTATGATTTTATTCATGTGATGATGCTTTATCTTGCGCTATGATTCTGACACGTTAATCAAATACTTACAAGTGTTGTGCTTTGTATTGATTGATAGAATTATGCCTCCTAGGAAGATGACCCCTGCTGCTATTCAGCATATGATTGATGAGGGTGTTGCAGCAGTGCTTGCCAGGCAAGCAGGTGTTCCTCAGAATGTTGGACCGGCTAGAGCTCAAGCGGTTCCCAACAACCATTTCTGCACTTTTAAGGAATTTATGGATTGTAAGCCCATTACCTTCAAGGGAACTGAAGGAGCTGTTGGATTGACTCAATGGTTTGAGAAAGTGGAATCGGTGTTTCATAGGAGCAATTGTACTGATAACAATAGGGTGAAGTATGCGACAGGCACACTGTTGGAGCATGCCTTGTCTTGGTGGAATGCTTATGTTCAGGAAAAGGGAATGGAGGAAGCTTATAGTACTTCATGGGAAGATTTCAAGAAAGCTATGGTTAAGAAGTATTGTTCTCGTAGTGATTTGAGGAAGTTGGATACTGAGTTCTATTACTTGGCTGTGAAGGGTTCTGATCTTGCTACTTATGTGCGACGTTTCCAAGAGTTGAAGGTGTTTTGTGCTCACATGGTGCCTGATAATGAGAAGTTGCTAGAGAAGTTTATTGGTGGATTGCCTGCGAGTATTCAAGGGAATGTGACGTCGTACAATGCTGAGCCTTTAGATGATACTATTAGCATGGCTGAATGCCTTATGGATCAGGTGACTAAGCATGGTGTTGTTCAGAAAAGTAATCACTTTGACAACAAGAGAAAATGGGAGGATAACCGAAGTAACAACAACTATAACAACCCCAACAACCGCTACAACAACAATCAGTATCGTAACAACAATCACCATCACCAACAGAATAGGAGACATAAGACTGTTAAGGCATTTGTGGCTGCACAAGGAGGAGCGAATGTTGGATAGCAAACTCTTTGTGGGAAGTGCCACCAGCATCATACTGGACCATGTGCTGTGAGATGTATGAAGTGCAAAGGGTTGGTCATGTTGCAAGGTTTTGTAAGAGTAAGGTTGTGGCGACAGGAGCAAATGCCCAACCTGTGGTTACATGTTTTCGATGTGGAGAGCGTGGACACTATAGGGGACAATGCCCGAAGAATGCTGGACAAGGGAATGTAGGTGCTCGAGGTAGAGTGTACGTGATTGGAAATGGAGAGCCGCATCAAGATCCGAATGTTGTCACTGGTACGTTTCTTCTCAACAACCTTCGTGTTAAAGTTTTGTTTGATTCGGGTGCCGATATGAGTTTTGTGTCTTCTAAGATTGCGCTGTTACTTCGACTTACCCCTACCTTATTAGACGTTAGCTATAGTATTGAACTAGCTGATGGTAACTTAGTAGATACCCGCACCGTGATCCGTGGCTGTACCCTAAATCTTTTAGATCACCCGTTTAGTATTTATTTGATGCCGATCGAGCTCAGAAGCTTCGATGTGATAGTTGGAATGGATTGGTTATCCAAGAATCGAGCGAGCATTGTTTGTGGAGAACGAGTTGTTCATATCCCTCTCAATGATGAGATTTTGATTGTTCGAGGTGATAGGAGTGGAACTCCCCTGAATATCATATCATGTATTAAAACCATGAAATATTTGGAGAAAGGATGTCACGCATTCCTAGCATACGTGGCTAAGAAGGAGTCAGGAGAGAAGCAACTCGAGGATGTTCCTGTAGTGCGTGAGTTTCCTGAAGTATTTCCTGAAGATTTGCCGGGACTTCCGCCATCCCGACAAGTGGAGTTTCGCATCGACATAGTTCCAGGAGCTGCACCTGTTGCGCGTGCACCATATCGTTTAGCACCATCGGAAATGGAGGAGTTATATAAGCAATTGCAAGAGTTGTTGGATAAAGGATTTATTCGACCGAGTTCTTCACCCTGGGAGCTCCAGTGTTATTTGTGAAAAAGAAGGATGGATCGTTAAGGATGTGCATCGACTACCGAGGATTGAATAAGTTAACCGTGAAGAACAGCTACCCGTTATCGAGGATTGATGATTTGTTTGATCAGTTGCAAGGATCGAGTTACTATTCTAAGATTGACTTGAGGTCTGGTTATCACCAACTTAAGGTTCGGGAAGAGGATATTCCCAAGACGGCATTTAGGACCCGTTATGGTCATTATGAGTTTCAAGTTATGCCTTTTGGTTTGACCAATGCGCCTGCAGTGTTCATGGACCTCATGAACCGAGTATACAAGCCTTATCTAGATAAGTTCGTGATAGTTTTTATCGACGATATTTTGATCTACTCAAGGAGCGAGGAAGAGCACAAACAGCCTTTGGCTACGATTCTTAAGTTGCTCAAGGACGAGCAGTTGTACGCAAAGTTCTCTAAGTGTGAGTTTTGGATTCGAAAGGTTCAATTTTTGGGTCATGTGATCGATAGTGAAAGATTACATGTGGATCCCGCTAAGATTGAGGCGATTGAGAAATGGGCAACGCCGGTTAACGCCATAGAAATTCGTCAATTTCTAGGATTGGCTGGGTATTATAGGAGATTCATCGAGGGATTCTCCAAGATATCTAAACCGTTAACCGCATTGACTCACAAGGATAAGAAGTATGAATGGGGAGAGGAAGAAGAGAAGGCATTTCAGACTTTGAAGCAGAAGCTTTGTAGTGCACCGATATTGGCTTTGCCAGATGGAGTAGAGGATTTTGTGGTTTATTGTGATGCCTCGTATCAAGGGTTAGGAGTAGTTTTGATGCAACGAGGGAAGGTTATGGCATATGCTTCCTGACAACTTAAGACTCATGAAGAGAAGTATACCACTCATGATTTGGAGTTAGGAGCCGTGGTTTTTGCCCTCAAGTTGTGGAGACATTACCTTTATGGTACCAAGTGTGTTGTCCTTACCGACCACAAGAGTCTACAGTATATTTTGGATCAGAAGGAGTTGAATATGAGACAACGACGATGGTTGGAGACGTTGAGCGATTATGATTGCGAGATACGATACCACCCTGGAAAAGCTAATGTTGTAGCTGATGCATTGAGCCGCAAGGAACGTTTGAAACCGTTACGCGTTCAAGCTTTAGTTTTGACGATTAACTCGAATTTACCCGCTCAGATTCTGCAAGCACAAGAGGAAGTCATGAAAAGAGGAGAACTTAAGGAGGAGAATGTTGATGGGATGATTAGAAAGGAGAAACTTGAGAAACGTTCAAATGGAACTTTGTGTTACAAAGGAAAAAGTTGGGTGCCTTTGTTTGGAGGACTGAGAGACTTGATTATGCTCGAGTCTCATAAGTCAAAGTATTCTATTCACCCAGGATCTGACAAGATGTATCAGGATGTGAAGAAGTTATATTGGTGGCCCAATATGAAAGCTGAGATTGCCGATTATGTCCGTAAGTGTCTTACGTGCGCCAAGGTTAAGGCTGAACATCAGAAACCGTCTAGTTTACTAGAACAACCTGAGATCCCAGAATGGAAATGGGAAAGAATAACAATGGATTTTGTCACCAAACTACCAAGGACTTCGACAGGATTCGATGCTATTTGGGTAATAGTCGATCGATTGACTAAATCCGCACACTTTTTGCCAATCAAAGAGAATTACAGCATGGATAAGTTGACCAGGCTCTACGTAAAGGAGATAGTATCTCGACATGGAGCACCAGTGTCTATTATCTCAGATCAAGACGACAGGTTTACTTTGAACTTTTAGAAATCACTTCAAGATTCATTTGGCACGAACCTTGACATGAGTACCGCTTACCAGCTACAGACCGATGGTCAAAGCGAGAGAACCATCCAGACTTTGGAAGATATGCTACGTGCATGTGCGATTGATTTCGGAAATGGATGGGAGGTCCATTTGCCTTTGATTGAGGTTTGCTACAACAATAGTTACCACGCGAGTATTAAGGCCGCTCCGTTTGAAGCACTCTATGGTCGGAAGTGCCGATCACCTATATGTTGGGATGAAGTGGGAGAAGCACAGCTTATTGGACCAGATTTAGTTCGTGAGATGACCGAGAAGATTGCTCAGATTAAAGACCGATTGAAAGTTACTCGTGACCGACAGAAGAGTTACGCAGATGTGAGACGCAAACCCCTAGAATTCCAGGAAGGAGATAGGGTTATGCTGAAAGTATCGCCTTGGAAAGGTGTGATCAGGTTTGGTAAGAAGGGAAAGTTGAATCCCCGTTACATAGGACCATTTAATTTTGAAGAGGGTTGGTCCTGTGACATATAAGCTGGAATTGCCACCGGAGCTCAGTAGAGTTCACCCTACTTTCCACGTGTCGAATTTGAAGAAGTGTTTGACCGATGAGACCGCTGTAATTCCGCTTGAGGATATTGACTTATTGAGATTGATGAGTAATTGCATTTTGTAGAGAAGCCCGTTGAAATCATGGATCGCGAGGTTAAGCGATTGAAGAAGAATTGTATTCCTCTTGTGAAGGTTCGTTGGAATTCCAAGAGAGGACCAGAGTATACTTGGGAACGCGAGGACGAGTTTAAATGCAAGTACCCAAATCTTTTCAAAGCCAGGACTGGCAACTCAAACTAAATCCGGGACGGATTTCTAAATAAGATGTATGTGATGTAACCCCCGGTACTTTTTCTAAACCTATTACTAGCCAAAATATTTATTTTCGTACCTGAGACACATTAAAACTTTTATTTGTGATTATTTGGGCTTGGGAAACGTGAGATCTATTGGAAACGAGAACTTTATTCCTTGATTGACTCAGCACAACCTAGAACACTCGAATTGTATTGCATTTGCCAGATTATTTGAAATATTTTGAGTTTTGGAAAAACTCTAAAGTTTATGCTTGATTTTATTGGAAAAATTATTTCATGAACAATGGCGCAAGTTTCGTAAATTTGTGAGTCCGTTTGCTATGTCGTTCGAGCCCCGGAGCATTTATCGTAAGAAGTTTGATGCGTTGGCAATATTGGCCCTTGGAGTATCATCCTACACTTACCCTATACTTTCATTAATTGCCAAACCTACCCTACACTATTTTTACCATATATATACCCACAACACACCCCACTACCTCATTTTATTTAATAAAATCACACACACACTCACCAACTGTCTATCTCTCTCTTTAAAATCCGGCCGCCGCCCCTCACCGCCGTGCACCAGCAGATTCCGGACGGCCATCGCCGGAAAATTTTTCGGCCACCCAATATTTTTGTACCAACTTGTAGATCGGGACTCCCCCGTCACCCCCGTACCACCCACACCCCTCCAAACACCCCGACGCACCCCCCACACACCACCACCGCCGCGACAACACCACCACCGCCGCCCTCTTTATTTTTCCGACGGTAACAGCACCATCCCCCACCACTTCTTTTTTTTTTTTTTTTTTATTATTTTTGATTTTAAAACAAAACCCTAGTTTTTATTTTTATTTAAATTTCGGTTTTAATATTAAAACCTTTTTCAAAAATATTTTTATTAAATGTTTTACATCTAAAAATCTCGTGTGGCTTCTTGTTGTTCTCGACCCGCCGCGATTCGGTATGAACTCATCGAGTCAACTCGTGACTCGGTGAGGGTTTGGGTTTATTATTGATGGCGTGATCGAAATGGTGACGAGAGGTGTATGTTTTTGTGTTTGGATGTTGATATTAAGGGTCCGTTTGGTTGTGTCGTGCCTCGGCAGCCACGAGCCACCACCACCGCGCCTTGGGTGGTGGTGGGAAGGGAGTATGATTATTATTGTTGTTGTTATTTTTGAGTGTTTGGATTAGTTTTAGGTTAGTTTGGGCTGGATTTGATTGTTTGGTTTGAGCCGAGATGAAGTAAGGTTCGGTTTGGATTGATTTTGGTTTCGGATTATTTGGTGTTGATTCGGGTTTGGTTTTGGAGTATTGAAATCGTTGTGGTGATTATTTGTGGGTATTGATGTAACCTCCCGTAATTTTCTCATACGATTAGTAAATATCAATAATTGAATAAAAGGATATTACGTGAATTAAATACCATTTTTACGGGGATTTTTTTTTTTTTTTTTTTTTTTTTTTTTTTTTTTTTTTATGCACGACATATTATGTGAACCACTACAACATTTATGATTGACCATTTACCTAGGAACGATGCTTACACACAACCTCGATAATTTATAAATATCGCGAATAATATAATATATTTAAAACGTTTATATTTTATAAATATACGTTTCGTATATTTACCGTACAATATTTATATATTTCCGGAGCCTACGAAAATTCCCGAGATTGCTCAATAATATTTTGGATCTCGACACGATACTCTGAACAAGCACACCTCTAACTATTATATTTATAAGTCACAAGTACATGTTTGCTTTAGCTCAGTTTATTTTAACTTTTACACACGACGTATCCCTTTTATTTCACAACTCTAGTTTCCATGCTTCTAAGAACCATGAAAGACAATTGTTATCAACTTTTAAATATAATTGCTATACTAGAATATTGATCAAGTTAAGGCACCTTACACAATCTCAAATTAACACAAATAGTAATAACACTTCGTATAAATTCTAATAAACCACCAACTTTCTGTAACGAATTTAAATCCTAAATTTAAGGCCCTCCTGGTCCGAACCAGGAAAAGTGTAAAACACAAAAGTTGTCCGAAATAATGTTTTACGTCTAGACTTGCGAGATTTTGAACCAAAAATGCAATCCCAAGCTGTTATCTTTAAAATACGACCTGTACTTAAACTTGGGTACTACTACATGTGCAAAACTCTTACACCACCTCCCTCACTTGATTACTCCCTCAAATGTAACCTAGAAACCATGTGCATCACCTCCCTTGCTCCCCAATCAACACAAACCCAATACTAAATGTTACATCACTTGTCAGAAACTAATTCACACTTCTCATTGTCCATTACACTTGTAACTTCTCGATTTGATACTAGGAGAGGCAACATGCAAACCATTCGATTTAACAGCTCATAAGAACCTACCTTGTATATACCTTCAAAAGCTCACTATATAAGTCTTCACATGCAAGCTCATAGTTACATACACTTATACGTACACAATCACTCTCATATTTCCCAAACTATAAACGAAACTCATCAAACCTTTCACTTAACCCTCAATTACCACCAAACGGACCCTTAATTATTTTCTTTCTTTTGTTTGGGCCTGAATTAAACCCAACAGATAGCCAAATGGACCCTTGTAATTATCTCTTTTCTTTTCTTTTTTCGCTGATGGGCCTGATCCATCAAACGAGCCCACCAGGCTTTAAATGCCCAAACGGACCCTTAGTAATTTTTGTTTTGTTTTTCTGTTCCAGTCGCGACCAAGGCCACAAGACATCCTCGTTTCTCCCATTTTTGACACACAACCTATGTATATCTTTGCATCACTCGATTCACCATATAGCCAAGAACCAAGAGTAACAAATTTCGATACCTCACTCACCCATTTACTGCCTCAAATACGACCCAAGTAAACCCCAAAACTCATTATTGCCAAACTTGTAAAAACGTGTCACAACTATTCTTAGCACCTCCCATACTCACCAATGCTCACAAACCAACTATGTACATCATGTCAGTTGCCAGAAGTGTCAGGAATGATTCTTACACATTCCTTACCTTGTAATGTCTCGATTGGTTGGTTTTGGAGGCAACATGCATTCATTCTCATCTCAAACTCAAACTCTTGTAACCTCCTACTCATTTTCACACTCAAGACTTCCTTTAAAACCTCCCATGCGATCTCAGTTGAAACCACACACAAAAACGAACCAAAACATTAAAAACCTATTCGAAATATACGAGAAGTGGGACAGAAAGATTGCCAAGTTCTCGAAGGGTTAGAGACGAGTCCAAGTACCAAGTTTAGCTCATCCTAGATCCTTGGTGGGTTGAGAATCGAACCACATTCCTCTTTTGTTCCAGCTCGACACCTAAATTCGACTATCACACCTTTTTGTGGCAAGGTGAGGCACGTTTACTTTCGATATTTTTCAATTTTTGCATTTTACTTTGATCATTTATCTCGTAAAATATAAACACGACCTATACTTTTTATTCAAACTCCTAAATGGTTAATATACTAATAATCGAGATATATAAAGCTTTAAAGCCAATACTCACGTTTTCTTAACAAACATAACACGTTTGTAAGTCACAAGACCTATTCGTATAAAATCTCAACACTTAGAATAATTCTAAGTATTTTAACTATAACCAAACTCGATTTGGACATAAACAAAAGGTCTCGTATATAATTATTTAGACACACGACATATATATTTTATGGTTCGACCTCATTAACCACTTGGTAAACAATTAGGAAACATATTGTACTTGACCTCATAAGCTCGTATAAGCTGTTTGCTCGACCCATTTTGAAACGACCAAATCTGTTTTCTATAAAACTTAATAAATTAACTTTTGGGCTTGTTAAGCCCGTTAAACTGTTTTTAAGCTTATTTAATAAGCTGGTCCTAAAAGCTCAATTGTAACATTTTTGTACCCCTAAAATAAGCCCAAGACCAGGCCCAAAACTTTCGTAAGCCCAACGGATCTAAAAATGTTAATGGGCCTTAGAAGTGTCTCGTTAAGGCCCATTTGGTGAAATAAGTGATTTTTAAACTAATAAGCAGTTTTGATAAGTTAAATAAGCTGTCATGAGCTTATTTAAGAAGTAAAAATGTTAAGTTTTGAATTGGGTAACTTTTGGACTAACTTTGCAAATTTTATTAACCGAGGGACTAAAAGCATAAATCTTGGAAACTTAGGGTAGAAACTATCAAATCTAAATTTTTGGGTTACAAACTGTTAATATTAAAACTTGGAGTTGAAAAATGTAAATAGTGATAGTAATTGGACTTAAAATGGAACAATCGTTAATTTTGGACTAACGGCGTTAAAGTTAGACCGTTAGGGTTAAAAAGGTAACATTTTAAAACTTGAAGAGATTCTCTGTAATATTGTTTTATAAAAATAATATTAATATTTTATATTTAGTATAAAACTCTTATAAATTTAACTTATATATATACGATATAAATATTCGCGTAACTATAATTAATTTTAACGATATATATATATAACGATACGTTTATTTCTTTTCTTTTAAGACTAACATCATAAAACATCGTCTACATATTTCGACTTATTCTTGATGATTTTCCATCACACATCGATCATCGATTATTACACTCACAAGTTATATGTATATATAACTTTGTTCTTGAACTTCAAACATTTAAACGAACATGAGTTTTAATCACAACTGAATGACTAATATTCGCGATAAAACTAGATTTAGACTATCAACTAAAACATACCATATCTTTTAGGTTGTGTGTGAAGCCGTTGCCTTGCATCGTTGAGATTATGTTACTACCACTACTACTGTGCTACTAAGGTGAGTCATAGCCCCTACTCTTACTTGTTTTACAATGGTTTATAAACGTTTTTGGGGGAGATACATGCTTAACTACTGCTTTTACTTTTACAAGTATTCATTAACTAAATACATGACTGTATTTCATATAAACTTTACTGGTTTACACATTTTTATATCTCATAAGGAAATACTGCTATAGACATGATTACAAGTGATTTTTCAATGGTATGCTATATTTGATCTCTATTGCCTAAGTACCGATTACCAAAAGTCCCTCGTTCATGCACTTTAATCACCCAAAGGGTGAGCGTAAGTAGTTGTGAATAGATCTATTAGGGATTGACGATCCCCATTTGGTCGCTAGAGGAAAGCCACCAAATGCACGCTATTTGATTTCATAGGTTACTGGTAAATACCTATCTTGAGGGCCACTGTTTTACATCATTATTATGGATAATTTTGATGCCTGTTAATCGTTTAGTGTCATGAGCTTAGAGCAATAGAACGGTAGTACTGTAGTCATGATACAGTATTACAATGACTGATGTTTGGGGTGTACAATGCTGTAGCCCATTGTTTTATTAAACTATGAGATTGTGCTCACTATATAGCAGGAAAACTATTAATAATTGGCAAACGAACAAACTATTTTGGTGTTGACCCGGTTAGGTCAAACAAACTACTATTTTGGTGTTGGCTCGGTGAAGGGCAAACCAACAGATTAATTTGTATTGAATTGATAAGGAAATCCCTCATTTTCTAATTAACGAATTAAACTATGAACACTATGGATTTTTCTTACACTTTAATTGGATAATCAACTCTTATTTTAAACACTGTGAACTTTTAAACTCTTTGATGTTGGAAATCGATATTCGAAACTATAAACTCTATGAACTCACCAACCTTTGTGTTGACACTTTTAGCATGTGTTTATCTCAGGTAACTAAACAAGAAGGAACTTGAAGGCACGGAGTGGGCTTGTAACCCAACATGGGCTTAAATAAACGTTTTGACACATTTCAAATAAATTTGTTGTTTAAACTATGAAACATCTTGATGTCTCGAATATTTGGTATTTTGAATGAATTAAACTTTAAAGCGTCACTTTTGTGTCGTTTTCTATGATTGTGATAAAGATCCTCGAAGTAACACCCAAAAAGTCTTCCGCTGACATTTTAAGTCTTCCGCTGACGTGATGATTTTGGGGGTGTTACAATTGGCATCAGAGCTGCAGTTATAGAGAACCAAGTGTTTTGAACATTGGACTATAACTACACTTTTAAAACGGACCACTTTTACAAAATACCACCTTATGCCCTCCGTGCCTACGTGTTTCCAACATCTGGTAGAGACATTTCTTTTACACGATTTCTTATATATGTTAACATGTTATGATTATGCTAATGACTTATATTTACTAATCGGGATTATTACAAATACCATGTCTTCATATTCACACCCTATTGTCTTGTCATCCGATTTATAGGCTTCCCCTTCGACATCACCTGATCCAATTCACCGAAATAGGAAAATTCGACAATTTCAGCCGTATGAAGCAAAATTTTCTTATCTCACTACCAAATCTTGTCATACCACCACCAGAATCAGTTGTGCCACCACCACTTACACCACCTGTGCTATCACCATCACCATCTACTAGCTTCTACCAATAGATCCATGAACTTTTTACTGGAGCAGAACTATAGGCATTTTTGAAAGCACATCCCTTGTTCGACGAATTTGATTGGCATTTCGTGCCATATAAGCATATCTTCACTAAAAAGTCATTAGGGCTGCCGTTACCCATACCATGAATATGAACAAGTCCAGTCCGTCCTCCTTCCCTGAATAGGCTATGTCCCCTATATTTCTTTCGCCCTCCGCTTCTGCGCAAAGATTTTGATCCCCCGTTTAGTAAGTCGTGAAAACACTACCTTATGTTTAGACGTATTGATTTTAGTAAAAAGCCAAATAGAGAGTTTTGCGTATGCCTGCTACAGTAAGAGTAAAGGAAAAGCTTGAAAAGCATACTTGCTTTAAGAATGAAAAGAGATTCCTTCAGCGGTTCAACCTTACATCCACATAAGAGTTATTTGCGTAGAAAACCCCAAATAGTCCTCTTAGTATCGAAACCTTCTTTTAACTTGTCAAGAACATAAATAAACTGAAAGACTTTAGACCTTCCACCATAACAAAAGCTGAAGTTCAGCAACTTTCTCTACGTCTATCACTTTTATCCGAAACCCTCATTGTTAAATATCTGTTACAGACAAACTTTTTGTCTAAATGGGTAAGTTACCCCACAGATTTCCTCAGAACAATTAAAAAGAAGAAGCTAATGTAGTAGTAGATACGTTAAGCTAGAAAGAACAATTAAAACCACTCAGGATTAGATCATTAGGAATAACTATTTATTCACCCCTTCATCACACTATACCCTTGTTAGCAGATAGACTTGTCCGACATGAGAATCGAATCAAAACTATTACCGACACCCTCAACGACTTTCTTCGTGAACACGTAGAGACTCTTACAGATGAGATTGAGAACTTCGTAATTGGCCAATTAGTTATGAAGGTTGTATTTGAACAGATGAATACTCAGTTTTGGGAATCAATGGAGTTTATAGGAGCATTGTGTGGAGCTAACACTTCAACGGAAATAATGATGGGAGCCCTGGACCGTGAAATTGAGATGATTGACATAAAGAATGTGTATATTAGGCAAGCCTTACAAAAATCCCTAACTAGGGAAAGAGCAAGAGATCAAACCATCGAAACTATGACCACTGCCATTCAAGAACTTCAAAAACCACATGGACAAAACCTTAGGAAAACCATGGATCTGAAACTTGTCAGCTTAGCAAACCAACGTTCTATTAATAAGGAATCTTGTCATATAATGTTTTGTAAACATTCAAGCAAGTATTAATAAATGTTGTAATGACATCGGTTTATAAACGGGCAGGTCATGCCGAAATTTTATAAAATTCTTTATAAACTTAAATTATTTTACCAAATACTATTATTATTTCAAAACCTTTTATTTCAACATTATTTTGGGGAAAACGGGTAAAATCCGAGACTTATTGTTATGTGTTATTATATATTTTTATTTGCGTGAGTTCTTCTACTTTTATTATTTTCTTTTCATTTCTTTTCGACGACTTTCTTCGAGGAGTTCTTTCGTCTTTCTTTTGCCTTTGGTTGATTCGCCGACTTATTTCTTTTCTAAACTTTCTTGTCTCCCACACGAGACTTTATGAAATCTATTATCTTTCAAATGCCATTGTTTTTACAAAACTTTTACTCAAGCTTTGTTTATGGAAATATTCGAGTTTAGTTCTGAGTTATGCCATTTATATTGATTAGGTTGTGCTGAGGTCCCTTTTGCTGTGACGCATTATTGATTGATTGCTATATCTCGTTTCCAAGGTGTGATTCATAGCCCCGCTTTTTATATTTTAATTGTTTATAAACCCATGGGGTGAGACACATGCTTTAAATGTTTTCTGAGCGCAAGTATTTTTGGTATGCTTTTTCCTGAATGATATATATAATTCCTGATGATGTACTAAGTAGCTTGTCTTGCCGGAAAGACCCTCAGATCATGAGCCATTATTCACCTGCGGGTGAGTGCGAACTTAGTTTATAGGCCTATAGGACTGACCATCCCATTCGTAGTTATCAAGGGCTTGACATGCGAGTGTACTATTTGTCGTTTTGTCGGGTATTGGCAAGTACCTGGCCTTGGGGGCACTTATTATTATGAAATTCCCCGGTTATTGTTTATGTGAGTACAACGTTACTGTTGATTGGTTTGGTTAACGTCTTGCGTGTCATGAGCTTAGTATCATCAACCGTATGTATGCAGAGCGATGCCTCTACATATTGGGTGTTACCTTGATTTACCCGGTATTAGCATTTGTTGCTTGTACCATATGATTAAAATCTTTGTGCTCAACTTTATTATTTTAAACCTATGGATTACACTCAACCTTTGTGTTGACTTTTAAGCATGTGTTTCTCAGGTACTACTACAAATTAAGTTTTGGAGCTTTATGATCTTGGGCGTGGTGGAGTGGCTGGACGAAGGAAGTTTTCTGTCAAGGCAGCTTATTTCTTTTTCTACTATTTTAATTTTACATGTCATTCGTAAAACCTTGGTGTGTCTTTAATGTTTTCCGCTGCTAAACTTATTTACTTTCCGCTGCTAAACTTTGTATTTCTACTTCTACACTTGGTTTTTCCGCTGCTAAACGTTTGTTTTTATTCTGCTGCTATTTATTAAAGAGTCTATGTACTCTAAAATGGTTTGTAAAACGAATGATGTGTTTTGAGGCCCTTTTAAAACGTCCCGTGTTGTGGTCGTTTGCTATAAAGATGCCTGGTTTCGATTCGCGTAGTGCCCCTAGTATGTCAGCTGCCGTAATTTGAGTTGGGGGTGCTACAATAATAAAAGACATTTAATTAAATACAAATGTTTGATACGAAATACTAAAACTTGTGTAGTAATGATGTGAATTCTCCCTTGGAAATACTTCGTATGCTGCTTAATATCGCCTTTCTGGAAGCCCTTTACGTCCTTTGGTGTTGTATGTTGAGAAGTGATGATGAAAATGCATAATTAGGGCTTGTATTTATAGCCTCATTAAATTTACGGCGTAATCTTAGGAATTGGTTATGTCGTAACCATCATATCTTAGACAATCTTATCCATAGTAAAATATTTACAACGTAACCTTGAAAATGGGTTACGACCGTAAAACTCTCGTAGTGAATTTCATCACTTTTACGCCGTAACCTTGCAAATAGGTTACGGCGTAATTATTTTGACTACAAAATTCTTCTAAGTCTGGAAATATATACGACGTAACCATGTTGTGAAGTTACGCCGTAACCTTGAACTGCGTTGACTTTGGTCTTCTAGTGTAAATCCTAGTTACGGCATAAGTAGAGAGTGAAACTACGCCATAACTCTTGTCTGGCCAGCATGCTCTTATATATTTACTTTAGTAACCTTCCAAATCTGCGTCTCTTTGTTCCTATGCTCATTAATGACCTGAAAATGATATATTAAGAAATAAGAGCATATATTCAAGTAAAACAATAAAAATGATCAGCATATTAGGGGGAAATTGACACTAGATGTTATCAATAATATTCTTGTTTTTATTAATATTGTGGATGAGCACTTATCTCATCGTGAAATTTTTCAGGTTTGAAGGAGCAATGTATGCTAACAGGAACAAGTTTCAATTCCTTGTTGGAGAGGTGACCTTTTTACGATATATCATTACGGGTCAAGGTATCCAGATGGACGAATCGAAGATTGAAGCAATTTTGAATTGGCTACTTCCCACCACTTTTCATAATATTTGTAGTTTTCATGGTTAGCTTCCTTTTACCGTCGTTTTATCAAACATTTCAGTTCTATCATTGCTCATGTTACTGAATGTATGAAAGGGGGCACTTTTCATGGATTGATGAAGCAACCAAGGCATTTAATAAGTAAGTAATGTGTCAATGATATGATAAACAATTTGGTTTGTAACTGTTAAGAAAATAAACGTGTATGAATCGTCTTCTCCAACTGGTAGATAGTCTTGGAGAGCAAATATATGTAGTTAACGTCAAATACTTTAGTAGTCCATGTTCATTCCATGAACAATTAAATATTAGAAAAAATGTCAAAGTAAAAGGAAGTTGTTGATTAAAGTATATTTAAAGTTAAAAAATGGTATAAAATATGTCATGTATATAGTTGTACATACATGTTGAACATTGATCAAAATCCTTTAAGTACTTCTTTGTAGACAACGTTTGTAGTACTTTTTGAGATATTACATCTTCATCACAAAATGAGAACTTTCAAACCCCTTTAGCTTTTGACTCTAGAAACGACAACGTATAGTTGTCCATGTGTGAAACTGGACCTGGCAAATACAAACCAACCTTTGAAAGTGAATGACCCTGGGTCTATTTATTAATTGCAAAGGGTATTCCAAATTGTGTTTTACTAGTATGTATAGACCAGTTTTCAAAGTGTTCCTAAAACACATTTATGTGTATTGTTCTGTATACCACAACGGATAGTGGATACAAAATATATAAGATATTATATGCTTGTGGTGAGCAAATTTATATAGAAGGTGAGTAAAAAGGTGCTTAATGCATAGAATCAAACCAATATACAATCATTATAGCAATTAAACTCTTCTATAATATTAATTTCTTTCTGTAATTTGTCTCCATGTTAGCTGCTAAACTGACATTGATATAAACAAACAAGTTGACCTTATTAAACGAAAAATAGGGTGTCAGCAACTCTTAATTTGTATGGTGCTCGTTCAAAAAATGGTTAATCAGTGAAAAAAGAGGAGAGTCACTTGTCTATTATTTCACTATTGCAAACCTATGAGAACACATTCATACCTGATAGAAACAGTGTAATAGATGATAATTTTAAAAATTATTCAATAATTAAATAAGCAATAAAATCATATTGCAATGCACAACGGAATACTTAATAAAATTACTTGCTTTACAAGAAAAGGTTTCCCCCTGAGACCTTTATACACCACACATTTAACCAATCATGAAATTGATGGAATTTTATGTCAATATTCATGTACATACGGTCATAAAACAAGTTAACAACATTAACCGAAACAAGCGGAAGCAAATGGCCATAATAAATTAAGAGTCCCAAAGTAGATCAGTTTTACTAGGGTACATCACTTTCTAGATCATTTTTTAGGTGAACTGAAACTAGACCACGGACAACTGCATAATTGGACAACTCAACTAGTAAGTGACAAGTGTCCCATATGTGTAAGGTATTGGTTTTAGGGCAACTAATAATCAATGTGCAACCGTATAGAGCAACTGGTTTTTTAGTCAGTGTACATAATATTTTAGTACATGCCAAAAACGAATTAAAAGCATATCCCAACAAGTATGATAGCAAAAGTTAATTTTATAATCTATAGATTAGTTTTTTTATTCATGTCAAGTTTTACAAGAGAAATACCCATTCAAATCTTCTTAAATTTCATTATCAATATACTATTTACAATAAGATTTTTAAAGATATGTGATGCTAATGAAAATTTGTTCAATAGCAAATTTGGTTAGTTATACAACATTTGACTTTATGTATATCTTTGAGTAATTTTAAAATATGATTATAAACATTTGAATTTGATGTGACTGAATGTATAGTGCACAACCCTCCCCCTTTATGTCAACTTTTTATTGCTAGCTTCAACTCTCATTTCAAATTTACTCCAGTCCTTAACAGCTTTTTGTCCTTAACTTGAATCGAAAATTCAAAATTCACTCCAAACATACACAATATCTTGACAATCATCTCAAGGGTTTGAATTCAAATATATACTATAATTATTATGTTTCACTAATAATAAAAAACCGCGACTTTTTTTAACCCTAAACTTAATTAATATTGTACAAAACTAATTCAAAGCAACAATATTAACAGTAAGTCGAAATGGAAATATGAAAATAAAACATCTCTCAACATTTTGAAGGACAAGAAAGGTTTTTGAGACAAAAAGTTATGACGTTACTCCAATAGTAATGCAAAAACCATGCCATACCTCAAATAATTATTTAAACAAAAATAGTGAAAGGTAACAAAATCAGTTCAAAACACATAAAATACATGTAAAATATGCGAAAAGATAGTAGAAAAATAAATTGTAACTATTTTTTTTTGGTTCACAAGCTTTTCAAAGCCATAAACATACAGACATAAAAAAAAAGATAGGAAAAAGGAAAAAGAAATAAAAAGGTGAGTTAATATTGTACGTCAACATTAGTTCCAAAACATGCCCAAATCACATATTTGGATCTAACAAAATGTTAACCATCTTTTTTGGGTTGCATATTCATCGGCAATATTCAATGAAAGATTTATTCTAGTGACACATGATCTGTTAGTAAAATTTAAAAAAATGTATTGTCATAAAAGTAAAAATTAGGCACAGAGACCTACATGTCTTTTTCTACACATATCATAGTGTAAGTAAGAGTGCAGCTTAGAAAGATACATACACAATTGACAAAAAGGGTGGGAATATGTATGAGTATGTGCAGCTTAAAACCTTAAACTTCAACCTTTTACCCCATGTTTTAAAAGTGTCACTAAAGCTCAATTACTTTGAACCACCACACCTGTCACTAAATGAATCTTTCCTTGCAAGCCCGATTGCAAAATTTGAAGGAATCACAAAGGGACGTTGCAATGGAAAAAGTGAGCATGGTTTTGAGATTGCGGAATGATGTAGTATGCAAAGAATATTAATGGTTAAACAAATTTACTGATGTGAGGATTGCCGTCTCACAAAAGGTTTTACCTCTCAAGTGATCTTGAGAGATTTTTGCAATCCTTCAGGCAGTGTACCTGATCGTTGTAGTGTAGTATAGGTATGTCCGGGGAATTGATCGTTCTATAGGGGAATAGTGTCGTTAGGATTTGAAGTGTAATTCAACTAGGTCTAAGGGTGAGGGATGATTTGTTTTGTATTTTTATGAAAGCAATTAAATCTCAGTTTTTGGAAGAGTGGACGGAATTAGTTGCTAGTCAACTAACTCAAAACTAATAATTAAACTAAAAAACAATTAAATAAATAACAAGAAAATAAAATTAGTGAACTTCTTATATTGAGACAAATGTGTTTACTTAGATTTCACTACTCCCTAGTTATCTCTATTGATTAGTTGAATGTCATAATTGTTTAGTTGAAAGATTGTATTCCTTAATACCAGTCGTGGGGGAGTGTACGTCCTTCCCCAACTCTATGAATATCTATTTCTTCTTATGACGATACGTTTAGTATCCTATCATAGAATCATCAACATCTACTCATGCATTAAATACAATCAATAAAACCGTAGTACACATCCGATTACGTATCTTAAGACGTTCAAGCTTGTTACACAAAGGAGGTTAGCCAAATTTCTTAAGCCTAACGCGAGTCAATCAACCAAACAATAAACAACTAATCAACAATCAATAACTAAGTTTCATTAGATCTAAGCAAACACTAAGGAATCTAAGCTAGCATGTTAATGTAAAGAAAAGATAAACAATTAATCAAACAACACATAGACATATTGAATGATTAAAGGAAAACTTATCTTCAATTGAACATGGAAGAAAAGAGGGTATGAAACCCTAAAAAAGCTGTAAAATTCGGACTAGGGTTCATGTCTCCAATGTTGCACAAAGTTACACACTTATGAATGAAAAAAAACAAAACTATATATAGATTTACATAGGTGACGACGTCAGGTTTTGAGTTCTGACACCGCCAGCTTGTCGTCATTAGGGTTTCGTGTTGCACAATTAAGCCTTCTGACGTAGTCACATTCAAATCACTTATGGGCCGTCTCTTGTAAATTTTGTACCAGACGACTTATTTCCAATAACACCTGACTCCGTCAGGTGTAATATCATCAAAAGTTCACTGGAGCGTCAAATGTAATATTGTCCACCTCTTGAATCTTCCAGTGACGGCGTCACCATTTAAGGCATGACACGGTCATGTGTAGTTTCCTAACTTGTTTTTCTTGACGTTGTCGTTTTTTTCACTTTTGACTCCAAAAACGTCCAAAAGGCTCCATTTTTTAGAATTCATGTCCCAAGTACCTAAAATAAGAAAGGAAACGATTTGAGGTAATATTTGATCATATATTTATGATTTAAGGCTTAAATGACCCCTTAAAAGCGTATCAAATAAATCCTTATCATTTACACAACAAATTTAACAAACAACTAATACATTTCCACCGTAAACTTTATATCGGAACTATTTCCAGCAGGGGCCCAACTTTTTCTGCAACAGTGGCGACTTTACCCGGCAAGAAAGCAGCGGCTACAACAGCGGAAAGCGACAACACTAACAAAAAAACGTTAGATCTACAAAAAAAAAACATATAGATATATAAATAAAATAAATAGATCTACAAATAAAATGCATGTAAGAAAACTATAGATCTACAAAAAAAATCAATATATCTACAAATAAAATGTATAGATCTATAAAAAAAAATCTTCAAAACTCATAGATCTATCAAAATGCCTCAAAACTTGATGGTGGACGGTTTCGGTGGTGCGTTGGTTTATGTGTTCGTGGAGTCCGGTGGAGGTGGCGTCAGGTGGTGGCGTCGGATTGTTGGGTGGTTGTGGTGGTGTGAGTTGTTATGGTTTATGTGGAGGAGAGGGTTAGTTGAGTGTTGTGAGATGAGATTTAGGTGGGAGTTGAGTGTTTTATCTGTGTGTGTGTGTGTTTTTTTTTTCTTTTTTTGCGTAAATATAAAGTGGAAGTATTGGTTTGTAGGTTTGGTTTATGTGGTTTTGTTGGTTTGCTAATGTTTGAATATCACAAATCAATGTAAAATGGCCAAAATATCCGGTTGTCCAAGTATAAGTTGCCATAAAACAATACCTTAAAACTACCTCACATATACATTCAACATATATATGAGGTAAAATAATGTCGAACACGTAGCGACACATGGTTGGGTAGTTCAAGTTGCTAAGGGCTAAGGCAACCGGTCTATTTTTAGCTCGCCAAAAAAAATGATATAGAAAGTAGGGCTGAGCAAAACCCGACCGACACCCGCAAACCGTCCCGATCCTGACGTCCCGAATCGTCCCGAATCCCAAACCGACCATACTCGGGTCGGGACTCGGTTTGGGTTTTTCAGCTTGTCGGGATTTGGGTCGGGTCGGGAGTCGGGACGAAGTCGGGATTACAAAGAAAAACCATACAAATCGGTTTTGTTTCGGGACTCGGGAAGGGATTCGGGACGATTCGGGCTAGACTCGGGTCGGGATTCTGTTAGGATTTTCAAGCTTGTCGGGATTCAGGCTTCGTCAGGACGGGTCGGGTTCCGGGCCGATGCACACCCCTACTAGAAAGTGATGAGTCGAAAGACAACTGGTCTACTTCAATAATTTTCCATAAATTAAATACAAATTCCATATTAATTAAGATCTTTCATGCAATAAGTCACTAATCAAACCAATCAAAATATACTACATATATTTGGAGCCATATTATATACGCATTCATTATAATTCTAACATGCATATATTTATAATTTATAAAAAATAATTATAAATCACAAAGAAAAATAAGCATAACAAGTTTATAATTTATCAAAAATAATTATAAATTACAAAGAAAAATAAGCATAACAAGAATGCTTACATTAATTTCCTCGGGAAAAGAAATTGAAGTAAAAAAAATTATAAAATTAGTAGTCGGCGTAACCCAAAAGGAAGTCAGTGATTTGTTATATGAGATTGTAACAATATAGCAATGCAATATATTAATAACCTTAGACATGATGACAAGGAAAAGAAGATTCGAATTATACAGTTTACACAAACTGATTGAATGATAAATGCTCGGAATATAATTGCACCTTAGAAAAAAGAGGAAGAACAAAATTGATATTCATGAACTTGGGGTTAAAATTTGAATGAACAAAGTTTAACACCTCTTTTTCACCTATTGATAGTCGTAATAAATTCGTAACTAATGTGACACGTGGAAAAATATAAATTCAATTAAACACAAACATACAAGCCTGTAAAAAATGCATGATATCGTAATGAATCGTAAACAATCGCAATCTTACCTCATCTTATCGGCGTGTTGAGAATGGTAATATCGCACTTGCCTGAAAGTTTCAAAAGTGAACGAAATTATGGATGTCGAAATGTAGAGAGTTTAACATACAATTTATGAACTACTTTCAAGGATTTATTTTATTTTTTAAATGATGAAGAATTTTGCCGAGATGAAGACGAAGTATACAATTTAAAGTGTTAGGAAGAACTGACATGCCTAACCCAAATGGCAATATAGTTAGTTTACGTAAATATGTCATAGTTTTAACAATATGCCATTTGAGTTAAGTTTGAAATAAGTGACATCTTCGGTCACAAATATGCAAATTTCCCTTAACTAAAAAGTTTTTATAACAAGTAGATGTTCAATTCCAATCACCATAGTAGTGTTTGGATTAACTTATTTATAACTTTGTCAACTTGTTGAAATTCGTAAATTTTAATAGACACGTGTATCTGTTTCACTTACAAGCTTATCAAATATAAGCTAATAAGCTTATTTAACTCATGTTTGGATGCGAGTTTATAATATCTTATGAGAGCTTGATGTCACATAGTCATTCCTTTGACCTCGTGTAGCGTCCTTAACCTGATAAGGGCCAGCCATGAGTCCCGCGTATAATAGAGGTTCATTGGTTCGTCTTGCTTTAGACACATCGTGGGAGCGGCCCCAACTACTGACCAGTGTAGTGTCATATCAAGTCCTCCAATCGTGGCACGTAATACATTCTTATTACTGGGGTACTCTAACAAGACCAACAGAAAAAACCAATAACCCACACATTCAACATGCTTCCGAGCAGAACCCGACCCTTCAAAATTTAGCTCGTGACATTCTCCAACCACAAATTCATGCATGATCTCGTGCATGGTCATTCACCTCAACGAATGAATTCCCTCAAATGATTTAGATTTACTTCGGCTTCATGGCTTAAAGGGACATTCGACTTTCAACTCTTTAGGTCCCAGCGTGCAACGACTACACTCTATCTTGGATTAGTCTGTTACTCTTTCTAGCGACTTAAGATCCAACGTGCAACGACTGTCATCCCCATTTGGATTAGTCCATTACTCTTTCCGGCTTCCATCGAATGCGACATTGTATACTCAACACGACATCATGTTATGCTTAACAACATCCCGAGAGACCTTTCTCACCACCATTGTGCAACCAATACTTTAAAACTTTTAAGAACTTTTATGCTTAACAACATCTGATACCACTTGTCAAGGAGTCATTCATTCGATCCCGCGTGGCATCCTTAACCCGATAAGTACTAACCATCTATCCACGGGCGGTCCTGATAATTTGGATGCCCTATGCGAGCCGAGTGAAATATGCCCCTTGTAACACACATTTTCTTTTAAGGGTTTGGAACGTGGTCAAGCCATGCGGCTCATCCCCATGCCGATTGTTTTTATTAAATAAAAGGTTAAAATATGAGGAGATAAACTCCGAATAACAAGTTTGAACATTGGTCACCTAAAACAATGTCTTCATGCATTTCTTGAATCAGAAGCATCAATTATCTTATCATAATTGACATTTGCTAAAAAAAACTACTTTCAGTACTCACAATCGCTAACCTGTTCAGCCTCTCTTGACTCACTGTACTCCTTTTCTTATAAGTAACTCTTTTATGTTTGAATCTAAACTATCACAAACTCTTACATAAAAAATATTATGATTAACTTCATCAACATAACAACTTTGAGGACTTTGAATTAGCAGTTTACTGTGTACATAGGTTTAATATCGAGCTTTGAATTAGTCATATACTGTTGTTTAATATAAATTAAAATGGGCTTTGAATTAGTAAATATTTTGTTCCTTTTACTTATCTGGTTTTGTATTAAAATGGGCTACATGAATGTACTATAGCTAAACATGAACTTGTAGATTAACGCCCCCTCTTTTGGGCTGCCCTTGGGCCATCGCCCACGTGGCCCATAGCCAAATCCGGGCCTGCATCTGTCCTGCGTATAATAAAGGTTCACTGGTTTTATCCTGCCTTGGATTCATTAGGGGAGCGGCAAGTATAGTGCCATATTGAGTCCTTTACTCGTGTCACCTACTACACCCTTACCATTATACTCTAACAAGACCAACAAAATAGAACCCACACATTCAACACTCTTACAAGCAAAACCTGACCTTTTAGTATTTGGCTTGTGACATTGAGCTATTATAAACGATCTTTTAAAAAAGTAGTGATTGTATGTAGTCAAATTAATTAATAAGAAAATGATTGGGAGACCTAACATATTTGCCTAAATATATGTGGCATGATTATGATGGTTTGTGAAAAAGTAGGTCCTTTAGCTGCAAGCCTACAACCATCAGGATGATGCCACATAGATTTAGTCACATCTTTA
Source organism: Artemisia argyi (assembly GCA_030686995.1). Lineage (NCBI taxonomy): Eukaryota > Viridiplantae > Streptophyta > Magnoliopsida > Asterales > Asteraceae > Artemisia > Artemisia argyi. The sequence continues at coordinate 557,078 of JARVZY010001992.1, read as the reverse complement.
GGCATATATTTAGGCCTCCTAGCTCTTACTTAATATTACGCAAATTACTAATAATGAAAACTCAAAAGCTAGAAATATAATGATAATTCACCCAACACTTATATAAAAATAAAACAATGTCTTCTAGCTTATAATAAAACTTCCAGCTTTAATTCTAGTTTCATTTCGATTCTAGCTGCAACTAATTTCGCAATACACAACTCCAGTCACGACTTTGAAAAGTAAAGATCGAGTTTTTTTTTCAAACATAATAAGGCTGTAAGATACAGTAATAAAACGAAAAGACAAAAATACACCATTGGTCCCTGAACATTCCCAAAAACATCGCGGGGGACCCAAACTCAGAAAAATCGTCACCATGCGTCCAAAACATGGTTTTTTAGGCCGATTGCGTCCCTTGTCCATTTTGGACACGATCAACGCAAAGTTTTAGTTAGATATGCAAGGGTATAATAGGTAAATCACTTTTATGACTACACTTTCGTTAATCAACCCAAGAGTGATACTTTAGGGATAAACTGTGAACTTTACTTCGCAAATTGAGCCTATCTTCTCTGATACGCTAGTTATTATTGGCGCGCCAACCAATTAACGCACTAACCAAACCCATTTACGCAACATAATTACACAAACCCTTATCGAGACCATCACCAGGAAATCAAAAACCAAAACCAAACACTCATTTCCAGTACTCAAAGACCCAACTCAAATTCCAACAATACAATGTCTTTTGAAGATAATGTGATCAACGATATGGCAGAATATATCAGAAACATGCCAGATAACGTGACCATTAATATTATGAATCGCATGCCACTAAAAGATGCGGTGAGGACCTGTACTTTATCGAGAAGCTGGAGGTTTAAGTGGAATTTGTTGTAACAACCGTGATTTTAGTAAGTTAGTTTGACTAATAGTCTCGACCTATTTAACTTTTACTTGGTGTGAATTATGTGTTATGTGTGGTATATTTGAGATATAGATGAGTTTTAGCACTAAATCCCTTTGCGTGGTGTTGTTATTGTAAGTGAGTAATGTTGATATTGGGATAAGTTCATATTGGTCACCTTAATGGTGTGGAAATGACTTGTGTGGTTTTGGTATTTTGAGGTTTTGCGTAACAAGTCTTCATTCAAACATTTGAGCGTTAGTAAGTTACATAGAGTTCGGATTTGTGAGTTATATTTATATTTGTGTGAGATTCTATTTTTGGAAACTTTATTTTAAAAATGATTATTTTTTGAGTCGTCTTAAAAACGAAGGGTTAACGTGTAAGACGTTAGGTATCGTTATGGGATGTTATGAAATATCAAAAGTATAAGGTTTTGAGTGTAATAATTAGAGTTAATAAAAAAAATTATTTGAGGGGGGTGGGCGGCCGATTGGGGTAAAAAGGCAAAAAAGGAAAACCCAATTTGATTCCAAATACATTTCTTAAGCCTAATGGTTATCCCTAAATATTTTAAATACAAAATCAAAACTCTCCTACCCTTTCTTTTGTGAAAACCCGTCAACCAAGGGAGAAAGAGAAGAGAAAAATTTAGGGTTTTTATTTTTGAAGCTAAAATAAAAAACAAGATATAATTTTTTATACTTGTATTCACTCAATTGTTTAATTCTTGATTTGATTCATGTAATACTAATTATGATGGATCCAGGGTTTGTAAGTTTCCATAAATTAATTAATTAAAACATGTTAGGATCAATTATTGATTATATTATGGTGATTGGTGAAGAGATTTAAGTATAAAACATGTTAGTTATTGAGTTAGGGTTTTGGCAGATTTGTAAGGCTGTAAAGATACAAAGTTATTTAATAGATGGAGATGAGCTAGATCATGAATTATGAATCTAAATTGTAGTGCAGTGAAAGAGCTTTCCAAAAAGTCCGGCCACGATCGATTTCGAGGTCCGGAAGGCAGTCTAATGATTTTTGTGAGAAAAGGTATCAAAACTGTTAAACCGGGACAGATTTAGGATAAAAGTATTGAGGTTAAAAGTGGATTAGAAAGTGGAATTAGGGTTATCCCTTCTGATAGAGTTGAGTTCTATATTCCCTTAGACTTTCACACGAAAGAGGGTTGTTAAAAAGTTGTAAAATTTGATTCTTAGGTCAAAACATTTTGGTGTGCGTTCAGATCCGAATTTGAATAGTTTTCAATTTTGATTTTATTAAGAGTACTTGTGTATGTTTTTAGAACATGGCCTTCTGATAATATCTTGTATGTTCATAAGAGACCATGGCAGATTTTTGGTGTGAGTTGTGGAGCTTTTCTTACTGTAATTTTATGTGGGTAAATGTACCCCAAAATTCTGCGTTTTCTGATATTATTTATGCAAGGGATTTAGTGAGTGTAAGTGATTGATAGTGTTTGGTATGGAGTCTAGGTGAACCATAGTGGTTTATATGACCTTTATACATCCATCATATGTGTGTTACATGGACTATAGCTTTTAGCTTGGTCGCGTGTAATGTGGGTTTATTTTGTTGTATAAATTTGTGATTGTTTATTTGGAAGCTGCAAAGACTGAGGTAAGTTCATAGTCCCATTTTTACTTTGTTTTAAACTTGGGATGGGAATGATGCTTGTGTTGAAATACTTTTAAGTTACCGTGATTATGTGGTTTATAAATGAATGACTAGTAAGTGTTATTATAAGTGTATGCATGCTATGATATTATTGTGTGGTTATTTTGTGTGGTTCAATTGGAGGGTAGCTATGTTTCCATTGTTCATTTGAGCAATCTAATTGGAGGATAGTAGCCTTATTTATTATTATTCTATGTGGTCTGATCAAAGGGTTTGGTTACCCATTATTGTTATTGTGGATCGTGGGCGCGTTCCGTCCCTATTGTTGCCTTAAGATGTGTTGTTGGTTGATTAATGGAGATTTCATGCTAGATTGTATAATAACTAGTCTTACTGTCATCCTATGTTTTATAATCACAGCGAACTGGTTGCCTTTTGTGATATTGTGTGTCTTAAAGATATGAATCTCACCAACATTATGATGACGTTTTTAAGCATCATTTTCAGGTGAGCATTCTAAGGCTAAGGTTGAGAAAAGCGAGTAGACGAGACTTAGTTGCATTTGAGAACATTTTATCTTTATGTTTGGTTTTGAATACGCTTGATTTTGGTTGTGATACTTTAATGCTTTCAGTTAGTACTTTACGTTCTATTGAAGATACCTTTTTGGGATATTGTTTTTGGTTATTTTATTTGGGTATTGTTACGACACTTTGTGTCTGTACATTGTTCTATTTGTTTGCGTGTAGTAATTCTCTATATAGATACCATGTGTTGTGATGATATCCATGAAGTTACACTCGCGTTTCTGCCCTAGCGAGGTGTGACAGGTTGGTATCAGAGCCTTGGTTATATAGAAGTAGGTGGTTGAACCTAGACTATAACCTAGTAGTCCCTCATATATAGTTGCATATAGGGCCTAATTGTAAGTATGCTATTTTATATGGTGATTTTCTTATATTTATGAGATGTTTTATCGAGTTTTGGATGTCTATCGAACCCCCATACTTAGTATCGTGTGTGTCATTTATAGAATGACACCTTCTGCGCGAAAGATGCTTTGATGGACCACTGTTGTTGCTACGGGTTGCAAGAGAGTTGGTAGGATGAAGAGGACCAACAAAAGGATCTTGGTTCCTGCTAGCATGCTTCCATGTGCAATTGAGGAGAAGTTAACCCTAGAGAACGTGAATGGAGAAGAGGTGAAAAAGTACGAGACAAAAATGGTTAATAAGGATGGCTACACCATTACGTTCTTTCAGAAGTGTCCTCGACTCTCAGAAAATGATGGTGAAGGTTAGGGTAGACCACGCGATATGTATGAGTACGCGGATCGTGTGGATGAGGAGTTAAGGAATCGTAGGGATGGTTTTGCAAGTTATTCTCTACCACAGTTTGAGGGAGGTAGGGATGGATGGCTAAATGAGGAAGAAGAGGTAGATTCAGATCTGGAGTCCATTGCGAGTAACACGATTTAAGCATTAGGATTTAGCTCGAACCATGTGCGGCATTTTCCGTAGTGTTTTGTTTTGATTGTTTTATGTTGTCTTTTGTTGTTTGACATTGTGCTGGAGCGCGTTTGTATTGAATTATGGGAGTTTTTTCCGAGTTTTAATAATAAGTTTTGAACGGGTTTTGAATATATTATGAGTGGGGATTGTGATTGTTTGGTGTTATATGATATTGTTTTCTTGGATTATGTATGATTATATTGTGAGGTGTTGTTATTGTTAGGAATGGTATTGGAAGCGAGTACATATGTGAAAGGATACATCTATAATTATGGGTGGCCAACATAATTATAAATGTATCACGACACATGTGGACTTATAGCCAATGTTATGTTGACCAATGATAAATGCTTACGTGTAGTAGGGTTAATTTTGATGTGGTGTTAATTGTCCCATTTGATTGGAGTAATTGTGTTAAGTATGAGTATGTAATCGTGGGTATTGTGAATGGCGTATAATGGTTCTAATGTCATGCGTGTTCAGGAATGGCACCGAAAAGACCAAGACGTCCTATTACTAAGTCACCATTGAGTGGAGCATTCAAGACTCCGAAGAAGTTGAAGCCGAAACCCTTTATTAGGGAGAGTAACCCTATCTTCCAATAGCTGATCAATCAACAGTTGGAAACTCTATTACCTGAAATTGTAGGTCATGCGAGAGCGCAAATGGGTAATGGTGCTCACCCTGATGGTGCTGGAAGCGGAGGGAGTGGTAACAATGGATGCTTCTACAAAGAGCTTGTGGCTTGTAAGCCCAAATAATTTGATGGTAAGGGTGGTGTGATAATACTCACTTGGCGGATAGAGAAAATAGAATCAGTAATGGATATTAGTGGCTGTGCTGAGGGCCAGAAGGTTAAGTATGTGGCAAGTTCTTTGATTAATAAAGCGTTGACTTGGTGGAATACGCAAGTTCAAGCTAGGGGAAGAGTGGCCGCGATGGGGATGGTTTGGGAAGACTTCAAAGCTTTAATGGTGGAGGAGTTTTGTCCAAGGAATGAAATGCAGAAATTAGAGGAGGAATTTTGGAATCATGCGATGGTTGGAGCTAATCACGCAGGGTACACTGACAGGTTCCACGAGTTAGCTAGGATGGTCCCTCACCTAGTAACTCCTAAGATAAAGCGTATCGACAAGTACATCCGTGGGTTGGTCCCACAGATACGCAGTATGGTTAGGGCTACGGAGCCGACTACACTTCTAAGTGCTATTTCAGAAAGTCGGGGCTCTAACCGATGAAGCAGTAGGGAGTGGGGTACTCACAAAGACAAGCGAGAAGAGAAAGGAGGAGACTGAAGTGGGTAACAAGGTTGGTTCCAGTACTGATCACAAGAGAGCAAGGAATGGGAAAGGGTTCGAAGAAGCGAATCCTGTGGTGGCAGCAAGTCCTGCAATGGCAGTCGTTCCGGTTGCGGCAGGAAATGTAGATAGAAGGGGGTATACTGGTAACGCTCCCAAATGTGTGAAATGCAATGGTTATCATCATGAGCAGGCTGTGTGTCATATGTGTTTCAGGTGTAACAAGCCTGGACACTTTGCTAGAGAATGTTGTGCGGTGATTACTCAAGCGATCCCAATTAACTCGGTTGGCGCAAGGTTTAACCATAGGGTGTGTTATGAGTGTGGAAGTATGGATCATCTCCGTAATATGTGTCCCAAGCTGAATAGGGCACCTGGTCAAGCAAGGAATTTTTTGACCATTGAAGGAGGCCAAAGGCAAGGGAATAACCGGGATGCATCTAGAGGAAAGACGTTCACCATGAATGCAAATGAGGCATGATAAGATCCGAACGTCATTACTGGTACATTTTCTCTTAACGGTTATTATGCTACTACTTTATTTGATATGGGTGTGGATTACTGTTTTTGTGTCCATTGAATTTGCTAGATTATTGAATGTTGAGCCTAGTGAACTTAGATCTAGTATTGTGATTGAAATAGCTAGTGGTAGAAAAGTAGAGGTTGATAAGGTTATTCGTGGGTGTACTATAGTGTTAGAGGGTGTTTCTTTTATGATTGATTTGATACCCTTTGGACATGGAAGTTTTGATGTGGTGATAGGGATTAATTGGTTGTCTAAGCATAAGGCCGAAGTAGTATGCCATGAAAAGGTAGTTCGAATTCCCTTAGAGAATGGCAATATACTTCGGGTACAAGGAGAAAGCTTAAGGAATGACTCAAAATCCTTTAAGAATGTGAAATCCAAAGAACTTAAGGTAGGAGATATCCCTGTAGTGAGTGAATTTCCTGGCGTTTTTCCTGAAGACTTGTCTGGGTTACCTCCATTCCATCAAGTTGAGTTCCGTATTGAGTTGATTCCTGGAGCGGCACCTGTGGCGAAATCCCCATACCGTTTAGCACCCTCCGAGATGCAGGAGTTGTCTGCACAGTTGCAAGAGCTGCAAGATAAGGGGTTTATTCGTCCTAGTCACTCTCAATGGGGAGCACCTGTGTTGTTTGTTAAGAAGAAGGATGGTTCATTCCGGATGTGCATTGATTATCAAGAATTGAATAAGTTAACTGTCAAGAATCGGTATCCTCTTCCTAGAATTGATGATCTCTTTGATCAGCTGCAAGGCTCACGTTTCTATTCAAAGATGGATCTACGTTCTGGTTATCATCAGCTAAGGGTGTATGAGGAGGATATTCCGAAGACTGCTTTTAGGACTCGTTATGGACACTTTGAGTTTACGGTGATGCCATTTGGGTTGACTAATGCACTCGCGGTATTCACGGATTTAATGAATCGCGTTTGCAATCCTTACTTGGATAAGTTCGTAATTGTGTTCATAGATGATATTTTAATTTACTCTATGACGAAGGAGGAGCATGGAGAACATCTGAAGTTGATCCTTGGATTATTAGAGAGGGAGAAGTTGTACGCCAAGTTCTCAAAATGTGAGTTTTTACTAGAAGAGGTACATTTTCTTGGACATGTGGTAAATGGTAAAGGAATACATGTAGATCCAAGTAAGATAAAAGTGGTCAAGAATTGGAAGGCTCCTACAACGCCGTCTGATATACGTTCTTTCTTAGGATTGGCTGGATATTACAGAAGATTTATAGTGAACTTTTCAAAGATTGCTAAGCCCCTCACTTTGTTGACTCAGAAGAACAAGAAGTGTGTTTGGGGAGAAGAACAGGAGATGGCTTTCCAGTCGCTAAAGGATGGTTTGTGTAATGCACCTATTCTGATGTTACCTGATGGGCCAGATGATTTTGTGGTGGATTGTGATGCTTCGAATCAAGGTTTTGGGTGTGTACTAATGCAGAGAAGAACAGGAGATGGCTTTCCAGTCGCTAAAGGATAGTTTATGTAATGCACCTATTCTGATGTTACTTGATGGGCCAGATGATTTTGTGGTGTATTGTGATGCTTCGAATCAAGGTTTTGGGTGTGTACTAATGCAGAGAGGGAAGGTGATAGCTTATGCTTCCCGACAACTCAAGATCCATGAGAAGAATTATACTACTCATGATTTAGAGCTCGGAGCTGTGGTGTTTGCTCTCAAGAGTTGGAGGCACCATCTCTATGGCACAAAGAGTATTGTCTACACTGATCATAAGAGTCTCCAACATATTTTTACTCAGAAGGATCTGAATATGCGACAGAGAAGATTGATATATTTTTTTAGCGATTATGATTGTGAGATTCGCTATCATCCTGGAAAAGCGAATGTGGTGGCAGATGCGTTAAGTAGAAAGGAAAGGATTAAGCCTAAGCAAGTTAACTAATTTGATGAGTCTGTTAATCTATTTAGTGTGGCCAAGAGTTTGAGGATGATTATGATGAATATGAATACGATAACTATGCGAACCAGGTTTATGATCTTCCAAGGAATTTGGATGCTTTTAAGGCCATATATGGCACCAGGCTTCAAGGTCTTAGGAAGTTAATTTTATTTCGTTATGTCCTATGTTATCCTTTGAGTGATGGTTTGTTTTCTTGTTTATAAAATATGAAGTATCTTGTTATGTAAGCTTTTTGCCTATGTAACGGGCTGAGATATGGGATTTCACCCTTATCCATTATACTTAAACGTTTTTGGTTAATATATTTACCAGGGTGCAAGATTACTCCCCTTTACCCAATAAAAAAGCCTAAGCGTGTGCTAGCTATGAGCATGACATTGCAATCAGGCATTAAGAGTAAGATATTGGCAGCGCAAGAGGAAGCTCTCATGGATGAAAATGTGATAGCTGAGATGCTGCGTGTGTTAGATAAACAAATAGAGAAAAAGGAGGATGGTGGATTATATTTCTTGGATATAATATGGGTTCTATTGGTGGGAGATGTAAGAAAGTTAATCATGGATGAGGCTCATAAAATGAAACTCAATTCATCCAGGATCTTACAAAATGTATCATGATCTTAGAGATGAGTATTGGTGGCCAGGTATGAAGAGGGAGATAGCTGACTATGTTAGTAAATGTCTGACTTGTTTGAAAGTTAAGGTTGAACATCAGAAATCCTCTGGATTACTACAGAAACCACCGATTCCTGAATGGAAGTGGGAGAATATAACAATGGATTTTACTACTAAGTTGCCTCGAACAAGTAATGGGCATGACACGATATGGGTCATTGGGGATAGGCTGACGAAGTCTGCACATTTTCTGGCCATTCGTGAGGACTTTAAGATAGAGAAGCTGGCAAGGATTTATATCAATGAGATTGTGGCACGACATGCGGTACCTGTATCGATTATCTCAGATCGAGATAGTAGGTTTACCTTACGGTTTTGGCAGTCGTTGCAAAAGGTTTTGGATACACGTTTGGATATGAGCACTACTTATCATCCATAGACGGATGGGCAAAGTGAGCGAACGATTCAAACTTTAGAAGATTTGCTTAGAGCGTGTGCTATTGATTTTGGAGGAAGCTGGGATACTCATCTGCCTTTAGCTGAGTTTTCCTATAATAACAGCTATCATTCTAGTATTAGGTGTACACCGTTTGAAATGTTGTATGGGAGGAAATGTAGATCACCTGTTCTATGGGCAGAAGTTGGGACTAGCCAGCAAATTGGTCCTGAACTGGTGCAAGAGACTACGGATATGGTTTTCCAGATTAAGGAATGACTTAAGGCAGCGAGAGACCGCCAAAAGAGTTATGCGGATAATCACCGTAAGTCATTAGAGTTTATTGTTAGTGATTTTGTGATGTTAAAAGTCTTGGAGTGCATTTCAGTAAGATAGGCAAGTTAGCACCTAGATATGTAGGGCCGTTTGAGATTACGGAAAGGATTGGACTTGTGGCATATCGGTTGAAATTGCATGAGCAATTAAGTAGTGTGCATGATACGTTTCACGTATCTAATATGAGGAAATGTTTAGCTGATGCTAGTTTGCATGTGCCATTGGATGAAATCAACGTTAATAGGACCCTTCATTTTGTTGAGGAGCCTGTTTAGATTATGGACCGAGAGGTCAAGAGTATGAAGCGTGGTAAGATAGCATTGATGAAGGTACGTTGGAACTCAAAGCGTGGTCCTGAGTTTACTTGGGAGCGCGAGGATAAAATGAGGTCTAAGTATCTGAAATTGTTTGCTGAGGAGATTGGTGAGACGAGTAGTTAAAATCTCGGGACGCGATTTCCCTGAGTGGGGGATGATGTAACAACCGTGATTTTAACAGGTTAGTTTGACTAATAGTCTCGACCTATTTAACTTTTACTTGGTGTGAATTATGTATTATGTGTGGTATATTTGAGATATAAGTGAGTTTTAGCACTAAATCCCTTTGTGTGGTGTTGTTATTGTGAGTGAGTAATGTTGATATTGGGATAACTTCATTTTGGTCGCCTTAGTGGTGTGGAAATGACTTGTGTGGTTTTGGTGTTTTGAGGTTTTGCATAACAAGTCTTCGTTCAAACACTTGAGCGTTAGTAAGTTACGTAGAGTTCGGATTTGTGAGTTATACTTATATTTTGTGTGATTCTATTTTTGGAAACTTTATTTTGAAAATGATTATTTTCCGAGTCGTCGTAAAAACGAAGGGTTAACGTGTAAGACGTTATGTATCGTTATGGGATGTTATAAAATATCAAAAGTATAAGGTTTTGAGTGTAATAATTAAATTTAATAAAAAAAAAAATTATTTGAGGGGGGTGGGCGGCCGATTGGGGTAAAAAGGCGAAAAAGGGAAACCCAATTTGATTCCAAATACAATTCTTAAGCCTAACGTAGCGTTTGGTATGATGTAATCAAAGTGGGAATGGAAAAAGTTATTACGGTAGAATGAAAAAATCTTGTTTGTTTACACATTTACAATGTAATGAATTATTCCAAATAATGGCTCATTACACCATTTTCATTCCTTAGGGGTCCCCTCCTTTTTTTTCATTGTTCATTTGACCAATCTAATTGGAGGATAGTAGCCTTATTTATTACTACCTCCGTCCCATAATTATTGTCCACATTTGACTTTTGAAGTCTTTATTTTGCAACTTTGACCTTAAATATTTTTATTTGTGTTATATAATACTTGATGAAAATTATACTAATGAAAAATACATTTTAAACCCAATTCGTTTATATACTTTGCATCAAGTAATATATAACGCAAAGAAAATTATTTACGGTCAAATTTGAAAACTAAGACTACAAAAGTCAAATGTGGACAATAATTATGGGACGGAGGGAGTATTATTTTGTGTGGTCTGATCAGAGGGTTTGGTTACCCATTATTGTTATTGTGGATCGTGGGCGCGTTCCGTCCTTATTGTTGCCTTAAGATGCGTTGTTGGTTGATTGATGGAGATTGCATGCTAGATTGAATAATAACTAGTCTTACTGTTATGCTATGTTTATAATCACAGGGAACTGGTTGCCTTGTGTGATATTGTGTGTCTTAAACCTATGAATCTCACCAGCATTATGTTGATGTTTTTAAGCATCATTTTTGGGTGAGAATCCTAAGGCTAAGGTTGAGAGAAGCGACTAGACGAGACTTAGTTGCATTTGAGAACATTATCTTTATGTTTGGTTTTGAATACGCTTGATTTTGGTTGTGATAATTTAATGTCTTTCAATTAGTACTTTACGTTCTATTGAAGATACCTTTTTGCCATATTGTTTTTGGTTATTTTATTGGGGTATTGTTACGACACTTTGTGTCTGTACATTTATCTATTTGTTTGCATGTAGTAATTCTCTATATAGAAACCATGTGTTGTGATGATATCCATGAAGTTACACTCGCGTTTTCGCCTTGGCGAGGTGTGACATTTGCTCACCGATGTCATAATTGATGAGGATTTGTTTTACTATTTAACAAGTAAGTTTGATGGGAAGCATATTACTAGGATTTTACTTCAGCTAAATGGTCCCGTAAGAAGGGTTGTGTTCTCCATAGAGCCCAAAACGCTTTTTGGACAAGACGACTTGAGTTATGAAGAGATTTATGATTGGCTTTTGATTTTGGCTCGGGTAGGCGTTGAGGAGGTCACAATTCGAAACTGGTATGGTGAACCAATTACGTTGCCAATCCAACTTTACTCTCGTATGGAGTTGAAATATCTCGAACTTCGTTGTTGCACTTTCCCCACGTTGACAAGTTTTAAGGGTTTTCCAAATCTATTCAGCTTACAATTGATTTTTGTCAATTTTCATAGCGGTACAGTTTGGGAGTTTGTTGCTAGTTGTCCTTTACTTGAGTCTCTTAAAATGGATCGTTCTACTACAAACGAGATGAGACTATGGGATCTTGCAATACTTAGCAATATGAAGAAGTTAAATTTGCATTCGGTGTTTGGAACCATGCTATGACAATCACAACTTGGAATATCTTCCACTTGTCAACTCTTCCAAAACTTGAGACCCTTACCTTGGATTTTCAGAACTGCATGGTAAGACCTATTTCAGTTTTACACTTCAAATTACTGAATTTTAAAGTAATTTGTAAAATAATATATTTGAAACTAAAGAAAATTCAACCTTTTGGGAATAATGCAATGGTTTCATTCATCATTCAAATAATTTGTGGGTCTCCAAAGATGCAAATGCTAGAAACCAGAGTAAGTGGAATGCATATGTATGAAAGACATCAGCTTAAATTCCAATGGTTGTGCAGCTAAATACTCTCTCATTTTGCAGGCCTTATACACGCTTAGTGTTTTACCTTTGGAGATTGATTCATTTGATTTAGACAACAACACAATGAGCCTGAGGCAACTTGAGCGTGTGGTGTTTCGTTCTTTCCCTAGAATAGAAAAAGAAATAGCCACAACAAAGTTCATACTTGCATGTTCACCCTTATTGAAGAAAATTTATATCCATGACTGCAATTTGACTCATGATGAGTATGAAAACATGAAGATGAACTGGGAGTTGGCAAGAAGGTTGTTGAAACTCCATCGAGCTTCCCCCACAGCCGGGGTAGAATTATTTTACTGTTTCCAGTTTATGTATGCATTGAATACCCTAAGACAACTGTTTTTGTATAAAGTATGTTGCTATTTAGTTATTGGTTGTGAATATGTTTCTGCTTCGAATGTTTACTCTATATTTTGCATTTGTTGGTCGCCAAACAGTGGTAAATAAGAGTAAGCCGTGCATCAAAAAAGGCTTTGTTTGATACATGCATTTGCAAATTTGACTTTAGAAAGTCAAACTTGAAAATGGTAAAGGTTATTTATCATTTGCATTTTGACTAACTAAACTCAAACTTGCCAATCAATTATTAAAGACCCAAATTAGAATGTTCAATTTTAAGTTTCTAATGTCAATCTTGCTAAAACATTATTCAAAAACTCCCATTTACCATTGTTAAGTTTGACTTTAGAAAGTCAAACTGAAAATGGTTTGTGACTTTTACAATTTCCAGTTTAAGTTTCTAAATACAAGCTTGCCAATGCCCCTTGGGAGTAAAATGTAAAAAAAAAAACTTTTACACAATACATACGACTTGTGTTTGGATATGATTTGTACGAAAATAATAAAACGTTTTTTGTTATTTGGCTTTATTTTGCGTGTGTGTGTGTTTGACAGTGTTTTAGGATTGTGAGTAATTAATATATGTGTTTAACTTTCAACGGGGTGGATAAGTATTTAATGGGGTGCGATTAATTTTACACAAATTACATCATTGATCCCTAAGCTTGTCACCTCAATGCAAAATATTGTGAACACGTCACTTAATAATGGGCGGGAATTTTAAGTATGGCAACAACAATGTAGACAACTTTAGGGACCAAATATGAAATAAAATACGTTATTTAACCACTTGATCGTCTCTTCCTTGAGACGGTATTTACTTTTGCGCATAAACCAATAACCCCACAACCTTTAACTCACACATTTCCCCATGGAAGATTTCAAGATGTTTAATGAACTTATGGAAGTTGCCAATCATCAAGTTTAAATGATCGTATGGGACTGTGGTTTAGTCAAGAAGCTGTAGAAGAAGGGTTTTTTAAAAACCTTATTCGTGCCGCTATTGATCATCTTAAGAAGCTGATATCAAAGCGTAGGGAGCTGATTGTTGAAAATGAAGCTTTGGGAGAGCGTGGTGTGGCGCTTGACAGTTTGGATGCATTAAGAAAAACCTAGGCCAAGCACATCGACCTACTTGCTCGTTTAATCAAGATTTATGGTGAAGCAGATGATGGTATTCACATGCAGGAAAGTTATGTTCAGCAAATGGTTGAAAATAATTAGTGTAATGGGGTCTTTTGGGTATTTCCTGGGGTAGGCAAATAGGGTCTCTTGGATTCTTGTTTTTGGATTTTAAGGTTGTTATTGACTTCTTGTAGTCTACTTGCCACTATTATGAATATATAAATTTAAGTTTTTAATCTTCTTGTATTGTCCTATTTTGTGTATTGTTCGTATCACCCAAAACAAACACCCCTTTATAACAGGAAATCGAAAGACATTGGTATATCACTCTTGGGTTGATTAACTAAAGTGTAGTTATAAAAGTGATTTGCCTATTATACCCTTGCATATCTAACTAAAACTTTGCGTTGACCATGCCCAAAATGGTCAAGGGAGGCAATCGGCCTAAAAAACCATGTTTTGGACGCATGGCGACGATTTTTCTGAGTTTGGGTCCCCGCGATGTTTTTGGAAAAGTTCAGGACCAATGGTGTATTTTTGTAAAAAGAAAAATAAAAAGTTTCCGGTAAATAGAGTAAAAATCACAGCTTTTGTTTTACTGTTTTTGGGGGCAACCTTTGGTGACTAGACCATCTTTCCTACCTTTCCTTATCATCTCCCTTTTTCACTTCTCTGCTCTGACTAGTGACTGCACTGCTGTTTTTAGAAAGCTCCATTTTAGCTTAGATCCCAACCCATTCACCCTTTTTTACTTACAGATCTGACTTTCTCAATAATGCACTGATTCCCACCAGGTAACTAAATCATCCACATTTCTTTATTCTAGTACTAAAATGCAAAATGGGTCTTGAAAAAGTTTACATTTGTATTCATTTGCAGGTGTACAATGGCTGATGATTTGAACACTGGCTTGTCTCAAAACATTGGGGTTTTGGGGATTAAAATATGGGAGTTAATTGGGATTATTGTTGGCTTACTTATTGTAGGGATACTTTGTGTATTGACATGTTACCTTACTTCTAGGAAGAAACTTAGAGGGACTAGTAGGGATAATTTTTGGCATACTCGAATACCAGCTGTTTCCAAAGAAATTAAGGAAGTGAGAGTGGAGCAAGTTTCGACCGGAGACTTTGCTCCACGAGATGGGATTCTTCTCACTATTCATGACAAGAATAGTGAAAAGGATTCGGATAAAGTTTTGGTGCATCTTGGAATGTCGTCATTGAAAAATGGTGCTGATAATGGGAGTAGTCAAGGTTCGGTTCATCATATGGATAGGGATGTTTGTGAATCAGGAGAAGATTCGGGGAACTTTCAGTCGTATAAACCGTCATCTTCTTCTCATCACATTAGTGCGCCATCTCCTCTTGTAGGTCTACCTGAATTTTCGCAGTTGGGTTGGGGTCATTGGTTTACTTTAAGAGATCTTGAACTTGCAACGAATCGGTTTACAAAGGAGAATGTACTTGGAGAAGGTGGATATGGAGTTGTTTATCGTGGAACATTGGTTAATGGGAATCCGGTGGCAGTCAAGAAACTTCTTAATAATGTGTAAGTTTTAAATAAACTTTATTACTTAATTAGTTTGTTTTTCCATGAATGTTTTTCTGAATAAATGTAAAAGTGTGTCTCTAGTGGCCAAGCTGAGAAGGAATTCAGAGTGGAGGTTGAAGCTATCGGCCATGTGCGCCATAAGAACTTGGTCCGCTTGTTGGGTTATTGTATCGAGGGAACTCACAGGTATGATGTCATTATATGCTCAAATATACAGGTTAATGAATGTGCAGAAGGATGCAATTTGTGTAGTTCTTTCTTATTTCATTGTTTTTTGTAATTCAGGATGTTAGTCTATGAGTATGTGAACAACGGAAATTTAGAACAATGGCTTCACGGAGCAATGCGCCAGCATGGATATCTTACTTGGGAGGCTCGGATGAAGGTTCTTCTCGGGACAGCTAAAGCGTAAGTATAAAATATATAGATGTGTTAATTTTTTCCCATTTATAAATGTTTGACTTATAGGATCATATGAACTAGTAGAGTGTGTCAAATGAGTTGAAAGTCATCTCAAATTTATTCATATGGATAAAACATCTTGAATCATGGTACCAAAAATATAGATTATTATCCATTTACCAGGGTAAAACCCCTTTACCAAAATAAATAAATAAATAAAAATAAATAAAAATTATAATCATATATATGACACCTAGATCCACAAATGTTGTTTTTAAGAGAATTAGTTTTGCAATCCCAAAAGGGCTAGCGGCGCAGCTTGTTGTTCGTTTGCCTTCCAACTCTATGTAAATCCAAATTAATTTGTGGTAAATTTGCATATTCAAGTAAAAAATAAAATAAAATAAAATAAAATAAAATAAAAATAATAATAATAATAAAAGAAAAGAAAGAGAGAGGTGTTTACAGGTCAGTCTAAATATACATGACCCGTTGCCCAACTCATCCGACTCACTCATGCTTGCCATGCTTAAAATATGCTTCATGTGTCCCTGAACATACCTGGATATCACAATTTTGTCTTCTTATTGCAGCCTTGCCTACTTGCATGAAGCAATTGAGCCAAAAGTGGTGCACAGAGACATTAAGACGAGTAACATTTTGATCGATGATGATTTTAATGCGAAGGTTTCTGATTTTGGGCTGGCTAAGCTTCTTGGTGCTGGAAAAAGTCACATCACAACTCGAGTTATGGGTACTTTTGGGTTAGTATATGACCAGTCTTGCTTGTATTTAAAACCTGTACAGCACCAAATTATTCAAAACAATCTGCTTTATTCTCTATACAGGTATGTTGCTCCAGAATATGCAAATACTGGGCTACTGAATGAAAAGAGTGACGTTTATAGCTTTGGAGTTGTACTTTTGGAATCAATTACTGGAAGAGATCCGGTTGACTATGGTCGCCCTTCACAAGAGGTATTGCTTAAATACTGCACTCTTTGTTGTAAATCAGTATAAACTTTCCTAATGACCTAAAGATCTTCTTTGTATATCATGAATCTTAAGACCATACCAAACAACACAGAATAATGATTATGCTATAATCCTAGGAACTCGTAGCCTAAAGTTAATATCATATTGAAAAATCCTTTTTAGCTTATCAATAAATAAAGTAAATAAGATATCGATAAATATTGACTATTAGTGTTATCCATGATATATTTAATATTGACTATTAGTGTTATCCATGATATATTTAGTTTCTCCACCTTGTAATACCCAAATCGTATGCAAATTTACATTTCCCCTTCTCTTGGTTATAGTTTCGCGTCCCAAGACTTTCAAGTACGAACTTTGCACACACACTCACCATGTAGGATAATTAGTTTTCTTCGTATATTTGTATGCCATTCTTGCATTTGCAGAAACACAATTATACCTGTAATAATCTTGGGGACAATCATAGACCTAGATACTTATGCACATAGATCCTAGTGTATAGGGTTGGATCCTCCTATTTAAAGGGGACGCGTCTCTCATTTGCAGCATTAAGGGTGATTAAGTGAGAAACAATCGTTGGTATACAATTGTTTCCTTTGAGGCTTACTTGGCTTAGTGTGCATAATTTGTTGACAATAAAGTAGGAGAGATCTTGGATAATTAAGATTGCGACTGTTGGTTGAAGAGCACATTAGTTGGTATAGAATTTGTGAGGATGATTTTAAATAAAGAAGGCCGCCACTATTAAGAATCCATAGAAGGATGCTCTCCATGATAGATCCAAGGACTTCCTTGCTCACGGGATACTTCTTGGATGACATTAGTTGGACATGACCGCCGCCAAGCACACCACCTTGATCGGAAGATTATCGGTGAGTCGATGACTGATTAAGTGAGATGTCCTAAAAGCTGATAGGGCTTGATTGTGGTTATGTAGGCAGCATTCTAGAAAATAAAGGATAATCATTACCAAGTGAGATGTCTGAAAACCTTATTTGATGAGGCAATTCTATTTCGGACCATCATTGACGCACACAAGTGTATGATGATGGAGCTAAACCGCGAGGAATCCATTTGGATGTACATGGAGTTCTCAAATGTCCTGCCCCAGATCTTGAACATGAGAGCTTATGTAACTTTCAAAACAGATTGAGGAAGTGGGCCACCCACGTAAATTGATGGCAATCAAGGATGAATTTTCTAGAAGAGTTCAACACTACGCTAATTGAGTTAAAAATATAAGCAAATTGATTAAAAATATAAGCAATCATGGAGATCGTGATGGAGCAGCAAATTGAGGAATGACGCAAGTCTTTTAAGTCCTACGAATACCATTGTACTATTAGCTTCAGTTAGTTTATCTTTAGGTTTACTTAGCTCAAGTGAAATAAAATGACGCTATGCCCACATGAAGTGTGGGAAAAATAAGCTCGTGACACTAGTCTTTTTTTTTTTTTTTTTTTGCATCTAACTTTTCTGATAACTTTGTTTAAGGGAATACGTAAGATCTGGTGTTTCACATATAGGATTAAAAGCTGATGAGTTGCTATTAATGATAATAATCTGCAGGTAAACCTTGTGGATTGGCTGAAAATGATGGTTGGAAGCAGGAGATCAGAGGAAGTGGTGGATCCAACCATTGATACAAAGCCGTCTACAAGAGCATTAAAACGAGCATTATTAACTGCTTTGAGATGCGTTGACCCTGATTCTGACAAGAGACCCCGAATGAGCCAAGTTGTACGTATGCTTGAATCAGAGGAATATCCCTTACCAAGAGAGGTTAGTTGTTGAATAATTAATTTTCTCAATTATAGATGTGTGAAAAAATGGGCTGTTTTTACCAAGGGTCGGGTTCACCCGCAAACATCTCTTGTCATTTTTTTATAAACTATAAATATAATCTGTTAAATATGATTACAAAAGCTATGATATTACATTAATGTAATCTTCTGTGCTAAAATATAACCAATGTAAGCGTTAAAAATTAGCATAACCCCCACTTCCTTCTAGCTATATATATATATATATATATTTCTTTCTGAGGATAACTCATACTCAAATCGACCCATTCATAAGTAAATGGGGTCGAAATTAACACCTAAGTTAACACTATCCAGATTAATAGTATAATTTTATTTATATTACTATCATATAGGATCGGCGACGAAGATCTCAAGCAGGTAGCATGGAGGTTGAATCACACAGAGAAAACTATGATACTGATAAGAGTGATAATCCAGATGTGCACTCAGACAGTAAAAGGAACTTCAGGCCAAAAAATTGATATCTTCTTTGATTCTTTCAATCTTCTAAACCTATGGGCCAGGGTAGAATGATGGTGATTTGTGTTGTATTGGTTTGTAGATGGCGAGTTGATTTTTATGTAAAGTTATTGGAGTGGCCGGGGGGTGTCTAGTAGGATTCTTTAGCTATTATGTACAGTTATGGGGGAGTTGGGATTTTACTTATTGTGTCCATCTGATTTGCTAAATATGTTATCCTACCGAGCGAGTGTTTATTCAAATCTAAGATATCAAACTTTGTTGCGAGCAAATTGCCCATGTCTTGTCAGTATATATTCTTTAAATATTGTTTTGCAATAACGGTCTTGATGTCGAAAATTAGATACAAGTATCATGAATCAGTCTGCAAAGAATGACAAGGACATCAACTTTGTACATCTTATTCATTGATATGAACAGGAGGACTGTGGGTAAAGTAACAGCATGCTAATCGCTGGTTATTATTGTAATGTATTAAGGGCCTGGGTTGATGGCTTTGGGGTTATACAGTGGTCTTAATATTAACGCAAATTATATAAGAATATACTACTATTCTATTACGAGTAAGAATACAAACCCTTATAGATTAGCATACAACATACACCTTCCAGTTCTGCAATTTTGTATACACACCACAACAATATACAGATAAGATGAGGCTATATTTGTAAAAGCGATGCAAGTACGAAAATTTAACACACCTTTTCCCCTCTACTAAACAAACAGTAAAGTAGTATAAATCTTTTGCCTTGAAGGAATTACAAAGTATCAATATTTGCCAAGTACATGCTATAAATTTGGACGTTTGCATACCACAGAATTGACTCTGGATGACTGGATCGTTTGAGCTCACACAATCAGTACAACCACGGGCAATCATTCATTTGATAAAAGAGGTTCTATGTCGTTAACTCTTTTCCAATCATCCATAACAAGGTATACACAGATAACAGAAATATACAACAAGCTTCAAGAGCTAGACTAGTGCACCAAGTTATGTCCAAAAAGCATATGGGACATTATGAAACATCAAAGTCATTACTGCAAGGCAAGGGATGACAAAGCACGAGTTTCTTGACCATGCACCCTTAACCGATAAATGCATGTATGTGTTGGATTCCCGTGATTAGACGTAAATTCTAGCCTGATTGTATCAATAATGCTTAAACCTCCCATGTCCAACACATTAAAAGTCTGAGCATTACTCTTTTCAAGATCATAGACAAACTCAGTCAGCAGCTGCCTCTGCATTGTATCCTTGTTGCTTAACCACCCAAAGACCCTGCAATCCTTGGGAGCACTTGATCTATCAAATGCCACACTCTATTCATGGTACAAAAGATCAGCATTGTTACAATCATGTACATAACTACAATATATAGACTGAGAGCAGTAGCATACTAAAAAAAATAATTAGCAGTGGCAAGATGGGCTGGTCCGGCGAGTTGGATAATAGGTCAATATGAATCATTTATAGTATAGATCACCCCGCTAACATCCTTTAGCCCACTTTCTAACTTTTCATAAATAACTAATGAATTAAAGTATAACCACAAAATGATATTCTAACGTGTGGCATTTGGGCAGTTATGCAACAAGGGTGCAGTGCAATATAAAGCTAGAGGATGGAGATCTTTGCCTAAAATCTGACCAGTATAAGATTTCTTTCAAGAAAGAGCAAAACTGTCCATGGTACCAAAATCATGAGACACTAACACGACCAAAGACAGCAGGTATATAAGGCAAGTATTTCATATAATTAACAAAAAAGTATTAGAAATCCTACATATCGTGATGATCAGCGCCAAGAACATCATTATATATTCACATAAATACATAGCGGAAAAGGACTAGAACATTACGTTGTCCTCGGTCTGTCCACAGGGCGATAAAACATGTCAGTTCTTTCACAAACAGATTGATAAATGAACTAAAAAATTATGTTTTCCTCGGTATGTCGACTCATACCCCTGAAATGCTTGTAGGCTTGATTATAGAATGTTTAGACGTTGGGCAGATAAACCAACAGTTTTATACATATCAAATGGTTAAGTTTAGTTTTGTTCAGTAATGCCCAAATCAAATGCCTAACTAGAAACATATAAAAATGACAATCAAGTGGTCTAAACCTAAATACTACCACAATTTAGGTAAAGTTTATGCAAGTTTCGATGTTGAAGTATATGTTTTAATATGCTATTAAAACATATACTTCAACATTGTTATGCAGACTATAACTACATCAAGTCATCAACACCAACCACAATCAAAATTTTAGTATGCAAGTGACAGATTACTACTAAACATGTAAGAAAAACAAACCTTAGCAACATGTTCAAGAGTTATAGCCTCCGGAGTGATAGCAGTCCTAAGCTTAACTTGAACAAAACCATTGTCCCCTTTTAGAGGGAAACATTGACCAGGCTCACCAAAGCTCGGCTGCAACATCTTCACAGCGTTACTACTAACCCTATTTCCGTAAAGCAAATTACCCATTCCGGAATTAGTATCTGAATGCTGAATCACCATAGCCCCACCAGACGCTGCGGCATAGTCAACCATACCAAGCCCATCAGCAGCATGTTTCTGAATTTCTTTCTCAACAATTTCCTTAGCAAAAGCTTTAACTTGTTGTAAACTCAAATCCTTAAAATCAACCAACCCTGTAAACTCCTTAAACTCATCTACAAATCTATCAAACTCATTTTTCGATACCCATTTCTGATCACCAGACAAACAGTTCTCCACCCCCTCAACTCTTCCATCCAATTCACTTAACCGAGCCGAAAACTCCTTCCCATTTTCACAAACTTTATCACTTATTTCGACGTTTAAACCATCGATTTGGTTTCGGATATTTTGATCAACAGAGTCAATTTTGGCCTGCATCATTTTAGTAGTGGTTTTCAGGAATGTCTCCATACCCGCGATTCGCGTGTCGTAATGATCATCAGAAGAAAGGGTTTGATCAAAGGCTAATTTAAGCAACATCTGAACAAGAAGAACCAATACGAGTAGGAGGATAAAGTTCTTGAAGAAGACACTGAAAATTGTTTCCCAAAGAGGCTTTCTTCGTTTACGACGATCTTTAATACGTTTACGAGGTGAAGGGTCAGATGACGACATTGGAGAAATCAAAAAATTTGAATGGATTTGAGCGGCTTATTTCAAAATGTGTGATATTTTCTGATCGGGTAACCGTCGCGCACAAGTGCAATATTATGAAGTGACATCCACTTTTTTCAAATGTCACACGTTTTATGAACCTATTCTTTCAAAGAGAAAACTAGCAAGCTACCCGCGCATAAAGTGATGAGTAACTTGTAATTGATATTTTTGATAAACAATGTTTTTCTATAATTATATTAGGTTAAGAGTGACAATAAATTTAGAGATGACAAAAATCTTTTTGCAGTCACGATAAACTATTGAAACCTGGCCTTTGGTCTAAGTGGTATGTGGATGCCTATCAAGTTAGAGGTTGTAGGTTCAAACTTTGCTAAATGCATTCATGAGATATATTTTGAGATGGTGGTATAAGAAGAAGAAGAAGAAAAAAAAAAAAAAAAAAAAAAAAAAACTATTGCAATGCTGAGGGTGTTGATGACATCTAAGAGCACTACCGTTGATGCCATGATATATCATTGAGAATTTTATTAAAAAGTCTAGAGCTCATACGATACCTTCGCCTAAAATTATCTTCCGGATATTTAGGATCATTCTCGGCGTTGCCAAAATAGTCATCGAGTAAACGTTGTTCCGCCTCTTCTCGTTCACGAGGTATGTATGCCCTCGTTTTCTTTTCACCCGATCTCGATCCCTCGGCTTCTTCATTCAAAGATATATATTGTTCATACGCCATGTAACTTTGAAGATATCGTTCTCGATCATTAAAAAAAAATCATACGGATCGAAATTAGGGTCGTTGAGAATTGTTTGGTTAGGATTGTTTGGATTCATGATTGAAAAAAGTAAAGATGTAATAGATTGGAGGTGTGTTTGAAGTATGGAATAATAAAGGGTATTTATAAGGTTTTTTTGGGGTTTAATTGGGTTTATTTATTTATTTTTTATTATATATATATTTTTTTGAAAATGTGCAATAAACGGCTATGTAGCCGTTGGTACCATTTATGTTTCCAAACACATAATGCCAATGTTCATATCTCATGGGAAAAAAAAGGCCACGGCGCTGAGCCATCACCATGGCGCAATGGCCGATGGCGCGACCGGCAGTACGGTGTGCCGTCGCCGTTTTTCGGCTGGTGGTGATGGCGCCAGCCACCAGCCAACCGTCCCCATCCTCTAAGGCTGGAGGGAGTGGTGCATAACTATTGGAATATTCACTGCCACCTCATATTTCTTTCTCTTCTTACTTTTACTCACTCTCACTAACCATACAAAGTTAGTAGTTTTCATTAAAATACTCACTTTATATAAAATATAACTCACAAAATTTTTCATAAACACTTACAAAACAAATAAAAAAAACATAAACTTTTGCTTGTGGTCCCACCATATCTGCTACAGTGTTCGGTGAGTAACTCACCATAAGATTGAAGTTTGGTCATGACTTGATATTGGGGGCATGTCACTCACATCGTGAGTAACTCACTCTAAAAAATTATCCCACACCTCTGGTCTAAGACAACTTTCAACATTTGCTTCTTTTCTTATTTTGGAAGTTTAAACATACGATATATGAACTTATTACTTTTTTGGGATTCATAAGTTTGTACTATTTGCAAATAAAGTTGTATTATTTAAAAATCATAAATGTCTTCAAAATTATAAGGAAAGAGTATTTAGCAGCTTGTTTTGTTTGCACATTGTATTTTATTATTAATATTTTTTTTAATTAAGGGGTGTTTTAAAATTACATTAACTACGGGTGTTGACCGGTCAATATACATAAGTATTGATGCATAAATTGATTATACATATACCTTAATTAGTTGTATTTGTTTAAAATCTATGTATGAAAATATTAAAAAAATTGGAATAGAGATGGTGCTTTGTGCTTTATACGTAGTTAGATTCTCAAAATAACCGAAAAATGAAAGGGTAGTTCACTTTCTCGGGTGTGATCCGAAGGATCATATACGTCAATCTGTTCCCCAGTCTATTATGATGTGGTCTTAGCTAATGTTATGCTAGACTCAAATAATTGTTGTAGTGACGTATTTCATGGGTATGGTCTGAAAGACCACATACCTCATCTGATACAATAATCTAACCATCTAAGTGTGAAACCATTGAACAAAACATTATTATTTCTCGTAATTACAAAATAATACAATTTTAATCTAAATGTGAACCCATTGAACAATATATTATAACTTGTTATGACTGAAGGTTGATAGTGCCCATCTAGTGTAACCTCACACAATTTGTTGTCTATATAAAAGAGACAACTAACCATATTAACATAGAATTTAAACTAAGACAATGGCATCCACTACACTAAGACTACATATAATGAAGGGTGAGTCATCACTCTCCTCCTTCACTTGTCACACGCTACTTTCATTGTGGTCAGAATTAGGTCACGTGCGAAGCAAGGAAAAAGAAGAGAGAGTGGTGAGGGTACTCACCATTCATTTTGTGTATGTATGTGTGTATGTTTGTATGTGTGTGTGAGGGGTATTTTGTGAAGTATATTTGTATAAAGTTGAGTATTTTTTAAAGGTGAAGAGAGTGTTGGGTTACCATTGTGTTTGAAAGATTTGGGAGTGGTGAAGTGACGCTAACGTAACGGTGAAATGAATGATAATCAGAGCCGGTGTTAAGAGTGTGCAACTTGTGCTAGGCACACTGCACATGGTCCATTTATTTCTAGGGCCTCCATTTCATAAAAATCATTCATACATTATTACGAGTAGCAATTTTCTGTATTTATATTAGGGAAGTCAATATGTTTTTATTTCTTGGTTGTTAGAGTGGAAAACAGGAGGAAAAAAAGGTTTTTTGCTAAAATCAAGAATTCCGATATGGAGTCATTTAGTACGTTTTGTTTATAAGGCAGTCTTTTTATAATCCAGTAATTGTTTTTTTCTTTTTTATCACAAAAAGAAATAAGAAGTTGTTTTTTTCGTTTTTATCACAAAAGGAAATAAGAAGGAAAGTGATTGTGTAACTTTTTTAGTCTTCATTTATAATATTGACTTCTTTTTTTTTTGCCATCATAGTTATATTTTTAGAGGACCTCGTTTGTAATTGTGGCACGGGGCCATCAAAATTAACGGTACGGCCTTGATGATAACCATTGCGTCTAGCCTAAGATAAACGACAAACAGGTTAGATAAAACTGCTATAATTCATTATTTCGTTCGTTTGTAACCAATCAGTGATAAGATACTTACACTAATTGAGAATTAGAGTGATTAGATCAACCGCAAATACAATACGTGTGCAAACATTGTTTGTACAAAAATCTTCTTATACTCTCTTATTAACATTAGATGCACAATATTTAAAAGAGTAATTCCAGATGTAAGCTAAGATGCATGTAGACACTATTTTTAAAAACGTATACATACATCGAACCTGCTATCTGCCTATCCTACCATTCAAAATCCGACAAATGTTAACCATTTACGTACCATCATTTTAAATAGAAGTACTCCCTCGACACTTGACACGAAATTCGTAAAATCTTTAAAACAAAAAAATGTTGTGACCACACAACTGTATCCAATAATAGCACCGCAAGATGTAAAGAAGATGAAAACACCGATTGTAGATAAGCATGAATGGGATATATTCTTTATTTTGTCACCTCTTATTATATGAGCATTATAGCCTTATAGGCTTGATAGCATATAATAATATGTTTGGTCTGGAAAATAAAATATCACAAGACATGGTGATGACGCGCTTATCATTACACGGTGTTACCATCTCTCACATTTTTCACGTTAATCATTTTAAATAAAATAATAGCAACAAAATGAAAATGAGTCACCAATCACATCTTTTTTTATGTCCTTCACTTCCTATAAATTGCCACCTTCTCCCCCTTCGATATCCCTCTGCTCTCTTCTAACAATCATCATATCACATTTCAACAAATTATACTACTTTTTCTTTGATCATTCATTCATGGCTTCATACTCACCTTTTGATTGTATCATCTTTGGTAAGTATTGTTTTCTTGTTGTATCTATAGTTTTAAAACAAAGGTTCAAAAGTATATCTAGCTATGTATGTATTATATTAAAATTAATTGCCGTTCAAAAAAAAAAAAACCTATGTATGTATTATATATGTACTTATGTTTATGGATTTTGATGATCATTAACAGATTTGGATGATACTTTGTACTCTTCAAATATCGGATTTGGTGATGCAACCAAGCGTAACATCGATGGTATTTACTAAACATATATATGCCAAATCATTTTATTATGAAAACTTGAAGTATACTAATTGATCATTTATAAAATTTGGCAGACTTTCTAGTTGAGAAATGCGGGTTTGAACCAAGAAAAGCTTCTGCCCTTCGTGTTCAACTTTTTAAAACTTACGGAAGCACTCTAGCGGGATTAAGGGTAAGTTTTATTTCTATTAATTTAAATGGTCGTCCTTAATTAGCAAAAGAAATAATTAAGTTATGGTTTGCTGATCATGATCTTGCTAGTTTTATTACTATTAATTAGCAAAAGAAATAAGTTTTGAATTGTATGTTTGGTGATGATGATCAGGCGTTAGGGTATGATGTTGACGCGGATGATTATCATAGCATCGTGCACGGAAGGTTGCCGTACCATCTCATCAAGCCAGACCCTCAATTACGTAACCTTTTGCTCACCATTAGTCAACGAAAAATTGTAAGCCAAATTTGTTTTGTTTTCTCTATCTCAATTTATCATCGTCAAAGTCATCTAAGTTGTTGATACTAAATAAAGTTTATTATGTTGTTTTTGTATATATAGATATTCACGAACTCGGACAGAACCCATGCGATGAAGGCATTGAGTCTTCTTGGAATCGAAGACTGTTTCGAACAAATCATTTGCTTTGAGACCATGAACCCGAATCTATTCAATTCCAAGTCATCATCCCCGCAAGAATTTCCTGTGGTTTTGAAGCCTTCATTAGACGCCATCAATATCGCTATCGATGTCGCTGAGGTTGACCCTAGTCGAACGGTATGCCTGCCACCTAGTAATATATAATCACAATCAATAAATAAATGGTTCGTTCTAAAAGGTTAAGATATACACTAGTAATCTATTGTATGAACCTTTCAAAATTTTCGATATGAATATCACAATCTAATAAGTCGGATGAGATGTAACGTCGATGGTTCCATCAATAACTTGTGACTATTTTAATAATAAACGTATACGTCACTAAAGTAGTTAGACAATATGTTAAAAGATGGTATAATGGCCTTGAAACATTTAAACATGTATATTGTAGTATCTATCATAGTAAAATTAATTAACTACTAGCTTTATTGGTATTATATAAATAGTGACATATTATTATTCATTTGTTTTATTGTATACAGCTGTTCCTAGATGACAATGCTCGCAACATTGCAGCAGGCAAAGCTGTTGGTCTCAAAACTGTTCTGGTAAATACCATCTCTCAAAATATCTACATTTACATCATTTCGACATATTTTTGGGGCAAGCCCCACATGCATTATTTCGATTCGTACTGATGCATATGTTAAAAGTGGTCTTGTTCAATAAAAAAAAAAAAAAAAAAAAAAAAAAAAAAAAAAAAAAAAAAGTTAAAAGTGGTCCACATTACCTTTATAGACTCCCAAATATATATTGTTTGGTCTTAATACTAGTGAAGCATAGGGTTAAAAAGGGTTAATTAAAATTTGTGTGTTGCTTACTGAGATATGTTCTAATGGTCTATAGGTTGGAAAAGACACAAAGACAAAGGAAGCAGATTATGCTTTGGAGAAGATACATAACCTAATGAAAGTTGTTCCTGAAATATGGTTTTCGGAAAAGAAGAAAGTTGGTCTTAATCGCACTCCAAGTGATTTAAATTCGACTCTTAACCCAACACATGTCGCGGCTTAGTGTTTTAACATCGTGACGTACTGGAGAGGATTGATGATGGGTGTATAGAAATTAAGCACCAAATCGAGCCTCACAACTTGTGCAAAAATGAAATCTTCGTGCATATAACTCACTTTGAGAATCTCGTTATGGTTTGTATTTAAAGTCAAATTACGAATAAATATTTAACTGTAGGTTGTTCATGTTACCATGTAATTAAAGAAATAAATATAAAAGTGTGTGAAATTGTGCATGGAATGAAAATATGTTGAATTTGTTCTATTTGGTTTTGTACAATAAAGTTTACGACATTGGATCAAGTTAAACTCACATATACAGGGGCGGAGTCAAAACCTTTTTGTCGAGGGGGAAAAATGTGATAACTTTTAGAAACTACACAAAAAAATGATACGTTGGGGGGCAAATTACAAAAATACCCGAAAATTTACACTACAATTTTTTTCGCCGGGGTCACGTGACCCCCCCCCCCCCCCCCCTATCTCCGCCCATGCACATATGCATCATGTCACGCCATCTCACTATTTTTCTTTTCACTTCTTTTATCGCTCACATACCAAAAAATATCCTCCTAGGTATCTCAAGTGAAAACCACACTTTTGAAACTCACAATGTTCAATTAAAACATAAGTCCAACACAAAAATCATTTTTTATTTTTTATTATTATTATTTTTTTTTACTCACGCCAAAATTTTCACTTGCACTTTGACGAGGGGTGGGAAGCGGTGCAATAACATGCGTTTGGCTCAAGCCAAATGACTATCACATAGATTTGGCCAGAAGGTGTTACTGCAACTGATGATCTTACAACTCAATTTAGCTAACAATTATGCTCAAATTCAATCACTAAGATATATGATCAAGATAGACAAGCCAAAATGAACAACATTTTCTGGCTGGGAATAATACATAGCAATAATTTGATTCCCATGCTTCAATATATGATTGATTCCATGATAGTGGGTTTAATCGTGGACATCATACAAGTACTTCATCATAATACAATTCAATTAAAAAAAAAAATGTAATAGCAAGAATACACAAATTGTTTGAAAAGTAACTTAACATATTTTCTCTAGAACATTATTTAATTTAAAGAGGTATATATATATATATATATATATATATATATATATATATATATATATATATATATATATATATATATATATATATATATATATATATATATATATATATATATTTTTAAGTAGCAAAACAATTTTATCATCTAAAAACATCCTGCTTATCTGTTATCTTTTCAAGCATTAAGTCAGTTTTTCATAAACCGGTTATGAGTTGCTTATTTAAATGAAGTTTTGCTCTTTTATCTAAACAAGAAACTTTTATAAACAACTTCAATTGAAAATTTATATCAAAATAATTATTTTTACAAATACTTTTGCATTTTTTCCAAAATAAGCAAATCCAACACTGGCTCGAAAAGCACTTACTTTTAAGCAGCTTATAAGTATTTATTTTAAAGCAAGAGCATAAGAACGAAAAATACGCGATCCTGGCCAAACACCGTCTAAGATATACTATTTCGATTTAAAGGTATGAAGTTTTGAAAATATATTGTTGATATAGTGTTATGTGTTAGATGACCTTCGTGTGTGGGTAACTTTGAGAATAAAACTTTTAGTGGACGTGGTGGAGAATTAACATTATTATAGCAGTGGGAATGCTTTTAAAAAAAAATATATATAAGGGAATAGTTCTAGTTTGTAATATTGTGGTAGTTACGTTACAGGAAAAATACTTTGCTTTTTTTGGCACATCTTAAACAGGATATTCTATTTGCAAACAATGTGCCATATGCATAAAGGTAACGGATCACTTAAAAAGTCACAAATTTTACAAAGTCTAAAAAGAGTTATTAACCGTTAGATCAAAAGAGTGCTTAGATCAACAACATAGTGCGTTTTTTTTATTTAGGGGTATGTTCGTCATTTTGCTGATAAAATATCTATCCCTCTTATGCTATTTCTCATCTCCTCAATCCTCTTTGTTTCTCATCACAACCCCAATCTCAAATCCAAAAATGATCTATCATCATCAATCTCATCCGTCAAATCGCAGAACCACCGTCAAACAATCTCCGATTCATCACCGCTCCTCCGCCGTCAAATGGAAGAACCCCAACATCACCGCTCCTCCGCCGTACAGTGATATCATAATCGGAGGTTGATGAATTTTATAAAAAAGTTCAAAAATTTTTATAAAAAAACTATCACAAGTCCGTACAGATCACACAATTTTGATCAATAACAACGATCATCGTCACACTGTCAAAAAACGATGATCTTTTTCACCAGAGTCCGCTATCAGTATTAACAGTCCGATGACGTGGACAACCTCTCCGGTGAGAGAAGGTTATGGAACTACTAGCAGAAAGTTTTGTTAAATATGGAGGATAAAGAAAATGAAGAATAGTAGCAGGTTATGAAACACACGTGAGTTAATAATAGCAGAAGGTTTTGCATTATGGTTAGAATAGTAGCAGGTTATGAAACACACGTGAGTTAATAATTTTGTGAAGTACTAAAAAGGTGTTATATTGGGTTTTGCATTATTTTTAATAATGTTCATCAGTTCATTAGTAGTTTTGGTTATCGGTTAATTTTGTTCATCAGTTATTTTTGATAATGTTCATCACTTCAAGGTAGTATTGTTCATTAGTTCATTAATTTTTCTAATAAAAACACAATGTTAATCAGTTCATCAGTTATTTTTTATATTGTTCATCAGTTATTTTTAATAACGTTCATCAATTATTTTTGATAACGTTCATCAATTATTTATTATAATGTTTAGCAGTTTTTGAAAAATAACGTTCATCAGTTATTTTTGATCACATTCATCAGTTATTTTTTATAATGTTCATCAGTTTTCGAAAAAAATAACGTTCATCAGTTATTTTTTATATTGTTCATTAGTTATTTTTTATAAGGTTCATCAGATATTTTTTATAGCGTTCATCGGTTATTTTCGATAACGTTCATCAGTTATTGTTAATCTTTAACGTGCAAAAATTGATCAACCAAAGTAACTGATGAACAAAATGTTCATCAGTTACTTTGGTTCATCAGTTTTTATTATAGGTTCATCAGTTAGTTTATGTTTTTCTAGTTGATGATCATTAGTTGTTTTTGGTTCATCAGTTATTGACTTTTAGATTATGTTATAATAGGTTCATCAGTTTGATCAAATGTTTGGGTTCATCAATTCTATTTAACAAAACAAACTGATAGTTTTGTTAAATTGAAAATAACTTGACCAATTAGTGCATTTAAATGTGTTTTTATATGAAAAATCTCTTTTAGTCATTTTATCAAACACTTTATGTGCACTAAATATGACTAAGACGTCATCTTTAACGCGCGATATGTCTTTTTTAAAAATCAGTTAATAAGGTTCATCAGTTAATAAGGTTCATCAGTTAATATGGTTCAACCAAAGTAACTGATGAACAAAATGTCTTTTTTAAAAATCAGTTAATAAGGTTCATCAGTTAAAAAAAAACAACAAAAAAAAAATAAAATAAAACTTTTTGAATCTTACATTAATAAAATAACTCAAGGTGCATTGTTGTACAAAAATTAGTGCATTTAACTCGATTTTAAGACTAAAAATCTAAGCTAAATATTTCATCAAACACGTTGTGTGCAACAAATATGAGTAAAATGTCATCTTTAACATACGATATCTCACTCATATCATATTGGATTTGAGTGATTCAAATTTCTGGGTAAAGAATGGCCAAGAAGCTACAACTTTCGTGTTTTAAGTTTTTGCAAAATTCGGCCTTTAAACTAGACAAAATTAGAGCCGAAAATGCTAAAATTTTCAAGAAAATCATGACCCAATGAATATGTCAAAAAAAAAGTTTCGAAAAAATTTAAAAAATTTATACCAAATTAAAGAGGATTAAATTTTAAAAATTATGGTGAAATCGGTTTTTTGTAAAAGTTTGTCGTTTGAAAGTTATTTGCATTTGAAATTTAAGGTGGAATTAAAAAAATAGATCAAATGACCAAAATACCCTCTAACCAAAAATATTAAAGAAAAAAGGGAGGGAGTGTGTGGGGACACATGACACTAGCTTAATGGTTAGAAACCTTTTTAGGCTTTTTAATTTTGATCATCTTTTTAAGGGATCGCAACTCTATGCATAAATCCAATTCCTCCATCAAAGTTTGCAAGTTAGGTAGGTCTTTAATATTTAGAGCATAGGGTACGTTAGCTATTGGCCTACGTTAAGGGATAAATTGGATTGAATAACGGGACGTTAAGGTACCGTTGGCCTGCGTTAATGAGACGTTAACGTGGGAAGTTATTGGAATAACGCAACGTTAAGGGCATATATCCGTTGGAATGTTGCAGTTTACACCCCAAAAAGAGCTGTTGGAATTAAAAAAAAAAAAATCATTTTACCCCCCCCCCCCCAAATGTTTATAAAACGGCTAAAAAAAAAAAAAAAAAAAAAAAAATCACTTTTCTAACACTATAAATCAAGGTTTTCAAGATCGGGATCCTACCCAGGATCGTTTTCGTCTTTGCAAGATCGTGATCGTAAGATCGGATCGGGATCTTAAGATCCTACTATAATGTCATTTTCTTAATAGTTTTGTAATATTATACAAATTTACAAATTATTATATATCATAAACACAAAATTATATGAATGTTGCATCGAATAGTTGTCCTAAATTATGATTATGAAATGTTTAATAAGATTAACATGTTGTTTTCTAAATTCTACAAAAAAATAATCCAGAAATTTGCAGTTTTTTAGTTTGTTATTCGAGAAAAGTAGGATCGGATCAGATTAGATCTTAAGATCCTATGGTCAAGATCGAGATCCTATAACATCTTAAGCTTTCAAAGATCCTATGTAAGATCTGAATCGTTTTTGCTTTGCAGTATCGTAAAATCGTAAGATCCTAAGATCAGGATCGGGATCCTGACAACCATGCTATAAATACCCATTTCACTTCCCACTTTTTTTTCACACTTCCACTACCAACTATTCTCTACAATATACTTCAACTAGTAAAAAAAAAAAAAGTTCGAAAGCAACAACAACTCGTTTACGAGTCTTCTCGGTGGGTGGAATAACCCATATTCGGGTTCCTCGTCTTATCCAAATTGGAATAACCGAAACATGGGTTCCTCGTCAAATCCGAATTGGGATACCCCAAACATATTTGGTATGTCGAGCGAAGAAGTATTCCAACAACATCAAGAATTACAACACTGGCAACAATCCCAACAAAACACCTTGAACACCGAGTTCTCAAATCTTCAATTCACCCAACCAACACAACAATCACAACATTCACAAACTGAAACTCATGAAGTTCCCGATTCACCTACGTCTCCAGCAAAGCCCAAAAGTCGTGGTAAACGCAAGTCCAAAAAAACCAAAGACCCCAAACCAAGCCCGGAAGAGGGAAAACATAACGTGCATACAAAGTGGACTCCAAGTGAGGAAAAATTGTTTGCCGAATGTTGGATAGCCGCTTCTGAGGATGCGCGTGTCGGTCGTTTTCAAGCTCGCGACACATTTTGGCAACGTGTACAACGTGAGTTCAACCGAAAGAATTCTAAGGAGCGCAACAAGGATATGCTTCAAGGCAAATGGAAAACGTTGAACCGTGATTGTGGTAAGTTCAACGCTATTTTCAAACAGGCGGAACGTGATATTAAAAGTGGGGAAAGTCCGATGGATTTCCTCAAACGGGGCAAAACAGATATATCGTGAGCAGAATAACAACGTACTGTTTAACAACGAGGAAGCTTGAGACGTTTTGCATCAACATCGAAAATGGGACGCGCCGGATCCAATTGATTTAACCGGAGATGTCCTAAGCCAAACAAAAGAGACTTTGTTTGGTCATGATGTTGAGCCACACCCCATGGGAAAAAAGCGGGCTTCAAAGAAACAAAAATCCGAGACTACGACAAGCACTGGGGGCACGACAAGCACCGGAGGATCCTTTACGTCATTCCAATTCGGGGAGGCTATGCACCAAGAGTTTCGGGCTAAACATGAATTTGTGGAGAAGACGTATGAGGCGGCCGCCAGGCGAGATCAGGTGGCCGCAGAAAAAGAAGAAACGCTAATGAGGCTGAAGGAGTTTGAATTTTTGTTGCTTGACACTGCCGGCAAAGATCCAAACTATGTGGCGCTGGTCAATATGGAAAAACATCGAATCATCGCCAAATATAAATTGCCCCCTCATCAGCAGTAGATTTATTTTTATTCCGCCTTTTTTTTTTTTTTTTTTTTTTTTTTAAATTTTGATGTAATTTTTTTTATTCCGTATTGTAAAATATATGTGTTTTAAGAATGAATGTTAATGTTTTTTAATAAACGTAGAATTTGTTTTAGTTTAGGGGTTGAAGTTAAAAATATTTGAATAAAAGCTGAGTTAAGGTAAAGGGTGTTTTTTTGTGAGTTAAGGTAAAAAGGTTAAAGCTGATGTGGCGCTGACGTGACACTGAGTTAAGGAATAACTCCGGGTTAACATACCTTGTGCTCTTATAGTTCGGTATTCACACACTCGGAAAAAACCGAACCGAACCGATTTTATAATATAATAATATATAATTAATATAATATGAATAAATAACTAAATAAATTAAATTTATAATTCATATTTATTTTGTGGGTAGATTTATAATATATTTATCTTAACTAAATAAATAACTAAATATGTGTGTTTGTCGTGTCGTGTTTTTATTTGAGAATATATCAATAAATATATGACGATGATCATACTATGTGTATGTTCACGTGCATGTGTGTGTCTCATCTATATGACTATATGTGTGTAATTATAGAATTATGAATAAACATTATTATGCTTAGATTGGCAAAAAAAAAAAGTAAAAATAAGACTAACTAATTTTTTATGTAATACAAGTTTGTTGTTATAAATTTTCCATGCCCAACCGAAAAAACCGATAAGAAACTAAAAAAACCGAACCGCCAAAATCGAACGGTTTCGGTTTTGGGTTCTATAAAAACCAAACATTTCGGTTCGGTTTCAGTTTTAGCCAAAAACCGACCCAAACCGAACCGTGCACACCTCTAGTCACAACTTTGCTAATTGATGATTATTCTAGGAAGATGATATCTCAAACTTGGTTTTATTCATGAGGTTTTAAGTAGGAGGTAAAAATTATTTTATGATTAGAGACCATCACAGCTAACATATACGAACAAAAAAAATTGAATGAACAACATATATTAATTGTTGGTTGTCGTGAGAGGGTGAAGATAATCAATAGTCTAACTACGTACTAAATGAATGGTTACCAGATATCACTTGGAATCATGTTATCACTTTCCAGAGTAAACTATTCGACCTTATTGTCTGGGTATCACGAATATCTACTTGGGATAAGACCAAATGTTTGTTATTTAATTAGACACCAATCAATAATCCTTGCGATCAAGTGTTTATGTTTTCTGTTGTGTGTCTCATTCATCATTGATTTCCAATATAAATAGGAAAATACTCATAGCTAGTTAAATGGAATTAATTGGCCCATTAATCGCCTCATAATTATCCCCATTATAGCTAATAGTGGTTACATGACCAATTAAACGTGGTCATAAAGGCAGTTATAACTGCCACTTGAATATGTCAAAGTAGTTACATACTTATCCCAGCAGTACAAACTTAGTAACTTTCACTAGCAGTACTAACTTAATACTAGCAGTAGTAACTCTGTGAAGGATTAAACCTTCTGATGAGTTACTCCCAACCACTATCAAAGTTAGGGTAGTCATGGACCTGATGGGTGTACACTCCGTACCTCCTGACCATCACCAAATGTGAACTGATCCATCAAGTGCACTAAATTTTCCAACAATCCTCACCAAATTTAGTTCACTTCCTTTGCTTAAAAATTAAACATTAAAAAAAACATATGCATAAACGAAAATATCCTGAGGATTGAATTTCCATCTTAGTACATTACACATTCAAATATTCGAGAACCAGGGTGTTCCAAAGAATTGAACCCTTCAACCTATTTGAATACCTGAAGATAAAATACACGTACATTTTCAAACGCTTAAACACTCCTGACACTATACAAGCCATGTGTCCATATCAATTTCATAAATGTTGTAAGAGCCAAAAGTCCAAAGCTCCCTGAAGCGGCAAAACTTTAACATTCACATAGGTGGTTCCTCTTTATTCATGCTCACGCCAATTGGATTGCTCAAATAAACAATGGGAGCATAACTACCATCCAATTGAACCACACAGAATAATATCATAGCATGCATACACATATAATAACCCTTACAAGTCCATGCATTTATAAGACCACATAATCACAGTAACTTAAAAAGTATTTCAACTCAAGCATCATTCCCATCCCAAGTTTAAAACAATGTAAAAATGGGACTATGAAACTCACCTATGTCTTTGTAGCTTCCAAATTAACAATCATAAATCTAAACAACAAAATACATTCACATTACAATCGACCAAGCTAAAAGCTCAAGTCCATGTAACACACATATGATGGATGATTAAAGGTCATATAAACCACCATGGGTCACCTAGACTCTATACTAAATGCTACAATCACTTATACTCACTAAATCCCTTGCATACACTTTTTCAGAATACACAGATTTTTGGGGTACTTCTACCCACATGAAATCACGACAAAATAAGCTCCACAACTTACACAAAAAATTAACAATGATCTCTTATGAGTATACAAGCTACTCCCAGAATGCCATGCACTAGAAACACACACAAGTACTCTTTGAAAACTCAAACATAAAAACTATCCAGATTCGAATCTTAATGCACACAAAAATATTTTGACCTAGGAATGATATTTATACAACTTATTAACGTCTCTCCTTCGTGTGGAAGTCAAAGGGAATATAGAAGTTAATTATCACAGAAGGTATAACCCTAATTACACCTTCTAAACCACCTTGGACCTCAATACTTTTACCCTTAATTTGTCCCGGTTTAACAGCTTTGACACCTTTTCTGGAAAAAATCATTAGACTGACTTCCGGACCTCTAAATCGATCGTGGCCGGACTTTTTGGAAAGTACTTTCTCTAAACTATAATTTAGACTCAAGATTCATGTAATAACTCATCATCATATATTAAATATCTTCGTATCTTTACAGCCTTATGAATCTGTCCAAACCCTAACTCAACTAACATGTTTTATGCCCTAATCTCTTCACCAATCATCATAATATTACTAATTATTGATCCCAACATATTTTATATAATTAATTTACAGAAGTAAACATAAAACCTAATCTATCATATCCTTGTTACATGAATTATATTAATCAATTGAATATAAGTATCGAAAATTATACCTTGATCTTGATTTTTAGGCTTCAATAATAAAACCCTAATTTTTTTTCTTGTTTCTCCCCTTGGTCGACCAAATATGCAGGAAAAATAGGGTGACGGGTTCTGATTTTGTATTTATAATACCCTTTGGATAATTCTAGATGATCCTTATCTTTAGGAATTGTAGTAGGAATCAAATTGGGTTTCATTTTCCCTTGTTTTTACCCAAATCGCCCCCACCCCTTTGGATATATGATTTTTTATTAAATTTAATTATTACACTTAAAACCTTGTACTTTTGATATTTTATAAGAACCTATATCGAAACCTAACGTCTTCCGCGATAAACCTTCGTTTTTACGACGACTCGGAAAATTATCATTTTCAAAACAAAGTTTCGAAAAATAGAATTTCACACCCTTTATAAATATAACTCATAAAATCAAAATCCACGTAACTTACTAATGCTCAAATACTTGAACGAAAACTAGTTACGCAAAACCACCAAAACACCAAAAACTACACAAGTCATTTCTGCACCACCAAGGTGATCAAAATGAACTTTTTCCAAAATCAATACTACTCCACTCACAACGATAAAATCACACAAAGGGATTTAGATCTAAAACTCACCTATATCACATATACCGCACAAAACACATAAGCCACACCACGTAAAAGTTAAATGGGTCGAGACTACTAGTTAAACTAACCTGCTAAAATCACGGTTGTTACAAACATTTCATCAACATATAGGCAAATGATGACTCCTTTACCAGATTCATCAAATTTTCTATATATACATTTATTAGACTGATTAAGTAAATAACCACTAGACAAAACCACTTCAACAAACTTTTGATGCCATTGTTTAGGTGCATGTTTTAGTCCATACAGAGACTTAACCAGTTTACACACCTTGTTTTCATTGCCAGGCATGATGAAGCCCTAAGGTTGATTCATATAAACCTCCTCATCTAAATCACCATTCAAGAAAACTGTCTTCACATCCATCTGATGAATTATCAGATTATGAATTGATACCACAACAATTAGCAATCTTATGGTACTGATACGTGCCACTAGAGCATAAGTATCAAAGTAGTATATTCCTGACTTTTGTTTAAATCCCTGAATGACTAATCTAGCCTTGAACTTTTCAATAGTTCCATCTATCTTCATTTTCCTATTGAAAATCCATTTGCAACCTAGAGGTTTGCAACCTGGTGGTAGATCAACCAACACCCAAGTGTTGTTACCCATAATGGAATCCATCTCATCATTTATTGATTCTTTCCAAAAAGCAACATCCTGGACTTCATTGCTTCTTCAAATGCTTTGGGATCATCTACAACAATGAAGCAATAGGAGTATTGGTTAGAGACTTCATTCCTTGTATCTTCAATTAAATACAATTGAAACTCAGGTCCAAATGACTTTTGAGTCCTGACCCTTTTGCTTTTTCTAAGCTCAGGCTCAGGTTGTTGAACCACAACCTCATTAGGGACCTCTGATGGCACTTCATCAGGGACCTCTGATACACAAATGTCATCAGTTCCATTATAGATCCTCTGACTTGGTCTAAGGACTGATGAGAATCTAGTCTCATCAAACATAGCATCCATTGATTCAATTATTGAGTTAATTTAAACAAATTCATTAGGTTTTATAACATAGAATCTAAAAGCTTTGAAATGCTCAGCATATCCAACAAAGATGCATTTGATGAGTGCTCAAACACTCATCATTTTTGGTCTAATCTGAACTGCAAAACATACAAAAACACTCAGAAATGCATCAAAATACTAAAAATATTTCAAAGTTTTGTTTTATATGTTTTAGATGCAAAATGAGCAAAAACAAATGAAAAACGCACAAAGTTTGCAAAATTGGCAGTTTCAGTCCCCCAACTTTCATAAAATTACAAAACTAGTCCATGGATATTCAAAATATGGAAAATTATCATGAAAGGTCTTTTTAAAATCATAAGTTGTCATATTTTGTCCTTTGGTGAAAAATTGGAAAGTTCTGGAAATTTACACTTTTGGTCCCTGAAGTTTCAAATATTGGCAGAAAAGGTCCCTGGTGGGATAATTTTGAAAGATAAATCATTTTTGGTCCTTGAAAATCATAAATTACCAAAAATGGACCTTGGAAGGAAAGTTGAGGAAATTACACTTTTGGTCCCTGGAGTTTGGAAATTTTACAAAAATGGTCCCCGGGAATTTTGAAAAGTACAAAAATTGTAAAAATGGGTTTTGGATATTTAAGCTATGCATGAATGGTCCCTTATGATAACTTTGGAGCTTGTACAATTTCAGCCCTCACTTTCCATAAAATTACAAAAGTGGTCCTTGTGAAATTATACTTACCAAACGGATCCTTTTCATTATTTACAAATCCATCCCCAAAGCCAAATACCAAACCCAAACCACCCCTGATCCATGATACTACCTTAGCCCACCAAGGCCCAATCCCCAACCCCGTATAATATCCTGGTCGTTTGACCAGGTCAACACCACCCCCAAACACTGTACAACCACCTCCTTCCCTGAATACCCATTCCATGTTCCCCCCTCCTCCTCTCACCTTTTCACTAAACCATCAATTTCATTAAACACTTCTCACCAAAACCTTCCCCCTCATTTATTACACCCCAACCTCCTCACCTGTTCCACTAAAAGCCTTCCAATTGTTTTCCCGCCAAATTCAAATAGACGGCTAGGATGAGTTTCAATCATCCATTGGTTCAGAAAAGATGTGGGATAGAGAGAGAAGGATGCCAAGGCCTATAAAAGAAAAGAAATAGAGCAGCAGAAGGTGTATTAGAGTAGTTAGTAGTAGTTTTAGATTAGTTAAATTATTTTTAATGTAATTTCCATTTTCAGCTATAACTTGTAGTTTAGGGATGTTGTAATTAGTTTTCTAAAGTAAACTCAACTTAATTCCATCTTAATTTTACAATATCAGTTCATATTAAGCTTTTTCCATTTTTTTTTACTTAAAATCTCATTTTGAATATAACATTGATAAAAGTTGTTGCTTAAGGATCACTCAGGCTCATTTCAGTTACAAATT
Organism: Artemisia argyi; assembly: GCA_030686995.1. Taxonomy (NCBI): domain Eukaryota; kingdom Viridiplantae; phylum Streptophyta; class Magnoliopsida; order Asterales; family Asteraceae; genus Artemisia; species Artemisia argyi. The sequence continues at coordinate 516,752 of JARVZY010001992.1, read as the reverse complement.
AGTTAGTATAAGTCTTATAAGTATCAAAGATTGTTCTCAGTCAAGTTCATTCAAAATTCCAAAAATTAAAGAAAAAAAAATAAGTAGAAAATAAAAATTAGCCCACAAGGTTATGCAAGTATGGAGCATTGGTCAAACATGGATGGACCATGGTATTAGAACCTCAGGGAGGTACTAGGATGTGTGTTGAGCCCTGGTGACTTGGTTTACTCAAAAATCCTTTGTAAGAATTATTTCAAGTTTTTCTTTTGATTAAATCTGTGTTCTTTAGTCTCTGGTGTGCATTGTTGCTTGTTTTCATTCAATTGTGTTTATTTTAGCTTAGATTAAGTTCACTTTTCAGTTTCATTGGTCAAATATGTGTTTTGTTGCATAAAACTTCATAACTGTCCCATAAGGGAGTGTTTGGCACAAGGGAATGCCCTGTGCATTTGTGGTATTTTGTGGTTAAGTTTGGATGTAACATGATCCAGTAGGCTTAAGTAGTTCATGTGAGTAAGTTTTTACCTAGGTTTTATATAGAAAGTCAAACATCACAAAGAATCCCCCTCAACAGTCCACTGTTGGGTCAGTTGGGTCCTAAACCCACCCATTTAGTTGTAAAACTTGATCACTTAGCTTATTTTGGTTTTATTTCATCTTATTACAACTTATCTAATCAGTAGTCATCACTAGAATCTCACATTAGTCAACATAAGTAGTTTAATCAAAAAGTCAAAGTGTTCAAATTCAGATTTTTGCAAAACTTCAAGGATTTGTTTTGATTTTTGTGTGTTGATTCAGAGTATGAAACTTGTTTAATTTGGTTGTCTACCACCTCAACTCTTAAGTCCTAGCTTTTTTATATTTTTGTGAATATTGTGTGGGCCCCCACTATTGCCCAAAGTGGGCTGCAGGGTGGCTGTTTCCCCTGCTGCACCAGCAGACACCACCACCACCACCACTTGGTGGTGGTTTTCTGACCACCTCAGTGGGTCCCAAGCCACCAGCCTTGTACCATTCAACCTCCCCCTGGTGGGCTTTCAATATTGACCAGTGGTTTGACCATTTGACCCCTGGACCCCACCTGAAATTGCTCCCCAACTTTGTCCCCAGTCTATTTCAGAATCACTTTAAGCAATTGCTTATTTGCATTTTGTAGCTTATTGAAGCTGCTTATTTGTGTAAATCCTGATTAATAGTGTTCATTTAACTCATTTGGATCAGTCTTAACCAGAGTGGGTCCCACTTAATCTCAACTGGTTGGCTTATTTCTTTCTATACAGCTTAGTTCAAGTTTACAAAAAAGTTGTTTTTATAAAAAGTTCATGTTTTTAGTTGTAAATTAGTTTTCTAAAAGAAAAATCCAAAAAAGTCAATATAAAATTAAGTGATAGTTTCTATTTAATATAATTTAAATTTTAATTTTCATTTTTAAATTTTTATTAAGCACTTAGCATTTTTATATTTTTATTAATTTCCTTTTAAGTTAAAGTAATTTTAAAAATTTTCTCAGATTTTTATTTTATTATTTAGTATTTATTAGAATTAATCTTAGTTTTATTAATTATTAATTAATAATTAGTTTTAAATAGCATAATTAGTTTTTATTTAGTAAAACCTAGTTTTTATATTTTTCCTAGCTTTTATATGTTATAAAATAATTTTAGAAATTTTATTAGAATTTTTACTGTTCATTTAGTATTTTTCTTAATTTAAAGTAGTTTAATTAGGTAATTAATAATTAATTAGTAATTAAATAATATAAAAACCACAAAAAGACAAAAATACTTATTTTTAATTTTAAAAGTTGTTTTTAGTTATTTTATAATTTTAGGAATTTTATTTTCACCTTTTTAGTATTTAATTAGTATTAAATTATATTTAAGTGTTTTTAATATTAATAATTAGTATTAAATAGTAATTAGTTAATAATAAATAATTAAATAAGGTAAAAATTAATTTTCTTTTTCTAAAAATTTTCTTTTATATTTTAGTTTGTAAAAAAGTCATTTTCACCCCCTGGGTGTTTTCAGATTTCTGTTTTTTCTTTTTATTACGTACGTTTACGTTTTATTTAAACGTAACGTACGCATTTTTAAATTTTAAACGTTTCTGGTTTTTCTTAGCTTCCAGTCTTATTCATATAGCTTATTTAAGCTATTCCTTTGTAGATTCCTTAGTCAGATCAATCTTAAACCCTTTTCCGTCCAGATTCACCCGATCACATAACCGTTTGTTAGCCATTCACACCTCGTCGGGACATAACGACCCGGGGAAACACTATATTCCGCGAAGCATTGACTCTAGGCTGTTTGACCTTGTTGATCATTCCCTAGTCAGTTTAGGTTGACGGTTTAGCATCAATCAAATTTTTGGCGCCGCTGCCGGGGAGGTTGTGTGCGTTTTCTAAACGGTTTTTCTGATTAGTGACTTTGGAATTCGTTCCATTGTACATTTATCCATCATTTATTCATATTTTCTATTTATCAAAACAAAACCGTTCCCGAAAACTTTTTAAACTCAGTTTTCAACGAACACAAAAAACCAAAAAGATTTTCTTTCTCATTTGTACAAAATGTATTTCCAAAAACCCAAAAATATTCACCTTAACCCTCTCACATCTTTGATTCTTCATCCCTACCCCTCCCAAACCTTTTGATTCTTTCTATGTCTCATCCACACTTTCTGGTTTGCCAGTGGTGTGGTAGTTCTTATAATGGTGGTAATTGCCCCGGTTGTGGCATGGTAGAGTCAGGAAACGGGTCTGTCTATAACCAAGATCCCTATTCTTACCATGACACGACTGATTTATTCCATCAGCTGCCACACCATGATACTCAGCAGTTTTACTGTTGTGAGTACTGTGGTGGTTCACACTACAGTTCTGATTGTCAATCGGGAAACACGCTTGTCTATGAGCAGTTTCCTGATAACGATTATGACTCTAGCACGTACAACCCACAGTCTCAACAGTTTTACTGTTGTGATTACTGTGGAGGTTCACACTTCAACTCAGATTGTCAAACGGGGAATCCATATCCTTGTGACAATTTTGACACACCTTATTACGACCAACCTCCACAGTACGATATGAATCAAGCACTTCTTCCAGAAATGCAAAATCTGATGAAAATCGTTGATGAGCTTAAGGGTTTAGTTGACGACTTTGCCCAAAGACATACTCATCAAAAATCCATGGAAGAATTGCTGGCTGAAGAGCAGGCTGCTAAAATAAATTCCCAACATGCCTATGAAAAATCTGTGAGGGAATCCATTGCAAGAGAAAAAGCAGCCAGAGCCAGCTCTCAGTTCCGTTTCATTCCTGATGATAGTGATGATGAGGATACACTTGATATCCTTGAATTTTATAAAACCTCATCAAGTTCATCAGTTGATATCCCAGCAGTTGAGATTCCATCTCAAACAACTGCTATCACACCCGAGGTTCCCACTCACTCTTTGATCATGGGGGACGAGCATCTTGACACTGTTCCTGATAAGGAATCGGACGAATTAATAAAGTCTAGTGTTGAGATCCTTGTCCTAATCCCGAGAGAGTCACAAGGAACTCTTGAGCATATGTGTGATATTCCTTCCCCTCTTGAGTGTTCAAACGATCATTTTGAGACTTTCTCAGATTTTAATGATGATTGTACATCTCATGGAGACATGAGTATGTTGAGGCATCAGTTCTACAAACTGATGCTGATCATCTTCTTGAGGAGTTCGCCGATGAACTTACTCACATCAATCCACTTTCATTGGAAAGTGATGATGGTCTCCTTGACTTTGAAGCCGATCTAGGAGAAATTGAAAGTCTCCTATATCATGATCCACCACTCACTTCTGATCCCGACAGTCCAATAGAGAATGTTAATCTCTTTGTTCTCGAAACATTCAATACGACTCTCACCAATCCTCTATTTGAATTCGAATCTGAATTCACTATGATTTCTATCAATCCAATCTTTGACGAGGATTGTGATGAGTCCACAATGGAACATGAGTTCACAGATTTACATCTTGTGAATAATTCTCTTCATGAGGAGTTCTCCGGTGAACTCACTCATCATGTTATGACTCCTCCGGAGTTTGATAGCCCGGGGGGAGATGCTCTCAATTATGAGAATTTGCAAATTCCCACCCATCCTCCCGGGTTGTTTACGAGCTTAACCTTTGAAATCCAAACTCAGGCTACGGAGCCTGCTCTCGAGGAAGAAGATCAAATCATGCTTTTTATCATGATTTTCTTCCTTTTCTTCACCTATAAGGTGACTTCTTCTCTTCTTCACTCCTTCGGGAATGAAGACACTACATTTGATCCCGGCATTTTCATGTATCATTATCTTGAGCCGGGTATTTATCTCGTCGGTGTGGAACTTTCACATGCTTCATATGTTTGTCCAAACATTTTGAATGAAAGTCCGATGGAGATTGTTTCTTCCACATCATGCTTCCCAAAGGACAAATGAATTCGGGGTCGAGTTAAGCTAGCGACTCGGTAAACAAAAACAGTAGCATGCTTATAGGGTTTTCACCCTAAGTGTGGGGGAGTCCCCCACAATGATTACAAATGAAGTGAAAATACAAAATGGTGTTTTCCACGCTTAGCTTGTAATGTTGCCCTTTTACGTTCAAAATGTCGGCCTAATAGCCGGGATTTTGAATATTGAGGACAATATTCATGCTAAGTGTGTGTGTGTGTGTGTGTGTGGGGGGGGGGGGGGGTATTCGCTATTCTAGCGAATTTTATCACATTTTACTATATAATACCCCCGTTTTTAGCCAAAATTTCAAAAATTTTTCACTGGTGCTTCAAAATTTTTGTGGTATTCAGTCCGCCTTGTCTAACCGACAAAAGGGATTGGCTAGTCCAGGAGCAAACGGCTCTTGGTAAAGACATCTTAAATCCGTTTACGGCTTGCAATTTGCCCAAAATTGTATGGTTCATCAACTCCCCATATCCCATAAAGCGAATGAGTTGGCTAGCCCGCAAGATTATGGCTTGTGGTAAAGGCAGTGGAAAATCCATAATTGGTAATCAGCTCACCAAGATGTTGACTATTCCATCAAGAGCTGGCTAGTCCAGAAGCAAATGGCTTTTGGTAAAGAATAATCAAATCCGTTGACAGCTGGTGGTTTGCTCAAAATCACACGGTTATCAGGTGTGCCACAGTTCTTACACCTGGCTACTCCAGAAGTGATGGATTTTGGTAAAGAGTTTAAAATCCATCAAGTTTTCAAAACAGTATTGCTAGGGACTAGCAATAGTTTAGTGTGGGGGATTGATGAGTGCTCAAACACTCATCATTTTTGGTCTAATCTGAACTGCAAAACATACAAAAACACTTAGAAATGCATCAAAATACTAAAAATATTTCAAAGTTTTGTTTTATATGTTTTAGATGCAAAATGAGCAAAAACAAATGAAAAACGCACAAAGTTTGCAAAATTGGCAGTTTTAGTCCCCCAACTTTCATAAAATTACAAAACTAGTCCCTGGATATTCAAAATATGGAAAATTATCACCAAAGGTCTTTTTAAAATCATAAGTTGTCATATTTTGTCCTTTAGTGAAAAATTGGAAAGTTTTGGAAATTTACACTTTTGGTCCCTGAAGTTTCAAATATTGGCAGAAAAGGTCCCTGGTGGGATAATTTTGAAAGATAAATCATTTTTGGTCCTTGAAAATCATAAATTACCAAAAATGGACCTTGGGAGGAAAGTTTAGGAAATTACACTTTTGGTCCCCGGAGTTTGGAAATTTTAATCAAAAATGGTCCCCGGGAATTTTGAAAAGTACAAAAATTGTAAAAATGGGTTTTGGATATTTAAGCTATGCATGAATGGTCCCTTATGATAACTTTGGAGCTTGTACCATTTCAGCCCTCACTTTTCATAAAATTACAAAAGTGGTCCTTGTGAAATTATACTTACCAAACGGATCCTTTTCATTATTTACAAATCCATCCCCAAAGCCAAATACCAAACCCAAACCACCCCTGATCCATGATACTACCTTAGCCCACCAAGGCCCAATCCCCAACCCCGTATAATATCCTGGTCGTTTGACCAGGTCAACACCACCCCCAAACACTGTACAACCACCTCCTTCCCTGAATACCTGTTCCATGTTCCCCCCTCCTCCTCTCACCTTTTCACCAAATCATCAATTTCATTAAACACTTCTCACCAAAACCTTCCCCCTCATTTATTACACCCCAACCTCCTCACCTGTTCCACTAAAAGCCTTCCAATTGTTTTCCCGCCAAATTCAAATAGACGGCTAGGATGAGTTTCAATCATCCATTGGTTCAAAAAAGATGTGGGATAGAGAGAGAAGGATGCCAAGGCCTATAAAAGAAAAGAAATAGAGCAGCAGAAGGTGTATTAGAGTAGTTAGTAGTAGTTTTAGATTAGTTATATTATTTTTAATGTAATTTCCATTTTCAGCTATAACTTGTAGTTTAGGGATGTTGTAATTAGTTTTCTAAAGTAAACTCAACTTAATTCCATCTTAATTTTACAATATCAGTTCATATTAAGCTTTTTTCCATTTTTTTTACTTAAAATCTCATTTTGAATATAACATTGATAAAAGTTGTTGCTTAAGGATCACTCAGGCTCATTTCAGTTACAAATTAGTTAGTATAAGTCTTATAAGTATCAAAGATTGTTCTCAGTCAAGTTCATTCAAAATTCCAAAAATTAAAGAAAAAAAAATAAGTAGAAAATAAAAATTAGCCCACAAGGTTATGCAAGTATGGAGCATTGGTCAAACATGGATGGACCATGGTATTAGAACCTCAGGGAGGTACTAGGATGTGTGTTGAGCCCTGGTGACTTGGTTTACTCAAAAATCCTTTGTAAGAATTATTTCAAGTTTTTCTTTTGATTAAATCTGTGTTCTTTAGTCTCTGGTGTGCATTGTTGCTTGTTTTCATTCAATTGTGTTTATTTTAGCTTAGATTAAGTTCACTTTTCAGTTTCATTGGTCAAATATGTGTTTTGCTGCATAAAACTTCATAACTGTCCCATAAGGGAGTGTTTGGCACAAGGGAATGCCCTGTGCATTTGTGGTATTTTGTGGTTAAGTTTGGATATAACATGATCCAGTAGGCTTAAGTAGTTCATGTGAGTAAGTTTTTACCTAGGTTTTATATAGAAAGTCAAACATCACAAAGAATCCCCCCCAACAGTCCACTGTTGGGTCAGTTGGGTCCTAAACCCACCCATTTAGTTGTAAAACTTGATCACTTAGCTTATTTTGGTTTTATTTCATCTTATTACAACTTATCTAATCAGTAGTCATCACTAGAATCTCACATTAGTCAACATAAGTAGTTTAATCAAAAAGTTAAAGTGTTTAAATTCAGATTTTTGCAAAACTTCAAGGATTTGTTTTGATTTTTGTGTGTTGATTCAGAGTATGAAACTTGTTTAATTTGGTTGTCTACCACCTCAACTCTTAAGTCCTATCTTTTTTATATTTTTGTGAATTTTGTGTGGGCCCCCACCATTGCCCAAAGTGGGCTGCAGGGTGGCTGTTTCCCCTGCTGCACCAGCAGACACCACCACCACCACCACTTGGTGGTGGTTTTCTGACCACCTCAGTGTGTCCCAAGCCACCAGCCTTGTATCATTCAAACCCCCCCCTGGTGGGCTTTCAATATTGACCAGTGGTTTGACCATTTGACCCCTGGACCCCACCTGAAATTGCTCCCCAACTTTTTCCCCAGTCTGTCTCAGAATCACTTTAAGCAATTGCTTATTTGCATTTTGTAGCTTATTGAAGCTGCTTATTTGTGTAAATCCTGCTTAATAGTGTTCATTTAACTCATTTGGATCAGTCTTAACCAGTGTGGGTCTCACTTAATCCCAATTTAGCTTATTTTCCCACTTGGTCAAACAAAGTCAACTGGTTGGCTTATTTCTTTCTATACAGCTTATTTCAAGTTTACAAAAAAGTTGTTTTTACAAAAAGTTCATGTTTTTAGTTGTAAATTAGTTTTCTAAAAGAAAAATCCAAAAAAGTCAATATAAAATTAAGTGATAGTTTCTATTTAATATAATTTAAATTTTAATTTTCATTTTTAAATTTTTATTAAGCACTTAGCATTTTTATATTTTTATTAATTTCCTTTTACGTTAAAGTAATTTTATAAATTTTCTCAGATTTTTATTTTATTATTTAGTATTTATTAGAATTAATCTTAGTTTTATTAATTATTAATTAATAATTAGTTTTAAATAGTGTAACTAGTTTTTATTTAGTAAAACCTAGTTTTTATATTTTTCCTAGCTTTTATATGTTATAAAATAATTTTAAAAATTTTATTAGAATTTTTACTGTTCATTTAGTATTTTTCTTAATTTAAAGTAGTTTAATTAGGTAATTAATAATTAATTAGTAATTAATTAATATAAAAACCTCAAAAAGACAAAATACTTATTTTTAATTTTAAAAGTTGTTTTTAGTTATTTTATAATTTTAGGAATTTTATTTTCACCTTTTTAGTATTTAATTAGTATTAAATTATATTTAAGTGTTTTTAATATTAATAATTAGTATTAAATAGTAATTAGTTAATAATAAATAATTAAATAAGGTAAAAATTAATTTTCTTTTTCTAAAAATTTTCTTTTTTATTTTAGTTTGTAAAAAAGTCATTTTCACCCCTGGGTGTTTTCAGATTTATGTTTTTACTTTTTATTACGTACGTTTACGTTTTATTTAAACGTAACGTACGCATTTTTAAATTTTAAACGTTTCTGGTTTTTCTTAGCTTCCAGTCTTATTCATATAGCTTATTTAAGCTATTCCTTTGTAGATTCCTTAGTCAGATCAATCTTAAACCCTTTTCCGTCCAGATTCACCCGATCACATAACCGTTTGTTAGCCATTCACACCTCGTCGGGACATAACAACCCGGGGAAACACTATATTCCGCGGAGCATTGACTCTAGGCTGTTTGACCTTGTTGATCATTCCCTGGTCAGTTTAGGTTGACGGTTTAGCATCAATCAACATTCAATGCCTCTTTACCCAAGTTTTTCAACTTTGGATCAGGGAGTCTGACAACTGCCCTACATCCCTAAACCCTGAGATAGTTCAGGTTGGGTTTCCTTTTAGTCCAGAGTTCATAAGGGTAACCTTGTTTCTTTTGTTGGGAACCCTATTTAATAAATAGCAAGTTGTTAACATAGATTCACCCCGGAATCATTGACTCAGCCATGAATAGGACAACATGGAATTAATCATCTCCGTTAGTACCTTGTTTTTCCTTTCAGATATACCATTTTTTTAGGAGTATAAAGAGCAGTCATTTCATGGATTATACCAACAGACTGAAAATACAAAGGATCCATGTATTTACCTCCCCTATCAGTCCTGAGTCTTTTGATCAGGGACCCAAGTTGCAACTCAACTTCAGTTTTAAATAATTTGAATTTATCTAATGCTTCATCCTTAGTATGTAACAGATAAACATAACAAAACCTAGAAGCATCATCAATAAATGTCACAAAGTACCTTTTATTCACCAAAGAAGGAGTGGCATGAAAATCAAAAAGGTCACTGTGTATTAGCTCCAAGAGCTCAGTTTCATGTTTTACACTTTAAAAAGGTTTCTTAGTTATTTTGGTCATTATGCAAGTTTTACACTTTTTAGTGTCCATGTCAAATGCTGAGATTAACCCATCCTTAGACATATCTTGCATCCTTTTATAGTGTACATGGCCAAGTATAGCATGCCAGAAGGTAGAGTCGTTCAGTTTAGAGGTTGACATAAAGGCTGAATTAACAATATTAGTGACAAATTAAGCCTGAACATTTGATTATACAAATAGCCAAAACCAATAAACACACCAAGTTTAGACAATATAAATTTATCATATTCAATAACTTGTTTATATCCATGATTGTTCAAAACACTACTTGAAACAAGTTTTTCATTATAGAGAACATGAATAACATTAAACAAAGTTACAATATTTCAATAACCAAAATTAAGATCTACATAACCACGACCATGCACCAAAGTTGTTGACTCATTTCCCATTTGAAGTATAGAACCATCATTCAGTGACTCGTAAGTCTTGAACCAGCAACTATCTTTGCACACATGAACAATAGCACTAGAGTCAACTCACCAAGAAACATCATCCTGCACATAGTTAGATTAAGATACATATGTAACATAATACCTGAAAAGATTTATTAAACATACTGTGGAAAACTAGAAGGGGGGTTGAATAGTTTACCGTTTAAAATCTTTTTAACTTGTTTGATTAGCTTTGAAACTTTCTGTTTGATCAAAGATATATATACAAACAAACACAATATATAACATGCAAGTAAATGAAAGAAACGATCAAACCACAACACGAGTATTTAACGTGGTTCGGCTACAAGGACTCTTTTTCCTTGCCCTACGTCCACGCCCCGAGTATCCAACTCGAGAGTTTCTTTCACTAGTCAACAAGCTCCTTTCACCGGCGGAGAAAACCTTACACGTCGCTTATACACGTTTACCGACACTAAGCTAGATGTCGAGTTCTTTTACAAGGGTACAACCACTCCCGTTAGTTCTTTTACAAGGGTACAACAACTCCCGTCACATTTTGTATTTTGAGGACTAAAATACTAACCGATCACTACTGAAAATACACAATCAAAAGAAGTGTAAACTACACAAGTCTACACAATGCTAAGCTAACAAGTCTTGCAACGTTGTGTTGAATACTTGTAACTTTTTATGAACTCGTGAATCTCTTTGCTACAAAAAGAAACTTCACATATGAAATGTTAAAGGGTTAGATGAAAGAATGAATGAATGTGTGTAAATATGATGTAGAGTGATAAGCCAAAAATCAAACTTGTGGCTTAATATTTATAGCAAAACCTTCTGCAGGCCTGGCGGATACGGCGGAACCCTCAGATGGGTTCCGCCCGTGTACCCCCAGGGTTCCGCCGGGCTTGAAGTTGGTTTTGCAATAAATCTTGCAAACCAAACAATGTCACATCTCATTATACCTAGTCAAACACAAAACTTGCAAGCAAACATATGGTTAGTCAAACATACTTTCTTTCCATAAATGTATATTGACAAAACTTGCCATAAATGTGATGTGACATTTCTATTTTAAGAAATAAAAAGTGTTGTGTTTTATGAAATGTAAAATGTAGCAAAAGTCTAGTTTATGCAAGTCTTTAAAACTAAGATTATGTTTTACTTAGAAACTAAAGTTTACATTTTGTCGTTAACAAAACTTAGCAAAGACCGTAAAATATAAATAACATTTTTAGGCGATATTTGTATTAACAATCTCCCCCTTTTTGTTGATGACAAAACATAAACTTTGTTTTTAAGTAACTCACAAAATCTTGGTGTTTAAGACTTAAAAAAAAATTTATATTAAACTTGTTTTACTTAAGTGATGAAAATCATATTAAGTTTTAAAGATTTAATATATTTCTCCCCCTTTTTGTCAAAACAAAAAGTAGAGTAGCGAAGCGGAATAATGCACTTGCTCCCCCTTGGTTGTTACTCCCCCTAAAAGGAGTGCTAAGATGGGAAACATGGATTTTGATCCTACAAAAAAAATGGTTAGTTGGTGATATATATATAGTCAAGCTTGTAGTTACCACACACATTGCAACCACAATGACAACACAAAAATGATCAACCAACAATGCAAGTAAGTAAGTAGAAAGAAATAGCATTCCATGTAAAATTTGACTTTTAAAAGTCAAAGACAAGAAATGGGAAAGATTCTTCTACTTCTAAAAGAAAAACTAAAAATAACCAAGAAAATAAAAAGAAAATAAAATCCTAATTTCCTAAATGGGGCAAAAGGCCTCCAAAGGTTGTCTAGGATTTGTTTGGGTGGGAAAGAGCATCCAAACGTTCTATGACGTATTGGAATACAAAACGGGTTTCATCTTGGAATTGGTGAAGCAACAATTTGATGCTTGCACCCATTTGCTCACAATTTGAGCAAACATGGGAATGAGTGGGTGGAAATGGGTTGGTTTTGGTTTCTTGTTTTGAGGGTTGGTTGGTTTTTGGTTCTTGGTTGGAGGATGGGTTTGGTATAGAGTCAAGCAAGGTGGTTTGAAATTCCATTGCTTGATGGAGATGATTCTCAACCATGCTTTGGATTTCCTCATAGGAAGGAAAGAAAGACTCAAAGGTTTGGGCTTGAGAATGTGGTGGAGTTGGGTGATCATGGTTTTCAAAATTTGGTTCTCCATAAAGAGGACCATGGATGTCATGGTAGATTGGGTGAAACAACAATGGTTTGGGTTGGTAGTATTCTTGTTGTGGTGGTTGGTTGTGGTTAAAATGCTCTTTTTGGTCAAGAATTGACCTTGGTGTTTCATTTGGAAAAGGTGGTGGTTGTGTTGGTCTTGGTGGAAGATCATTGAGATCTTGGACAAAAGGGTGTGGTGATGTTGGAGGAGACCCAAATAACTCCATAGGTTCAAGTTTTGGCAATAGTGATGGTGATGGAGTTTTGGATGGTTGGGTTGGAGCACTTGGTGGAGTTGGGTCAATGGGTGATTTTGTTGGTGGTGGAGTGAGCTCATTGGGTTCATTGGGTGATGGAGATGGAGATGCAAGGTTCAAAAAATGTTCATTTTTGATAAGTGAGGTGAATTCATCCGAAGATGAGGAGCTTAGGTTGATGGATTGGTTAGACCAAAGTGGTTTGACACTTATACAGGCGGTTTTCCGGATGGGTCGTGATGGTTGAGAGGTGATTGTTGACTTAGTCATGGTTAAAATGGTTTAAAAGATGAGAAATTATGATGAAGAAGGTGTAATTTGATAGTGTTTAGGATGGTTTAATTTATAGTGATGAAGGAGTGTAGGAAGGAGTGTTTGGATTTGATGTTAGGCCATACAAAAATGGAGGTTCCTAATGAGTTGGAAAACTAATTGTGGGTTGTCATATCATGGAAGTCAATCCAATGAAAATGGTGAAGTGAGAAGACAAGATTTGCACTAAATGCTTAGTGGTTTTGGTAAATTTGTTGAAGGATAAATCTCAGGGATTTCAAGGAACCTTTGGAAGGGTTCCTTCCTTTATGTGTGAAGGTTCCTTGGGGTGGTTATGGCCATTTTTGAAATTTGGCAGGAAATGCTTTCGTTTGAGTTATAAGGAATGAGAAGTACCCTATTGTGCTAAACAAATTGCAGGAAATTGGTTTCTATCTAAAAGGATTGTATTTTGTTGATTGGATGTTGAAATGTTGAAAACTAAAAAAAAAAATTCTGCAGGAAATCTGGCGGAACCTTCAGAATACACAGGCGGAACCCGTGTGAGGGTTCCGTCCGGTCCGTTGGGCCATTTCTGGGTTGCCCAGAAAATACACTGGCGGAACCCATTCTAGGGTGCCGCCAGATCCGCCAGGGCTGAAAAAATTGGCAGTCTGCGATTTTGACCCGCGAGATTGATGCGTGGGAATTGCACCAGGCTTTACCTCTCGAGGGATTGATCGTTCAACTTAGGAATAGTGTCGTTAGGATTGAAAATTAATCTAATTAGGTCTAAAGGTGAAGGATGATTCTTTTTGTGTTTTTATATTTTATGAAAAGCAAGTAAAAATCTCGGGTTTTGGAAAAGTGGGCGGAATTAGTTGCTAGTCAACTAACCCAAAAGCTACTAATTTAAACTAATAAACAAGAAAAGTAAACTAAGGTTCTACAAGGGATGTGAAGCATGTCTACCTATGATATGTTACTCTTTGCTAGCTATCCAATTCTACCTATTGAATTGTCACACCTTGTTTTAATTGACGGGTTGTATTCCTTAATACCAATCATGGGGTGGCGTACTTACTTCCCCAATCCTATAAGCTCCTACTTCACTCATATGTCGAGCCGGCTAAGAAGCTCCTAACATGGGATCACTAGAATTCGCTCATGCATTAAATACAACCATAAAAACCTAGTACACATCGGTTCATGTTTCTTAAGACGTTCAAGCAAGTTACACAATGGAGATCTGCCAGTTTTCTTAAGCCTAACATCGAATTCATTCAATTAAACAAGAGACAATAGGAATCAAGAATTATAAACTAAATCAATTAGACCTATCAAAGTGTCACACCCTAATTGATGAAGATAGACACAAACATCAACAATGAATCAATAAGATCTAATCAATTATATACAAGTTTCACATAATCATAAGTAGACACAAGGTGAATTAGCAAAACATAATCAAAGAAGAGCAAACAACAATAATAATGAAAGACATAATTGAGATAGAATCATCAAACCAATACATGATGTTTATGGAGTGATTGAAACCCTCTAAGTTGCTGGAAAAACACCTACCTAAACCCAGGAATCGACCTTAGGGTTTAGGGCTTACAAAAAGTGAAGTTATGATGTTATATTTATAGGCTAATTTTCTGTCAGCCCATCATGATGGCGTCAGCCCGTTACACTTGACGGCGTTATGACCATTTTTTCACCAAATTGTAGATCTCTTCATCCTCTTCGCGTGGGCTTTTGAATCACCTAAATCCGAGTTCGTATGCAAAAGTTATGACCAAAACAATATCAGCTACTCCGCGCGCAAGTTTTGACAAGTTAACACGTGACGGCCTTGGGTGACGCCGTCACGTTTCTTCTGGATCGTCACCACTTTTACTCTTGACGGCGTCATCAAAATGCTCTTGACGCCGTCAGGTACTGTTCTCAGCAAGGAAAATTAAGACTTTGCCATTTTCTTCACTTTTATGCTCCAAAAACGTCCAAAATGCTTCCTTTTCTAGAATGCACTCCAAAAGTACCTAAAATCACAAAAGGAACGATTTAGGGCAATATTTGATCAAATAAATTCAATTCCGAGCTTAAATGACCCCCTAAAAATGGTTCATTTTTCGCCTTATCAGATATGATTTTCAAATTTTTCGAAAACTCCTAAAATCAAAAAGATAATGCATATCTGATTAGGTAATGCAAAAATTGGACATGTAAACATACATACCATAGGACTTAGACCTTGTGGTCGAGAATTTCACTATACTTAGTGAAAATTTCATAAACATGAAAATTTGACAACTTGCCAAAAGTTGTCTACATGCATCATTGTTAGTTAATACATGTTCCAAATAGTATCACACATTGTACCAATACACAAATACATCACAAACATTGTTTAAACGACCAAATTGTTCAAATAGCACCTTGTGCCAAACACTCCTACACATCCGCACTCATTGACAGTCAATCTTGTTCTTGAGCTTTCCAAGGAATCTTCCAAGATTCTTAAACATACCCTTTGTTTGCTTGAACTCCGCCGACTCATTTGGAATATCCGGAAGTTGGGATAGGTATTCGAGAGGTGGGAGCCTAGAGTTGGGCAAAGAGTCATCTTCACTCATTGAGGAAGATGAAGAGGAGGTAGGAGGATGAGGACGTTTTCCTTGGGCTTTGTAAACTCTCTTATCACTAAGTGGGACAAAGGTGTGTAGAATGAGAGAGTAGTCAAGATGAAGACCGTTTGGAGTTGGTGGAATGGGAGAGATGAACCTAAAGAGACGGCTCAAGAGCATTCCATACGGCATAGCCGTTGTGCCATGCACGGGAATGTCGGCCATTCTCTTGGCCATGTAGTAGGCAAGGTTGAAGGGTTGCCTAACGGACAAAGAGTAGAGCATGTAGCAAAGGCAAAGATTGATATGATCTCGGTTTCTTATGGTGCTAATGACATTTGCTCTAAGGACTTCCTCCCATTTCTTGAATTGGGACTTGAGTTCATTCATTTCCATTCCATATGGGTCCTTATCGACCTCATTTCCCGAACGGGTTCTCCTAGTGTTGGTTGTCCTAACAAAGAGATGGTCACGAAGTACATCTTTTGACACAAGAGGTGTGTCATAAGGATGGATGCGGTCTTGGAGGGTGTCAAGAGTTGAGAGGGAGTGCAAGTCGGAGTAGATGCAAGTACCACGGTTTGGGACACCTATGATTTGATCAAACTCCTCAAGAGTGAAGGAGTATTGATGACCACTAGCCCTAAATTTGATAGACATGTGACCATAACCATCCGTGGAGAGGACGACGGATGCATAGAATTCCAAAATGAACCTAGGACAAATAGGCTCGTTGATTTCTAAAAGACACTCAAAGTTGATTGTGGCAAATTCGGTGTAAAGGTTTGTGCCTTCTAGGAAGGACGAGTCAATGGTTCTACCCTCATGGACATAATGTTTTTCTTAGGCTTTGAAAACATTGACTTGATTTGGGGTAAGGCCTTTGGTTTTGTGGTGTTTTGGTAGGTACTTAATGGTGTCCTTGTGGTCGTAGTGGGTTAGAGGAGGCATGATGATTCTTAGAACAACAAAATTTCACATTTTAGTTTAAGTAAACTACTATTATAATGTGGGTGTTCTAGTGTGTGCCTATATGAAAACAATGTGGATGTGCGGTTATCTTGACTCATTTTGATGCTTCAAAAACGTTTTATAATGCAAGTTTTGTTATAGAACAAAAGATAACCCAAGCGCTCCTAGTTCAATGTAGCTTCGTTTGAAGTTACCCGAAAATACATATTGGTTATGTATTCCCTTTAGCATTCAAGAGACATTATGCAAGTGATGTTTTAAACATAACGTTTTGATTTTGTATTCTCAATGTGAGACGAAAAAAATATTTGTCCTATTTGTGAGAAATTTTTGGAAAAATTTGTCATGGGGTGTTTTAGCAAAAATGTTTACACTTAGTAAGAATGCAATTCCTAACTATGGGGAACATGATTGGTTTTGTTAAACACCTAATTTCATGCATGAGTTTCTCAAATTAATGCATAACCCCAAGTTTTTGTTTTTGTGCAAATATAGAATTCCTAGACTCAGATCAGGATTGTAATCAAGTTTAGAATACTTACAATGATGATTGATTAGCAATGTGAGTGAAAGGAAGACCAAGAAATCGCAGGTTTGGATGGATGGTTAGGTGAATAGTAACAGTTTGGAAGTGGTGGTATGAGATAATGAGTGTTTGGTTTAACATAAACAAAAATATTGATTCTACAGGTCGGCGGACACGGCGGACCCCTGAATTGGGTTCCGTCCGTTGTGTCTGAGGGTTCCGCCGACCCTGCTGAGAAAAAGAGTTATGGATTTGTTATGATTTTTGTGATTTTTGTCTAATGTCCAGAACTACAACGTAGGTTCCTAGAGTCCTAAGCCTAGCCTAAGAAGGTTAAAAGGTTCACGTTTAAGGGGTTTTGTGAGAATGTCGGCTATGTTGTCTTCGGAAGAAACTTTCTCAATTGAGATATTTCCTTTTTGAACGTTGTCACGAAGGAAATGATGACGGATTTCAATATGTTTGGTACGAGCGTGTTGAACCGGGTTTTTACTAAGATCAATGGCACCTTTGTTGTCACAAAGAATTATGATGTCGTTAAGTTGAATTCCGTAGTCGACAAGAGCTTGCTTCATCCAAAGAGCATGTTGACATGCCTTTCCGGCCAAAACGTACTCGGCTTCCGTTGTTGAGATAGCAAGAGCCGTTTGCTTCTTAGAGAACCATGAGGTAAGACAATGTCCAACAAAAGTACAAATACCACTTGTACTTTTTCTATCAACATAGTCACCGGCATGATCCGAGTCGGCATACACTATGGTGTCTATTCCCGTTCCTTTGGGATACCATAAACCTAAATGTGTAGTGCCCTAAATATACCTAAAAATCCTTTTAACGGCTTCGAGATGAGTAGTCTTAGGATCTTCTTGAAAACGAGCACATAGACAAACACTAAACATAATGTCGGGTCTACTAGCCGTTAGGTAAAGTAGACTACCAATCATACCTCTATATTTAGTGCTATCTACGGATTCACTTTCCTCATCCTTGGTGAGTTTAGTTTCCGTGGACATGGGTGTTTTGATTGGTTTCGGATCTTCTAATCCAAATTTCTTAAGCATGTCCTTAATATATTTAGATTGGTTAAAGAAGATACCATCTTCTAGTTGTTTAATTTGGAGTCCTAGGAAAAAATTGAGTTCTCCCATCATACTCATTTCAAACTCGTCATGCATGATTTTTGAGAAATCCACACATAATTCTTGACAAGTTGATCCGAATATATTGTCATCAACATAGATTTGGACTATGATAATATGTGAATCTTTCTTCTTAGTGAAGAGAGTATTATCAACTAAGCCCATGGTATACTTATGGTCAACTAGGAAGGTTTTAAGTCGATCATACCATGCTTTTGGAGCTTGCTTAAGTCCGTAAAGAGCCTTTTTATGTTTGTAAACATGATTTGGTTTTTCAAAATCGATGAAGCCCGGTGGTTGAGCAATATACACTTCTTCATTTATGACTCCGTTTAGAAATGCACTTTTGACGTCCATTTGAAAGAGTTTAAAATTGTGTGCACATGCATATGCAAGTAAGATTCTAATTGACATGAGCCTAGCAACCGGAGCAAAAGTTTCATCGTAGTCAATACCTTCTTGTTGGTTATATCCTTGTGCAACTAGCCTAGCTTTCTTTCTAGACACAATTCCATTTTCATCTATTTTATTACGAAAGACCCATTTTGTTCCAATTATAGTTTGACTCTTTGGTTGAGGAACTAATGTCCATACATCATTCCTAACAAATTGGTTTAACTCTTCTTGCATTGCAATTACCCAAGACTCATCTTTAATGGCTTCATTAATGTTTTTAGGTTCAATGGTTGACACGAAACAAAAGTAGTTGCTTTCATTTTGAACTTTTGACCTTAGTGTTCTTTCGTTAATGTTGCCTATGACACCATCTAATGGATGACTTTTAGATTCTTTGACATTGACAAGTTCTTTGTTTAATAGTTCATCTTCCTTGTCATTACCTAAAATCTCTTGACTTTCTATTGCTTGGCTTTCAACTAAGTCATCATCTACCAAAGGTGATTTCTTAGAGGGAGGTGGACTCTCGTCAAATGTTACGTTCAACGATTCTTCGACTCTTAAGGTTTCTTTGTTCAAAACAATGTAAGCTTTACTATTTTGTGAATATCCAAGAAATACACCTTCATAAGACTTTGGGTCAAATTTGGTGATATAATCCTTGGTATTAAGAATGAAACATTTACTCCCAAACACTCTAAAGTATCATAATGTAGGCTTTTTACCTTTATATAGTTCATAAGGAGTTTTATTCAAAAATGGTCTTATTAAGACTTGATTTAAAATGTATGTTGATGTGTCAACGGCATTACACCAAAACTTTTGTGGAATGTTTTGTTCATTAAGCATTGTTCTGCTCATCTCTTGCAATGTCCGGTTTTTACGTTCTACTACACCATTAGATTGAGGGGTACGTGGAGCCGAAAAGTTATGAGTAATACCATTAATATCATAAAAGTTTCCAAATTGAAATTCATTGTCAAATTCACGACCGTGATCCGTTCTAATAGACACAATATTAGACCCTACTTGATTTTGAATTTTCTTACTTAGAATCTCAAATTTATCAAAAGCTTCATTTTTACTTTTAAAGAATTTTGTCCAAGTATATCTTGAGTAATCATCGACTATGACCAAAGTGTAGAAGTTACCTCCATAACTTTGTATAGCGGATGGACCAAATAAATCCATATGTAAAAGTTCTAGACACCTAGATGTAGAAACCAAGTTTTTAGCCTTATGGCTACTATGGACTTGTTTACCGACTTTGCAAGCATCACAAAAGTGTTGGTCATATTTCAACTTAGGTAAGTTTCAAACTAAGTCTTTGGAGGAGAGGTTTTGAATTAGTCTCATGTTAGCATGTCCTAAACGTCTATGCCATAAAGTTGAAGATTCATCTAATGAGGTAAGACAAAGTTTGTCTCTAGATGTTGGATCCATCTTCATGACGTATACATTGTTCTTAAGGACACCTTTGGCTATGGTTATACCATCTTTAAGTATTTTACTTCCGTTTTCACTAAAAAGGACATTATACTTATTACGACAAAGTTGACTAATACTAAGGAGATTAAAACCTAAGTTATCAACATGAGCTACATCATCTATAAAAAGGGAGTCATGACCGATGATTTTGCTCTTAGCTTTACTACCAAACGTAACATTACCTCCGTCACATTTGTGATAAGTAGTGAAGAGGCTTTTGTTACCCGTCATGTGCCTTGAACAACCGCTATCTTTAATCCATTCATCCGGTTCCAAACAAACTTTGAGGCACACCCATTTTATGAAAAACACTCAAACATTTGGTCCCCAATTTCTCATGGGTCCATTTTGGTTAAGCATACCATTAACTTGTTCCAAGTATGAAAATAGAACATAAGGGTTTCATGACATGTAATTTGGAGTTTGGTAATGTCCAGGAATGTTTTGGTTCCAAGAATGTTGGTATTTTGGTCGAGCGTTGAAGTTGCTCTTTGGAAAGGGGCGTTTGGGAATTGGAGTCTTAGGTCTTGGTTGAGTAGTATTAGCTCTAAATTCGTTTTTACTAAGTCCTACTCCAGTTTTAAAAGCAGGTTTTGTTCCATTTTTATATGTGACTTTAATAAATTTTGAACGATCCGATGTGGATGGTGTTACTGCTGCAGCAGACCTGGCGGAACCTTCGGGTCCAACAGGCGGAACCCTGGATTGGGTTCCGTCTGTTCCGCGGGCTGCTGTAGCAGTTTTGTTAGTTTCTTGTGCATTCTTTTCTTGTTTCGTTTGACCCTTTGAAGTTTCTATTTTCATGAATCCTAGTCCTGTTTTATCAAAGGGTGACTTTTGAATTTTCATAATTTCATCCGCACAAGAAATGCTTTTATCGAACTTCTTAAACTTTGTGGTTTGTTTTATTAGATCATTTTGAGTAATTTTAAGTTTCTCAACTTCGAGTTTAAGTTCTTCACATGATTTGCAAGATGTGTCAATACCTTTACTCCTTTCTAATCTCTTAGCTTTTTCTTTTAATTCATAAACTTCATTTTCTAAAAACTCCTTTTTAGTTTTCAAAAACTTATTTTTGTTTATGATTTTTAAGTTCAATTCACAAAGTTTGTTATATTCTTTTTGTAAGGTGTCATCATCAATAGAGGAGTAAGATGAGTCGGAGAGTACCTCATTTGAGTTGTGAGCCATGAGAGCAATATCATCATTCTTTGGCTCATCGTCATCTCCTTCATAGTCACTCCAAGCACCACCCACAAAAGCTTGTTGAGGTTTGCTCTTGGGTGGTTTTGGACATTCTCCTACAAGATGACTTGTGTCTCCACACCTATAGCATTTCCTTTCTACCTTTCCTTTTCTATCATCACGATCTTTTCGGAAAGTTTTCTTGTCATCTTTAGGTTGCCTTACAAACTCCCCTCTTCTACGAAAGAACTTCTTGAAGTCTCTAACGGCCATAGCATATTCCTCATCATCACTATCCGAAGTAGATTCTTCATCATCACTTGATTGGACTCTAGCTTTCAAGGCAATGAACTTAACCTTTTCTTTCTTGCCTCTAACTAGTTCCGAATCTTTTTCCATTACCATTTCATGAACTTTGAGGTTACCAATTAGCTCGTCAAGTGACATGCTTGAAAGATCCTTGGATTCTTCAATTGCCGTCACTTTTGCTCTCCACTTCGGATGGAGTGCTCTAAGAAATTTCCTGACAAAGTTCTTACTACAAAAAGATTCATCAAGTGCTTTAAGTGAATAATAGTGTTAAACCTAGCAAATGCATTATCAATAATCTCTTCTTCGGAAATAACAAATTGTTCATATTGTTGAACAAGAAGATCAATTTTGTTATCTTTAACTTGTGAGTTTCCTTGATGAGTGACTATTAAAGATTGCCAAATATCTTTGGCTGTTTTACACATAAAGACTCTTTCATATTCTTTCTTAGGCAAAGCATTGTAAAGCATCATTTTAGCTTCATTATTTTTACCAATCAATTTCTTTTGATCATCATCTTTAATATTAGTAACTATATTATCACCATCAATGATTATATACCATAAATCTATATCTTTAGATTTCACGTAAGTTTCAAAACGGTTTTTCCAATATATAAAACCATTTGCTTCAAAAAGTGGTGGTCTTTGCATAGATTGCCCTTATCTGTAATTTTCAAAATCCATGGATCGTTTCAAGTTTTAAAACACAATATATTTTAAAAGCTTGAGTAACGTAGCTCTTGATGCCAATTGTGGAAAACTAGAAGGGGGGTTGAATAGTTTACCGTTTAAAATCTTTTTAACTTGTTTGATTAGCTTTGAAACTTTCCGTTTGATCAAAGATATATATATATATATATATATATATATATATATATATATATATATATATATATATATATATATATATATATATAAACAAACACAATATATAACAAGCAAGTAAATGAAAGAAACGATCAAACCACAACACGAGTATTTATCGTGGTTCAGCTACATGGACTCTTTTTCCTTGCCCTACGTCCACGCCCCGAGTATCCAACTCGAGAGTTTCTTTCACTAGTCAACAAGCTCCTTTCACCGGCGGAGAAAACCTTACACGTCGCTTATACATGTTTACCGACACTAAGCTAGATGTCGAGTTCTTTTACAAGGGTACGACCACTCCGGTTAGTTCTTTTACAAGGGTAGAATTTGAGGACTAAAATACTAACCGATCACTACTGAAAATACACAATCAAAAAAAGTGTAAACTACACAAGTCTACACAATGCTAAGCTAACAAGTATTGCAACGTTGTGTTGAATACTTGTAACTTTTAATGAACTCGTGAATCTCTTTGCTACAAAAAGAAACTTCACATATGAAATGTTAAAGGGTTAGATGAAAGAATGAATGAATGTGTGTAAATATGATGTAGAGTGATAAGCCAAAAATCAAACTTGTGGCTTAGTATTTATGGCAAAACCTTCTGCAGGCCTGGCGGATACGGCGGAACCCTCAGATGGGTTCCGCCCGTGTACCCCCAGGGTTCCGCCGGGCTTGCAGTTGGTTTTGCAATAAATCTTGCAAACCAAACAATGTCCTCATTATACCTAGTCAAACACAAAACTTGCAAGCAAACATATGGTTAGTCAAACACACTTTCTTTCCATAAATGTATATTGACAAAACTTGCCATAAATGTGATGTGACATTTCTATTTTAAGAAATAAAAAGTGTTGTGTTTTATGAAATTTAAAATGTAGCAAAAGTCTAGTTTATGCAAGTCTTTAAAACTAAGATTATGTTTTACTTAGAAACTAAAGTTTACATTTTGTCGTTAACAAAACTTAGCAAAGATCGTAAAATATAAATAACGTTTTTAGGCGATATTTGTATTAACACATACTCTGACCTTTCAGTGAGTTGGCAGAACCACCACTCCCTGAACCACTAGTGCCTGAACCATTGGCTTTACCACCAACCTTAACACCTTTGCAATCCTTTTTAATGTGACCAGATTTTCCACATTTCCAACAAGTGGGTGTAGCCTTCTTGTTAGGATCAGCCCTTGTGTTATCATGATGTTTACGTTTTCCCTTGTTATTATTGTACCTGGTGGAATTGTTATGTTCCACCATATTGACAATTGATGCACCAGTAGCATTGCTACTCTTTAGCTTGTCATTATCCTGCGCCCTGAGGGATTCCTCAATACGCAGATGACTGCCCAACTGAACAAGAGTCAGTTCTTCCTTCTTATGTTTCAAGGTATGTTTGAAATCTTTCCAAGAAGGAGGTAGTTTGTCAATGATATAAGAGATTGAAATAGTCTCATCCATTTTCATTTTATGTTGTGTAAACCTTCCAAGTATACCAAGAAGTTCATTGTATTGTTCCATAACTGGTCTTGAATAAGTCATTTTGTAATTTGTGAAATTACTTACAAGGAACTTCTTACTTGATGCATCCTCAGCCATATATTTGGCATATAATTTTTTGAAAGATTTAATATTCTGATAAATATCAAAGAGAGAATCAGACATAACATTGAGGATTAAACCTCTGCAAATGTAATCATCATTCTCCTATTTGCTCTTTTTGCTCATATGTTCCATAGTAGCATCATCACCATCATCAGGAATTGGTGTGCTCAGAACGTACACCACACTCATGCTAGAAAACAAGAAGTGCATCTTCTTCTACCATCTTCTAAAGTCCACCCCTTCAAACTTGTCAAGCTTGGCAAAGTTTAAGTCATGTGTTTCATAACAGCAGCAACCATGGATTATCACAAAATAGTTTACTTTGATTGTCGGTTGTGGTGAGCCCAAAACAGGGTGAAAATAATCAATAGCCTAACTACGTACCAAATGAATGGTTACCAGATATCACTTGGAATCGTGTTATCACTTTTCAAAGTAAAGTATTTGACCCTATTGCCTGGGTATCACGAATATCTACTTGGGATAAGACCAAATGTTTGTTATTGAATTAAGCACCAATCAATAACCCTTGTGATCATGTGTTTATGTTATCTGTTGTGTGTCTCATGCATAATTGATTTCCGGTATAAATAGAAAAATACTCATAGCTAGTCAAACGAAATTATGAGGATTAATCGGCCCATTAATCGCCTCATAATTATCCCCATTATAGCCAATAGTGGTTACATGACCAATTAAATGTGGTCATAAAGGCAGTTATAACTGCCACTTGAATATGTCAAAGTAGTTACATACTTATCCCAGTAGTACAAACTTAGTAACTTGCAATAGTAGTACTAACTTAGTACAAGCAGTAGTAACTCTGTAAGATTAAACCTTCTGATGAGTTACTCCCAACCACTATCAGAGTTAGGGTAGTCATGGATCTGATGGGCGTACATTCCGTACCTCCTGACCCATTACCAGGTGTGAACTGATCCCTCAAGTGCACTAAATTTTCCAACATTAACAACCTAACAAATAGTGAATTGAGAGGCCGCAAAGGTTGATTTGGGAGTAACATCTTGGTCAATCTTGTAACTTCGGTTTCACCTATTCTTGAATCATATCGGGTGAATTATTTTACGAATTGAATTGGCAAAAGTTAGTTTAATTTGGGCGGCTTGAAAGTTTGAGCAGACCCAAATATCGGAACAACTTAGCTCAATGGCATTCTAATCGATAAAAAGATATTTATAAACAACAATTATTTAACAAGATGCTTAATGATTTGGATAGTTTAAATCAAGTAAATTGTGGTAGAAATTTACTCATGGGTCAGTGTCGAGAACTTGCTAACTATTGATTAATATATTCATGTCACAATCAGTGTGTGAAGGGTTGTCATGTATTCAATAATATATATATATATATATATATATATATATATATATATATATATATATATATATATATATATATATATATATATATATATATATATATATAAAAGGAACGGATCCGGTGCGGATTGAGTTTTAAGTAGGGATGGTGCGGATAAAATCACAGTAGTTTTTTTTTTGAAAAATTCGAAAAAATCTAAAAAAATAAAAAAAATAGAAAGGACAAAAAAAATTTAGGAATCGCTGAAAAAATATTCAAAAAAGAATCATTTTTATGGTTAAAATGTATTATGATATTATGGTTTTTTTTTAATATCACTCTAATACTCATACATTCTTTTTCAGTTTTTTTAATATCGTCGTAAGTTTTTTTAATATCGTAATAAAAAAAACAATGATATTAACCTTTTCACTAATATCACGGTTCATTTTCACATGTAAAAAAGTTTAATATCACGTTGGTTTTACGATATCACCGTAGCTATCATGGGTTTTTAATATCACGGCTCATAATATTGTTAATATCACGGTAAAACTCATAATATGGTTAATATCACGGTAGCACTCATAATAAAAAAAACAAAAGGTTCTCAGAAAAATCTGAAAAAATAAAAAAATGAAAGAAGATAACAATATTAAGGATCGCTCAAAAGGAAAAAAATTAAAAAAAATCATTTTCATGGTTAATTGGTACCGTGATAATAGCGCTAGATCTTGACTTTTTTAAAAAAGTCAAAATAAGATCTGGATTGGACGGACCAGATCAATCCGCATGTCCGCACTTAAAAATTTTATCCGCACGTGATCCTCACTCTCTCTCTCTCTCTCTCTCTCTCTCTCTATATATATATATATATATATATATATATATATATATATATATATATATATATGTACTAGCTTCATGACCCGCCCGATGGGCGGGCGAGCTTCATGTGAAATCTTGTCAATTATTTATAAAGTATGTACATAAGTTATCAATATTATACGTTTTGTAATAATAAACGGTAGCATATACTCATAGTATATAATCAAACATCCCTAAAACATTCATGCATTGATTTGATTTGATTCTCTTACCAAATGATTATATTAAAGATTCACATGTATCAACAATCATATAAAATATGAAAATGAATATTATGACCCGCCCGATTGACGGGCTAGTTTCAAGTGTTTACTATATAAAAATAAGCATGGAAATATATTATGTGAATAAGTCGAAATAGAACTCAATATATATAATAAAGTAGAAGTAATGATTTTATGGGCAAGGACTATTAGCTTATTTAGTTTTATGTTCGAATGCAGATGCCAAATTTCATTCAATCATGTTCAAATGTAGATGCCAAAACTTGTTAGGTCTTTTAGAATTGTTTTTCATTTTCTATGCTCATACTTGATACATATTTGTAATTGTCATCTTAAACTACATCGATCGATATGCTAAAATTCATTCCAAACCACCATCACTACCAAGTCAAACAATATAAATAGTTTACATATATAAACTACTATGTTGCTTGATTCGAACATTCGTCATGTACTACGGTGAACCCTCAACTTCACGCACACGGGTGTTGAAACTTGATCTAGGCAAGAGATTAATGTACTTGTGTGTGATAGAAAATAATTAACAATTGAGGTCATGGTAATTGTTTGTGTGTGAATGGATGAATAAATATTTTAAAACAATTAAAAATAAAATTCATGTAGAGATAATCAATATAACTTTGAATGTGTGAAATCATACATAAGGAAGCTGTGATTAATATGGAATCTTTAATGCATAATAAGTGTTGCACTGTTTTAACAATGCTTAAAGAATATAATGTTAAGTGCATTATGTTTATAGTTTCTAGTGGCTTGCTGCAACTCATGTCTGAACTTCAAGGTTACAGACTTGATACAAAAATCCCCTAAAACTATAAACCTATAAGAATGAGTAACTAAGTGCACCAATTGGAGGTGGTGGCGCCCAATGCTCAAAGATGTCTCGGTGATATCCCTGTAATGAAAGAGGAGAAGAGAGGTCATATGTTGAGCATAATCCATGAAGCACAATGTAGATTACAAAAAGGTAAGTTTTGACTTTGTAGTTCAACCAGACTTATTTATCCCATTAAATAGGTTTGAGGTGGATATATGCTCTCATATTACCACACATCCTTATGGAACATCTGCATTATTAAATCACATTACAATTTGCATATCACGCAAGGCAAGCTCATTTTTCAATAAGTGTCATAAAAATCAGAGGTGGCGGAATGGGTTAGGCAGGCAGGTTAAAAGGTCAAAACGGGTAACTTTCAATGCGGACAAAAACAGGTTGGATTGGGTAACCCTTTTGACCCGCTTGGCCTGATTTCACTTATAGGTAACTATCCAGATTTGAACCATTACACTTGTTAAAGATAAAGTCCAGCCTAAATCAATCAATAAAATTGCAACCGAGGGAAAAAAGATTAGCAAGGAAGAATAATATGTTTCATTTCCTGAAATCCAGGTGACAAAATGTATAAAATCACTCTGTTTGTCATTTACAAATGTAACTTCATAATTCACCGAACTGCATTCATTCCTATTTCTCTATAAAGGAAAATTTGAATTTTAATTCCTAAAAGAACATGGAGGTAAAACCTTTTCTCAGCTAGATGTAAATGGTTTTGAGGATCGGAAAACAACCCTTGACATAGGTTTATGCTATGGCAAATACTTTAAAGCATTTGATCTCGCCAAACTACTTGTATCAGCAAACAGTTATAACTAATGACAATATACCTCACTTGGACCTTATGGTCAGCAGCAGAAGTGCAGAATTGCGCGTCTCTGCTCATATTATTCCTTGCGGGATTTGTGTCCAATATTTAACATTCATGCTACTTCACACATCAGCTTAATCAGTAAACTCAAAGGATAGTAAGAAGGATGAATATTTTTTGATCAGGAAGCTTAAGTGGCGCCAAAAACAAACTTTCCTGTTTTACAGAATTTATTAATATCATTTGAGGTGTGTTACTGTTACTTGTATAAGCTCCTACGGCATAAACAGACGGTCAATATCCTATTTGCATCAATGGTGTCTTCTCTATACTACCAATTTCTCCAAGTATATATCATTAGGTGAACTTTCATTCTAGCTATGTGTATAAAGCGTCTTCCATGTCTAAACATATTTAGTTACATACATAAGTTATCTCTAATCATTAATTATTTTATTATGTCCTAGTAATGATGTAGTCTTTTATTTGCTTAAATCCCTTGTCGTGTATAGAATAGATGGTTGTTTTGTGCCATTTACTTATGAATGAGACGATTGGGCTATGTTTTATGACTTTATCTATAA
The DNA here is from genome assembly GCA_030686995.1 of Artemisia argyi. Lineage (NCBI taxonomy): Eukaryota > Viridiplantae > Streptophyta > Magnoliopsida > Asterales > Asteraceae > Artemisia > Artemisia argyi. Next base: position 488,199 of record JARVZY010001992.1, on the reverse strand, counting down.
AGGGTCTTATTGTTGAAACAGAAAAAATTCAACTTAAAGGAGATGGTCAAACGGGTTGTAAGTTTCCTTAAGTATTAATAATTCGTATAGCCTACTAAGTTCTATTCAAAGGTTCAGATTATTGATTAAGAATGTTTCCAGTTATTGTGGAGAATGTAACCCATCTTGTTGATCAAGAATATTTCCAGTTATTGTGGAGAATGCACTAATAAAATTAGAATGGTTAACAACAATTAGTTTGAGGATTTACCTCAGAATCAATGGATTTTCCCTCTACTTCTTCCTTGAACTCTCTAGGCGTTTCATTCAGCTCCTCGATATCGACTTACCTATGAAGCAAATGATGCTTGATCAGTCAAAGATATGACCGTGACTATGTTGTGGTACATGACCAGGCCCCCTTTTTGAACCATTTGTAGCCACTCTGCATTAAGCACATCATAAGATTCATTAAATGACCCCTCCCCCTGAAAACATATAGTATAAGCTATAGACTACGAAAAATTGTAAACTGGAGTTGCCCTTACCACAACTTGTCTTAGTTGTCCTACTCGTTGACACATTTGAGCCATCTTATAGCAAAATAACACTCATGCTACTTCACACATCAGCTTAATCAATAATCCCAAAGGATAGTAAGAAGGATGATTATTTTTTGATCAGGAAGCTTAAGTGGCGCCAAAAGAAAACTTTCCTGTTTTACAAAATTTATTAATATCATTTGAGGTGTGTTACTGTTACTTGTATAAGCTTATACGGCATAAACAGACTGTCAATATCCTATTTGCATCAATGGTGTCTTCTCTATAGTACCAATTTCTCCAAGTATATATCATTAGGTGAACTTTAATTCTAGCTAGGTGTATAAAGCTCTTCCATGTCTAAACATATTTAGTTACATACACAAGTTATCTCTAATCATTAATTATTTTACTATGTCCTAGTAATGATGTAGTCTTTTATTTGCTTAAATCCCTTGTCGTGTATAGAATAGATGGCTGTTTTGTGTCATTTACTTATGAATGAGACGATTGGGCTATGTTTTATGACTTTATCTATAAAGGGTCTTATTGTTGAAACAGAAAAAATTCAACTTAAAAGGGATGGTCAAACGGGTTGTAAGTTTCCTAAAGTCTTAATAATTCGTATAGCCTACTAAGTTCTATTCAAAGGTTCAGATTATTGATTAAGAATGTTTCCAGTTATTGTGGAGAATGCACTAATAAAATTGGAATGGTTAACAACAATTAGTTTGAGGATTTACCTCAGAATCAATGGATTTTCCCTCTACTTCTTCCTTGAACTCTCTAGGCGTTTCATTCAGCTCCTCGATATCGACTTACCTGTGAAGTAAATGATGCTTGATCAGTCAAAGATATGACCGTGAATGTGTTGTGGCACATGACCAGGCCCCCTTTTTGAACCATTTGTAGCCACTCTGCATTAAGCACATCATAAGATTCATTAAATGACCCCTCCCCCTGAAAACATATAGTAGCTTATGGTTTGGAATGCCGGAACATTTGATTGAATTAAGGAATTTGGTTGAGTACGACTTATTATAGTTGAAATCAACGTCAATATCCTAAACCATATCTGAACTATAATAAACCTTATCTGTTCCATCAAATTTAGACAACATTGATGAATTTATTTTTTCCACTTCTTCATCTATGGGTGCGAGAATAGCTATCTTGGTAATACGTTGGCTCCCACAGGTGTTGCTGCCAATTTTCATACGTTTCGTTTATAATAGATGCAGGCCCGCCCATTAGGCGGCTAGCTTCAAGAGCTATCATAGATAAAATTACTAACGTAGTTTTTAAGATATCGTTAAAGTTAATATAGTTTCAATCAGTGTTGCAAAAATCGGCCGAATCGGCCGATTAATCGGCGATTAATCGGTAATCATCCCTGGAACTTGGAGGGATTTCCAAGGTAATCGGTCGAGTCAAGAAAATCGGCCGATTAATCGGTCAAAAATCGCTAATCGGCCCCCGACCGCCTCAGTACCGATTCACGATTTTGCAACATTGGTTTCAATAATAAAAATAAGTTTACTTGAGTCCGTAAAAGAAAAAAAAATACATATCCATTATAAAAAACTTATGTACCAACATATCAAGTGTGCTAAAATTGTCACACCCAAAAACTTTAATTAAAAAACAAATACCAAATATAGTGATTATAATGTGGTTGAATTATAACAAAAAAAAAAAAAAAAAAATCATCGTAATGTTATGAAGTCATACTCTTTAGAGACAATAATACTTGATTTTTCAACATCATCTCAATAACTTGACATAAAGGCTCATAACAACCGAAACCTTGAGTCTCTGTATGGATTTAACCTGTTTTGACAAAATAACGATCAAAGGATCATAACATCAGTAACTTAACTTATGTTTTTGACAACATATAAAAAATAAATACTAAAGTGGCATTTAAATTTGCTGCAATGTGGACTAAAAATTTAGAACCTATACTTTATTATAAAAACCAACATATTACATCATGCTTCATAATTTCTGTTTTTACAAACACGAAAGAAAAATAGGATTCAAACCTGTAAGGATACAACAAAGTGTTAAGCATTTTGTAAAATTGAACCTTGTTTACCCAGTTATGTGCGCTTAAAATAGGTTCAATTTTAGTGTTCGCGACTGAAACGATGTTAAGCGGAGATACTACTGTAAATGTATACATATAAGCTACTGATCCATAAGCTGCGAGGATATTCGAGATAGCTTATTATCTTCTAATAATGCATAACCTAATACTCCATAAAATATTCCAATAAATTTACCCAAACAAACATCATAACCATAAATTTCACACACACTGTAAATGCTAAGGTTTTTACTTAACAGCCCTTTAACTATAATTTTTATTCTTAAACAACATCATAACCATTAACCAAACCTTTAGGCATACAAGTAGCCTTCCAACTCAAATTATCGAGATTTCCTAATAAACTAAGTATACTGAAAAAAAAAAATATTACTTACAGATTCTGACATTTGATTCAGAACCAAGGAACTCATAAGTGAACAATTTGTCGATGTGGTCTATGGATGGATCCAGATCTAAAGGGTGGCCAGCCCGGCCAATGAGCATAGGGAATCTATATTCAAGCGTTCAACCGAGTCGCTTTACATGTAAAGGTAACAATTGGATTATTACTACATGCAACTGCAAGCTAAGGGTTAAAATACTAATGTCACTGTATGCGTCCGTCAGTGTACATAATACGTGCGATGAAAGATGTGCATTACCTGTTTTCCCACTATGCAGTAACTGGAGGAGGAAACACAATAGCAGCTCTCGAGTCAGGAGCTTTTTCGAATAACTGAAGAACATAATTAAACAATGAGATACTATGCAAAAATAAAGCTATGAAGACATATACTTGACAACTCAAAGATGGAAACTTGATATATTTACATTTTAATTTCCGCTTGCTATCTAATTTTCTGGCAAAACTACTTATGTTATATATAATGGAGCTTTTAAAAAACATTAAAAACAACCATCATACACTCACTTAAGCATTTCATCAAACACTTAACATCCTCATCAAACTCACAAACCCATTAACCAATTCAAAAACTCATCTCAAACTTTACATCAAAATCACCCATCATACATAACATGTTCAAAGATTTCAGTTTCCAATCTATAAACAAAATCATCAATTGCAGAAATATTATTAGTCACACAATTAATCTTCATGAGCTAAATAAAAACTAATTGCGATTTCAAAACAAACATGTATAAATCAATAAAAATAATTTTATTAAACAGAAATCAATAAAAACCCTGAAGTTTATATTGAAAATAAGGACTTTATAAATCAATTAACACAAATATTTATTATAATCGAATTAAAAAAATGAACAAACCTTGTGGGGGATTATAGCTTGAATTTTATAATTAAAACCCTAATTTAAATTTCCAATCTTGACCGGATTTCAAGCCGTCGTTCATTATAAGACATCCATATGCACATTTTTCAAATAATTTTGATTTTGATGTAGAAAACACAATTTTTGTTATGGTTTGATAAAGATGGAATTGATTGACCGGGCATATGTGTTTTATGGATTTGATTTAGCATTGAATTTGATGGAGAAAAAGTAGCTACAGTTTCAATTTAATTTTGGAAACTATTATGAATTAGGGGTAAAGAGAAGTGTGTCAGGCGTGTACCAGGAGCGTGTTTTGATGACATGGATTAAACGTGGCAATAGTCTTGAATTCTTTTTGGCCAAGTGGCGTTAGTGACTTGGCAGGTATTGCTATTATATATAGGGGGATATATATATATATATATATATATATATATATATATATATATATATATATATATATATATATATATATATATATATATACACACACTAGCTTTCTAAGCCCGCCCGATGGGCGGGCATGACTTATAATTATCGTTTACATTTATTTTTAAAAGAATAGTACCAACGTTTGTCAAATTTTTTGTGTTTGTTAGTCGTTAAACCCTAAACTCACTAATTAATCGGCTAATATATTTCCGAAAAGTCGGAAACTAAGTGATAGGGGCTTTGTGAAATCTTCTAAGATGTTAATAGGTAAAAGAATTGGAGTTGGTTGAATATATTTTCTGAAATAACTTAATCCTTTTTTGCTAAGACTCGCATAGAAATATGCCACTGACGTCGGGCGGGCTTGACTTATAATTTTCGTTGTGTTTTTTAGTAGTTGAAATTTTAGAAGCTTGCTCTTTATTAAATGTTATTCTTCAATGCGTAAGCATATATACCATGAAAAAATGAATTCAAGCTTCGATATCTCATGGCACGCCCCATTGGCTTGCATGACTTATAAATATCGTTTGCATGGTCCGCCCGATGGGCGGGCTAGACTTATGAATATTATTGGAAAAAATAAGTTAAAGAAAAATAAGATATAAACGTACCAATTTTTATATTGAATGCAATCGTTGAAATAAATAAGTTAACGAAAAATAAGATATAAACATACCAATTTTTTTTATTGAATGCATTATCAACGAAAATAAATGAAAATTAACAATTATAGAATAATTAAAATATACAAAGTGTGAATATAAAAAAAATGTTGTGAGACCATGGACTCGTTTGCTGTTCGTTTAGCAATTCTTTATTTAATTTTTGGCTTTGTCTCTACATAAGCCTTCGTTGAAGCGTATCAAATTGCTTTTTTAAACTCGCTGTTTGGCGTTCAGTGAACCTTTGTTGGCCACTCCTTGTGGTGGTGGAGCTGGTGGTATACATTTGGACGGCATGGTGGCATCATGGTATGGGACATGAGTACTTCAAGCGCGGCCCATTTTGGACTATAAGTTTGCCATCCAGAAACCTTTTTTTTTTTTTTTTTTTTTTTTTTTTTTTTTTTTTTTTTTTTTTTCAATTACGTGAATGATGATAGCATGATGCAGTTTGGCCATGTTCTACACATTCAAAAAACATCACAAATTAGTTTATCATTGAATTCAACAATGACATTTTATCAGTTTTCAGTCATATTGCTAGTCACTAACCCGTTTAACCTATTAAAGACCAATGTGATATTTAACTTGTTGATACAAAAGTTGGGCGTTCCTGGTTATTGGCTCTTGCTCTCGTACCAATTCGCTTCTTAGTACTTGTTACCTGCGCACTAAGAAAATAAAACAACACCGTTAGGCTTATCGAGGGATTGTCTCCCCCGATTAGACTCCGGCGTGAGAGTAAGTAATCGATTTAGGGTTCTCGAAGAGAGTTAGGGTTTGTATATCGTACCTTGAATGAGAGATGTCATTCCTTATATAGGGGCTGAAACCGCGTAGGTTTCTTGCTCCTTACACTTCGCACTCGTGGTGCTTATCCGAGGAAAGGATATCTATTCTATGAATAGATAATCCTTATCGTGTACCCAATGGGTTTAGTTTGGCTTTGGGCCTCGTGGGCCCAAGCTAATGATACTGCGGCCCAAACCATTGTCATGGCAGCCCACTTGTGGTGGACTTAGGCGCTAGTAGTGTACATTATTTGGACTCGCGGCCCAAATATAGACTATACGTCATCATGTTCCCCCAGTCTAGTGTGCGCGGCTCGTAGTCGCGGATACTAGACTAATATTATCAGCGGTAAGCGTGGCGGGAGAACAAGTGAATATTACCGCCCATTTTTAAGTGCAATGCACCTAGTCCTAGGTATTTCAAACGGATACCTCGAAAAATGGGGGTAGTGTCCACGTGGCCCTCGTAAATCGGGAAAAAGTGCATGTACCGGTTCAGTTCCAGCCATACGTTTTTGTGAGTGGATTCCACGTGGAGATAAACTAGGGTTTTTTCACTCCCTGTATAAGAGTCACCGCCTCATTTTTTACGATCACACAGTAAAACACACACTCACTATCCTTCACTTTCCTTAAAGCGTTTTTGTAAAGAAAATACTCATTTTCGTAGGTAATTTTTGTGTGTTGCACTCGTAAATTAATGAAGATGGTTGCTCAGTTAGAAGACTTTCGCTCTGCGATATCTAATGAGGATGTTACTCAATTTACGTCTAACTTCTTCGTGCCTTTGGATGTCCATCCAGAGGCGCCAGATGTGGACGCGTGTATAGCTGATTTCCCCGAAGGGAAAATAGGGCTATACACAAATTTTTTTGAGTACGTGAATCACCGCGTACCAATATCTATCTTCTTGAGCGATTTGCTCAACCACTATCGCCTTCACATCTCTCAGCTGCACTGTATAGGTGCGGCTAAGGTGTCGAATTTTGAAATAAACTGCCGTTTACTTGCGATAGAACCGACCGTGGCCTTATTCCGCTCCTTTTACCACACGACGTGGTCAAATGGTTGGGTTTCTTTTGCGAAGCGCCAGGGGGCGCTTTAGTGTTATACCGAGAAAGTAGACGCCCTAAAGAATTGGAGGGAGTACTTTTTCTGGGTTGATGATGTAGTCTTTCCCTTTCCCTATGAGTTTTATACTCAGGATACATTACCAAGGGATGGGCGCCCCGCACCCGGTTCCTACAGGCTGGCTGACGCGCAGATTCTGGATGCCAACCGTCTGGCCATTAACCCCTATCCAGAGAAGTTTTTGGTGCATATGGGGTTGAGCCGCGCTTATTTTGGCGCTGCGGATGAGGTGTCTACTTTCTTAAGTGAGGATGGCCGGGGTGGGTGTTCATCCCTTCTTCTTCAAGCTTTGTAAGTCTTTTTTGTGTATGCGCGCTTTTAATAACTAATCCTTTTTTCTTTCTTGCTTTATTGATGTACGCAGAGATGGATTTGTTTGCTGTTGTTAAGCTGGACAAGCCGAAGCTGGTAACTATAGGGGTGCGCCCTCTGAGGGAAGGTGAGCAGCCCCTACTGGAGGCGACTGAGGGTCATTTGACCGTCCTGCCAGAGGCGGTCCCTGAGAACACGCCACCGCTCCAAGTGACGCCCGTTCAGAGCGTGGCGCCCGATGCGGAGGTGGCGCCCACTGTAGAGGTGGTGCCTAACGTGGAGGTGGCGCACAAGGAGGCGCAATCGGGGTCGTCTGACAGCATAAAGATCCTTAATCCTGAGGAGGTGCTGAAGGAGGAAGTTGCGCAGAATGTTAAGCGCAAGGGAGAGGCTGGAGGCAGTGGCACCAGGAAGAGGCGTCGACACGTCATTGGGGACGCGGAGTCTAATGCGGAAGAGACATCTACTTCTGGCGCGTGGTTGAAGATTGCTGAGGCTTCTCCGTTTCTGTAAGTGTCTGCGTCTTTATCATCTCTCTCCTTTTTTTTTTTTTTTTTTTTTTTTTTTTTTTTTTTATATATTACTTGTTGTAATATTTACTAACTGTTTTTTGTTGCGTAGGGATGATGCTGCGAAGAATGATGGAGTCTTCGTTGATGAGGTTTCCTCTCCACAAAATGAAAACAGGGAGGGGAAAGCCAAGGTTGCTGATGGTGGAGAGGCGCAGCAGCTGATGGATGAGCTGGCCGCGACTGCGGCGCGCCAAGCTGAGCTGGTGGCTCAGTTAAAAGAGAAGTATGTCGGGGAGAGCAGTGCTCTTGCCCAGAAGGATGAGGAGTTGGCGAAGCTCCGTGCGCAGTTGTCTGATGCGCAAGCGGAGTTGGAGGCCTCGCGGGTGCGTGCTGAGAAGATCACCCACGAGAAGCTGTCCGCCATGGCTGAGGTGGTGAAGGCGTGTAGAGAGCTGCACCACTATAAGTCTGACTTGACTTTTGCCGTGCGCTTCTTGGAGGAGAAGAAGGTGGAGCACTACGCTAGCATCACCAAGTTCAAGGAGGATATGTTGAAGATCCTCCAGGCGCAGGAGGACAAGCTGCGTAGCCTTAGCATTGAGTATGACGAGGAATTATATCCTCATTTGATGTCGACCATTGCTGAGCGCAGGTATTCTTTTTATTTTATTCTTCTTTAGAATAAATTTATCACCATGCTTTTTTACTTACACAAATTGTCTTTGTGAATGTAGGTGGTTGATTAGCCATGGGCTGCGCCTGGCAGCCATGGGCACGCTAGAGTCCCAAGAGGTGGTGGACGCCTTTGGGAAGGTGGTGCATTGTGCGATGGCGCGTGGGAGATCACAGGCTATGGAGGATCTCCACGAGGCCAAGCTGCTGAAGAAGGACTTGGCAGAAGTCCCTGGGTACAGCCCTACGGCTTATGATGAGTTGCTGCAAGCAATGGCGGGGTTGAAGGTTCTTGAGTTGCCATATATTGGGAGGCTAGAGCGCGATCAGGAGGACCCCATAGATGTACTGATGGCGGGGTTGACATTGCAGCGCCATCTTGGGGAGAATGGGGAAGGGGAATCAGATTACTATCTGAAACCTGATGTTTCGCAGCTTCAAGTTCCTGTGTTCGCGCGGCCTCGCGACATCCTCAAACCCTTTGCTCTTGAGAGAGAGATTCCCTTGAAAGAGGTGCTAGAGTGACATGAGCAGAGGGTTGCTGTGAAGAAGGGTATTAAGGGTAAGGCAGTGATGTGTGGCATTGGCGCTGCACACATCCCCAGGTCAGATGGTGTGCCTGTAAGCGTTCCAACCGTATCTATGCAGGATGCTTTAACTTTGAGGAAACTGCAGGAAGCGGGGAGTTCCGCCGCTCCGGAGGAGAGTCCTGAGCATCGCCATAGCATATAGGCTTTTTGTATATTATGTCTTGCCTTGTAATTTTTGTAAATAACTTATGAATAAGATAATTTTTTGTTTAAGTTCGTGACTTAAAATATACTTGCATTGTTTGCCAGAAATTATTTAACCAAGTGTTTTAAGTGCGTGACTTGAAGAGATACTTGCATTGTTTGCGAAGTTTTGGTATTTGACCAAGTGTTTTGGCTCGTTATTTGCTAACCTTGTACAGTGTACTTAGTATGTGCGCATCCGTCGTGGGGTGCGAACGCAAAACTTACCTTGACGTCTCAAGAGTAAGGTGCTTAGCAAGGATACGTGATCCTATGTTGATGGGTTTGCAGCCCTCTTACTCAACAAGTGAATTAGTAGGTTAACTTATCCTTTATGCCTTCGTGGGTCTTTAAGTGGTGTATGCACGCCATGTAGGCAATAAAAATGTAAGATAACAATATTGACATTTATTATGTATGCAATAAAGTAAAATGCGCTATGGAGTTAGCTAAAAACCATAACATTTTATTGATACTTGCAAGTTTTTAAAGAAAATAAGAAAAATACGATTCCTAGGAAAGAAAAAGAACAAACACTTATTGGGCATCACGTAGGATGCGAGGGTGTCTGTGTAAGGGCCGTAGCCTAGAAGTAACATTTTTTAAGATTGCAGATGTTCCAGGTGCGCGCTAGGTCTTGACCTTCCATATCGCGCAGTCTGTATGCGCCGTTGCCGAGCGCGTCTGTGACCTCATAAGGTCCTTCCCATTTAGGTCCGAGCTTGCCTGTGTCTTCTGCGTGGCTCGCGTCGTTGGCGCGGTAAACAAAGTCTCCTGGTCTGAATGAAGTGTGTTTGACCTTTGCATCATAATACTTCTTCATTTTTGCCTTAGCCTTTGCTTCGCGTATAGCTGCGCGTTCGCGTCTTTCTTCCAGTACGTCTAAGTCTATGCGCCGTTCCTCGTCGTTTGTTGTGACGTTGACCTCTGCTGTGCGTATAGTTGGCATTCCTATCTCAGCTGGTATGACGGCTTCTGTTCCATAGACTAGGGAAAATGGCGTGTCGCCAGTACTGGTTTTGATTGTTGTGCGGTGCGCCCACAAGACATACGAGAGCTCATCTACCCACCTTCCTTTGTGTCTGTTAAGGCTCGCTTTTATTCCTTCGCCTAGACTGCGGTTTGCGCGCTCAACTAGGCCATTGGTTTGTGGGTGTTTGACTGAAGCAAAGTGTTGTGTGATGTTCAATTGTGCGCACCAATATTTGAATGGGTTATCACAGAATTGTTTTCCGTTGTCTGATATGATCGCACCCGGTAGTCCGAAGCGACAGACAATGTTGTCCCAGACAAAGCGTTTGACTTGGTTTCCCGTGATGTTCACCACCGCCTTTGCTTCGATCCACTTCGTAAAGTAGTCTATGGCTACGATGAGGAACTTTACTCCTCCAGCTGCGACAGGGAAAGGTCCTGCGATGTCAATACCCCTTTTGTAAAATGGCCATGGTGAGGTAATTGGTGTTAGCTCTTGTTGTGGTCGGCGCGGAATTGGCCTATGTACTTGGCAACTACTGCATTTTCTTATCAGATCGCGTGCATCGCGATACATTGTTGGCCAATAGTATCCTGACCTTAGAGCGCTTGCCACCACAGATCGCGGCCCTGAGTGCATACTACATGATCCAGCGTGAATTTCGCGGAGTACGTTGTCTGCTTGAAGAGGTCCAACACATCTGAGCCATGGCTGTAAGAAAGACCGTCGATAGAGTACGTTGTCGCATAATTCAAATCGTTGCGCTGTGCGCCGTATTCTTCGAGCGTCTTTATGATCTTGGGGTAGGGTTCCCTTGCTAATAAATTCAATGATAGGTGTCATCCATGTAGAATCTTGTTCCTCTATCACCGTTGATATCTCCATTTCCAAGATTGACTTGTTTTTTAGGGTTTCTACCAATACCTGTTTTGAGAGGTGTGCGAAACTTGTGGATGCGATCTTGCTGAGTGCGTCCGCCTTCCTGTTATCTCCTCTAGGCACCTGTTTTATTGTGAACCTATCAAAGTTCTTGATCAAGGATTTTGTCTTTTCCTGGTATTGGATCATGTGTTCGTCCTTGGCTTCATATTCACCCAGCACGTGGTTAGCGACTAGTCGCGAATCTACATTTGCTTCTAGGTTGCGAACACCCATTTGGATTGCGATGCGTAGTCCTTCTAATAGGGCTTCGTATTCTGCCTCATTGTTTGTGGCTGTGAATTCAAAGCGTAGCGCATAGGTGAATTCCATACCTTATGGATTTGTAAGAATAAGGCCTGCGCCTGATCCATCTACACATGAAGACCCATCTGTGAACAGAATCCAGGGTTCCTGCAAATCTGTTTTAGTTGCGGATGTCGGGCTGTCGCTGTCTGGCTTTTCTACGATGAAATCGGCTAAGACTTGTCCTTTGATTGCAGTGCGCGGTCTGTATGAGATGTTATACTCACTTAGCAGTACACTCCATTTTTGCAAGCGTCCTGATGCGTCAGGATTAGAGATAACTTGTTTGATTGGCTGATTAGTGATTACGGCTATTGGGTGCGCTTGGAAGTATCTGCGCAGCCTTTTGGCTGCGAATACTAGGGCCAAGACCAGCTTTTCCATAGCGCTGTAGTTAGTCTCTGTTTTCTTTAGGGCTTTGCTTACAAAGTATATGGGTGTCTGGACGGAGTTCCTGTCTGTTAATAGTACTGCGCTGACTGCTCCATGGGTTGCCGATAAGTACATTATTAGTTCTTCCCCTGGTCGTGGTGCGACAAGTTTGGGAAGAGATGCCAGATGATTTTTAAGTTGTTGGAAAGCTTCCTCCGCTTCGTTAGTCCAGCGAAAGTCTCCCTTTTTTGTACACTTCGTGAGTGTTTTAAAGAGGGGAAGAGATTTGTCTGCTGACTTAGATAAGAAACGGTTTAGCCCTGCTAGCTTTCCATTTAATGACTGGACTTCTTTGAGTGTGCGCGGAGAGGGGAGATCAATAACAGCCTTTGTCTTTTCTGGGCAAGGCTTGATTCCATCGGGTTCTATCAAGTATCCAAGGAACATGCCTTCAGTTGCGCCAAAGGTGCACTTCTTGGGATTCAACTTCATGTTTATTCGCCCCAATGTTCTGAATGTTTCCTCGATGTCGTGCACCAATTCGTCCTCTGTATGGCTTTTGATGACAAGGTCGTCAACATAGACTTCCAAGTTGCGGCCTACTTGTTTTTCGAAAGCTGTGTCCACCAGTCGTTGGTATGTCGCGCCTGCGTTCTTCAGGCCAAAAGGCATTTTTGTGTAGCAGTACACTCCTTGACTGGTGTGGAAAGCTGTTTTTTCTTCATCTTCAACTGCCATCTGGATCTGATGATACCCTTTATATGCATCTCGGAAGCATTTGAAAGGGTATCCACACAAGGACTCGACCTTCCAGTCAATCTCTGGCAGTGGATAGCAGTCCTGCGGACATGCTTTGTTGAGGTCCGTGAAGTCCACGCACATCCTCCAACTGCCATCGCTCTTCTTTACCATAACTGGGTTAGAAAGCCAGTCGTGATAGTATACTTCGCGCATGATGCCTGCATCTACGAGCTTATGTACTTCTTCCAGAATAGCCTTTGCACGATCTGGGGCCTGGCCGCGTTTCTTTTGTCGTATTGGAGGGTATCCTTGTCGGATTTGTAGCTTATGCTCTGTGATAGAGCGCGGTACTCCCGTCATATGCTTTGGTTCCCATGCAAAGATGTCTAGGTTCTTTTGCAAGAGTGCGCATACAGCTGCTTTACCTTTGTCAGATAAAGATCCTCCAATCGAAACTTGTTGTTCCGGATAATCTGGATGAATAGCGACTTTTAAATTTGGCGTTTTTTCCGTGCGCTGTTCTGGAATAGTCTCTGCTTCAGTTGTTACTGCGATGCATTCTCTTGGTGGTACTATTGTGTTATAGAGAGTGACAACTCCTCCTTCCACTGGAAATTTAAGCATTCCGTGCGCTGTGGATGGTACTGCGCGCATGGATGATATTCCCGGTCTTCCAATGATACCATTGTATGGTGAAGGAGACTTTATTACCATAAAGTTTATCCATGTTGCGGTTGAGTGTTGTTCATCTCCTACGACCACCAACAAGCGTAACTGCCCCATGGGCCAAATCTTTTCTCCTGTGAATCCTGTTAATGACGTTGTAGCTGGTATCAATTGACTTTGGATTTCAGGTCGCAGTCTTTTGAAACAGTGATCGTACAGGATATCTGCGGATGCTCCTCCATCAATGTACATGCGGTGGATGTCATGTCCCCCTGTATGTATTTCAATGGTTAGAGGCTCCACGACTGCGTTGTCCGCAGCTATAGTAGGGAAGGATATCTCTTTTTCTGGAGAGAATTTTTGGCTGACTTTTTGCTTTATCTTGCGTTGCCATGATTGTATCATGTATATAGTATCAGCTTTTTCCTTTGGGGGTTCTTTCTTACCCCCGTTTCTCTGTTTATCTTTTCCCTCTTTGATGTTCTTTACGAGGTGGTCCATCCTGCCTTCTCTTACTAGCTTTTCAATTAGTTGTTTTAGTTGGACGCACTCGTTAGTTGTATGGCCTTTTTGGCCGTGATACTCGCAGTATCCGCTACCTAGGCGCTTTTCCTCTGCAGTGCGCATTGGTGGTGGTTTTGGGAAGTTCGCACCTTCTGTTACAAATATTTCTCTCGGAGTTTTTGTAAGAGGGGTATATTTGTCATTGTCCCTTCCACTGCGATAATTCCTTCTGCGGTTGTTATTCTGATCATTGGATTGTCTCCGCGGCTGCTCTTGCTGCCTATAGTTTGAATAACTTTTTTTGCTATCCGCAGCAGCTGCTTCTCCTTGTATAAAGGATCTAGTGCGCTTTGTTAGCTCATCAAAAGTTTGTGGAACTTTGTCGTTCAATTTTCGGATGAGTTCTGGGTTGTTAATCCCATTCATGAACCCTGAAATTTTTAGGATTTCAGGACATGTTTTGACTTGTATGCACTCATCTTTGAAACGTTCCATAAAAGCGCTGGTTGATTCGCCTTGACGCTGTTTCACTCTTGCTAGTTCCACAGGATTTTTAGCGCACTTCTTTCGTTGGGTGAAATTGAGGCAGAATGCTTTTCGTAACTCCTCAAATCCACCAATGCTCCTACGTGGGAGTTTGCTAAACCATGTGCGCGCTTTTCCTACTAACGTTGAATTAAACATGTGGCACCACACAGGCTGTGGCCAGTTTTCGATAGTGGCGGCTGATTCAAAAATTTTTAGGTGATCATCTGGATCACCTGTTCCATTATATGTTTTCACATTAGTGGGCATGCGCCTACGTTTGCGGTCTGAGTAATCGCTGATGCGCCGTGTAAACGCATCGATTTTCTGGCGTCGCCATGGGAGAGACATATCTTCATTCTCTTCCTCGCGACGTTTTCCTCTTGACTTCCAGTGTCCTGTTTCTTTATCCTCGTTGTCCGAGGAGTCACTGGAAGAAGGGTAGTCTCTTTTTCGGCGCTTGCGCCGACTTCTTTCAGAAGAAGAGCTTGAGGGATCTCTGCTTGGGGATCTTCTTCTCCCCAATCTATCTTGAATCCTCCTACTCCCAGGTTTTGAAGATCCTTGGCTTGGCGAATGTTGAGGTCCTAATCGATCTTGTATTCCCCGACTGCCAAGTCTGGAGTGAACATTGGTGCGCCTCTCGCTGTCTTCTGAGTATTGTGAATCAGATATCGTACCCAACCTATCATGGATAGTGGTACGTTCTGCGCGTCTTCCTCGTGGGTGACGCAATGGTGATGGTTCGCGTTCAGGACCAAAATTGAGTCGGGCTTGTAGGCTCGCGCTTGCCCTTCTTGTTGCTTCTTCTTGCATGAGGGCGGTTAGGGTTTCATAATTTTGGGATACAAAGTTTCCCAAAGTTAGATCGGGCGCGTCCTCAGTTGTTGCAAGGATTTCTGCCTCAGTATTAGGCGCCCTGTTTCGGTCAGGCGCACCTGGCGGCGCAGTGTTGTTCACTGCGGGTGTAGCTTGATGAGGAGTGGTGAAGAGGGTGCGCTGGAGTTCCTCAACGCTTGGGACCACTGGTGTGACTTGGGTAGTCCTTATAGGTAGTTCTACTGCTAGAAGAGGTGGGGTTGTCCCTGCCTCGTGGTGACCAGGTGCGCTGGTTGTACCAGCAACTTGTCTGGAGGTCGGATCTTGTTGATTCTTCCTCTGATGGTCACGCTTTTCTGACTGCGGAGTCTGCTGGCTTGAATTCTTATGTTTCGTCATTCTAGTTCTTAGTAGGGCCCCACGGATGGCGCCACTTGTTGATACAAAAGTTAGGCGTTCCTGGTTATTGGCTCTTGCTCTCGTACCAATTCGCTTCTTAGTACTTGTTACCTGCGCACTAAGAAAATAAAACAACACCGTTAGGCTTATCGAGGGATTGTCTCCCCCGATTAGACTCCGGCGTGAGAGTAAGTAATCGATTTAGGGTTCTCGTAGAGAGTTAGGGTTTGTATATCGTACCTTGAATGAGAGATGTCATTCCTTATATAGGGGCTGAAACCGCGTAGGTTTCTTGCTCCTTACACTTCGCACTCGTGGTGCTTATCCGAGGAAAGGATATCTATTCTATGAATAGATAATCCTTATCGTGTACCCAATGGGTTTAGTTGGGCTTTGGGCCTCGTGGGTCCAAGCTAATGATACTGCGGCCCAAACCATTGTCATGGCAGCCCACTTGTGGTGGACTTAGGCGCTAGTAGTGTACATTATTTGGACTCGCGGCCCAAATATAGACTATACATCATCATAACCTTTTACGCTAATTTTATTACTCATACATGTTTAACCCATTAATGATTAAGATAAAAAAAAACGTTATATGCATGTTACACCAGCTGTAACAGGTTTTTTTCGACAAAACATGCTTGCTACTGAATTTCTAATTAAAAATATCTTATGGAACTTTTGTGTCAATAATGGCTGCAAAACGTGTACGTATCTTTTCTCCTACAGTATACTCTTGTAAAGGACTAAGAAGGAGTATGGTAACATGATGAGGCGAAAAATGATCCGTTTTTAGGGGGTCATTTAAGCCCGGAATTGAATTTATTTGATCAAATATTGCCCTAAATCGTTCCTTTTGTGATTTTAGGTACTTTGGGAGTGAAATCTAGAAAAGGAAGCAATTCAGACGTTTTTGGAGCACAAAAGTGAAGAAAACGCCAAAGTCTTAATTTTCCATGTTGGGAACAGTAGGTGACGGCGTCAAGAGTAACTTCCTGACGGCATCAAGAGCAAAATTCCATGACGACCCAGTACAGATTTGACGGCGTCATGAAGTAGGGCGTCAAGAGTAAAAGTCATGACGGCCTGGAAATGATTATCACATGACGGCGTCAAATGTAGATCAAGGCAGTCCGAGAAGAGTTTTGGAGGCGAGGTGACGGCGTCACAAGTTTATTCTTGACGCCGTCAGACCCCTTTTCCTATATATAGTTTTCTAATTTTCACATTAAAAAAAGAGGGAAGTTTTGGAGAAACCCTAAGTACGATTTTGGTGCGAATTTTACAGGTTTTTCAAGGGTTCCAAGCCCTTGATACCTTTCATGTGTAATTGAGATAAGTGTTCTATTAATTCAATCAATATGTCTATGTGTTGGTTGTCTATATCTTGTTCTTGTCTTAATTCCATCATGCTAGGCTAGATCTATCTTGTGTTTGCTTGGATCTAATGAAACCTAGATGTTAATTATGTGTTGATTACTTGTTTATACTTGTCTTGGATGAATGATTTATATGTTAGGCTTAAGAAAACTGGCAGATCTTCAATTGGTAACATGCTTGAACGTCTTAAGAAACATGAACCGACGCGCACTAGGTCTTTATTGGTTGTATTTAATGCATGAGCCACTATTTATAATCCCTATGGTTGTGCTGGGCATGGTATAGGAGGAGATAAGAGCTCATAGAATTGGGGAGTTAAGTGTGCCACCCCATGAATGGTATTAAGGAATACGATCCGTCATCCATGCAATTATAACAAGTAATTAACGTGTAAAAGATGTCTAGGGAGTAGTGAAATCTAAGTAAACACATTTTCTCCACTTATTGCTCACAACTTTAGTATAATTTAGTTTATTTTCATTTCTAGTATTTTATTTTGATTGGATCTTTTAGTATTGGGTTAGTTGATTAGCAACTAATTCCGCCCAAATCCTTCAAACCCGAGATTTTTACTTGCTTTCTAAAAAATATAAAAATACAAAAATAATCATCCCTCACCTTTAGAACTAGTATTTAGGTTTTCTAATCCTAGCGACACTATTCCTAAGCTGAACGATCAATCCCCCGGTTCTTGTCACTATACTATACTACAACGATCAGGTACACTGCCTGGTGGGGGTTGTAAGCTTCTCGAGATCCTTTGAGAGGTAAAGCCTGGTGCGATTCCCACTCATCAAGTTTTTGGCGCCGCAGCCCGGGGAATAGTTATTGTCTAGGTTTGAATTTCTTTTTATTAGATCTACTTGCTAGATTCCTTTCTAGTAAGATTTTATTTTTATTTTTAGGTTTTCTTTAGTCTATCTTTTCTTTGTGTCTTTGTTTGTAAAAACCTTTCCATTGACTATTCCGTTAGCCATTATGGAGAACGCGAATCCACTATACTACCAACCACGAAATTCACCCACTCCAAATGACATCTTGATGTTTAAACAACATGAGGATGAACCTATCTATGATGCATGGGCTCGTTTTTAATATTTACTCCGAAAAGTCCCTCATCATAATTTCGATCTGTGGTCCCAAATTGAAATATTTAACCATCGTGTCGACCACTATACCAAAATGGACATTGACCATGCCGTAGATGGGGACCTTTGGGGATTAAGTGTTAATGAAGCATGGGAAACCATAGAGAATTGTGCCAAACTTGCCAAAAAAATGGACAACCCAACAAATGTTGTTACGGATCAATTGATAGCAAGCTTGAGGGAACAAGCAAGATGTTTGTTTGGGGATAAACGTATAGATGAGATAACTGGGCATACAGAGTGGTTTGATTTCACCACAATACAAGCTGAGCACATTGGTAATCTTGATAAGATGGAGGATAGAGTTCAAAATCTAAGCCCACCAAGTACCCCACAAGTCCTACCATCATTTGAGGAATACATACCACCCGTGACTTACCCAGAAGAAGTAGAAGAGACTATAGGAGCCCCAATAGAGGTAGAACCCTTGTACCAAACACCACTTGAGGATATAGGTTTGAATACTTGTAGTGATAACCTTACTCCTAGTTCTAGGGAAGTTCCTAGTTTTGATGAACCGGAGCCTCAATCAAAACCGTTACCTAATCTTCCATCCTTGGATGAAAATTTAGATTGAAATAGGTTCCAATCCACCCATCAAACCATATAGTCCGGGTAGTCTTAGGACAAAGGTAGTGGACTCTAAGCCTTGTAGAGAGGAAGCCAATATAGGAGTGGATAATGGCCTTACATGCTTACATCACCCATTTATGATTGATCACAAGAAACATTATGGGTTTAAACCGGGTTTATTAGGTCAAGATGGATTCCCAACTAGGAGTCTCTTGAAGTTGATTGAAAATGATCCCTTTCTAGGAGAAAATCTTAATCCACCCATTAACCCGATTGAATTAGGTAAGGTTATGATGATAGGAGCACATCCCTTTGAGCATATAATTCATCCACCACTCTTTCCTCACGAGGCATATTTACACCCTAAGGGTGTGTATCGCTACTTCCACCCGCACTTAATCCTAAGTGTAGGGAAAACCTCCCCTATCTTTGTTAAATAAGGGTAGAGTCAGGCTCGTGACTCGAACAAAAACAAGCGCTTCTTGGGAGGCAACCCATGTTTTGTGTGATTTTGTTTGTTTGTTTGTTATTTGCTTCCGTATGCATGCTTAATTTTTATTGTTGGTAGATCATGTTTCTAAACTAAATAGTGGAAATACTTTACTTTGTTGTTTTGGCCTAGTCTTAACTCCACCTAAAGGTATTTTTGCAAAAGATAAGTGTAAGGGGAAACCCCAAATATGTTTTCAAGAAACAAACCGATCATGATTCTCCACAATATTAAATGAACATGTATATTCGTATTTGTTAGAGTCAAATGCTTGTATTGAGTCATAATGAAGTTTTGCAGGATTTTCCAGGAAGTAGGACCAAGTTTTTCCAGAAATTTTCCGGAAACTTAACATAAGAATTTCTGTAGGTCACTTCTGACGGCGTCAAGAGTTTACTCTTGACGGCGTCAAGTGTAAAAATCTGGAAATTTTACCAGTTTTGTTTTTCTAACGGAGTTTTATGGTTTTTGTGAATTATTAAGTTTTATAATCTCTAGGAGATCTGCAAACTTCATTCCACAAGCATTATATCTTATCTTGTTTTCTAGGATTTATTAACTTATATAGGATGCCGCCGATTTTACGCAAGGTTGTCTTGTCTATTTTATCAGGTTTTACAGGTTATGTACGACAAGAAGATGATTTATATTCTGGAAGGGAAGCTTTGATTGTTCATCTTCTTGGAGGAAGATTTAACCTGGCCACCTCATTATCCATACCGAGTGAATCAGGGGAGTATTTGATATTCTTTACTTGAACATTGGGGACAATGTTCATCTTAAGTGTAAGGGGAGGGTAAAAAGATGATACCTTACATATGCACTTTCGCTTGAGTTTGTTTTGTTCAATGGTAGATGTGTAATAAAACTATGAGAAATACTTGTTAGTGCAATTTTAGCGCCAAATTTAAATTTTTTTACAACATTTAGGAGTGAAACTTTAGCCATAGCAAGGGTCTCATGGATAGGAGATTGTATGACTAGCACATAACCGTATATTCAGAAAAATTTTCCACCCAAATATGTGAGGTTCGCCTTTAGATTTGATAAGAAAAGCATTTACTATTAGTGCTTATGAGTGTACCGGTAGCATTTAGATTCTAGAACTTGCGTTAGTGATGCATCCCGAGACCGCTAGTGAGACTACATTCGTGTGGTAGGATTTACTACATGATAAGAGGCATTAGGATCACCCTTGTGTTAAACCCGTATTATAATTACTTGACCATTTAAGTCATATTACTTGGCTAGTTAAGTCAACTAATTTTTCCCACACCCTTAGCGTTGTACTCATTTTTAGTACACGAAACCCCTAGTACACCCCTCCGAGCCTATCTTTTCGTTTCTAACTTTAAGCATTTTACTTAAAGGAAGAATTTGTTACACCCCACTTAAATGTACAACCAAATCGCCTTAGCCTTTCGTGTATGCGCTCAATTTTAGTGCATTATTGTTATTTGTTAAACCCTAAGTTAACTATCTAATTGATTACATGGTTGCTAAGTCGAGTCATATCCTTGTACATATTGTTTTGGGACGATTGGTGCTCATGGGTAAGTACTTATTTTATGGAGTAATGGGGGAAGAACATCATTTATTACCCCCATATGTACGTTAATCTTAAAAGTACTCCAAGTGTTTTGATTTTCTTAATTCGAGTCATTAGATTAGTTTAATGTAAAGTATGTAAAGATTCAAGTGTAAGGGGAATATTCATTCCCTATGATGTATTATTTTGGATGGTAGGGTAAGAGTGTATGCAAAAAAAAAAAAAAAAAAAAAAAAAAAAAAAAAAAAAAATCGAAAAAAAATTAGAAAAATCAAGAAAAAGAAAAAAAAATAGAAAAAGGAAAAAAGAGAAAAAACATACGGACTACCATCCCGTTTCATTCTATGTTCATTTTATATTTTTGTTATTTTTCATTTATTAGCTTATGTCGAGTCTAGTCTTGACTTAGCAACGCTATATTGTACATGTAATTGACTAAGATTGTTAACTCGCCACCAGTAAAACTTCCTTTATCCAACAAAACCGTGTATTTCATATCCCTACACCTAACGTTACAACCCTTTAAAAGACCTCTTTGATAGTTTATCCTAGGTGCTTACGCCATGTGGTGGAGGTTTGATCCTTTCCCAAGCCTATGGTAATCTTTTTTGCTATGACAGGTAGTGAGAGATATCTTCCGTTTCCATATTGTAATTTACATTTTATTACACCCGAGAGATGTGAGTATCTAAACACTATTTGTGAGGTGCTAGTGTATGACCTCCGTGCTTGTCTATTGGTCTTTAGTGGAACGATTATTTGTTGTAATTACTTTTATATTAGTGTTAAATGACCCCTAACTTGTATTTTGACTAGAATAAAAGCGCATTTGCTTGAGGACAAGCAAATCTCAAGTGTAAGGGTATATGATGAGGCAAAAAATGATCCGTTTTTAGGGGGTCATTTAAGCCCGGAATTGAATTTATTTGATCAAATATTGCCCTAAATCGTTCCTTTTGTGATTTTAGGTACTTTGGGAGTGAAATCTGGAAAAGGAAGCAATTCGGACGTTTTTGGAGCATAAAAGTGAAGAAAACGCCAAAGTCTTAATTTTCCATGCTGGGAACAGTAGGTGACGGCGTCAAGAGTAACTTCCTGACGGCGTCAAGAGCAAAATTCCATGATGACCCAGTACAGATTTGACGGCGTCACGAAGTAGGGCGTCAAGAGTAAAAGTCATGACGGCCTGGAAATGATTATCACATGACGGCGTCAAATGTAGATCAAGGCAGTCCGAGAAGAGTTTTGGCGGCGAGGTGACGGCGTCACAAGTTTATTCTTGACGCCATCAGACCCCTTTTCCTATATATAGTTTTCTAATTTTCACATTAAAAAAAGAGGGAAGTTTTGGAGAAACCCTAAGTACGATTTTGGTGCGAATTTTACAGGTTTTTCAAGGGTTCCAAGCCCTTGATACCTTTCATGTGTAATTGAGATAAGTGTTCTTTTAATTCAATCAATATGTCTATGTGTTGGTTGTCTATATCTTGTTCTTGTCTTAATTCCATCATGCTAGGCTAGATCTATCTTGTGTTTGCTTGGATCTAATGAAACCTAGATGTTAATTATGTATTGATTACTTGTTTATACTTGTCTTGGATGAATGATTTATATGTTAGGCTTAAGAAAACTGGCAAATCTTCAATTGGTAACATGCTTGAACGTCTTAAGAAACATGAACCGACGCACACTAGGTCTTTATTGGTTGTATTTAATGCATGAGCCACTATTTATAATCCCTATGGTTGTGCTGGGCATGGTATAGGAGGAGATAAGAGCTCATAGAATTGGGGAGTTAAGTGTGCCACCCCATGAATGGTATTAAGGAATACGATCCGTCATCCATGCAATTATAACAAGTAATTAACGTGTAAAAGATGTCTAGGGAGTAGTGAAATCTAAGTAAACACATTTTCTCTACTTATTGCTCACAACTTTAGTATAATTTAGTTTATTTTCATTTCTAGTATTTTATTTTGATTGCATCTTTAGTATTGGGTTAGTTGATTAGCAACTAGTTCCGCCCAAATCCTTCAAACCCGAGATTTTTACTTGCTTACTAAAAAATATAAAAATACAAAAATAATCACCCCTCACCTTTAGAACTAGTATTTAGGTTTTCTAATCCTAGCGACACTATTCCTAAGCTGAACGATCAATCCCCCGGTACTTGTCACTATACTATACTACAACGATCAGGTACACTGCCTGGTGGGGGTTGTAAGCTTCTCGAGATCCCTTGAGAGGTAAAGCCTGGTGTGATTCCCACGTATCATAACATCTTTGGTCAAACAAAAAACAATGCACTCATTGAAGACGGTCTAGTAGTTTAAGCAAAATGGTATGTAGCAATTAGCATAGAGGCAAAAACTCACTATTTACACCTCAATGTACTTTAACTTACATGCTCACTACTGTAAAGTTGATATGCTCACTACTATCATAGTTCTCGATGAGAACTTATTAACACTTGGATTGGGCTTGTAGCTGGAGGTATATGAAAAGGAAAAAAGGTACTTACTTTAAGATTTCTCACTTGGTGCGACTTCCAGCAGGAATAAAAACCTCCTATCCCAGATGTTGTTCAAATGTCCATGGTTCCACACCTAAAAGGTTACACATAACAGCGATTATTCAGACAACGGCTTGAAATATTTGGTGTTATACAAAAAGGGTGTGCTTGGTGTTGCAAAGCAGATAGAACTTCTGCACATCTGATTATAATTTTAAAAAATGGTAAAACATCACTGAATAGGAACACACATAAAAAAGAAGGCAGAAAAAAGTTAGACACGAATAGCTTTGAATAAACCAAGTCTTCTTCCTTTAAGTTCATTAAATACCTCTTCCACTATTTTCTAGCCCACCATTTATAGCCCGTGAGTAGGTATCGATTATGATATTGGAAAAGTTAGGGTTTCTTAATAACGCATGCACATAATGCTACGTAAGTTGACCAATATTTAGGATTTGCTTATAAAATATATGAGCATAAAATTAGCTAACCTGCTATGACATAACTTCATACTCATAATCCAAAATGATTCACTGCTTCAGCAACACACATTCTAGAAAAAAAAAATGATGTCCTTTTTGCAGGTGCATGAATGTGCTTATGAGCTAGTGAAAATAAGACAGTGATCACTTTGACCACAACGGTAAACTCCTGTGTTTGCCTAACATACTCATTTTCAGAAAAAATAAAGTAAAATTTCTTTCGAGCAATTTGACACTACTTGCTTTGACCCATAGTCACATAGGTTACCTATTCTCCATGTAGGAACAAAGAGTGTAGACTTTTTGCTTGTTATTCGGGCCTTGTCTGTTTCCAATTGCCAAGTAGTTAGGTTGTAAATCAGAGTATTATCACCACCTCGGCGTTCGCCATAAGCCAATCCCATTATTTCGATAAGTTGTGTCACTTTGTCTGAATGTGTGTCTAATGTTCTTATCACCATTATTGCTGCAGAAAATGTTTCAATATCATAGAAAAAATTAAATGTATGTGCAACTATGCAAGCACATGAATCAAAGAGACACAATTAAAAAAACCTAAGGCAGAAAAAAACTAATGGATTCACGATTTGGGCCTGACAGTTAGTTAGAGAAGTAACCATTTTAAAAAAAGCCATAACCTTTATTTTTGCCCGACAGATAACACCAGTACATACATTTATCATACAAATGTAGCCAAACAAACTGAATATAGTTATATAAACTTGTTAGATCAAAAATCAATTCGTACTATAGCATGTCGCTTAACCATGACTTGATTGCATACTGGTCTAATTGTGCAGCCATTTTCTCATGCTAAAATTAGTAACTTAAAAAGTGTTCAGTTAATAACAGCATTTTAACAGGTTGTTACAGCTTATTTTGAGACTAAGGCATTATCAAATATTTTTATGGTATAATAATTAAGCATTTGATCGCAATAGAAAAGACAAAAGTTAAATAATACTTGGAAAATGATGAGCCGTTCTCCCATTCTCATGAAGTTCCAGGAACCAATATATTGGGGGGTCGTTTATTACTAAAGAATAGTTTTTGCCATTTGTATCAGTCTATTACAAAATGCATAATTCTAGTATTACCATTACTGATATCCAAGATATTATACTACTAATAATTTAGATGAGCAGATTAGTCTACATTTAAAAGATGTTGATACTTGGTATAAGACGCTTATACAGCATATTAACTTTTTAGCTTTTGCAAATGACTCATCCAAGCAGACCCATCTAAGCAGTCAAGAACATCATTATAATCACCTGAAACAAATACAACGAATGAGTGATATTGACAAGACGCATAGTTGGTGTGCGTGTGTGTGTAGGAAGATATATGAGACCGAATCTTTCACCTGTAGTACAGCAGTAAAGCCAATAATTCCAACAAACAATCTGTTTTTTTTTACTCCTAGGAAAACATTCATCTCGTCAGGCTTCTAAGCATTAAATTAATTGAATATCTGCACTTACATTGGTTAGCAATTTAAGTCATTGAAAGAGGCCATTATGATCTATTTACCTTAAAAAGGGTCAATCTAGGCTATCTTCTTGGCAAGTCAGCCTGACCCAACCATTGTTATAAAGTATTTTTGAAGGGTATCCATTATCCAATACCAACCCACTCATTTAACCACCGTTCTATGCATAAACCATCACCTGACAAAAGGCAAACGCATTAAAAATGAGTGTGTTCTTCTTTTTGAGAGCATTCTCATCAGTTTCATGCTCTATATTCTTTTGGTGTGTTATGTTGGAACTGTTATGCGGGAAATTTGTGAAATCTCCAGTCAAAGGAAGTTTCAATGCTAGTCTAGTTGACGATGCCAATATCCATACTATAGTAAAAAATCTGATAATTGTGAAACAGGGAACGAACCTTGGTTGGCACGTGCGCATGCACCAGATCTTCTGGTCATACCAGCCTGCATTTGGCGGCCGACATTAGGACGTGCTGCAACAACAGTAAGTAGCGATACATATGCATTAGTAATTTAAGTGGCTACCTGAGCGCAAAGTACGGAAACATAAAGGTGTACAAAAGCAGGAAAAAGTAAAACAACAGAAGTATGTTGTCGGCTAATTGTGGACGCCCTTGCGTTTGTATCCATGACAGCAGGAGTGACAGAGATTTCTGGCGTTTTGGTTGTAACAATACCATAGACAACTACTATTACTCGAAGGCTGAGTAAACCGCAACAACAAATGAAAGTATGCATCATAAAAATTACAAAAACACACACTGAAATAAGAATCAGAGACACCAATGGAACTACCTGCAGATGAAATCATCTCCGGGTGCGCGACACTGCAATAAGAATCTGAGACACCAATGCGTTATGAAAAACAGGAAACAAAAGTTTCATCAGCGTCTAAAACTGTGAGAAACTCATTGTAGATGTATAAGAGCAAAGCCTCGAGCAAAGGAACGGTCAAAAGGCTGCTACTTGGAACATCAATTCCAGCTGCGACAACATTTTCATCTACAAATGATGTCTAGTTAGAAACCACATACAAACGAAACCAAACTGGAAAAAAAATCCACGGGATATAATCAAAAGGGAGTGAGTATGCAATAGTGTTACCTTGAGTGCACGCGAAACTGCCAGAAATACGTCCCTCCATGGTATAGCAACCTGGAAACCAAAAACGTAGCAAAAATGCTACAGATGTTAACAACACAAACCCACAACAAAGTACATCCAAGAGGGTTAACATAATTAAACTATGCTAATGAATGTAGAGGTTGTTTAACACACCTGGATCTTCTCAGCGTATATGTTTTACAAACAGGCAATAACGCTAAGTTGTATGTTATTCGTGTCGCTGAGTTTGTGGGTAGCCCTCCATGATGCAGTGACCTTCAAATTAGAATAGGTTCATTATTGTTAGGAATTTATTAAATTAACTGACGCTATATGGGCATGAAATAAGACTCCTGGTTATTAGATTACCCGATAAAAGAGTGAGACATGTATTTCGATGGCTAAAACCTAAAACGACAACAGTAATCCAAGTCTTATTTGCAAAATTTTTACTAAAAGTGGTCAAGCATAAGTAATTAAATTACCTTTAGTGGTGGGAGCGGTTCCTGTTTGCCCAGACATATCTGAATAAGAGAATGCATAAATAGTCCCATAGAAGTTGAATAATACGCGCTTACCCGATAAAAGAGTGAGACATGTATTTCGATGGCTAAAACCTAAAACGACAACAGTAATCCAAGTCTTATTTGCAAAATTTTTACTAAAAGTGGTCAAGCATAAGTAATTAAATTACCTTTAGTGGTGGGAGCGGTTCCTGTTTGCCCAGACATATCTGAATAAGAGAATGAATAAATAGTCCCATAGAAGTTGAATAATACGCGCTTATACCTGTTGAAGTGAGAGTAATATAACAATGACCTTGGGAAAAGGATTCAACTGGAAAGTCATGTTCTATATACATATCAGTAGGTGGGTAACAGCAAAGGTAAAACTTTTACCACAAAAGAAACATTCTGAAAAACACTACAATTACTTCAGTGCAAAATAAGGTATAGTGCAGGCTTATTGGTCTATTGCTTCTTTTAATCCTAAGCTATAAAGAGCAAGTCAATAATAACAGGACAAATTTTTACCACCACGCACATGTTAACTTGCCACTCGTAAGAAAGTCCAGAATTGCATCATTTGCCATTGTTGTGCTCAAACTTAATTAAGCACTACCTGTAAAAAGACAGAGAAAATATATTAGACAAAATCCAGTTTCAAGGAAAAATTCATTCTCGTAGATGATGTCAGTTCCCTTCACACTAACTATGCATAACGTTTAAGTGGATAAATTCCCATCTACTTACCAATACTTTGTCTTATTAGTCATCATAATGACTTCAAAACACACCGACATATAAAACATCCAAGAGATATTATATAAGATTATAAGTCAAGCAAAGACAATTGGCGAGTATGGTACAAATTTGACATATTAATGATTCTCTAAAAGCATTCACATCATGTGTTTTATGAAGCATGACCTTATGATTTTGATATCAATACAACAACCCACTTGGTTCCACTAATATTGAATACATGTTGCTCATGACCTATCAAGCATTTTTTTCTCAAGACAAATATAACATGTAACGTAACTTGCAATATTAAGTGCGGTCCACTTATATGTTTATGCACACTATCTACTAATGCCTAATTAATTCTTCTGAACTTCAAAATTCACATGTTCTGGTTATTACATTATTGACATTACAAACCAAACGCAATTGCAACAAAAAAAAAAAAAAAAAAAAAAAAACAAATTAAAGTTACCATTGAAATAATATATTCCACAAATGCTTCCTTATACTTATCATTTGAGAATCGTTGTTAGGAGGCTTCTGAGTACACATGTTGTAGATAGTGCTGCACAGTCAACAAAAGGCAACATGTTACACTCATATCGGCAAAACAACACTTCTAAACCAATCAAAAGACAAAGAAAACAAAATTACGTGTACTGTATCATGTCCATCCTTCGTCAAATGGAATAGGTGGTGCGTTCATTGTGATTATCAAATAGCTCTTTCAAGTTGAAAATAAACCAAACTTTCGCACTATCCTACGATAAATCCTATTATTATATGATCATTAAACAAAAACTTATATCAAATTAAAACTAAAGTTGGATTATTATACCTGATATTATAAAGAATACGAATGAAGCACGTTAGGTGTGTTCAAGCCACAACTTTCATGTGTTCCAGCTGATTGACCAAACCACCAAAATTAAACCTCAACTAAATTCAACAACAATGAAAGATAATGATATTATGCTTGCAGTAAATTATCAACAAAGATTGTACCTTTTTAGCATCAATGGGACTATTGAGCTTCAATAAATCCACAATTCATGGTGAAAGAAACATAAGAAAAATCAACAATCAATCACATATCTATGAAGTAGAACTTACTGAAAATCATTATTCATGGTTTAAATCAACGTACCTATTCTAAATTAAAGATTCAACTTGATCATAAAACCCTAAAATTTCATTCAAATACCCTATATAAGTTTGTGTCAATCATTAAATACAGAACTTGATTTACATACATGCATATATTAAAGAACAAAAAATATACTTGATGAAGACTTCATACCAAGATCAACGATGGAGGAAAAAACATCATGATTAGGTTTACATTAGGGTTAGGTTAAAAAAAATTATTGTTTGGAGAAGAAGAAACGAATGAATTTGTGTGGGTTCATTTTGATTTAGGATTATACCAAAGATAAATATGGGTGATAATTACTTGTTATCATTTATAGATTTCGAAACACACAATCTAAACAAAAATATGTGGTGGTTTAGTGGTAAACATGTCACAAAACATCTGCGTGGTCTGTGGTCTTGAGTTCGAATCCATGCAAGAGTTTTTTGGAAAAAATAAAACAGACGAAATTAATGAGAAAAATCGGATTTATTTATAAAAGTGGTCAAAATGTGATGACATGGCGAATGACATGGCTGATAATGAATTACTATTATGCTTAGGTGGACAATACTGATGACATGGCTGATGACGTGGCGGAAAATGAATTACATGGCAATGACTGGACAATGAGGCGGCAATACGCGTGTAATGCCTCCTGTTATATATATATATATATATATATATATATATATATATATATATATATATATATATATATATATGCGATGGGAAACTTGGTGACAAGCTATATTCTTGTTTCAATTATTGGCTTTATTTGTCATGTTTGTATGATAGAGTTTCATATTTGTTTTGTTGTTAGAGTACCGGGTATTATGACACCGACTCACATGTGTCAATTTGTTACCTCTGCATTCAGAAGTATATATGGCGTAAATGAGACGAACTCTCTAGGCCATATACATTATTAATTAATATTTCGGAAAGTCTAGATGTAGGATCAATACGACGTAGATTAGACGAAGTCTCTACGTCATAAACTTGAAGACACTTGGAGCATTTTCTATTAGAGAGCATCTTCGACGTAATGGCTCACTTATGCCTACGCCGTAGACAATATAAAGACGTGAAGATTTATTAAGACGAGAAATGAAAACACTGCACTATTTTCATCATAACTTCTTCATACGAGCTTCTTTTTTAGTGATTCAAAAGGCCACAAGGGAAAAGAGAAAGCTACAGCCTACACATGATCATAATATGCACGAAATTCTGAAGTGAAATGAAGACTTTATTTGCAGTAATACAAAATTCGTGCTTTGAGCTTAAATTGACAATTAATAAATAAAAGCCCATTATGAGCCTTGTGTTCGGTGGACTGCAGAAAACCACAAGGGAGGATATTTGTTATAAGGGGAATTGCATATATATATATATATATATATATATATATATATATATATATATATATATATATATATATATATATATATATATATATATATATATATATCCGCATAAAGCATGATAATTGCGTATATATCCAACCAAATCTTATAATTGCATGTATATTCTTTCAAAATCTTTAGTAAAATATATCCAAATGATTATTTTAAATATACTAGTTATAATTCCCGTGCACGCCCGGATTTTTTTTAATAATTTTTTGGAACAATATATTGTTATTTATTAAAAAATAAATAATTTAATCTTTGTTTTGTTTTGTTTGATTTATGATTTTTAATTATAGTTTTGTATTATTAAAATTTAAAAATAATCATTTAAAAAGTTTAATTATATTGTTAGTTGCTTCTTATTTATATATTTTTTGTATTTATCTTCTATTTGTGTACTATATCAACAAAACAAATTTTTAAATTTTTAAATTTATAAATTAAAAAATAATAATTCAATTATTACCTAATAAGGAAACATTCTTTTTTTTCGAAATACGAAAGTCCCCACTTGAAGTTTTGTTTTATTATATAAAAGATTTAATAGAAAAAAAGTCTAATAATTATAATTGATATATAAAATGACAATTATACCCATATTCATATAAAAAAAAATTAGTAAATGTCTTTTTATTGGTTTGAATTTTATTATATTATTTGATCTATATATAATAGGAGTTTACATTTTGATAGAACGATAGACAGTGTTGTTGATATTCTTATTCAAGATTCATCGATACTGAACACGGTTAAGTTACCGAACATGGTTGCTTATTCTTTTCTTAAAAATTGGTTAAAGGATATTTTGTAATTGTAATATATATATATATATATATATATATATATATATATATATATATATATATATATATATATATATATATATATATATATATATATATATATATAGGGTGCCGTTATTGTGGTGACCACCCTTAAAATACAAACGATAGGAACCAGTGATAATGTGACACATGTCCTAAACTATTTAAACTAAAGAAATAAATGCATTAATGATAATTTAGTTAATTATCTAAAAAAGAAGGGCAAAAATGGTAATCCAGTTTAATCTACATTAACTCAACGCTTATTTTTTGTCATTACCCTTTTAAAACCCATTTACAATTGATGACACAGAAACATTTTTGTATTAGTATAAAATGATGATACGACATACCAAATGATGTCGATTTCGTTGATACACAAGTTCATCTTTTTTATTTTTTATTTTTTTTATTTTTTTTTACACATTTGCGGTGACACATTAATATTTTTGACTTATTTTTAGTGACACATAGTTTCATGATACTTTATTAATGACCGTTATGTTCTTTTGACACACTTCATTTTGTGATGCATTTCTAGTCCCATGTTAAATTTTTTTATACATATTTTAGTGACACTTAATTTTGTGATGCATTTCCAGTCACATGTTAAATTTTTGATACATATTTAGTGACATATTTAATTTTGTGATGCATTTCAAGTCACATGTTAAATTTTTTGATACATATTTAGTGACGTACTTAATTTTGTGATGCATTTCTAGTCTCATGTTAAATTTTTTATACATATTTAGTGATACGTTTAATTTTGTGATGCATTTTCAGTCACATGTTAATTTTTTTATACATATTTAGTGACACATTTAAGGTCCGCTTGGTTCAAAGTGGGGAAAGGGAAAAGGAAAGAGAAAGGGAAAGGAATGCAAAGGAATGAGTGAGTTGGGTAATCAATACCTTACCCCCAATTTACTCTATAATGGTTGATTACCCAGTACGGGGTAATCAATCCTTTACCCCTCACTGACCAAGCACAAGGAATGAGGGAGTTGGGCCCTTAATGAATACCTTACCCATTCTCCAACCCCACTTAACCCCCCACCAAGCACCCCTTAATTTTGTGATGCATTTCGAGTCACATGTTAAACTTTTTGATATATATTTAGTGACACACTTAATTTAACAGATTTTTAAATATTGATATTAAACTAATACACCATCAAATAGAATAGTACTAACTGATGCATTATTAAACATGGCGGCTATGCATCTGATCTAACTACACAAAGATTTCCAATTTGTGGAAAACTAGAAGGGGGGGTTGAATAGTTTTACGTCCTTTTTAAATTTATTACCAAAATATTTTGTAGCTTATTAAAAACTTTCGATTCGATCTCAATTGAATTCAAGTAACAACCAATATAAGCAATTCTAATCTAATAATGAAAGTTTTGAAATATAATGAAGAAAAGATAGAGTTAGAAAGATCAAACCACAACACGCGAATTTATAGTGGTTCGGCTACAAGGACACCTTCCTTGCCCTACTCTACTCCCCGAGTACCACACTCGAGAGTTTTCTTCACTATGTCAACAAACTCCTTATGGTGGAGAAACCTTACACACCTTGGCTTACACGAGTTAACGACACTAAGCTAAATGTCGAGTTCTAATCGTAGCTAGAACCAATCTCACAACTTCTTCAAGACTTCACACCTTTTTCACACCTTCACAACTTCTTCAAGACTTCACACCTTCTTCTATGCACAACTAAGTCACAACTACTAAACTACTTTACAACACACCTAGTTTCTACAATCAACAAATTCACACAACACTTTTACAAATATCTAACACTACTACAATATGAATCTAGCTAATCACAACACTACTACAATTAGATGGATGTAGAGGAGTGTTCTTCTTCTTGCACTTGAGTGGATGAAGCTTTGGATCACTTAGAAACAAAGACTTATGAGTTATATGATCAAAGGATTTTTGATATAGAAATGGAGGTTGGATCAGAAAGTTTTTAGTGCAAAAAGGTGAGAAAAATATGTGAAATGATCCAGTATTTAAAGGGCCAGAAAATACTGTTCTGGAGCGTGCCGGTCCCCTTAATTAGTGGGCGGTCCCCTTAATAATTAAGGGGGCCGCCTAGTAAAATTAAGGGGGCCGCCCTACTGAACGTTTGAAAAGTTTTTCTGGATAAAATTTGCCCTTTTTGGTTGGAAATTTGAAATCATATCTTTGTAGTTTAATATAACAATACCAAAAATGATTTACAAATATATATAAAATGTTAATATCATTTTATAAAATGTTATGTCTTAAGACAAGGTTTCCTTTGATCATGTAATGCATAAGATGCTTAGTTTATGCATACCTTAAGTGATATTTGATGTGGAGGTAAATATTTGTTTACGTCTTAATCTTGACTTAATTTGATTTGAGTTTTGTGATTATCAAAACATAGGTTTATTGAGAAATATTAATAACGTTTTTAAACATTATTTATATCAACGCAATTGATGCACGACCATTATTCTACTTCTTGATGCTCATGGAATATTAAATATAAAAACAGCCAAGATCCAACTGACGCAAGCCTTTTTTTTAATCCATATTAAACTAACTAACTTTATTACAATGGACTCATAAAACTAAATATAAAAAACAGTAATATGTGGTTCATGAATGAGCGAGATGCGTAGTGTTCGTCTCCGGCATGTGATACGCACCCTCTTTACTAATCAAGACAGATAGTATGATATACAAACCATTTATTAGTTGTTGATAACCGTGTCGAAAAATAGGCGGCCAGGTGACAACGTCGGCTTCAAGATTTGGACGCCAAAGTTAAGATTTGCAGATGACTGGCAAAAGAGATGGAGCTTCTTTGCGGTAGCAGTTTGTAGATGACGGGAAAAAGGGAGTTGCCGGAATTTTTTGATGAAATGAGGCTCATGTACGTTTTCTCAGATTTAACTACGATTATGAGTGATCCGAATGGATTATGGGGAGAAAGTCAAATATGAGGCGGCTAGGGTTTAATAATAAAACCAGAAAGAAAGATGAACATGTGAGCTTTAAAGAGAGAATGAGGGAGGTTTTAATATGTCAAATAATAAAATAATAGAAATGTACAATTGAGAAATGTTAAGATAGCCAGTTACCCAAAATACCCCTTTAACTAAATAATTACATTTTCCTTTTCTTAATTACTAAACTTCCACATGGCAACATTTGGTTGGTTCTTATTGTTTCTAGTTTAAGAGCGGTCACCATAAGAATGCAAATATATATAGGAGGGTTCTATTAAAAAACTTACTTTGGTAGAAAAGTGAGAAAAGTGTACAAATCAGCCTATCCTTCCCTCCTTTTTTCGCACCAAACTACAAGGACCTTATTGTATTTTCCTTCATTCATTAAGGGAGGTTTTGTATATTCGCACCTTCCTCGCCCCCATTTTTCTTCTTTCCCAAAAAAAAAAGAAAAAAGAAAAAAAGGGCAAAAAAAAAATTTTTTGGCCAAAAATTTTCCCGCAAAAAATTTATAACTGTGATGCACCTTTTTATAATTATAACTATGATGCACCAAAATTTATAACCGAGATGCACCCAACGATGGTTACTTAATATTCTCCTATAACATTTCAATAACTTAGTGTACTAAGCTCTTTAATGGGCATTAGTTGTACAACCAGGAACGGAGCCATGGTAGTGCCACATCTCTTTGTTATGCTCTTTAAGGGGCATTAGTTTTTCGTTTACTTTCTCTCTTTTTGTAGAATCAAAAAGGCATCGTCGATGTGTAGAGAAGAAAGAAATCGACGGTATTAAAGGTTTCTTCTTTAGACTTATCCTAAGCATCCTGAAGATGACTCACTGAGTGACTATTCACTCAGTGACTTGATTATGTTTACGAATTTGCAGCACCTAGGTTATTTTCTATTCAAATTCTAGATCAAGGGAATTTGGGTACTGAATGGACCAAACAACGCACCAAATGACCAAAAAAAAAAGGCCTAAAACACTCAAGAATAAACCGTTTTGACCCGTTCTTTTTGCAAATCTTGCTTAGAAACCCTATATCTGCAAGAAAAATGTCAACTTTGTAACTAACTCATGGTGTTTGAATTCGTGTGGTGTGTGTGTTATGGTTTGATTATGTGTTGAACTTCTAGAGAGATGTTAGAGAGAGAAAGATGAGGGGGAACCTTGAGAGAAAATTATAGAGATATTAGATTACAAATGAAGGTCCAACTCCTTCCTTGCTAGGGAAGGGGTATTTATACATATTACAAACCTCCCTTCACTCGGGCTGTGGATCGGGTATACAGTGAGTAAAGACCCGTCTTTCCTCCACGATGTTACTTAAACTAAGCTATTACTAACTAATGATAGTAACGACTACGAGCTAACTTAATGCTATTGGATACTCGAGGTGACCGAGTCTTTCATATGAATATTTATATTCCTAACAATCTCCTTGATGCGTGGGAATTGCACCAGGCTTTACCTCTCGAGGGATCTCGAGAAGCTTACAACCCCCACCAGGCAGTGTACCTGATCGTTGTAGTATAGTATAGTGACAAGTACCGGGGGATTGATCGTTCAACTCAGGAATAGTGTCGCTAGGATTAGAAAGCCTAAAAACTAGGTCTAGAGGTGAGGGATGATTCTTTTTGTATTTTTATATTTTATGAAAAGCGATTAAAATCTCGGGTTTTGGAAGAGTGGGCGGAATTAGTTGCTAGTCAACTAACCCAATAAATAACTAAGATGCAATCAAAATAAAATAACAAAAATGTAAATAAAGCTAATTAAACTAGTGGTGTGAACAATAAATGGGAAAATTGTGTTTACTTAGATTTCATTACTCCCTAGATATCTTTTACAGGTTGATAGTTTGTTACAGTTGCGTGGATGACGGGTTATATTCTTTAATACCAATCGTGGGGTGGCGTACGTACTTCCCCAACTCTATAAGCTCCTACTTCACTCCTATGTCGAGCCTGCAAGAAGCTCCTAACATGTGATCACTAGAATTCGCTCATGCATTAAATAAAACCATAAAAACCTAGTACGCATTGGTTCATGTTTCTTAAGACGTTCAAGTAAGTTACACTATGAAAGTCTGCCAGTTTTCTTAAGCCTAACATCGAAATCATTCATCCGTAACAACTATAAAATAGCAATCAACCCATAATCAACATCTAGGTTTCACTACATCTAAGCAAACACACAAGAGATCTAGCCTAGCATGTTAAAATCAAGACAAGTGTAAGATATATTCAAACAACACATAGACATATTGAATGAATTGAAAGGATACTTATCTTAATTGAACATGAAAGGTTTTCAAGGGGTGAAAACCCTTGAAAGTACTGATAAAATCGTGCTAGGGTTTATTCAAGTCGTCCCTAAAATTGTCCTCTCTTATGAATGAAAATTACATAAGTATATATAGATTTTCCAAGGTGACGGCGTCAAGAACAAAATTCTGACGCCGTCAACCCGCCGCCCATAATAAAATCGGATTGCCTAGATCCAGATCTGACGCCGTCAAGAGTGATTTTTCGCTGGGCCGTCACGTATAAAGGGACCATGACGGCCTATGGTGACGCCGTCATGCCCTAGTGTAAAATCTTTCTAGACCGTCATGGACTCTATCTTCTTCACCTCTTGTTTTTCCTCTTGACGCCGTCATTAAGAAATTGGTGACGCCGTCAGGTACTGTTCCCAGCAGGGAAAATTAAGACTTTGCCGTTTTCTTCACTTTTAAGCTCCAAAAATGTCAAAAATGCTTCCTTTTCCAGAATTCACTCCAAAAGTACCTAAAATCACAAAAAGGAACGATTTAGGGCAATATTTGATCAAATAAATTCAATTCTGGGCTTAAATGACCCCCTAAAAACGGATCATTTTTCGCCTCATCACTCCCCCTAAGGGAGGTCACCCCGGAATTTACAAATTGAATTTTTTGGCACTCTAATCATTGAAGTAAACTTTGTAGCTCGTAGTCTTTGATTCTTCAAGGTCCATGATCTTTGTGCTTCAAGTAGTGAGCTCTTGATGACTGTTCATAGGTCTTGGATGATCTTTGAGAATTCATTGAGGTCATCATCAAACTTTCATCTTCAATTCATCTTTAGCATCATCGTCTCCGTGAGAAGTGGTGATCGTTGACCAGGCGTGCTCACACTTTCCTTGAATCATGTTTTTCAGCATCAGAGTAGCAGAAGCTTTGGTTGAAGGCCGTTGTGTTCTCATGATTTCTTTGACATAGATGATTAAGTGTGAGCACGGGTGATGGATCGACATCTTTTCAGCAATCAGCAATCGCTATAAATTCCTGCAAGCAAACAGTTAACAACAAATCATCCGGCACTTATAAATTTGGATATAGAGATTGTAATCAGCATAGTGTGAAAACTTTCTCTAATCCTTGTGATACGCCCAAATTAACCACTTACTAACCAAGTATGGTCAACACAGTCAAACATGGGGTATACAAGTGATCCGGTGTAAGCACAGTGAGTTCTCGGGTCGTTATGTCCCAGCGAGGTGTGAAATTGTATTTTGGAAAACGTTTTGTGATCGGGTGATTTAATGGAGTTAACAGGAATATGATTTTGTTGATTATACTAAGCAAATAATAATGAAAACAAACCAAATAAGCAATCTTAACAATTACTAGAAACCAGGTTAACCTAAAACGTACTTAAAACTAAAAACGCGCGTTTAAATTAAAAATAACGTCAACGCACAAAATAAAAATGAATTTTG
The DNA here is from genome assembly GCA_030686995.1 of Artemisia argyi. Lineage (NCBI taxonomy): Eukaryota > Viridiplantae > Streptophyta > Magnoliopsida > Asterales > Asteraceae > Artemisia > Artemisia argyi. The sequence continues at coordinate 450,678 of JARVZY010001992.1, read as the reverse complement.
AGCAATACTAATCGTACGGGTATGAAAACAACTTTTCTACGAACCTAATGATAAAAGAAAATTTTAGAAAAAAGAAAATTATTATTTTTTACTTTTTATTTATTTATTATTAATTAATTACTAAATAAAGTAAATTTAATTATTAAAAATACTAAATGGTTTTTGAAAATTATGATTTTTTTTTTTCTAAAATTAGTTTATGATGACACAAAGCTAGGAAAAATATAAAAAGTCCTAATAGCTTATTAATAAGCTGAAAATTAAGCAAATAAGCTTAAATAAGCAAAAGGGATAAAAGGGTATTTAAGTATTTGATTTTGCAAATATAAACTGAAAAAGTCCCAAGGGCAGTTGGTATTACATGTGGGTTGTGTGTGCTTGTGTTACTCAGGTCCCAGGTTCGAATCCATGTTCCAACATTTTTTTGAAGCTATTTTTTTTTTCTTTTTACATAAGTAATAAGCAACTATAAATAAGCACTTTTTACAAAAACAATTTTGATGAAAAGCCACAATAAGCTCTCTGTGAGCTTATTGACTCCACAGTAAGCCAAAAAGGGCTTAAAATGGATTTTTGGTTTCTAACAAGTTGTCAAATGAATCACAAAGCTACTTACTAAGTAAAATAAGCTAAAATCAATCTGAGGCAAGTAGAAATAAGCTAAAACAAGCAAAGAAACACACTGGAATAAGCCAATAAGCATAAACAAGCTAATTGCAACAAGCACAATCCAAATAGTCCCTAAGGTGAATTTGCAGGACTATATGCTCAGTTTACGGCACCTCATAAGCCAACAAAAAAAAAATTATAAAAAAATAAAATAAAAATATCACTAATTAAACAAGCTTCCAAATCAATGAATTCCATAATTTTATGAGATTTGGACTAAAATTGAGATCATGAAAATTCAAAATCAAAATTGATTTTATCACTTTTTGAGGAAAATGACTTTTGCAGCCCTAAAATGGGGCTTAAGACTTATAAGAAAAATACTAAAAATTATAATAAAAATACCGATAATTAGATAAGCTATCAAAGTACTAAATTCCAGAATTTTACAAGATTTGTTTGAAAATTGAGGAAATGAAAATTAAAAAACTAAATTGCTGTTAAGGACTAACTTTTTGCAGACCTAAAAAGTGGTTTAAGCCCTGTAAGAAAATCTAAAAATGAAAATAAAAATACCACTAAGTAGAAAAGCTATCAAAGTACTATATTCCAGAATTTTACAAGATTTGGTTGAAAATTGAGGAAATGAAAATTAAAAAACTAAAATGCTGTTTGGAGGTTTTTGTTATGGGTCAGTTTTGGTAATGGGTTGGTTTAGGTGAGTTTGACCAATGAAAGTCAAAGACCAAGGTTGAAAAACATGCAATATCCTAATTGAAGCTAGTTAGAAGCAAGAACAACAACAAAATATGACTTAAACTACAATATACCCTAACTCCTAAACTTTGACAGTTAAGTAGAAACTATATTGAAAATTAGCATCAATTTTATAAATACTATTTGGAAATGAATTTTCTTGGTTCAATTCTTCTTAAAATGGGTAAACAAAGATGTGTGAACTTGGTCAAGTGGTTACAAATGGTTTTATGGTCAAAAGGGGTGTTATGCCAAACACCCCTTAAGGTGTCTGTCTTGGTGATTTTCAAAGGAACCTTGTGATTTTTGAAGAAACTTTGATCAAATGAGCTTGAAACAAGTTTGAAAACATATAATAAGCAGATTACAAGGACCAATAAGCAGTTTCCAATAAGCTCTCACAGATAAGCTAAATGAGCTATAAAGAACAGTTAACAAGAAAAAGATAGAAAACTAAGCACAACTACATTAACTAAGCTACACTATGCATAATAAGCTAGGAAAAGAAGAAATAAGTAGAAACAAACATGAATAAGCAGTATAAAAAGCTGTTGCTACAGTACTTATGCAAGGAAATTGAAAATTGAACTCATAGAAGCCTTAAGCTCAGAATCCAAGTAGCAAACACTTTCAGGCTATCCTATGCTCCCCATGGAGCTCTAAACCATGGCCATCCACCATTTACCATGCTCCTTGATTTCTTCTTCTTCTTCTCTCTCTCTCCCTCTCCCTCTCTCTCTCTCTCTCTCTCTCTTAATTTTATTTTTCAACTATTTTTCTTTTTTTTTTTTGGATTTTTGAGATTGTTGGTCCATGTAGTTGAGTAAATCTTGATAAACATAAGTTAGAACTTCATTAATAATAATGAATAAAAGAGTTACAAGATTACTCAATCCAACTAGACTACATGATAACATCATCAGCTTCTTGATGGGGATAATTTCGGTATATTATCCCCATTTATAATGACAATGAACTCTCATTGATCCAAGCTAAGCTTGAGATACAATGAGAGGGGAATCCTAACTAATACTAAGTATTACATTCTAGAATTCACACCTATCTCTTTTACAACTAAACATATATATAGGAAAAGTACAATTCACATGTGATGGTGGTAGGTACACCATGTGATGGATGAGTTGTCATCCACTTGGAATATGCTTCAGAATATTCCTTTTGCTTTTGTACTTCTGTCTTTCTTGTAGCTTGTATTCCCAAGAAAGTTCATGCCTATATTTATCAGTATGTTGTAGAGATAGCTTCAGGGAGTTAGTGAGTTATTGTAATCAGTCACTAACTCCATCACCTTCTTCTTTGGCTCAGGGATCATTCACTGAGTACCGCCTCACTGAATGATTGAGTCTTTCCTTTTAGACTCAGTCTGAACATCCTGAAGGTAACTCACTGAGTGACTATGCACTTAGTGACTTGTTTGTATCACTCACTGAAATAGCAATTTAGTATATTATTCAGTGAGTGATTTGGCTATTTTATGTTCAAATACTTGTGGGGAATATTTGGGTAAAATATTGACCTAACAATCTCCCCCTATTTGAATATACAAATAGCCTGAAAAAAAAATTGGGTTTAAATGAGGGACCTGGTTCAATTTTGATACATCAGGGTCCACCCATCTTTTGTGGTTCAGGGACTTGGGTTTAGTTCATGAGGTTCAAGGGTTCACGGACTTGGGTTTAGTTCCTGAAAACAAATACTTGTGGGAAGTAGCTGAAAGGAGAAATAGAACACTCATTGAGGCAGCAAGGACAATGTTAAATGGCTCAGTCCTCTCAAAACATTTCTGGACTGAGGCAGTCAAAACAGCTTGCTACACTCAAAATAGGTCAATCATTGTGAAAAGGCACAATAAGGCTCCTTATGAGATATTCAAAGGAAGGATCCCTGAGATTAGCTACTTTCATGTATTTGGGTGTCCTGTGTTTATTCATAATCACAAGGATCACTTGGGTAAATTTGATGCCAAAGCTGATGATGGATACTTCCTGGGATATTCTTTAGTTTCCAAAGCCTTCAGGGTGTTCAACACTAGGAGACAATAAACTGAGGAAACTTATCACATTACTGTTGATGAGAGCACTGAATCCATCAGGTTCTCAAATTCCTCAGTTGAAGAAATTGGTATTGATGACTCATCAAGATACCCTCCTGATGAGTATCATCTTGAGAACAACCCCTCAACCCAATACCAAACTGATGCTAATGTCTCCTACTATATAATCCCTCACAACCTACCCCAACCAACCATCAGTGAGTTCATTGAAACTCAGTAGGTCTCCAATGAGACTGCAACCACTGAACAAATTGTTCACGAACCCTCAAAACAAGTTGTTCCCTCAAATGTCACTGAAGCACATATTGATGAGTCACCTCATGTTCCTGAGTCTGAACCTAATCAGGCTCCTTCAAGCTCAAATTCCTATCCCAAACCTTAGGATAGCTGGACAAGATCCAAAATTATTGAGCTTGTGAACATCATTGGTGAACCCACTGAAGGCATGCTCACAAGAAGCATGGCTGCAAAACTCAAGGCAGCCTCAACCAATATATGTCTTTATGCTGACTATCTCTCTGAAATTGAGCCTAAAAATGTCAAATAAGCCCTGACTTATGAAAGTTGGGTTCAGGCCATGAGAGATGAATTGGAACAATTTGACAGAAATGATGTCATGACCCTTGTTGAATGCCCCCAGGGTGTTTTAGTCATTGGTATAAAATGGGTCTTTAAAAACAAGACTGATGAGAATGGCACAGTCATCAAAAACAAAGCAAGACTGGTTGCCAAAGGATATAATCAACAGGAAGGTATAGACTATGAGGAAACCTTTGCACCTGTTGCTAGAATGGAAGCCATCAGGATCTTCCTTGCCTATGCAACCTACATGAACTTTAAAGTTTACCAAATGGATGTTAAAAGTGCATTCCTAAATGGTAACATCAAAGAAGATGTTTAGGTGTAACAGCCTCCTGGCTTTGAAAGTAGTGAATACCCCAACCATGTCTACAAGCTTAACATGGCCCTTGATGGACTGAAACAAGCTCCCAGGGCATGGCATGAAACTCTTTCAGCCTTCCTGATCCAAAACAAGTTTGTCAGAGGAAAGATTGACAACACACTGTTCATCTACAGAACAAAGAGTGATGTCATTCTTGTCCAAGTGTATGTTGATGACATCATCTTTGGCTCCACGAGCTACAAACTTTGCAAACAGTTTGAAAAATTGATGACCACAAAGTTTGAAATGAGCATGATGGGTGAACTCACATACTTCCTTGGACTCCAAATCAAACAAACTTAAAAAGGAATATCCATTTGCCAAGAAAAATACCTGAGGAACCTACTGAAAAAGTATGAACTCACTGACTTCTCTTCAGTGAAGACTCCTATGGTTCCTCCAAACAACCTTGGCCCTGACCTCACTGGCAAATCAGTGAACCAAACCCAATACAGGGGAATGATAGGCTCCCTGATGTACTTACTTGCATCTAGGCCTGATGTCCTCAGCTGAAGCTGAATATATGGCTGCTGCAGGATGTTGTGCAAATGTAATATGGATGAAGAGCCAACTGAGTGACTATGGCATTCAGTATGAGATGGTACCTATCTTTTGTGATAATACAAGTGCTATAGCCATCTCAAATAATCCAGTACTTCATCAAAGAACCAAACACATTGACATCAGATACCATTTCATCAGGGACTACATCATGAATGGAGAAATTGAATTATATTTCATCCCCACTGAGTATCAGTTAGCTGATATCTTCACCAAACCCTTGGATGAACCCACTTTCACAAGATTGAAAGCTGAATTGGGCATGTTGGACATTGAATCAGGCAACTGATCAAAAGTGCTCCATCCTGACGTAAATTCTCTAGGTCCCTGATCACACCCTTCCTGAACTACCCAATTCTGAATGAAAAATCATTCATGGGGCTCAAGATGTCAAAGGCATTGAATACCTTAACTAAATGCTGTAAGTACTTAGTTAGTAAATGTCCCAGGTAGGTAACTGATTCCTATTAAATATAGGAATATATGTCGCTTACACAATTGGCATCCATATCCTGGGCCCCCACATCTCTCTCACCAAATACCACTGAGCATTAATTGCTCTTTCACGACAAATAGTTGTGATGATATCACTCTGCAAAAGTGCATTATTTGCAGAGCAACACAATTGTTCACCCCATCATGTGAGAGAAAATAGGGTAATGGGAATCGTGATAATAAATGCGGATATCAAACACATATTATTATACCGTTTTGGTTAATAACAAAAACCCTTTGATATCCACAACATCACTACCCTAATCCATTCCCTATAAATACCCCCCACAAAAAAAAAACATACACGCTTTTAAAAACTTATCAAAACTCTTGCAAAATTATTTTCAAAAATCTGTTTGATTAAACTGCGTGTGTTTCTTCTTTGAATACCAACTTTTTTCTCAAAACCAGACCTTTTTCAAACACAAATGGCTTCTTCTAAGGTCATAAAATACGCACCCAATGTGGATTTCCAAATGGAAAGCGTAGACCTCACCAAAAACAATGTGGTGGGGAACTTTGCCTACCCTGAAGGGTTCCCTGAATACAGGGATGTGGTGAAGTTCCTTCAAAACTGTTTCCTCACCACCACATTCACAAAGACCCCCTCAGTCATCTATCATGACTACTTGAGGGAATTTTGGTGCACAGCGGTGGTTGAAAACCCTGATGCGCCAAAGGAGGCCAAAATAAGGTTCTTAGTGAAGAATGGAACTAAGTTCCTAACTCTTGATTACAAAACCTTTGTCAAAGCCACTAGCCTTGACTACACTGAGACCTTCACTGCCCAACCCACTGAGAAAGATGTGAAGGAATTTTTACTGGAACCTGGGCCGTATGACAAAAATCACCCTGAGGTGACACCAGTGGCCCTCCTGTCCAAAGCCCCAATCATCAAGACCTGGTTTCCAGCCCCCTAGAGGATTCTGATGACCTTTTTCATTCAGGTCCTCTGGGGAAATAAATCCTCTACTGAGCAATTGAACACTACTCAAGCAATGATAGTGTACTGTCTCATTGAGGGTAAAAAGATAGACTTTGGAGAAATAATCTTTAGGGACCTCATAGCAAAGTTAGGGGGAAAGTCTAGGCAAAAACTCATGTCATACCCTAGATTCATTTCCTGTGCCCTACAAGACTTGCTTGGGTCTGAGTATGCTAAGCCTGATGCAGTAGGCTTTGAGCCTGACATCTTACACAAGGCTAATTACTCTCGTGACCCTTTTGAGGTTACACCTGTCACCCTGACAACATATATGCTTACTGCTATCCAGGGTGACAACAAAATTTCACCAGTTCCCTCTCCCACCAAGAAGGTGAAGAGGAAGAAGGGACATGGGTCCAGGAAGGTGGCTCAACCCAAGTCACTCGCCATTGAGACCTCTGCCCCTAAGCCTGACAAAAGGGGGCAACAGAAACAACAAAACCTGACTGCTGACACCCTCGGGATCATTAGCCAATCTTTGGCCCCAAAACAAAGGCCAACGGAGGGCATTGAGACATCACACTCAGTGTCCTCGGGCGAACCCGTTCCCAAAGGCTCTGCTGACATAAACAAGTTAGTGGAGTTGGAACCAACCAAACCTCCACATCCTGCTAAAGGCTCTGGGAAATCACAACCAGGGTCTCAGGGAGAAAGGGGTCCTATATCCTCGGTGGGGCAGCACTACTCCACTGAGAAGGCGACCCACAAACAATCACATCCTGCCAAAGGCTCGGGTAAATCACAACCCAAGCAACTAGGAGTTCTCGCCCCTAAACCTTCGACAGGCCAGTACAAGCCTATTGGAAAGGGGGGCAAAACCACTCAGGTTCCTGATGAGGACATTCGCAAATCAAAGCTTTTGTCTGAGGGCACAAAAACTCATCCCAAAGACTCAGAAGGAAACATACAACCCGCTGATAGGGACACAACATTCGCGACTCCTCAGGATGACATTGAAAAACTCCCATCAGTGTCTGAAGGGGTCACGGGGGACAAAGATTCAGAGGGACAAAGGCCACCCGCTGATATGGAACCCATAACCACCCCCGGAGGTGCGCGTAACTTGGGAACTGACCTTGAGGACCAGGCAGATAAAACCCAGTCGATGGATTTGAGAGGTCAGGACCTGGCCATAACGAAGGCAGGTCTTCTTATGAAGAGGAGCCGGATAACCTATTGTTAAAGATTACCTCACTGGCTTATGCTCAGGCCGCCCTGTTCTCTAATGATGAATTTCATGGTGATGAGGAGATTTTTGAAGCTGGAGATGATATGGTGGTTGAGGAGACAGTCCCTGAACCAATTCCTCAGTCTCCTCAACCCTCTGACACTGAGGCTGTTAACTCCACATCAGAGTCCTCAGAAGATGATCAAGCTCCTCTCACTGCGAAAATTTTCACCAAATTCATCAAGAATATAACCAACATTTTGTACAGGGGGTCACTGATGAAGTGTTTAACATGCACACTGAGCAAGCAGTCCATTATCACCTACACAAGGATGTTGTTTAAGACTTCAATGATGATGTCAGGGAACAGAATTCCATAGTCACCTACTCCCTGACACAAATGGTCTCTCAACTCAACCAGTTTTTAGAATCCCTCAACAAGCTGAATATAGGGGTTCAGTCTGTTCAAGAATCAGTCAAAGATGATCCTGAGCTAACCAGGAAGCTTCTTCAGGCATCTGAGACTTATCAGGTAAACTCAGTGACCCTCTCTGAGTTACTTGGCTTGCTAAAGGGATCAAATGCTCAGAATCTCAGCTCAACCATGGAGTCTCTCAAATCTTCCTTTACAACATTGTCCACTTCTCTGGCATGGACAATGGGATCCAGGATGACAACCCTTGAAAACTCTCAGGCTGCACTTGACTCCAAAGTATCTATCATTCAATAGGATACTGCAGAAATCAAGTCTATGATGATGGAAATTTTTCAAGCCTTCAAGGGTACATCTACTTCTTCTTCACTACCTCCAACACTTGCCATTACTGACGCTCAGGCAAATGTTGAGGGGGAGAATGTTACTGAAGCCTCTGATATTGAAGAACAAGATGCTCACATCCCTCTCACAATGAGGGGGAGCATGTCACTAAAGCCACACCAATCACTGAAGTTCCACCACAAGAGGAACCAGTCTCCTCCACTCTCAGGCAGGACAGAGGAAAAAGTATTGCTACCACCTCTGAACCTGAAATTGTACTCAAGCCTGCCTCAACCATAGTCAGATATGACCCTGATGAACCTATCAGAGTCCCATTTGAAATCAATGGAGTAGTACATCATCTCACCAATGCCGAAATTCAAGCTCACATGGAAGGGATTGAGATACTACAAAAGGTGGCTGAAGAAGAGAGGATGAGCAAGCCTGCCCTTATAAAGGTTGTTCATGAGGAGGCTAAAAAGATTGGTTTGGATAGTGAGGCTCTTGCCACTAAGCAAGCCGGTCCAGCCTTTAAAAAGGCTCAGGAGGAAGAATTAAGTGCTCTAAAAAGGAAAAGGGAAGAAAAGCTCAGGAGGGATGCTCATATAAGAAAGACCAGGATTGAAAAGTATACTTGGGTAATGAAAGAAAGGCTGAAACCTAAAACCACCACTGACATTCAAATCCATCGCAACACCAATCCTACAATAATCACTGTCTTCAGGGGACAAGATAAAAGAGTGATGGACGTTCACAAACCATTCAAGTTTGCTGACTTTGGCATCATTGAACTTGATGAGCTTCGTCCTATCATTGCCAAGAAGAACAATGTTGTGGTACCCAACCTTCTCAAGTCACTGAAGGAAAGGTATGACAGACTGAAAGCAATGCCTGAAGCTCTAAACATTCCCTCCCTTCTTCCTGCTTCAACAACAGAGACTGCTCCACCAAAGGTCTCCAAAAGAAAAAGGAAGCAAGTTGAACTAGAGCCTGAAATCAAGGTCCCAGGATTGGATTGTGACAGGTCCCTTCCTGAAGGTATCGTCTTCATGAACAATGTGGTGTTCGAAGTCCCTGAAAGAGGTATATGCTTTACTGATGAGTATGGAAACCCTGCATTCCAAAGATGGTCTGACATGGACAGGGCAGGGATTAAGGCGATGCTGATGTACCTAATGTTGGCCTCTCCTGTTAGGTGTGCTGAAAATATAAGGTTCTGTCAGGACCTTAAAGCTATGATTGAAGAGCACCCTGAGAGACACCTCCTGAGATCAAAGAAGGCTAAACTTGATGCACTTGGCTATTAACTGAACATCTAATCTACAACAACAACTATCTTTTTTATTTTTGTAATTTGTAGGACTTGTAATAACTATTAATAAACTTTGATGTTTTGTTTAAATTTTGTGTCCTACTTATAATTACATCAACATTCAGTAAGAGATGAAGACCCCTGCCAACTCACACTGAATCAAGAAACACTTAGGCTATTTGTATGTTCAAATAGGGGGAGATTGTTGGGTCTCTGAATTCCCTAATCTTTTTCTAAAAAGGATTTGAACGTAAAATCACGTAAGTGTAAACAAGTCACTGAGTGAACAGTAACTTAGTGAGTCATCTTCAGATTGCTTAGACCGAGCCTAAGAAGAAAGGTTCTCCATTCAGTGAGGCGGAACTCAGTGAGTGAGATCTAAGCCATGAAGAAGATGATGGGTTCAGTGAGGATGACAATAACTCACTGAACCCCAAGACTCCTCAACAACTATCATGGTACTGAAGACTGAAGTTTTAGCGGGACTGGGTGGGAAAGTTTGAACTGTTTCATTAAAGTGCCTTATCACTTTAAGGTCAAACTTTCCTCAAATGGTTAAAACCAGTCTGTCATCAGAAAGCACCTTTTGGACTTAACCCAAAGAAGTTACCCGTGCAAAAAGCTACCAAAGAACTTTCCTCAAATGGTTAGTGTCAATTGCGGGTAAAGGGGTTAAAGACGAAAAACCCGGTGGGGGTGTAATTTCTCTTTCTAGATTCATGCCGGAATAATAGTGGGTGTATTTGACTTGGTTATTTTACTTGGAAATAACAGGACTAATTGTAGCGGGTCCCACAGATGGAGCCACTGATTGTACAATATTTTGCACTACCAGGCCTACGATGGTGATCAAAGGAAATGAGGGGTGTTGTGATTACGCCAAGCTTGGATATAACCTGAAATAAGAAATACGAAAACACTACGTTAAGTGATTGCGCAGGGGTTAGACCCTGCGAACCACCTCCGGCGTGTGAATAAGTGATCGGTATGAGAGTTTAAGTATAAGCGTAGTAAAGTAAGGTGTGAGAGATTGCATACCAGATTTTTCATCATCCAGGACTATTTATAGGTGAAGAAAACGGTCCTGGAGAGTGATCACACGTTTGAGAGAGATCATGGGGGCGTCCCATGATTTGTGGTAACCGCTAGGGGTTAGTGTCTCACTCCTCCGGGTTTAGCGGGGGTGCTAAAGTGGAAGAGGTGACGTGGGTAAGACTTGGTCTCCCGATTATTGGACTTGGCATTGTTTCGTCCATAAAACTTATCGAGAGATACCCCGAAGGGCTTAATCCTTCGATTGGTGAATTCCCACTTGGTAACTAGATCATTGATGATTAGTTTTACGCCAAAGAAAGTTTTAGGAGGCTAGCCAGAGCCTTCGATTATGTGGGTTACGATCAGACTCGAAGGGATGTCCTTCGATCTAATCGAAGGGTACATCATCAAGCCCCCCAGTTGAAAGTTAGATATGCGCACAAGAATATGTGGCTTTCAACTCTATCGTCAAGTGAACTAGCCGTGTTAGTTCATAGGACCCTGCAAAAGAAATTAGCGTCGCAAAAGACACATTAAATGCGCTTAAATACCCTCTAACTAACTTGCATTATATCCCCACTTGCCAAAACCTCGGTAATCCCATACGTCCCGTCACTTTTTGAAACCCAATTTGAAATCTGAATAGATTAGATCATGAAGGACACGTTTACGGTGAGTAACAAAGTAAAAAGCGATATAAATTTGTTTCCTCCAAACCCTAATTAACTTTTCACTGCGCCCAAAATTCATCTTCCTCACTACGTGCAATTAAAACACACATAGTAACATCTGTCATTAACTCTTGCAAGAAAAAGGTAAATTTCTTACTCGTTAAACTATATTGTATCGTAGAAGTATCAGTCTTCGTTAAACAATATGGCAAAAAATAACAAATTTGTGATTAAAGAACAGAAATGTACTTTATCAAAAGATGAATTACGTGCTTTTCTTGAAGATTATCCCATTCCAAAAGAATTTAAGATTATGCTCCCTAGTAAAAATCAAACGATATTTGATGCTCCTGAGGGATATGTAGGTCTGTACACGCATGCTTTTAAGTTGTCAAACTTTAGAATACCAATCCACCCTTTGATTTTAGAGTTTATGCAATACTATTAAGTACACATATCTAGGTTTAACCCCTTTGGTCTGGCCAAGTTGACGACATTCATTGTGATGTGTAAAGCTTATGGATATGAGCCTTCTCTAACAGTGCTTAGGGGGTTTACAAACTTGTACCCGGGTGGGGATTTGTAGAATACTAACTATGTAGGAAACATGTTTATCTTGTGATTAGTGAGTCGTTAGAAGTGAGGAGGAGGAGAGGAAAGAAAGAAAGAAAGGAACCTTGAGAGAAAAAGAGAAATATTAGATTGAGATTAAGTGAAGGTCCAACCCTCTCCACATGTGGAGAGGGGTATTTATACTTATAATAAAACGCCCACTCCCAGGCTGTGGATCAGGCATACAGTGGGTGAAGACCCGTCCTTCTTCCAAGGTGTTACTTAAACTAATACTAATTAACTAATAAACAAACTGACTACGAGCTAACTTAATGCTATTACAATCATTAGGTGACCGAGACTTTTACAGGAATATTTGTATTCCTAACAATCTCCCCCTAAGCGAGGTCACCTTTGAAATTAAGAACTTTGGTCTTTAAGCATTCTTTAGTCTTTGTAGCTCGTAGGATCTGATTCTTCACTTTTCAACACACTTCGTACTTCAAGCAAGCGAACTTGTGATAAGAATTCCTTTTGAAGTGTGATCTTTGAGCTTCTTTGAGATCATTAGCCATAGTAAATCTCCAAGCTCATCCATAGCAGTATCGCCTTCATGTGATGTGGTGACTTAAGGACCATCATGCTCACACCCTTCTGTATCTGGAGACGTTGCATTAGAGTTGTAGATCAGGAGACTTTTTCATCAGAGTTGCGGAAACGTTGTTGGTAGTCTCTCAACATTTGTTGTAACAAGTCTCTCATCTTCATTGATAGTGTGGGGGATGAGTGAGCATGAGGTATGGATTGACCCGATTCAGCTGGAAACGACAGCCATCAATGCCATCTTTATATGTGTCCCTGAAATAAAACAGTTAGCAATAAATTAGAGAACGAATATGGCTTTGTCATTCATTCTGCGAGGACAGACTACCCTTCGGTTTTGTGAAAACCGACCTGTGATCAGGTATAGTCTCTTTTAAAGAAGACTCTCCTTGACAGGAATTTCCAGCTTGTAGTAATGAATTTTCCAAAGAATCCACTTTGGAATCTTCATACTAAGCATGTTCTCATACTGGAACGTCTCAAAGCAGACAGCACGATAGAGTGAATCGGTGAATTGATATTCACGGATTGATGAGAAATTGATTTATAGACATCACTCGCGTGTCATATGATAAACATTTTTGAGACACGACGAGAGTTTTATACTTTGAATCACATTTCCATCAAAAATACTTTTGTTTGAAAGATATTACACAATCAATGTGCTCGAAAGATAAGTTGGTGAGCACATTGAGAGGTTTTAGCAAAAGTATCCGTCAATCCATATCCTGGAACAAGTTTGATTCAACTTTGAATCGCACCATTGTTGCTTTCCAGTTGTCACTTGATCATTGATCCAAGATGGATCTCACATGTCACCTACCAAGAGCTTGAGTGATGTTCGCTCTAGAAGGATTTCCATCGTCATCGTGAATATTTTCATATCACTCGGATGTTCTGGCAATACCACAAGGATAATGCGTAGGACTCTAAATATTTTATCCTATTTTCCACATTATGTGAAACAATAAGCATATTTGGAATGTGTCCTATCGAGATTTATGGATGATCTCATGGCTCTAGACTCAATAGTGCGTTTTGATCCGCTCCTGGAGACTGGGGAGGCGTCTCCTGTTTTAGGTATCAACATAGCTCGCAATGAGCGGTCGATACATTGCACAGGGTTCCCCGTGAGAATGAAACAAGCTCTTTTAAGAGAACTTGAGTGGTTGGGAAGTTTAGTGCAGTGCGTCACTGGGTCCATGACGTCTTGTCTTCAATACCGGTGTTACCTTAGTAACCGCCAGTAGATTATGAATTGAACCCGGTTTCTGCCCTAAGGTTGAATATTTGGAGGGCTATTTCTTTTCACCCTTTCACATTTCATTTCTTTTTCATTCTTCAACCCCTTCAGTGCTTACCGAGACTTCACCACTAGAACCTTGTTGGGTTTGTTTCAGTCCTAGCTCTATCTCAGTCCGCACTCTTCCCTTTCTCACTTTACTCCTTTTTTCAATCATTCCTAAGGACTTCTAATCTATCTATGGATTGTCCCTGGGAAGATCCTTCCGGTTCTGGTGGATCATGGGAACTTATACCTAAACTTAACCAATCTTATAACTTCGTGCATTAAAGTAAATGGTCGGTCTTAGGTATTATTTCCACAAACGCCTTTCGCTCCCCCTCAATATGTGAATCGATATTCGAAAGTGTTTAGCACATATGTGGGAGCCTATTATTGAGTCGAAAAGATCACATTTGATATCAGATTGTATATTTAAATCACATTCTCTCCCCCGATCAAAAATTTCAAATCTTTCGAGATTTTTGATCTCAATTGATTTAAATAATTTAGAAAGCGTTTTGGGAGAGAAATGCGGTCAATTTTAATATTTTCTGATAAAAAGGAACTTTTTCTTGCTCCCCTTCAAACTGTGAGGGAGGTTGTTATGTGTCAGATTTGAAGAGTTATCAAAATATTCAAAGTTTTAACGAAAACTCTTTGAAAGGTTACTCATTCTGACACATAACCATCACAAATCTTTTTGTTGCAAGGTTTTATGTACGAAGTGTGGGGAGTTTTGATGATACATAAAATTTTGAGAAATCACTCTCCCCCTCAATCAATGACGGATGTTAAAGCATAAATATTTTCATAAACTATTGACGTCATTGATTGAGTGAAAATGTTATCAAACTTTTGAGTTCAATTTGATTTTCATTCAAAATTTCATGGTACCACCAAGTTTTGCACAAACACTTTCCGAAAAAATCATATAAGGGAAAGTATTTGGCGATAAAAAGAAGATTTCTCTTCTTTATCAAGAAATAATGCACTGAAGCATACATTAAATCGAGGGTGCATGAATATAAAGTAATTCACGCTCGGATGAACGGCATCCTTTGTTAGGAACAACCGTCTTTTTGGCGACGTGTTTTCCTTAATTTTGAAAACCGGGTTGCTATCTGAAGTAATAGCAAACCATATTTTTGATGTGCGGGTTACAGTCTGAAGTGACTGTAAGCCATAATTAAGAATGGTTTGAGATACGACATGTTTTTGAAAACAAATTTATTTGAAACCGAAAAACTCTTGCTCAAGCATATGTATGATTCCGTGTCATTATTGAATGACATTTCTAGAAACGTACATAATATCGATTATACAAGAGACATGTCGAGAGAAGAATATTTTTTGAATTTTTGTGATTTTTCAGATTTTTATGGTTTTTATAGGTTTTATATTTTTCTATTTTCTTTTTGATTTGATACTATACAAGGATATGTGAAGCAACCCCTTTACTCCTCTTGATCTTCCTGAAGACAACTGAGATCCTCAGGTGTGAGACTCTTCATACCAAGGCGTGGGAGGATGAAGTGAAACCGTTCCCTAGAAAGTGCTTTGGTGAAGATATCGGCTAGTTGGAACTCAGTCCTCACAAAGTAAAGTTCCACAATTCCTTTCTCAACTTGCTCCCTGATGAAGTGATGTCGAATGTCAATATGCTTAGTTCTTGAATGCTGGACATTGTTGCAGCAGAGTGCAATTGCACTTTTGTTGTCACGGTACATGGGAATCTTTTTGCATATGAAGCCATAGTCAGAAAGTTGAGATCGCATCCAGAGGATCTGAGCACAGCATGATGACATAGCAATGTATTCAGCTTCAGTGGAGGAGATAGATGTACTCATTTGTTTCTTTGAAGACCAACTGACTAGCTTATTTCCTAAAAACTGTGCACCCCCAGATGTACTGCGACGAGTGTCTTGACATCCCGCATGATCAGCATCCGAATATGCTGTGAGAGCCATAGAAGTTTCTTTAGGGTACCAAAGGCCCATGTGGATTGTTCCTTTAAGGTATCGAAAGACTCGCTTGACAGCTTCCAGATGTTTCTTGGTGGGTTTGGATTGATACCGAGCACAAATGCAAACTGCAAATAGAAGGTCGGGTCTGCTTGCAGTAAGGTACATTAAGGAGCCAATCATGCTTCGATACATGGTTTGGTCGACCGGAATTTCCACATCATCTTCGTCAAGTTTTGATCGTTCAATCATAGGAGTATCAACTGAATCACTGGAGTCGAATCCAAATTTCTTCAAAATTTCATTGGCGTATTTGGATTGATTGATGAATATGCCATTGGGGTTTTGAGAAATTTGCAGTCCTAGAAAGAATGACATTTGACCCATCATAGACATTTGGAATTCGGAACTCATCTCTTGGGAGAAACGATCACATTCTGTGGGATCAGCTGAAGCAAAGATGATGTCATCAACATAGATTTGTACATGTAGGAGGTTTTTGCCCATTTTTCTGGTAAAGAGTGTAGGATCAACAACGCCTTTGGAGAATTTGTTGGCCAGAAGAAATTTAGACAAGGTGTCGTACCACGCCCTGGGTGCTTGTTTAAGCCCATAGAGAGCCTTCTTTAATCGATATACGTGATTAGGGCGTTCTGGATCCACAAAACCTTCGGGTTGAGATACGTACACCACCTCTTTCAGATCTCCATTTAAGAATGCGGTCTTGACATCCATTTGATAAACCACCATGTTTTGACTTGCAGCATTTACGAGAAAGATCCTTATGGCTTCTATTATAGCAACCGAGGCGAAGGATTCTTCAAAGTTAATACCTTCTTCTTGTCGATATCCTTTTGCCACAAGCCTAGCTTTGTTTTTCAATACATCTCCATGCTCATCAAGCTTAACCTTGAATATCCATTTGAGAGCAATGATCATTGCACACTCGGGAGGTGGTACTAGTTCCCAGACATCTAGTCGGTCAAATTCATGAATTTCGTCCACCATTGCCATGAACCATGAGTGTTTGGACATTGCATCCTTGACGCTTTTTGGTTCAGCTTTAGAAAGAACAGAATTGAAAAAGCACCACAATGCGTCGGTTGCAAGTTGCTTGCGGGTCGATACTGGACGTGAAGGGTTTCCAATAATGTTGTCAATAGGATGATCATTGGTCCATTTTCGAAGGTATTCATAGGGTTGAGAATGTGGAACTGAGGTAGCCGTGTTGGATTCGTCAGAGGATGTTACATCATTTGAGAATTCAGGGGCAAAGATGTTAACACACGGCTCATTATCAGGTGGAGCAAAAGGATTAACTTCAGATGTATTATCTACATTTGCCGCTCGCTGTACAGGTGAAGGTTGGACATTAGAAGTGCTAACCGATTGACTGATGGCGGGAGCTTCAGAATCCCATGACAATGAAGTGGATGGACCGTTATTGTCATCTTGATCATTCACCACCCCATCTGGTGGTTGAACCATTGTAGCTTCAGGAGCATTCATCTGTTGAGGTTCAAAGTATTTATCAAACATTGGGTCAAACAGTTTCTTCCAATCTTCACTTGTAGGAGGTACAAAAGGAGCAGCAGGGATGGGATTCTGTACAAGCCTGGAACTAATTGGTCCAGGAGACAAAAGGTTAGGTACGGGTCCAGAACTTGATTGTCCAGGAACCGGTTGCCCAGTCAGCTCATCGAAAGTAACGTGGATTGTTTCCATTATATCTCTGGTACGTTTGTTGTAGATTCGGTACCCCTTTCGCTCTGGAGCATAGCCAACGAAGAAACCAATGTCGGCCTTGGCCTTGAGTTTCCCAAGGTCTTCACTGTCATTAGTTGGATATCAAAGTGCACCAAAAACTTGAAGAAACGAAAGATCGGGTTTTCTGCCATGAACCAGTTCATAGGGAGTCTTGCAGTGGAGAGGATGTATTAATGATCGGTTCTGTGTGTAACATGCGGTGGCAATTGCCTCAGCCCAAAGAAATAGAGGAGCTTTGGAAAAGATGAGCACAGTCCTTGCAGCTTCAACTAAGGTGCGATTGCGTCTTTCAACAACTCCATTTTGTTGAGGAGCTCGTGGAATGCTCTTTTGATGACTAATCCCGACACCTTCATAAAAAAGAGTAAGTTGTCTGTTCACAAATTCTGTTCCATTATCAGTACGAATGACTCTAACTGTTTTGTTGAGGCGGACTTGCAACATCTTGATGAGTTTGATGATGGTTTCCGGAGTTTCATCTTTTGATCGTAGAAATTTCACCCATGTGAATCGAGAGTAATCATCAACAATAACCAGCACATATTTCTTTCCATTGATACTTTGAATCCTCATTGGTCCACAAAGATCCATGTGAAGAGTATGAAGAACTTCCATGATTGAATTGACAGTTTTGGGTTTATGGGTATGCTTTTTGCTCTTGCCCATTTGACAGGCGGAACACAGATGGTCTTTTTCATACTTAAGTCTGGGCAAGCCTCGAACAAGATCCTTACGTGTAAGTTCATTGATGGTACCGAAGTTCAAATGGTTTAAACGACGATGCCACAACCATGACTTGTTCTTGGATGCTTTAGAGAGCAGACAAATTGGAGAGGACCGTAGCATATCTTCGATGGAGATTGTGTAAAGATTAGTGCCCCGACTCCCCTTAAGAAGATCAACACCATCTAATTCTCTAACAAAATAGGTGTGCTTTCTGAAGGCGACTTCGAGATCTGAGTCACAGAATTGACCAACAGAAAATAGATTGTGCCCAAGTCCTTCCACGTAGTAAACTCTGGAGATGACACTGTCTCCAAAGACGTAATCACCATAACCCATTATAGATCCAAAATGGTCATTCCCAAATCTAACCGTACCAATAAACTTTTCCACGAAATTCTTGAGCCGTGAGCAATCTCCAGTCATATGTTTTGAGCAGCCTGAGTCCAAATACCAAAGGACGATTTGTACTACCTGCATTTGAAACCAGACAATCGTGGATAACTGAAAAAGCTGGAGCCCCACACACACTTGGGGTCTGTTTGGTTAGAACACACAAATATTGGATTATCGTAAGTAACAGATATCTCGCTAGAGTATTCACATTTTGATGCACTAGAACTAGGAGTGGTATTCATTACATCTATTGGAAATAGTCTACCGGTAGGTCTCCACTTCCTAATAGGCACAACTCTAGAGTTAGTAATCCTAGTCATTGGGCACTTTTCCCTCAGAGTGAATTTCCTTCCAGTAGGTCTCCATTGATAACCAACATTAGTGAAAACTTTTCCTGTTTTATTCCATACTTGTTTTGCCCGTTTAACACTAGAAACATTCATAACTGGAGATTTCATAGTGGATTTAAGAAAGGACACAACACATGCATCATGATTACCATAAAATAAGCATTTGTTACACGTCTTACAAATAGCATCAGAATTCGAATTAATTACATCATTGTTAACACAAATGTTTGAATCAACTCGATTCCTTTCACTAAGCAACACTTTATTGTTCCTAGATGATTCTTCTACTTCCTTCATAAGTGAGCTCTTAGCCGGCAAAGTCCTATCATTCTTTGTATTGCACTTAGGCTGTGACTTGCTAGCATTAGGTATACCTTTTACTCCTGTAGAAGCAATGATTGGAACATTAGTCCGATTAGTTGCTACTTGTTTACTGGTGATCAAGATGGAGGATTGTGACATGGTTTGGGGAAGGTCAACTATGACGTGCTTGTTGCCACTGAGAGGGTGCAATGCAATTGTCCTATCCGACTTGGTATCATTCTTGGGGCATGATCCTATGGCATATTCTAATAATTCTTGGGCCCTATTAGTGAGGAAGCACGCACCAATAATAACATCATCAAGTGGTTTAGAAATCCTCTCATCTTCAATGGTTTCTCTAAGTATGGCCAGACAATCCTTAAGATTTCTAAGATAGTTGTTATGAACTAACTTATTGTTCCTAAGGGGAAGAGAAACATTCACAGCATCGCACGCATATTTATTACAAGCATGTACATTGGAAATTGCATGATCACATGAAACAGCGGGCATTTTACCCTTCACCATGGTATTTAGATTCTCAATTTCATTTAACAAAGAAGTGACTCTTTCATTGTTTTGGTCACGTGTTGTTTTAATAGACTCAAACAATTCTTTATAACGTTGTTTAGCGTTAGACATTTCAGCACGAAGCCACTCATTTTCATGTCGTAGTTCATTGATAATGCCCTGTTTTTGAAAGTTTTGAGAATCTATCGACTTCTGGTAATTGGTATTGGTCACCTCACTTCTGTTCGATTTTAATTGTGCAATTTGGACCTTTAACTTCCGAATCGTGTTTGAGTGAGCTTGAATTACTTCATCCTTTTTGGCTAATTCAAAACATGTATCAAACTCAGGAGCATCCGAAGATATCTTGGCATTTGATATTTTTATGCTTTCTTCTAGATGTTGATATTTTAATTGTAGGTTCAGATTATCAACTTCTAGTTTTGAGAAATTCCTGACCATGTTATCATGATCATCGTTTTGAATTTTTTCAGTAAGTTTGTAATTCTCCCTCTCAAGCTCAATCACACGATTTTGGAAGACATTCAAAGTAACCGACATTTCATGAAATTGTCGAGCAGATAGCGCAGAGTCGGTAACAGTATAAAACACATCTTTTGCAATGCAGTTAGCAATCAAATTTTCATTCATGATGAGAATGTTTTTCCTGTCAATCTCACTGTGTTTGAGATCAATAGCTAGTTGGTTACCCTCACTTTCCACTTCATCAAAAGCCTTTTTCATTTGAGTCACATCATCATTAATGGTGTTTTTAAGTCCCTCAAAATGTTCTTTGAGAAGTTTAAAAAATGGCATAACTTCAGTTAGGTAACACTGTTTTGTTTGCTCAAAACCTCTTTCCCCTTCTGTAATCCCTGTAGGTGTAATTCTTATTTTACAGGTTTTCTCAAAGTCATTGAACAATTGACCTAGCACATACAGCCCAATTAGAGTATTACATTGTGTGGGAAGAGTGAACGGTACAAGGTGCCTAGGTGTGTTTAGGGGATAGGCAGTTGGGTGAGCAATTCTAAACATAGTGCGTGTGTTACCTACAACTCTTTCAGCTTGCATTTTCTCAATGTCAATATTCCAAAACACTTTTTCAGGAAGAATTCTCTTTTGAGGAACAAAAATTGCAGTATGATTGTCATTTGCATAATCATAGTGAAACACAATATTCTTAGCAATGCATTTAGGATCCTTTAAATGTTCAGCAAGTTTTGCCCTAGTTCTATCCTCTGCCTCATTGATGTGGTCATAGGATCGTGTATCAGGAGGGGCATGGTTAGGTTCAAGCATAGTGTTTGCATCATATAATGCAGGTTGTGCACCTAGACCTATTCTAAGGAATCTTGCTTTGGGTTTGGAGGTATATTGTTCACTAAATTCATCACTTAGCTTCCTGTGGTTTTCCATCATTTGAGCAGATTGAATGGTTTGGCCCTGTGTGTACAACTTATCTTCCAATTTATTTTTCAACATTTTTAATTTTGAGAAATCATTTAGAAGTTTAGTTTCTTTATCTTTGAATTCTAGTTTGATTGTAGTCAAACCTTTTTGAACCTCTAGTTTTTGTTTGATGGTTTGATCCAATTGGTTCTTTAAAGAAACTAGTTCCCTTTTTAATGATTCTTGTTTGGAATTGTTTTCAGATATGTAAGTACACAGTTACCATTCCATTTTCTGCTCACGTTCATTCAGCTCAAACTTAGCACGCTGCTCATAAATGTTTACTTGGTCCTTAAGGGTGTTAATTCTAGTGATCAGGGAGTCATCAGGGTTGTATATCGAGTGCTCATATACCTCATGTTCACTAGAATCAATAGACGGCATGTCACTTGGTACAACTGGGGGTCCATTGTCATTCACATACATTTCATATGGGATATTATTGGTATTACCCATATCAGTGACGTTTGTGTTGACAATATTCTTGAGTTTTACAGAGTCACATGCCCCCTGTACAGGTGTACGATTATTCAGATCATGATTAGGAGATGTTGGTACCTCAGAGATAGCAGACGTGATGGATAAATCAGGATGCTGTGAAGAGGATGCTGCTGCAGACAGATTAGCCATGAAAATTGTTTGAGCAGTTGGTTCATCATCCACGTCTGAGTCAAATGCATCACACTCTTCAACTTGAAAGATATTTGGGTCATTGAGAGCCATGTCCTGAATAGGTTGATCATCCACATCAGCATCAAAGGTGTTCCCATCATTACCAGCCAGAAAGAGCAAAGCTTCTTCATCCAACACAGTCCCATTTTCTTGTGCCTGCATCAGCAACATCTTGTCTTTGAAGTACTCAGAGTTTTGGGGACGTTTTGGGAGAGTGCAATTCCTAGAAATATGGTCCAACCCTCCGCAGTTATAGCATTTTGGCTGCTTAGCCTGTGCTTGAAGAGCATTCCCAACTCTGTATTGCCCATTCTCTCTACCAGCATTTCTTTGGTTGAAATTCTGTCTTCCCTGCACATTCTGCACCACCACCCGACCATCTTCAATGACTGCCTGATTACGTGGGTTAGATGAGATTCTGAGTTGGTTGTTAGTAGATGGAAGTGCAGCCCTGAACTATTGAACTAGTAGAGAAACTTGGTTGAAGAGATTATCAATCATCATGTCAGTGTGAGAATACCTAGAATCAAGTTGTGTATTCAAAGCAGATGGTGAGGGAGTTGATGATTGACTATTGGTTGGAGTAGACCTGGAGGATGATTGTGATGGTTGAGGTTGATCATTTGAGGTTTGATTAGGTTGTTGAACATTGGAGACAAAAGCAAGAGATTCATTTGTTGCAGACGGATTGAGTTTTTCTCGCATTAGCCGATCATAAGCAGCATGTTTCTCATGTTGTTGGAGATATGCATAAAGCTGTTCATGATTGGTATGCCTGAGACCTTTGTTGAGCTTAACAGCTGTGACAAACCTATCCCATTCAAGTGCCATGTTATTCACGAATTTGGAATTAAGCTGTATGTTGGGCATTGTCATCTTGATGGCTCTCATATCATTGACCAGCTTGTGAAATCTGACGTAATAGTCAATGATGCTTTCACTTG
Source organism: Artemisia argyi (assembly GCA_030686995.1). Taxonomy (NCBI): domain Eukaryota; kingdom Viridiplantae; phylum Streptophyta; class Magnoliopsida; order Asterales; family Asteraceae; genus Artemisia; species Artemisia argyi. Next base: position 427,794 of record JARVZY010001992.1, on the reverse strand, counting down.
AATTCATTTTGAAATGCTCAAATTCATCGTATAGCTGTGACTCATGATCTTCTTTAGTTAACTCAGACCCTACAAGAAGCATTTTGACATTATCCCAGACCGCCTTTGCTTCAGTGTTGTAGTTGATAAGTTTGTAGACATCTTTGGGAAGGCCTTGAATGATGATATTTGATGCTCTGATGTCTGCATCATAGCGTTTCTTTTCTTCTTCAGACAACTCATTGTAAGTGCGAGGTCTATCAGGACCAAATACAGCCGGTAGTTGATCAGTTGCTTCTGTAACCGTGTCTCTAGTAGTACCCACTTGAAAGGGTCCCTCATCGATGGATTTCAAGATGTTAACCCCATTATCTTTACCCAGACAGTACAGACGTATCCTTTGAGCCCATGATTCATAGTTAGTTCTATCCAACATCAGAGGTCGGGTGTCAGACCCCGCAGCTTGAATGTCATCGGAAGATGTCGACGTCACAAATTAGAAATTACCACACCAAAAGTGGGAGATACTCGCAATATAAGGAACTAGTCGCAGGACAATTTAACCACAACTTGACCGAACCGCAGAACACTAACCTCTGAAAATACCAAACCGCAGAAAAGAAATCCAGTCGCAGAATGATCTAACCGCAATCCAAGTGAACCGCAAACCAAAGATACTAACCGCAGAGCACTAACCGCAGAAACTACCAAATCGCAGAAAAATCCCAACCGCAGAGTGATCTAATCGCAACCTAAGTAAACCGCAAAACAAGGATAATAACCGCAGGACACAAACCGCAGAAGGCACCCAACCGCAGAATAGTTAACCGCAAATGACTAACCGCAGATAACTAATCGCAGACAGATAACTAATCGCAGTGACAATGGTCCAAAACTGTCACTATCGTTGCGTTTTGTTTGTATTCCCGAAATAGTAAACGCAGCAAGCTAACCGCAGATATCAGAACTTAACCGCAACCAAGCAATGAAACAGTGGACTTAAACGCAACAAAGAAATCCGCCCATAATCAACTCCAAACTTCAAATAGCTTAATGATATGGTAACACAAACTAAACTACAATGTTCTACAAACACTAATTAACATAAAAGTACATCACAAACATGTATAACAACACTAGAGAGATTAAACCAAGATGTTTTCCAAGAAAGTGACTCCAAACTCACAAAACCACTCAAAACATCATCAAATTTGATTCTACAAGGCCCTAAGATGAAACCTTGGCTCTTGATACCAATTGTAGAATACTAACTATGTAGGAAACATGTTTATCTTGTGATTAGTGATTCGTTAGAAGTGAGGAGGAGGAGAGGAAAGAAAGATAGAAAGGAACCTTGAGGGAAAAAGAGAAATATTAGATTGAGATTAAGTGAAGGTCCAACCCTCTCCACATGTGGAGAGGGGTATTTATACTTACAATAAAATGCCCACTCCCGGGCTGTGGATCAGGCATACAGTGGGTGAAGACCCGTCCTTCTTCCACGGTGTTACTTAAACTAATACTAATTAACTAATAAACAAACTGACTACGAGCTAACTTAATGCTATTACAATCATTAGGTGACCGAGACTTTTACAGGAATATTTGTATTCCTAACAGGATTGGTTGACTTTGGCAAAAAGAGATGACCCTGATGTTCCAACCATATTGTTAAAGCCCTTTACAAACATAACGGACTGGAAAGGGAGTTTCTTTTACATACAAGATACAATTGTACCTCTAGAGTACCCTGCTTTGGTCAATGAAGCATACAGGTTTGATAAGAAACGTTTCAACGATGAGTTACCTTATACTGTTCGAAGGAATCCATTGTACCAGCGTCTTGTTCGCCATCCAGTGAATGTTCAGTCTTTCCCCGAGCCCATTCTGTACATGGCTGGTATTGTTGACCATTGGGAGGGTTCCCCTATGAAGCCTGAAATTTTTTGTGATGGAAAAAGTATGTATACTCTTTATTTAAATAAATTTGAACAACTTATCTGATGATATTTATTTGTTTTCTTTCGTGTTGCAGGAATGTCTTTTCGAAATTTCGTTGTTGCCAATGGTGCTAAAGAGACGAGCTTCCTTCCAAGGAATCTTGAGGAAGTCAGCTATGGGGCTGGTTCACCCTCCGTGTCAGTGAATAATCAAGAGGATGATGCAAAGATGGTTGAGCCCATAGCTTCCCTGCAGCCTACCAAACCAGACAAAAAATCGAAGCCTATGATTGCAGAGGAGACTTCTCAGTTGGTGGAGAATGTTGCTGAGTCCAATGACCCTCTCTCCGAGGATGATCAGGTGACTATTATTGGCTCATCTTCTGGCATAGCTGACAGGGTTCGAAACAGGAAAGGTACGAGTGCTAAGCCTGTAAAGCCTACCCCCAAGAGAAAGTTGATTCTGCCAACACCTCCCTCAAGGAACACCAGGCAGAAAGGTCAGATCATTACCAAGAAAGCTGCTGAATCGTTGGATGAAGATATCCATGGTAAGTATATGTGCTATTGATTTGACAGAAATGTTTGTACATGTCTTCAAATTGATTGTATATTCCTTAGGTCTCCCGAATACCAAAGAGCTTCCTGATGCTTCTGCTTGCCATCGCCTTGCTTTGCATATTACACCTCCGAGCTGGAAGTTTGTGCTAACCAACATGCCCATTGAGGAGTTGTGTGATCTACATGACAAAAGCTATACGAGGCAGGCTGTTCTGGACAATCATCTCAATTCTCAAACAAGGGAGGTGGTACGAACCCTTGCTTCTGCTAGGGAGAAGATGGATGAGATTTTGGCAAGAGAGAAGAAGAAAGATCAGGAGTTTGCAGAGGTGCAAGCTAAGTGTGAAGAAGCCTTGAGGGATATTGAGCAGAATCCCCTTGTACAAGACCTTCGTTCTGATATAGCAGGGTTGGAGATGGAATTGAACAAAGTGAAGGTGGAGTGTAAGAGGCTTCGAAAGGAGGAGGCAAAGGTCGTGGGTTACAAGGAAGAAATTGCTGAGCTGGAGATCAAGTGTGGGGACCTCGAAGAAGAGAGGACGAAGCCGGGTGAGCTGGAGGTCAAGATTCGTGAAGATCTCGATGGCCTTAGGCGCAAATATAATGCGCTTAAAAAAGATAGGGCTGCTGTTATCTCGAAGGTCATCCCCTACATAGCCATGGAGTTATATCACAGCGATGAGGTAGGGAAGATGATAGGTGATGTTGTAAATGCTGCCATCTATCATGGGAAACGCACTACTTTGGAGGGAATAGCTGCAACTGGAAAGCCGGTGGACTTATCTGAGGTGTCCTACTACAGTGCCACTCACAAAGCAGAGTATGATAATGCAAGCAACCTCCTCGCTACTGCAGAGTACCCCTTCCTTGTTGATGCTACCAAAGATCCTATGGCTTCGGTTGAGACGCTTCTTTCCAAGAAACTGTGCAGGGTGAAGCCTATGGCTGTGAGCAAAAAGAGTACTCCTGTGAAGCCTGCATCTGTGAAAGCAACTCCTGAGGAGCCCTTATCTCCAAAGTTGGCCGTCGAGAAGCCTCAGTCTCCGGGTAAAAGTTCTGTTGTGCAGCCATCCTCTCCGAAGGCTGATTCAAAAGAAGCTTCCCCCTGCAAGGTCAGTCCTGAAGCCCCCCAAGTTCAGCATGAAAAACTCACATCTCCTGATAAGTGAAGGCTGCAGTGTGTGCAGTTATTTGGCCCCAAGGGTGGTATGTACCCTTGAAAACAATGTCTGTTTATGCCATATGGTTTCTGAACAATTTATGTTTGTACTTAGACAATGTGGAGCATCTTTTGAGCAGCGGAAGGTACGTGCTGCGTTAGTGTGTAGGATGTTAAGTATCGTAGGTGGGGAGTGATTTCCCTCACCTTTTATGTTGTCTGGGCTTCGGCCATCTTTGAACAATTTGTGTTTTTTGGGCTTCTGCCCTATGCTACGTATGTTAGCATAATTTATATCTACGAATGACGGGTGGTGTCCCGCTTTTGTTATTATGCTTCTCTTTTCTCACGCTATTTATTAACGTTAATATACAACCTAAGGCTATAGTAGATGCATAACCTTATTGTGTGTATTTTGAACCAAGATTTTGTAGCAATCGTATAATTTAATTGCTGACAGAGGGTTGCGACCCGCTCTGTCTTCATCCTTTAAGTGCGAAGGGCTTCCTATGCCCCAAGACCATTAAGGAAAGTTAATGTGAATTGTATTGGATGTTTAATAGCCTACAAGATATGAGTATCTTGTATCATCCTTCGAACATTGAACTTGTAATTACTTGGCTGAGCAAATCTTTCTAATTATATGTGACAAAAGATTCAAGGGAAATATGCGATATCATTAAGTGGGTAGGGGAGGATTACATCATTTGTACAAATGAATACTAAGATGCCTACCATTAATGCTTTTTTCCCGAAAGAGAAGAGTTGAATACATAATAAAAAACTGTAAGTCTTGTACGTAGAACTTACGAAGGATATGGAAAGTCATTTGTACGCCGTAGGAGGGTAGTTACTTTTGACTCATTCCATATATTCTTCCTCGGAGTATGTTCCATTAGGTTTCCTTTATTATGAACTGCCTGCATATTGATTCGGAGCGGGAGAGGTTTGTTACTTTGTCGAAGCTTGTTGCTCCGTTCCGAGCCTGAGACGTTCTTGGTTTTACGGGATCGAATGTGCCTCTGTATCATATATGCGGTGTTCTTCCTTTAGTTTGGCTCAGAGGACTTTCTTGTTGGAGGACATACTTGATTCACATGTTTCAGCTGGTTCATTGCTTTGTCCTTCGAAAGGATCGTTTTCTCCATATTCTATGTTATATTCTTTTAACTCCTTGGCCCATTTGACCATCCTCCGCGTTCCCTCAGGGTTTAGGATTATCCTTTCGAATGGTTTGTCCGTGATTACTCTGATAGGGTGGTCTTTGAAATACCTTCGGAGACGTCTTGTGGCATGGATTAAGGCTAGGATCAGCTTTTCCGCAGCTGTATAGCTTTGTTCCACGTACGGTACAGCTCTGCTAATAAAATATATGGGTATCTGTAGCTGTCCTCTTTCTGTGAAGAGCATGGCACCGATCTCATCAGGGGACATTGCTATGTGTAAGAACAACACCTCTCCTCTGGTTGGGGGTGCAACTGTTGGTAAGTTCTCCATGCAATTCTTCCATCGTAGGAAGGATGTTTCAGCTTCCTTGTTCCAAGGGTATGATAAGTCGCTAATGACCTCATTGCGGATTTTGTAGAGAGATGAGGATCTGTTAACGCCTTTTGACAGGAATGCTTTCAGTTTTTCTAAGTCATTTTGTAGGCTTCGAGTCCTCCTTTGTGTTCTCCACGTTTGTCTCTTTGCGGAGGTTTCCTCATTGATTGGACTGGTTCCAATCATTTGCCTTACGAACGGGGGTTCGTTTGACCCTTCCTTTTCAATGCCGAAAGAAAACATCATTGGGTTTAGCTTTAGGTTGATTTTCCTGAGTTGCATGAGGGTTTCTTCTACATCGTGAATGAGGTCTTCTTTTGTCTTGCTCTGGGTTACTAAGTATTCGCCGTGAATTCTTAGGTTCCTCCCTATCTGTTTTTCGAAGACCTTTTGGATCTGTTAGCATTAGAAGCGTTGATCATTTATGAAATCTAAGTGAGATCTCAATGATCGTCCCTTAGGGGGATATTGTTAGGATTAAAAGTGACGATCTTTATTGAGTCAATTAGTTAGTTATATATATCAATTTAATAGTTAGTAAATGCTAGTTTATTAAGTTTATGTGTATTATTCATGCTTGTATAAAGTCTAAGGGCTAGTTATGTAATATGGTCAAAGATATGTGAAGCCCTAGACTACAAGTATAAATACACATGTAAGGCCTCATTTTGAGGTTGGTTCTCTTAGTGATTCATTTAGTATTAACAAAGGTATTATTCCACACACTAGAGTTCCCACTCTCTCTCTCTACTTACTTTCTCTCTCTAGGTTTAGGCTCATATATGAAATAGGTTGTTCTACGGTCCTACAAGTGGTATCAATCGCCTAGGGATAATTTTGGGTTGTTTTAGATCGTTTTTGGGTGAAAAATCGGTTTTTTAATAATAAAGTTACTGTTCATCGGTGTTTTGCGAGTTAAGAAAAAATTTCGAGTTAGAAATTTTTTGTCTATCGAGTTTCAAATATTTTTTCGAGTTAGGAAAATTGTTCCGAGTTAGGAAAAATTTTTCCGAGTTTGGAAAACATTTTTCGAGTTAAGCAAAATTTTTCCGAGTTAAAGAAAAATTTTCGAGTTTGAAAAAAAAAATTCGAGTTAGGAAATATTTTCTCCGAGTTTGAAATTTTTTTCGAGTTTGAAAACACTTTTCGAGTTTGAAAAATTTTCGAGTTACAAGTTGGCGAGTTAGCCTTTTACATAATCGTTTATCGAGTTAGGTTCTTTGTGGCAACCTACTAAGGGAAACTCTGCTCGAATTTCACCAGCTTATCGAGTTAGAAATTACAATTTCTTACCGAGTTAAGTCTACCTTAAATCTTACCGAGTTAGAGTCCATACTACTCATCATACCGAGTTTGTCAACCATCCTAACATACCGAGTTACAAGTTTTCTGAGGTTACCGAGTTTCACAAGCTTATCGAGTTAGAGTAGCAAGAATCCTATCGAGTTGGCGGGAAATTTTGAGTAAAATTTATTTTTTACCGGTGATTAAACGTTCAATTTTTACGCGAGATTCAAATTTTGGTATAAGGTTGAAAATTTTGGCCCGAAATTCAAATATTTTGGCCAAAATTCAAAAATTTTCGGTAAAATTTGGCGTCAAAATTTTGAAAACTCAAATTTTTCTGGTAACCTTAGAATTGTATTTCTTTGTGTTTTTCAAATTTTGAGAAAGAAAATTTTCGTATTCATTTTTGGAGGGAAAATTTGAAATCACAAAATATCAACCGAGAACGTTTTTCATCTTCACCAAACCATCTAATCTACAACAACAACCTTTGTTATCTTTCAAAAGATCCTCAGAACAACGTTTCACTTTGAATTGAATCAATGGCATCTCACCATGACAGTATCACGAGTACTTTGTCCAATGGTTTTGCATCAGTCTTCAATGCATTAAACATCCAACGACACAACAACAATCAGCAAGGATATGCTTCGAGTATACAGATGGGGAATCAGATGCATTATGCAGGGCAGTATGTAGGAAATCAGATGGATCAGATTGCGAATCAGAATGTGCTTCATCAAAATAGGATTGATTGTTTCATGACTTCGATTCAGAAACCTACATCAGCAAGTCACAGCAGAAACAATGTCAATGCAATGACGAAGGTAGAAAAGATCCAGTATTTGTTGATGCTAGCCAATAAAGAAGAATCGGGAATACCGTTAACTGCTGAGAAACATGAATTTAGAGCTACAACAAGAATTAATGACAATTCAGTAGATCTTAATAAAACCTACAACTTTATGGCAAATCAGCAGGCAACAACATCAAGCAGTGATTCTGATCTTCCTCCTACTTATGATTCAGATCCATTCCATGAGGTACCAAATAATGGTAATGATCCTAATCCGTTTGCTCATGAGAAGTCACATTATGTGCCACCTGAACCTAATTACGATACATATGTGGGGGAACAAGTTAATAGCAATGTTAACTATGAAACCCCAGATATGGATCCTAATGGAGTTCAAGTTGCACATAATAGTGCTAATGATGAGGAAACCCATGTTTTCTTTGAATCTTTATTGAATAATTGCAGCATTGAAATTGAGAAAGTGAAAAAGGTAAATCGCGATGTTAAAGCCGCGAATGTTAAATTGATCGCTGAGCTTGAGAGTTACAAGAAAAACGCTAATGCTTTTGAATTTCATAACAAAAGATTGTCTGAATTAGAAACTGGTTATCAAAATTCCGTTTCAAGGGAAAAACAATTGCAACTCAAGTTTGATACACTTGATGTTAATTCTTTCAAGAAGATAAAAGCTTTAAACGCGGAAATTTCTGATTTACAAAACCAACTTTCTAAACAAAAAACAGCTTATACCAATCTTGAAAAAGAAAGGGATGAGTTGAAAAAGGACTTTGCAAAGAAAGAAGGCAAACTTTTGGCCGAAATCGTAGAGTCAGAACACATGATTGCACATTTAGAAGAATTAGTGGTTAAGTCGGGTCAGTCAAGTCAAACAATGAAAATGATTTCAAATCAAACTAATCCGATTTACCATACTAAACATAAAGTGGCTCTTGGTAACAACACCCCCAGTAATCTCAAGAAAGCTCAGCAAGAACAGAATGTTTTGTATAATGGTAATGTGATTTACACCAAACATGATCCTCCCGTCGTTCGGGATTCTGTGCAAACGATAGAACATGTCGAAGAGAGCATAAATAAAATGAAACAAAAGGATTTGAAACCCATTGATTACAACAAATTGAACAAACTTTCGGGAATTACTTTTGTTCCACAAAAAGAACCATCTGTGTTTTCCATAAAACGACCATTCTCAAGAATGTTTTCTAAGAAAGTAATTGTTTCCAAATCTCTTTCAAAAATGGAACAAATGTCTTCTAACAACACTTTTAATACAAGTGAGGCTAGAAACATTCTGGATGACGTTAAAAAGAGAATTCAAGAACTTCAAAATATTGTTGCTTCTAAAACTACAATCAATATTAACAACTGGCATTCCAGCTTTCATATTGAGCAGAAAAAGGTTTTTGAAAACGAAATTACTATCCCACTGAATAACATCAGTGCGAGGGTAATCCATTTTGAACAAGCTTTCTTAAAAGAAATGACCGACTTTGTCAAGGACCACAAATCCCTGGTAAACGAAGCTAATGATACTCGTGAAAACATGCATGTTTTGGAAAACCTAAATGATTCTCTCTTCGAAGCTGTTATGACCACTGACATTATGTCCATCATTTTACAAACATATTCTGTTCAAGACGATGAACGACTAAGAGCTGAGACCTCCGCAATTGTTTCAAAATATGAAAATGCTCTTATAAAGCTTGAAAAAGAAAATGTGTCATGTTTTAAACAACTTGATCGAAAAAAAGAAGAATGCAAGTATGACAAATTGTCGTATGAGCGTGCCTTCAAGAACATGAAAGAGCAAAATGATCTTTTAAGGGCTCAGCTTGAAAATCAAAAAGGGAAGGGTGAGGAAACTAAGTTTGAAAAACCCTCGACTTGGGAGAAACCAAATGTTTCAAACACGGTTCAAAAACCAAAAATGTCAATTTCACGGTTTGCTCCAAAAGTCGATGAGAAAAAGGATTTGTCAAAACCAGTCACTCCACCACCCTTGCCCAAGGAAAAGGTAATGGAAAAAGATTGTTGAAAAACAAAATTTGTTTGTTGAAAGAAACAAAAATGTGATTTCACCTGGCTCTTCTAAGTATAGTACACCAAATAAGACACCAAAAACTGTTAATGAGTCTGTTGGTTCTAATGACATGGTCCTCAATCATCATCTAGAAGAAGCTAGAAAAAAGGCACAACATCGAAAAAACGGAATTTTAGGTGCAAAACCTAGTGTGATGAATTCTACAAGATTCCAAAGCATCGCTAGTAGTAGTAAACCATTACCTAGGAACTTTCAACAAAATACTAGGGATTGGCTTGCATCTAAGAGTAGTGGCACAAATAAGAATGCTAGGAAAGTAGAATGCAACACAAAGAATTCCAAATCAAGTGTCAAGACCCAATCTACTAAGACACCAAATCGAAACAAACCCGTTGATAAGAAGCAAGAGGTTAAGAAACCTAATAGGTGGATATCTAAAGAATGTAGTTTTTCCAAGACTGAGACTTCCGCTGCATCTGATAAGAAAACTACATCTAGATCTTACCTTAGGAGGATTCCTACCGGGAAAGTTTTTAAAACAGTTGGTCTTAGATGGATTCCCACAGGAAAGATTTTTGATAGTTGCACCAAGAAAAATAATAGTGATAATCTTCAGGATAAGGAAGTAGAAACCACAACAACCGTTGATAGTCAACACCCTCAAAGTGCTGATTCGTGTACTTCTAACATTGTTATTTGTGAAACCTCTTCGTTTTTTGTTGCAGGTGATTCAACTATCTCAGAACCCAGTTCTTCAGAAGGTTCAAATTCTGTAAATTCTATAAAATCATTCTTTCAATCTTCTATTTTTGATTTTCCATTTCTTTTATAAAAACAAAATACAAAAATATAAATCCAAAAAATCCAAAAATATTCTTCTCACGACATGTCTCTCGTATAAATCAATATTCTGTACGTTTCTAGAAATGTCATTCAAAAATGATACGGACATGTACAGATGCTTGAACGGGAGTTCTTTAAAATGTTTTTCTAAAACATGTCGTTTCTCAAAAGTTTCTTCACTATGGCTTGTAAGTACTTCAGCTTACAACCCGTGCTTCAAAGTGAAATCTTTTCAAAACTTAAGTCCGGGTATAACAACTCGAAAAGATTTCAAATAAGGACTTAATCGAATGGCTTCTGGACACATAAGTTCAGGACCCGTGCTTCAAAGAAAGGAAAGTGCTTAATCAAAACAAAGATTTCAAATTTTTTTTCGACCACCTATCCTAAAACAAAAACCAAACACTTATCTGGCTTGAGTTTTCTTTAGAAAAACTTTCAAAATCTTTAAGCTCAAGACCATGATTGTTGATCTAATGATAAAAGATTTTCAAAATCTATCAAAATCGGTGCTCATCATCAAAATGATTTGTGTACACCTTACAGTGCACAACTCAAGTTTTCAAAGAAAGGAAAGTGTTACGCAAAAATGATTTTCATCAACAAAGTGCACTTATCCTAAAAATGGACACTGTTGTACGCCTCAGTGCGACATTCCTATTCAAACAAAGAGAAGTCTTTGTTTTTCCAAAAAACCTTGATGCAAAATTCAACAAATCTGAAACTTCTTTCTCTTTCAGAATTTTGCTTCAAGAAGACTCCTTCCCTCTAAACTTTAAAAAGTTTAACATTTCTCAAAAACATATGCGAGTTTTGAGGGGGAGTATTTCAAAAATAAACTTGTTCCAAATTCATGAAAAATGAAATCTGTCTTTCTCTCCGAAAAGCTTTTTCTTAATCTGTTGATATCAAAAATATCATGATATGCTATTTTTGAGGGGGAGAAGACATGATTAAAATGTGATCAAAGATGTTTAAAGAATGTGACTGAATCTCAAAAAAGCCCGACTCAGAATGTACCAATGAATTGACGAAACTTTAAATGTCAGTAATCGAAAAGACTTGTCCTGGACGGGTAATAATTTCAAGCTATTCTAACTAGTGATGTAAGCGTGTCTCGAATAGGACTTGTCTGAGTAGAATGTACCGTATCGAGAGACTTTCTTTGGACTTGACCAAGACGGGTAATAACTTCAAGCTAGTCTAACTAGTGATGTAAGCGTGTCTCGAATCGGTCATGTTCACTGAAAGTGGATCAATTCAAAAAGTGCAAACTCCTCACGCATGTGCAAATTTCTTAAAAAATTCATGAGCACATGTGAAGGGGGAGTCATTCAAAAGAAACAAAAACTCTCAAAGTGTCAACAAAAAAGTGTTTATATTCATAAACACTTTGAGAGATTTTCAATCAAAGGTTTCATGGCATTTATAGGATAGTCATGGAGTTATAAGGTGACTAAGGTTAGGAAAAACCGTCCTATGATCCGCCAGAGCCGGAGGGATCTACCCAAGGACAAATCCAATAGATTAGAATTAGAAGTCCTCAGGTATGATTGAAAAAAGGAGAAAATGAGAAAGGAGAAAGAAGGGGTTGAAGAATTAAAAAGAAAAGTTATGAAAAAAGGGTGAAAAGAAATTGCCCTCCAAATGTTCAACCTTAGGGCAGACACTGGGTTCAATTCATATGCTATCGGTTGTTACTAAGGTGACACTGGTATTGAAGATAAAGACGTCATGGACCCAGTGACGCACTGCACTCAACCTTCTAGCCACTCGAGTATCTCTCAAAAGATACTTGTTTCATTCTCACGGGGAACCGGTGTAATCTATCGACTTATCTCTTAGAGATGGTTGATATTGAAGCAGGAGACCCCTCCCTAATCTCCGCATAGGAAACCAAATTATGCACTTATCGAGTCTAGAGCCATGTGATTCATTAAAAGATCTCTTAGGATACACTTTCCTATGAATACACTTGTGTTCGCCAAAAAGGACACAAGTTGTAAGAGTCTTTATGAGATCTATGGATCTTGCCTTCTCTTTCATGATGGTTACTATGTTCCAAAATGGTCTACAGTTGTGGGGTGATCTCCAGCAACTCACCTGAATCATTGATGTACTTCGGTGGATCTAGTAAGCCCTTTCAGGGGTATCTGATTCAGGAACGGCCTTGGTAATGGTTAGAAGGAGTCTTCACACTATGCTGTTGATGATCTCTAATTCCGAACCTGTAAATACCAGATACTTTATTGCTAACTGTTTTATGCAGGTACTCATGAATGTTCCTTGGAGAAAGACCGTTACCATCACTCAAAGATACACATGCTCATACCCTGCAAAGGTCTCTTCAAAGATCAAAGCAAAGCAAAGTTCAGAATGTTTCTAAGTCAAAGTCAAAGAATCTTCTAACTAAAGAAACAAAGATTAAAGTCAAAGAGAAGAGAACTTCACAAAGATTCAAAGTCAAACAAAGTATGAGCATGTTGGAAAAGACGTAAAGACAACATAGTAAAGATGTTGATCAAAGGCAAGAAAGATCACAAAGCATGATTGGAACAAAGGAACTAGCAAAACTATTACACAAGGACTCAAAGTTCAAGAGAACAAGCTTCAAAGATCAAAGATCAAAGTCACAAAAGAGAGATGTCAATGATCACCCTTAGGGGGAGATTGTTAGCATTAGAAGTGTTGATCATTTATGAAATCTAAGTGAGATCTCAATGATCGTCCCTTAGGGGGAGATTGTTAGGATTAAAAGTGACGATCTTTATTGAGTCAATTAGTTAGTTATATATATCAATGTAATAGTTAATAAATGCTAGTTTATTAAGTTTATGTGTATTATTCATGCTTGTATAAAGTCTAAGGGCTAGTTATGTAATATGGTCAAAGATATGTGAAGCCCTAGACTACAAGTATAAATACACATGTAAGGCCTCATTTTGAGGTTGGTTCTCTTAGTGATTCATTTAGTATTAACAAAGGTATTATTCCACACACTAGAGTTCCCACTCTCTCTCTCTACTTACTTTCTCTCTCTAGGTTTAGGCTTGATTCATATATGAAATAGGTTGTTCTAAGGTCCTACAAGTGGTAAGTATTGTATCTAACTCGATAAGTCCATGAAATTTCAAACTCGCAAGGAAATTTTCAAACTCGGTAAGTTTCTAATTCGCAGGAAATTTTCAAACTCGCAAGGTCAGATTTGTTGCCAAACTCGATAAGTCCTTATATGTAGCTTCAAACTCGGTAGTTAAGGGAGTAAGTCAAACTCAATAAGTTTTGAGATGAAGTCTAACTCGATAAGTAGATGAAATTTTAGAGAGACGCAAGTAAGGATAAAGCTCGCAATGCACTCCAAAAAAAATTGTTTAATACATTTTGAATCAGTTAAGCTTCAATGTGTGGCCCTCTCAGAAGCAAGTCAACCATTATGGGATTAATCATTTCTTAGAACTTTTGAGACATTCTTCGGATCTGAAATGGACTTTGTTACCTTCAAAAGGAATCTTCAAAACAACATAGTTCAACTCGAAATGCAAATTGAACAGGGAAGTGATTGCATGGTAGGATTCAGAGAGCTCAAGACACAGTTAAAAGGGTTCATGACCATGGATTTTAGAGCATTTAAGAATTCTTGGAATTATGCATCAGCAAGCAGTATATGGAAAAAATACTTCACTAGCATAGAAGTTGAAGTCTTTAGATATCAATTGCTTAATCATATGAACATACTGGAAATGGTGCTTAATGCAAGATCACTTCATCTGAGGGAGATGCAGAAAAAGAAGAGGGATTCAAATGAAGAAGAAAGAAGCACTTCAGGGAATGAGATTGAGAAGCTGAAACGGGAAAACGAGCAGAAGGAAAAAGAGATGCAGTTAAAGGAAACAAAAGTGATTAAGAAAGAGACAGAGAAAGATTTACAAACAGAAGAGGAAACGGTCAATGAGGGTGATGCATCAGATGATAGTTTGGTTTTCACGGGAAGTGATTCATCTTCAGAACAACAGGTTGAAAGCAGCAGTCCTAGCTATGATTCAGATACTGATGGTACACAAAGGAATGAAGCTGTCTGGGACACCGAAGATGATTATATCAGACCTTCATCAGACACAGAGATATTGGCTACGGTACAACATTCACATGCTCATGATAATGTTGATATATTTGAGAATATGTTTGTTCATGATCAGACACATCCTGAGTATTCTGAGTCTATTAGTGATACATATGTGGTGGAACAAAATGATAGTAATATCACTTTTGTTACTCAAGATATGGATCCTAATAGAGGTGAGCCTGCCCAGGATGGATCTTCTTATGAACAAGATCGTGCCTTTTTTGCTTCATTAATCAATAATTTCAAACATGAACTTGAAAAGCGCAAAGAGGACAATCGTAAAGCTAAGCAAACGAATGTCTTATTGACAAAAGAGCTTGATAGATTTAAAGAAATGGAAAAAGGTTTTCAAAATGTAACAAAAAGAAAAGCTGAACTTGAATTTGAAAACTCAAACCTTAAATCTCAAGCTCAAAAGTTTGAAATGTATGGAGAGTCTGTCAAACCACTTTTAAAAAGAAATGAAGAACTTGAAGTTGGCTATAGAGAAGCCGTTCTTCGTGAAAAGCGTTCCATTCAAAATCTGGATGCTCAAATGGTTGTTAACAACAAAAAGGTTCAAGCGCTTTTAAAAGAGAACAATGATTTAAAAAGTGAAAATTCAAAGCTTCGGAAAACCACATCAAATTTTGAGATTGTAAACACAAAACTTGAGAATGAAAACCAAGAGTTTTTGAAACGAACAAACGATCTTGAAAACAAACTTCGAAAATTGGGACAGACTTCTCAGACTATCAACATGCTGCCTACTAAAGATGAGGAGGTTGAGAAACAAACATCTGGGATTGGTTTTGTGAATAATGCTAATGTGGAAAATGTAAAACCGTGTTTTTTAAACAAAGTGAAAAAGCTGACACCTATTTTGTACAACGTTGAAGATATGGGAAAAGAATTGTCAGATGATCTTTTGTTTGAGTCGCAAGATATTTTAAAATCTGAAGAGGAAAAACGTTTGAAAGTAAAACAAACAAAAAACCCTCTCTCGTACCACGGCTTTGTGTATGGTTGTACACAATTGACAGATTTTCCAAAAGCACCTTTCAAAAGAAAAGACACAAATGTGAAAAGATTTTTCAAAGAAGCTCAACTTGCTACTTATGATGCTACGTTATGGCAAAATAAAGCACGGAAACAATTTTGTAGTCTTAAACATCACATTGAGCATACGTTAAAGGTCATTTGGTTTAAGCAAGTAAACATCGATAACAACGTTTTCTCTAATCCTATTTCATCAGATGTACGACTTAAGATTGAAGTCCAAAAGATTTTGAAAGATGAGATTGAACCTCTTGTGAAAAATCTCAACTTAAGTTTTGAGTACTCTGAAAAACATCTTGTCACTGAAATGAGAGAAGATTTAAAGTACGTTCATTCTCTTGAAGACGAATTTGATGAAAAATGCTTAATACTTGACATTCAAAGAGTCTTTCAAATCAAAATCTGTTTGCCACGAGAAAGTGAATGAGAATTTTGAACAAACATCTTCTTTGAAATCTAAAAATCTTTGTCTCAAAAAGAAAATCACCGAGCTTTCACAAGAAGCAACTGATGTCAAAGCAGAATTGTCAAAAAGAACTGCTCACTTTGAGAAACATCTTGCAATACTCGAAGCACAAAGTATCTCTTTCCAACTTAAACTACAAGAGAAGAATGAGAAAATGTCTTCTGAAAACTCTTTGACATCAGTGCTTAAAGAAAAAGAAAAGATTCATGAAGAAAAATGTGATGATACCAATATCAAGTTTGATTTTGACGAATTTGAAACAAAAAATCTTGAATTGGAACATGCTGTGGCATCATTACAAAAAGAAAATGAGCATTTGAAAGAGACTTACAAAAACTTGTTTGATTCAATCAAGCGGTCAAGAGTTCAGAATCAAACTTTAAACAAATCTGACTCTCAGATCACACCAAATCATCTTTTTGAAAAAGAAAAGTCTGTGCTTCAAAAGAAAATTGTTGAATTGGAAAAAACGATTGCACAACAAACCAAGGATTTTGGTGACGCCAAAAATGATTTTTCAATCGAAACAGACAAATATGAAAAATATTTTGCACATCTTGAAAATCAAAATGCTTCTTTGCAAGAAAAACTGGCATCATCAGATCATCTTTCTCTTCAAAAAGAATACAATGATTTGAGAACGTCATACAATGCCTTAAAAGCGAAGTTTGACGTTCTTAACCGATCAAATGGAAAATCTCAAGTTTCAAACGAGTCTAAACCACAAGTAAGTGTTTCGGAGAAGGTTTACACGGGTGAATCTTCCAAACCATTTTCGAAAAAGGTTTCTCAGTTTACAACCTATTCTTTGCAAAAAGGAAGGAAATTTTCAAAGAAACCTAATTTTTCTGAAACATTTACTCCTCAAAAGGTTTCAAATGCAAGTGCTCATAAAGAAAAGAATCAAGGTTTTCAAACTCCATACTCTCGTTTTACTCCGGTAAAGCCAGTGTGGAAACCAAAGCAAAGCCGTTCAAAACATTTGAATTATTCATACTCTGAAATGCTTCCGCTACAACAAACGAATGGCTATGCTTTGAAAAATCCTAATTCTGGAAGGTTTCCATTCATCTTAAAAACGAATTTCCGAAATGAAACACCGAGTTTCAACAATGGATGGAAAACTTCTTCTTCAAGTTTTAAAACTCCAAGAGAGACACCGAGTTTCTCAAACAACTTTCAAAAGCAAAAGAGTTTCAAATCACCGTTGATTCCACGAGCTTAATTTCAAAATGAAACACCGGTTTTCAGTCCTCGTTGGAATTCAACTTCTTTGTCTCAGATTGACACAACTTACAAATGGATTTCAAAATATGGTAACCCAGTTAGCGCCGTGCTTAAATGGGTTCCAAAAGTTGTTGTCTAATCTAAAAACATTATGGCTTTCGTATACTTCAGTACGAAACCCGGACTTCAAAATCATGACTTCTTAGTACTTCTGCTAAGGACTCGGACTTCAACATAATGACTTCTTAGTATTTCAGCTAAGGACTCGTTCTTCAAAGAAAGGAAAGTGCTTAATCATTCAAAGGTTTTAAATATCTTTTGAGCACTTATCCTAAAAACATTATGGCTTATGCACACATAACAGTGTATAACCCGTGATTTTCAAAGAAAGGACCCTGTTGTACATTTATGTGCGACAATCCTAAATGATAAGAAGACTTCTCTCCAAAAAGTTTATCAAAGTCTTCTTAATTTTTTTTGAGCAAAATGTTGAAAAATGTTTCAAAAGGTTTTCAAAACTTTTTAGCTCAAGATATTACTCCCTCAATCCTTAAAAACTTAAATTTAATCAAAATGTTCTATTTTTGAGGGGGAGTAATATAAAGTTATTCCAAAAAGATCATGCTTAAAGGAAACAAGTACGGAATTAACAAACATCCGTTTCTCCCAAAAGCTATCCAAATAGAAAAGGTTTAATCAATTGGTATCAAAAATACCATGGATATGCTATTTTTGAGGGGGAGAAGACGTGATTAAAATGTGATCGTCTTGAATCTCAAAAGAGCTCGACTCAGAAATGACCCAAGAATTGACGAAACAACAAAAGTTAGTAATCGAAAAGTCTTATCCTCGACGGGTAATAACATCAAGTTAGTTACTAGAGCTAGTTGTCACCTAAAAGCTGACAATGGAACTCTTTAACTAGCCACGTAAGCGTGTCTCGAAAAGGATTTGTCTTAGTAGAAATGTACCGTTTCGAGAAACTTTCTGTGGATATGACCAGGCCGGGTAATAACTTCAAGCTAGTCTAACTAGTGATGTAAGCGTGTCTCGAATCGGTTGTGTTCATTGAAAGTGAATCAATTCAAACGTGCAAACTCCTCACGCATGTGCAAATTTCTTAACAATCCATGAGCACATGTGAAGGGGGAGTCCTTCAAATGAAATGCAAAACTCTCGAAGTGTTAACAAAGTATGTCTTATTATCATAAACACTTTGAGAGATTTTCACAAATGGTTTGATGGCAACAATAGGATAGTCATGAAGTTATAAGGTGACTAAGGTTAGGAAAAACCGTCCTATGATCCGCCAGAGCCGGAGGGATCTACCCAAGGACAATTCCAATAGATTAGAATTAGAAGTCCTTAGGTATGATTTGAAAAAAGGAGAAAAGAATGAAAGGAGAAAGAAGGGGTTGAAGAATTAAAAAGAAAAGCAAATGAAAAGGGTGAAAAGAAATAGCCCTCCAAATGTTCAACCTTAGGGCAGACACCGGGTTCAACTCATATGCTACTGGTTGTTACTAAGGTGACACTGGTATTGAAGACAAGACGTCATGGACCCAGTGACGCACTGCACTTAACCTTCTAGCCACTCAAGTTCTCTCAAAAGAGCTTGTTTCATTCTCACGGGGAACCGGTGTAATCTATCGACTTATCTCTTAGAGATGGTTGATATTGAAACAGGAGACCCCTCCCTAGTCTCCGCATAGGAAACCAAATTATGCACTTATCGAGTCTAGAGCCATGAGATACGTCAAAAGATCTCTTAGGATACACTTTCCTATGAATAAACTTGTGTTCGCCAAAAAAGGACACAAGTTGTAAGAGTCTTTATGAGATCTTACGGATCTTGCCTTATCTATCATGATGGTTACTATGTCTCAAACGGTCTACAGTTGTGGGGTGATCTCCAGCAACTCACCTGAATCATTGATGTACTTCGGTGGATCTAGTAAGCCCTTTCAGGGGTATCTGATTCAGGAACGGCCTTGGTAAGGGTTAGAAGGAGTCTTCACACTATGTTGTTGACGATCTCTAATTCCGAACCTGTAAGTACCGGATACTTTATTGCTAACTGTTTTATGCAGGTACTCATGAATGTTCCTTGGAGAAAGACCGTTACCATCACTCAAAGATCCACATGCTCATACCCTGCAAAGCTCTGTTCAAAGATCTAAGCAAAGCAAAGTTTAGAATGTTTCTAAGTCAAAGTCAAAGAATCTTCAAACTAAAGAAACAAAGATTAAAGTCAAAGAGAAGAGAACTTCACAAAGATTCAAAGTTAAACAAAGTATGAGCATGTTGGAAAAGACGTAAAGACAACATAGTAAAGATGTTGATCAAAGGCAAGAAAGATCACAAAACATGATTGGAACAAAAGGAACTAGCAAAACTATTACACAACAAGACTCAACGTTCAAAGAGAACAAGCTTCAAAGATTAAAGATCAAGGTCACAAAAGAGAGATCTCAATGATCACCCTTAGGGGGAGATTGTTAGAATTAGACGTGTTGATCATTTATCTAATCAAAGAGAGATCTCAATGATCGTCCCTTAGGGGGAGATTGTTAGGATTAAAAGTGACGATCATTATTAAGTCAAATAGTTAGTTAAATATATCAATGTAATAGTTAGTAAATGCTAGTTTATTAAGTTTATGTGTATTATTCATGCTTGTATAAAGTCTAAGGGCTAGTTATGTAATATGGTCAAAGATATGTGAAGCCCTAGACTACAAGTATAAATACACATGTAAGGCCTCATTTTGAGGTTGATTCTCTTAGGTAATAACATTGTCTTTCATTTGCACACACTTGGAGATCCCACTCACTCTCTCTCTCTACTTACTTTCTCTCTCTGGTTTAGGCTTGATTCAATAGTGATTTAGGTTGTTCTACGGTCCTACAAGTGGTATCAATCGCCTAGGGATAATATAGGTTGTTTTAGGTTTGATTTGGTTGAAAAAACTTGGTTTAAAAGTGATTTTTGATCATCAGGTTACTGTTCATCGTATTCTTGCGAGTTTGGTCAGATTTTTTGCGAGTTTGGCTGAACTTTGCGAGTTAGAACTGTTTTTTGCGAGTTAGAATATTTCTATCGAGTTAGGTTTTGGTCTTATAAAGTTTGACAGCCTTACCGAGTTTGAATGGTTATAGAGTTTGAAAGGTTACCGAGTTTGATGGGATTATCGAGTTACCCAAAAAAAAAAAAAAATAAATAAAATAATAAAAAAATAAAGAAAAAAAAGGAAGGAAACAATTTTGTAGTCTTAAACATCACATTGAGCATACGTTAAAGGTCATTTGGTTTAAGCAAGTAAACATCGATAACATCGTTTTCTCTAATACTCTTTCATCAGATGTACGCCTTAAGATTGAAGTCCAAAAGATTTTGAAAGATGAGATTGAACCTCATGTGAAAAATCTCAACTTAAGTTTTGAGTACTTTGAAAAACATCTTGTCACTGAAATGAGAGAAGATTTAAAGTACGTTCATTCTCTTGAAGACGAATTTGATGAAAAATGCTTAATACTTGACATTCAAAAGGAATTTTTCACAAATCAAATAGAGTCTTTCAAATCAAAATCTGTTTGCCATGAGAAAGTGAATGAGAATTTTGAACAAACATCTTCATTGAAATCTGAAAATCTTTGTCTCAAAAAGAAAATCACCGAGCTTTCACAAGAAGCAACTGATGTCAAAGCAGAATTGTCAAAAAGAACTGCTCACTTTGAGAAACATCTTGCAATACTCGAAGCACAAAGTATCTCTTTCCAACTTAAACTGCAAGAGAAGAATGAGAAAATGTCTTCTGAAAACTCTTTGACATCAGTGCTTAAAGAAAAAGAAAAGATTCATGAAGAAAAATGTGATGATACCAATATCAAGTTTGATTTTGACGAATTTGATACAAAAAATCTTGAATTGGAACATGTTGTGGCATCATTACAAAAAGAAAATGAGCGTTTGAAAGAGACTTACAAAAACGTGTTTGATTCAATCAAGCGGTCAAGAGTTCAGAATCAAACTTTAAACAAATCTGACTCTCATATCACACCAAATCATCTTTTTGACAAAGAAAAGTCTGTGCTTCAAAAGAAAATTGTTGAATTGGAAAAAACGATTGCACAACAAACCAAGGATTTTGGTGACGCCAAAAATGATTTTTCAATCGAAATACACAAATATGAAAAATATTTTGCACATCTTGAAAATCAAAATGCTTCTTTGCAAGAAAAACTGGCATCATCAGATCATCTTTCTCTTCAAAAAGAATACAATGATTTGAGAACGTCATACAATGCCTTAAAAGCGAAGTTTGATGTTCTTAACCGATCAAAAGGAAAATCTCAAGTTTCAAACGAGTCTAAACCACAAGTAAGTGTTTCGGAGAAGGTTTACACGGGTGAATCTTCCAAACCATTTTCGAAAAAGGTTTCTCAGTTTACAACCTATTCTTTGCATAAAGGAAGGAAATTTTCAAAGAAACCTAATTTTTCTGAAACATTTACTCCTCAAAAGGTTTCAAATGCAAGTGCTCATAAAGAAAAGAATCAAGGTTTTCAAACTCCATAATCTCGTTTTACTCCGGTAAAGCCAGTGTGGAAACCAAAGCAAAGCCGTTCAAAACATTTGAATTATTCATACTCTGAAATGCTTCCGCTACAACAAACGAATGGCTATGCTTTGAAAAATCCTAATTCTGGAAGGTTTCCCTTCATCTTAAAAACGAATTTCTGAAATGAAACACCGAGTTTCAACAATGGATGGAAAACTTCTTCTTCAAGTTTTAAAACTCCAAGAGAGACACCGAGTTTCTCAAACAACTTTCAAAAGCAAAAGAGTTTCAAATCACCGTTGATTCCACGAGCTTTATTTCAAAATGAAACACCGGTTTTCAGTCCTCGTTGGAATTCAACTTCTTTGTCTCGGATTGACACAACTTACAAATGGATTTCAAAATATGGTAACCCAGTTAGCGCTGTGCTTAAATGGGTTCCAAAAGTTGTTGTCTAATCCAAAAACATTATGGCTTTCGTATACTTCAGTACGAAACCCGGACTTCAAAATCATGACTTCTTAGTACTTCTGCTAAGGACTCGGACTTCAACATAATGACTTCTTAGTATTTCAGCTAAGGACTCGTTCTTTAAAGAAAGGAAAGTGCTTAATCATTCAAAGGTTTTAAATATCTTTTGAGCACTTATCCTAAAAACATTATGGCTTATGCACACATAACAGTGTATAACCCGTGATTTTCAAAGAAAGGACCCTGTTGTACATTTATGTGCGACAATCCTAAATGATAAGAAGACTTCTCTCCAAAAAGCTTATCAAAGTCTTCTTAATTTGTTTTTGAGCAAAATGTTGAAAAATGTTTCAAAAGGTTTTCAAAACTTTTTAGCTCAAGATATTACTCCCTCAATCCTTAAAAACTTAAATTTAATCAAAATGTTTTATTTTTGAGGGGGAGTAATATAAAGTTATTCCAAAAAGATCATGCTTAAAGGAAATAAATACGGAATTAACAAACATCCGTTTCTCCCAGAAGCTATCCAAATAGAAAAGGTTTAATCAATTGGTATCAAAAATACCATGGATATGCTATTTTTGAGGGGGAGAAGACGTGATTAAAATGTGATCGTCTTGAATCTCAAAAGAGCTCGACTCAGAAATGACCCAAGAATTGACGAAACAACAAAAGTTAGTAATCGAAAAGACTTATCATCGACGGGTAATAACATCAAGTTAGTTACTAGAGCTAGTTGTCACCTAAAAGCTGACAATGGAACTCTTTAACTAGCCACGTAAGCGTGTCTCGAAAAGGATTTGTCTTAGTAGAAATGTACCGTTTCGAGAAACTTTCTGTGGATATGACCAGGCCGGGTAATAACTTCAAGCTAGTCTAACTAGTGATGTAAGCGTGTCTCGAATCGGTTGTGTTCATTGAAAGTGAATCAATTCAAAAGTGCAAACTCCTCACGCATGTGCAAATTTCTTAACAATCCATGAGCACATGTGAAGGGGGAGTCCTTCAAATGAAATGCAAAACTCTCGAAGTGTTAACAAAGTATGTCTTATTATCATAAACACTTTGAGAGATTTTCACAAATGGTTTGATGGCAACAATAGGATAGTCATGAAGTTATAAGGTGACTAAGGTTAGGAAAAACCGTCCTATGATCCGCCAGAGCCGGAGGGATCTACCCAAGGACAATTCCAATAGATTAGAATTAGAAGTCCTTAAGTAGGATTTGAAAAAAGGAGAAAAGAATGAAAGGAGAAAGAACGGGTTGAAGAATTAAAAAGAAAAGCAAATGAAAAGGGTGAAAAGAAATAGCCCTCCAAATGTTCAACCTTAGGGCAGACACCGGGTTCAACTCATATGCTACTGGTTGTTACTAAGGTGACACCGGTATTGAAGACAAGACGTCATGGACCAAGTGACGCACTGCACTTAACCTTCTAGCCACTCAAGTTCTCTCAAAAGAGCTTGTTTCATTCTCATGGAGAACCAGTGTAATCTATCGACTTATCTCTTAGAGATGGTTGATATTGAAGCAGGAGACCCCTCCCTAGTCTCCGCATAGGAAACCAAATTATGCACTTATCGAGTCTAGAGCCATGAGATACGTCAAAAGATCTCTTAGGATACACTTTCCTATGAATACACTTGTGTTCGCCAAAAAAGGACACAAGTTGTAAGAGTCTTTATGAGATCTTACGGATCTTGCCTTATCTATCATGATGGTTACTATGTCTCAAACGGTCTACAGTTGTGGGGTGATCTCCAGCAACTCACCTGAATCATTGATGTACTTCGGTGGATCTAGTAAGCCCTTTCAGGGGTATCTGATTCAGGAACGGCCTTGGTAAGGGTTAGAAGGAGTCTTCACACTATGCTGTTGACGATCTCTAATTCCGAACCTGTAAGTACCGGATACTTTATTGCTAACTGTTTTATGCAGGTACTCATGAATGTTCCTTGGAGAAAGACCGTTACCATCACTCAAAGATCCACATGCTCATACCCTGCAAAGCTCTCTTCAAAGATCTAAGCAAAGCAAAGTTCAGAATGTTTC
Source organism: Artemisia argyi (assembly GCA_030686995.1). Taxonomy (NCBI): domain Eukaryota; kingdom Viridiplantae; phylum Streptophyta; class Magnoliopsida; order Asterales; family Asteraceae; genus Artemisia; species Artemisia argyi. The sequence goes on along the minus strand of JARVZY010001992.1, from coordinate 403,686 downwards.
TAAGTCAAAGTCAAAGAATCTTCAAACTAAAGAAACAAAGATTAAAGTCAAAGAGAAGAGAACTTCACAAAGATTCAAAGTCAAACAAAGTATGAGCATGTTGGAAAAGACGTAAAGACAACATAGTAAAGATGTTGATCAAAGGCAAGAAAGATCACAAAGCATGATTGGAACAAAGGAACTAGCAAAACTATTACACAACAAGACTCAACGTTCAAAGAGAACAAGCTTCAAAGATTAAAGATCAAGGTCACAAAAGAGAGATCTCAATGATCACCCTTAGGGGGAGATTGTTAGAATTAGAAGTGTTGATCATTTATGTAATCAAAGAGAGATCTCAATGATCGTCCCTTAGGGGGAGATTGTTAGGATTAAAAGTGACGATCATTATTGAGTCAAATAGTTAGTTAAATATATCAATGTAATAGTTAGTAAATGCTAGTTTATTAAGTTTATGTGTATTATTCATGCTTGTATAAAGTCTAAGGGCTAGTTATGTAATATGGTCAAAGATATGTGAAGCCCTAGACTACAAGTATAAATACACATGTAAGGCCTCATTTTGAGGTTGATTCTCTTAGGTAATAACATTGTCTTTCATTTACACACACTAGGAGATCCCACTCACTCTCTCTCTCTACTTACTTTCTCTCTCTAGGTTTAGGCTTGATTCAATAGTGATTTAGGTTGTTCTACGGCCCTACAAGTGGTATCAATCGCCTAGGGATAATATAGGTTGTTTTAGGTTTGATTTGGTTGAAAAACTTGGTTTAAAAGTGATTTTTGATCATCAGGTTACTGTTCATCGTATTCTTGCGAGTTTGGTCAGATTTTTTGCGAGTTTGGCTGAACTTTGCGAGTTAGAACTGTTTTTTGTGTGTTAGAATATTTCTATCGAGTTAGGTTTTGGTCTTATCGAGTTTGACAGCCTTACCGAGTTTGAATGGTTATAGAGTTTGAAAGGTTACCGAGTTTGATGGAATTATCGAGTTAGCCAAAAAAAAAAAAAAAAAAAAGCAAGGAAACAATTTTGTAGTCTTAAACATCACATTGAGCATACGTTAAAGGTCATTTGGTTTAAGCAAGTAAACATCGATAACAGCGTTTTCTCTAATCCTCTTTCATCAGATGTACGCCTTTAGATTGAAGTCCAAAAGATTTTGAAAGATGAGATTGAACCTCATGTGAAAAATCTCAACTTAAGTTTTGAGTACTTTGAAAAACATCTTGTCACTGAAATGAGAGAAGATTTAAAGTACGTTCATTCTCTTGAAGACGAATTTGATGAAAAATGCTTAATACTTGACATTCAAAAGGAATTTTTCACAAATCAAATAGAGTCTTTCAAATCAAAATCTGTTTGCCATGAGAAAGTGAATGAGAATTTTGAACAAACATCTTCATTGAAATCTGAAAATCTTTGTCTCAAAAAGAAAATCACCGAGCTTTCACAAGAAGCAACTGATGTCAAAGCAGAATTGTCAAAATGAACTGCTCATTTTGAGAAACATCTTGCAATACTCGAAGCACAAAGTATCTCTTTCCAACTTAAACTGCAAGAGAAAAATGAGAAAATGTCTTCTGAAAACTCTTTGACATCAGTGCTTAAAGAAAAAGAAAAGATTCATGAAGAAAAATGTGATGATACCAATATCAAGTATGATTTTGACGAATTTGATACAAAAAATCTTGAATTGGAACATGCTGTGGCATCATTACAAAAAGAAAATGAGCATTTGAAAGAGACTTACAAAAACTTGTTTGATTCAATCAAGCGGTCAAGAGTTCAGAATCAAACTTTAAACAAATCTGACTCTCAGATCACACCAAATCATCTTTTTGAAAAAGAAAAGTCTGTGCTTCAAAAGAAAATTGTTGAATTGGAAAAAACGATTGCACAACAAACCAAGGATTTTGGTGACGCCAAAAATGATTTTTCAATCGAAACAGACAAATATGAAAAATATTTTGCACATCTTGAAATCAAAATGCTTCTTTGCAAGAAAAACTGGCATCATCAGATCATCTTTCTCTTCAAAAAGAATACAATGATTTGAGAACGTCATACAATGCCTTAAATTTTGGTATAAGGTTGAAAATTTTGGTGGGAAAATTTGAGTAAAATTTATTTTTGAGAGGAGTCTAAACGTTTAATTTTTACGCGAGATTTAAATTTTTGTATAAGGTTGAAAATTTTGGCCCGAAATTCAAATTTTTTGGCCAAAATTCAAATTTTTTCGACAAAATTTGGCGTAAAAATTTTTACTACTCAAAATTTTCTAGTAACCTTAGCATTGTATTTCTTAGTGATTTCCAAATTTTGAGGGAGAAAATTTTCCAATTATATTTTTGGAGTGAAAATCCGAAATCACTACGAATCAACCAGATTGAATTTCATGCTTCACTAAAAACACACCACGAATTGCTTAAAAGATCCTGATCAAGATTCACTAAAGATCGATGGCTAAATTTTGAACGTTATCAAATGGTGACTACGGGGATAATTTGTTTATTACTTATTTGAGCTTTAAGTGATGTTTCACGGGTGCGTGTACTTAGTATCTCAAGGTCTAGGGGTTGGTTGGATGAAGACTTTTGAAGATCCTTGTTTGAGCATTCATGGGATAGTGATTAAGACTTGGACATCTAGCTATGTGTGAGATCTATAAACGCATAATTTGGTTCTTAATGCTCACAATAGCTATCACTTTAAGGAGTTACGTTATAGTGCTCAGTGTCACAAAAGGTTGTGGATTGTTCAAGAGACGGATATACAATAAAGGATGGATGGTTGGGTATATGCCACTACCTATATTGTAAGGAGTAACGTTGTTGTGCTCATATAGGTTCTTAATCAGGATAGTACAAGCGTAAGTCACAAGTCTGGGGAATTTTACTTCACACTCAAGTTTTTCATATTAGGTTGTCTCCACACGTGGTCACTTACTATTAGCCAATGGAAGAGAGGTTGATCTGAGATGAATTGTAGAGAGAATAGTTATTGCCATTTCACTCATGGGGTATTGATTTGTATGTTGCTTCCAGTTGATATGTTTATGTACACATATTTATGATGATTCCGAGAGATCGTCATCATCCAGGAGGGAGAAATGTGTACATCGGGGCTTTTATTGAAGAACTGAAAGCATTCTAAGTGAGTTGAAGATGACGATATGATGCTCCCCAAACAAACCTGTGAAGAAGTTACATATTATCAGTCTAAGATTCATTTTCCGCTGTGCATGAGACTAAAGATTATATGGGCATAATTCAAAGATACTTCTTCAACAAGCATCAAGGTTATATCAAACAGGTTGTCTATTTGGGAGGGAGCATGTAAAAGAAAATGGTTTACTAATTGGGAGGGAGTAATAACCCAATTAGGTTAGCAAGTGATTCGTCTACAAGTAAACAAAGATTGCTGGGGATATTTATGAAGAAAAGAGCTATGAAGTCCTCCTCAGCATTGTTGCGCTTACTTTGATTGTTTTTATTTTACTTGTTAGGAATCATTGTAACCAATTCACGTATATCTCCAGCTGGAGGGAGATTGTTAGAAATGAAGCTGAGCAATATTTATGTGAATTGGAGAAGACAACTAGAATGCATAAAGTGCAGGGACTACTAAGGTAATATTGTAAAAGTTGTCTTATGTAAGGCATATAAATACCCCTCAAGGCTTCACTTGAGGGGTGTGGATGTGCAACATAATTTATCATAATAAAAACATCTTTGTTTCACCTCACCTTCTCTCTACTTTCTCTCTCTAGAATAATGGCATATTTTGATCAACCTCGTCCTCCAGAAGGTGATTCTTGGGTTATACAGGATCAGCCTATTGTAACTGTCTTCGTTGTTATGTAGGCCAAAAGGCATGCGTTTAAAGCAGTAAGAGTTACTGCCTACATGGAAGGATGTTTTTTCTTCATCTTCCTGTGCCATCTGTATCTGATGGCATCCCATGCTGGTACTAAGGAAGCATTCCCAAGGAACTCCAGGTGGTAGTTGCTGCTCTCTCTTTGGCGAATAGCTTCCTTTTTGGCAAGCTTTGTTGATGTCTATAAAATCAACCTTTAGTATCCATTATCCATTTCTCAATTGGGTTGCAATTGGGTTAGTAACCCATCATGGATTTAATACCCTTCGAAGTATTCCTGCAGCTGTGAGTTTGTCTACTTCTTTCTTAATTGTTGCGTTTTGTTCATGTATTACTTGAAGGGGTTTCTGCCTGACTGGTTTGATGTATTTGGATTCATTTAGCTTATGCTCTATGTTAAAAGGTCTGCCTTTGATCGTGAGCGACCTTGGAACTCCTGCTGTATCTGAACATGTTCCTACAAATACATCCTCATAGGCTTCGAGCAATTTTTCCAATCTTTTTCTGAAAATGGTGGGAAGTTGCTTTCCCATTTCCACCTTTCGTACTGGATGGGGGTTGTCTAGTGCCACATACTCCTTGGGGTCGGAACCTCCTCTGATGTTTATTGCACACCGTTGATTACCATTTCTCTTATCCTTTTGGGCTTCTTGGTATTTCCCTTCGCGATAGCTAGAGAATATGGTTTCGACACCATTGGCTGTTTGGAACTTCCCCGTTGCATGAACTGTAGAGACCACAATACCCATCTTTTGCATAGAGGTTCGTCCGATTAACATATTGTAGGGTGATTTTGACTTTACGATGACCAAATTGAGGGTTTTTGTTCTTGCAAACTTTCCACTTTCGAGTGTAACCTCTAGAGGATATCACCTAAAGGCCATGATCATTCCCCCGAGAAACCTACCAGGGGTATTTTTGACTCTACTCTCTTGGATTTGACCGTAGGGCTGAGTTTTCTAAAGCAATGTTCGTAGATTACTTCGCAGGAACTCCCACAGTCCATATACACTTTATTGACCTCTATGTCCGAGACTTTGACCTTAATGATCACTGGATCCTTTGAAGGGGACTCTCCCATTTTGGATGGGAATGTTATTTCCCTTGTAGCGTAAGCTTCCATCTCGGAGGCTTTTCTCTTTAATCGGGGGGTATCCCAGCGAACCATTAGAATAGGAGCTTCCTGGGGGGTATTATCTTTTCCCAGTTGCGTATCGGTGGCTTTCTCCTTGCCTTTTCTTATCCCTTTTACGAGGTGCGTTAATTGCCCGGATTTTACTGCTTCTTCTATCTGCTTTTTTAACTCTCGACAGCTATTTGTTTCATGGCCAAAGTCCTCGTGGAAGTGGCAATATTTAGTAGTGTCTCTATTTTTGGCTTTTCCTATCATGAGAGGGGGTGGCTCGAAGGTTTTCGCGGCCTTCTCTGTCGCTAAAATCTCCCTTGGAGACTTTGTGAGGTTTCCCAATAAACCGTGGTTCGGACCCTTGTTGTAAGGGGTGAACCTATTATGGTTTTTGTGTTTATTCTTCGATCCTTCCCATGAAGTTGGTTTTGTTCCTTTGTTGTTCTCCATCGGAGCCCCATTAGTGGATACCTCTTTGGCCTCTATCCACGTGTATGTTTTTTCCATCAGGCCCTTATATGTTTTCGGAAGGTCTGTGGATAAGAATTCCACAAGAGTCCGGTTGCGTAGGCCGTGGACGAAGCCAGAAATTCGTTGTTCTTCGTGTAAGCCTAGGATCTGTAGAGTTTCGTCGGTGTATCTAGTAACGAAGTTTCTCGTGCTTTCATTCTCCTTCTGCTTAATGTTGTGCACTGTGAGGTGTGTCCTTGTGAACTTCTTTTGCTGGCTGAAGTGAGATCAAAACTTAGCCTTCAAATCATCAAAGTTGATGATGCTTTCCGGTTTCTGTCCATTCCACCAAATTCATGCAGAATCCCGAAGGGTGTATGTAAACATGTGACAGGCGACGGGCATGACCCATTTTTGCATTCTAATGGCTCCTTCGAACAAATGTAGGAAATTGTCTGGATCCCCTTTTCCGTCGTAGGTGCCTATATGCGAAGGCATCTTTAGGCCATCCGGTAATGGATAGTCTTCGATCTATCTCACAAAGGGTGTCGAAGGACCAGCGGGCTCCGCGTATGAGTGGGTGTAAGGTGGTATGTTCATAGGGATGCCATGATATGGATTATGAGTAGGGGGTATCCCTGAAGAAGGTTTGCCAGCGTAGAGAGAATGAGGAGTACTCGTATTTGGAGGGTAACTAGGATACATGGTGTACGGAGGGTATATCGTGGGATAATTATAAGGTACGGCCATTTGTGAGGGGTATTGACTTCCGAGTTGCCCATTAACGGAGGGATAAATGTTTGAGGGGTAATTTTGACCCGAGAACTGAGGATACAAGTGGTCGGGGGGAAAACTTCCTCTTGTGTTGACCGATCCTGGATTGCCTCCCACACCAGATGCGTGGGAGGGCTACTGTGGAACTCCTCCTTCGGCCCTTCCTAAAGGCGCTGCTAATAAGGGAGGTAAGTTCACCTCCGTGTTCTCCCTCTGCTGGCTTCTTCCATGAGAACCTTCAGTAATAGTCCCTTCTCTCCTCGTGGGAGTTCTTTCAGGGATTCCCTCGAAACCCACATTCCTTCCTCCAGCTCTTCTACCTGTAGGAGACCCAATCCGTAGGATGGGGTGTTGAGCCCTAGTTATCGAAGGTCTTGGCTCCATCTCAATTTCTTCATCATATTCGTCACTGGAATATTCTAACTCCTTTCGCATCTCCGTGTTTCTGATTTGTCTCCTTCGAGCTCTTAATAGGGACTCTAGTTCTTCGTAATTAGCAATGACAAAGGCGGGGCTAATGGTGAGCTCTGGATTGGCTGACGTGGATGCTTGATAGTTGGGAGTTATTTCAGGGTGAGATCGTGTGGTGAAGGTGGAGGCCGTGATTGGCGGAAGGTCGTTAGTGTCAGTTGCGGGAAAAGGGGTTAACGACGAAAAACCAGGTGGGGGTGTAATTTCTCTTTCTGGATTCATGCCGGAATAATAGTGGGTGTATTTGACTTGGTTATTTTACTTGGAAATAACGGGACTAATTGTAGCGGGTCCCACGGATGGCGCCACTGATTGTACCATATTTTGCACTACCAGGCCTTCGATGGTGATCAAAGGAAATGAAGGGTGTTGTGATTACGCCAAGCTTGGATATAACCTGAAATAAGAAATACGAAAACACTATGTTAAGTGATTGCGCAGGGGTTGGACCCTGCGAACCACCTCCGGCGTGTGAATAAGTGATCGGTATGAGAGTTTAAGTATAAGCGTAGTAAAGTAAGGTGTGAGAGATTGCATACCAGATTTGTCATCGTCCAGGACTATTTATAGGTGAAGAAAACGGTCCTGGAGAGTGATCACACGTTTGAGAGAGATCATGAGGGCGTCCCATGATTTGTGGTAACCGCTAGGGGTTAGTGTCCCACTCCTCCGGGTTTAGCGGGGGTGCTAAAGAGGAAGAGGCGACGTGGGTAAGACTTGGTCTCCCCAATATTGGACTTGGCAGTGGTCCGTCCATAAAACTTATCGAGAGATACCCCGAAGGGCTTAATCCTTCGATTGGCGAATTCCCACTTGGTAACTAGATCATTGATGATTAGTTTTACGCCAAAGAAAGTTTTAGGAGGCTAGCCAGAGCCTTCGATTATGTAGGTTACGATCAGACTCGAAGGGATGTCCTTCGAGCTAATCGGAGGGTACATCATCATTAATCATATACACATCTAAGTTAAAAGTCATATATCTTGGTTACATTAGCTATTTAGTCATTGATAACCAAGAAAAGGGACCAACAGAGATTTTTTTAGTAAAACTTGTTAGAACCTAACTAAGTTTACAAGAGCTTATGAATGACCTCAGGAGAGCTTATGAATGACCTCAGGAGAGCTTATGAATGACCTCAGGAGAGCTTATGAAGCAGTAAATAACCATTTTGAACAACTTTCTAAGCAAAATGAGAAATTTAGGAAATATAAGTAAATTTGAATTGGGCAATGAAACTTGAATTGTTGATCAAATACACTTTGTATCACACTAACATTACTCAGATTACAACTTAGAAATTTAAATTAACATTTAGAAGGATAGTTTACACTAATTGGACATATACAGTACACTAGAAACTGATAATTAACTAACTGCCATCACAATGGCTACAGTACTTTATTTATAATGATGAAATAAGGTCTCTGAGTCTTTCCCAGCAATAATCTGAGCCGTTGGATGTGTTGGAGTGATCCTGGCTATGGATTCGATTTTGGCAGGAAAAAAATATTGCCAATTGGTTCTCTGATAACTTGAAATTGGGGATGAAGCATTTAATGCTTGTTGTTGTGTTGTGTTGTGTTTAGAGGGTGAATAAGCGTGGCAGTGACGATGGGAGGTGCAGGGCAAGTGAAGATGGTGGGGGTAGTGTTGCAGGCCAAGCGGTGAGGGAGAAGGAGTAACAGGGCATTTGTTTGACTTTATTTGACCAAGGGGGTTGGATTGGGCTTGGGGGAAATGGGCCAGGTGATGGTGGGTTTGTGTTGTGTTTTGGATTGGACTTATAAAAGGGTTTGTTTGTTAAAGTTTATTAATCACAAGGACCAAAAGTGTAATTTTCAGAAAATCCAAGGACTAATGCTGCCAATCTTCCAAAGTTATTTCAAGGGCCATAATTGCCATCCCTACATTTCCCAAGGACCTTGGTTGACTTTTCTTCAAAAACAAATGCCTAGGGACCATTTCTGCCAATTTTGAAACTTGAGGGACCATTTCTACCAATTCTTCAAACTTTGCACCAAGGACTATTTCTGACATTCTTTGATTCCCCAACGTGTATTTTGACAATCTGAGCTCATAAAATGGTAATTTGCTTCCCCGGCTTTGCCTTTTGACACGTTTTTCCGATCTCGTGTTCATTTTTGTCCTTTTTTGCCTGTTTTATGCCTGTTTTTGAAATATCGTACCTGCAAGATCACAAACACAAAAACACAATATCTTTGGCATTTATGGTTAGTTTTTGGTTGTTTTGGTCTTAATTTGGTAAAGAAAAGGTATGTGAATAAGCACATACCATCTTGCCAAGGCCATTCCTGAATCGGATACCCCCGAGAAGGCTTAAAAGATCTACCTAAGTAGATCAATGATTAGGTGAGTCGCTGGAGATCACTCCATGACTGTAGACCGTTGTGAAACTGCCACGAACACTAAGCGTAATCCACAAGAGATTACCGAAGTGACCTGCTTTCAGGGCTGTTTGATGTTGACCCTTGCAGGAATTTCCATTCAATCATTGATAATTACATTAGTAATTTCTCTCATGAATGTTCTGGTAGATTTCTAAGATCTACGTAGGACTCTCAAATGTGCAACTGGTGTCCTTGATTATGAACCACCAGTGCCAAAGTATCAAGTATTCCTATTGAGATCTTATGATGAATCTCGCGGCTCTAGACTCAATAAGTGCAATAGTCGGAGACTGGAGCGGTGTCTCCTATTTCAAAATCAACATGGCTCGTAATGAGCTGTTGATAGATTATGCAGGGTTCCCCGTGAGAATGAAACAAGTCCTTTTAAGAGAACTTGAGTGGTTAGAAGGTTTAATACAGTGCGTCACTAGGTCCATGATGTCTTAGTCTTCAATATCGGTGTCGTTGTAGCAACAACCAGTAGCATATTAATTGAATCCGGATTCTGCCCTAAGGTTGAATAATTTGGAGGGCTATTTCTTTTCACCCTTTCTCATTTCATTTCTTTTTAATTCTTCAACCCCTTCTTTCTCCGTTCTCACATTACTCCTTTTTTTCATAATCACACCTAAGGGCTTTCTAATATTAACTATTCGGTATTGTCCTTGGGTAGATCCCTCCGGCTCCGGCGGATCATAGGACGGTTTTCCTAACCTTAGCCACCTTATAACTTCATGACTATCCTATGTTGCCATTCACCAAATCATTGAAAATTTCCTCAACTTGTTTATGATAAAGAAACACATTTTGTTCACACATTGAGAGTTTTACCATTTTCAAATGCTCCCCCTTAACATGTGCTCTTATGTTTTGATTTGAAAATTTGCACATGTTGGGAAGAGTTCGCACTTTTTGAATTGATCCACTTTCAGTGATCATGACCGATTCGAGACACGTTTACATTACTAGTTAGACTAGCTTGAAATTATTACCCGGCCTGGTCAAGACCACTAAGAGTTTCTCGAAATGGTACACTCTACTCAGACAAGTCCTCTTCGAGACACACTTACATCACTGGTTAGACGAACTTGAAATTATTACCCGGCCAGAACAAGTCAATTCGATTGATGATAGTTATTGTTTCGTCAATTCATCGGTGAAGTCTAAGTCTCGCTCAAATGAGATGCTAAGATCCTTTTTGACAAACCATTTGCTCCCCCTCAATATGTGCATTGATATACAAAAAAATTTAACACATATGGGAGAGTGATTGTTTAATGTACAAAACACTCACATTTTTTTTATCAGATTTCATATTTAAATCACATTTTTCCCCCAATCAAAAATTTCAAACCATTTGAGATATGTGATCCCAAGTGATTTAAGTAAGTTCAAAGATTTTGGGAGAAAAATGTGGTCAGATTTAAGATAAACTGATAATGAGATGAGACAATACTCCCCTTTAATTATAGAGGGATCATGTTATGTGTTAGAAATGATGAGTTTATAAATGATTTGAAGTTTACCGAGAAACTCATGAAAAATCCACATTCTGTCACATAACAATCACATTTTATTCACTGCTAGATAAGAACAAAGAGACAAGTGTTGATGATATAGAGTTTTGAAATCATTCTCCCCCTCAATTGATGACCCATTTTCTTTTTAACATTTTAATGAAAACCTTAACTTTTTGTCATCGATTGAGTGGCAAATTTTATGTAAAATTGCAAGTTTGATTGATTTTCAAAAATCGTGGTACCACCAAGTTTAGCACAAATACTTTCCTGAAGAATCATAGATGGGATAGTATTTGCAATGTAAATAAGACTTCTCTTCTTGTACAAGAAATGATGAACTGAAATGTACATCAAGTCGATGAAACATGGTTATGAAGTAATCCATGCCCGGGAGAAGTTAGTCACCCGTTGACAGGAACAACCGTTTTTTTGGCGACGTGCTTTCCTCATTTTGAAGAATGGGTTGCTATCTAAAGTAATAGCAATCCATATTGAAAGAAGATTTTGAGGAACGACATGTTTTAGAAAAAAACCATTATTTGAAATTAAAAGAAAAACTCTTGCTCAAGCATATGTATGTTTCCGTGTCATTATTGAGTGACATTTCTAGAAACGTACATAATATTGATTACACAAGAGACATGTCGTGAGAAGAATATTTTTAGATTTTCTGATTTTTATGGTTTTTGTAGGTTTTATATTTTTCTATTTTGTTTTTGTTTTAAAACTATGTACAAAGGATGTGTGAGGTAAATCCTTTACTCCTAATTCTCTTCCTGAAGACTTTTGAGAGATCCAGGCGTAAGACTCTTCATTCCAAGTCGCGGAAGAATGAAATGAAATCTTTCTCGTGGAAGAGCCTTTGTAAAGATATCAGCCAACTGAAACTCTGTCCTCACGAAGTAAAGTTCCACTACCCCTTTCTCAACTTATGACGGATGTCGATATGCTTGGATCTGGAATGCTGGACATTGTTGCAGCAAAGAGCAATGGCACTTCTATTATGACAATACATCAGAACTTTGTTGAGAACAAAACCATAGTCCGATAGTTGTGATCTCATCAATAAAATTTGAGCGCAGCATGAAGACATAGCAATGTATTCAGCTTCTGTGGCTGATATTGATGTACTCATTTGCCTCTTCGATGACCAGCTTACAAGTTTCTCTCCCAGAAATTGAGCACCTCCTGAAGTACTTCGTCGAGTATCTTGACACCCCGCATGGTCAGCATCTGAGTAGGTCGTGAGAGCCATAGCGGTGTCTTTAGGATACAAGAGACCCATGTGAATAATCCCTTGGAGATTCCTAAATACCCTCTTGACTGCTTCCAAGTGCTTTTTGGTAGACTTGGATTGATACCGAGCACACATACATACAACAAATAGAAGATCTGGCCTGTTAGCAGTAAGATACATCAGGGATCCAATCATGCTTCTGTGTTTGGTTTGATCAACTGGGACCCCAGATGTATCATCATCAAGTTTGGATCTTTCAACCATTGGAGTATCAACTGAGTCACTTGTATCAAATCCAAATTTCTTCAAGATGTCATTAGCATATTTGGCTTGATTAATGAAAATACCACTTGGATTCTGTGAGATTTCTAATCCCAAGAAAAATGGCATCTCTCTCATCATCGACATTTGGAACTTTGAACTCATCTCTTTTGAGAAACGATCACATTCCGTAGGATCAGAAGAAGCAAATATGATATCATCAACGCCAATCTGAACATGAAGCAGATGATTTCCCGTCTTCCTAGTGAACTAGGTAGGATCAACGACACCCTTGGTGAATTGGTTTGCTAGAAGGAACTTGGACAAAGTGTTGTACCAAGCCTTGGGTGCTTGTTTTAGGCCATAGAGTGCTTTCTTCAAACGGTAGACATGATTATGCCGCTCAGGGTTGACGAATCCTTCAAGCTGAGAAACGTAGACTACTTCTTTCAAATCACCATTCAGGAAGGCAGTCTTAACATCCATTTGGTAGACAATCATGTTACTACTAGCAGCATTGGCGAGAAAGATTCTAATAACCTCAATACGAGCAACTGGAGCAAACGATTCTTCAAAGTCAATTCCCTCTTGTTGAATGTATCCTTTAGAAACTAACCGTGCCTTGTTTTTCAAAAAGTCACCATGCTCATCAAGTTTTACTTTGAAGATCCACTTAAGAGTTATAACCATTGCACATTCCAGAGGAGGTACTAATTCCCATACGTCAAGACGATCGAACTCATGGATTTCTTCTTGCATTGCCATGAACCAGCAATCTTTAGACAAAGCATCTTTGAAATCTTTGGGTTCGGCTTTGGATAGTACGGTGTTAAAGAAGCACCACAAGGCATCGGTGGCAAGTTGCTTTCATGTAGAAACTAGTCGAGAAGGATTCCCAATGATGTTGTCAATTGGGTGACCGTTGGTCCATTTTCTAAGATGGTCGTGTGGTTGAGGGTAGTGAACTGATGTTGCCGTGTTAGAATCTCTTGAGGAAGCTGCATCATTAGAAGATTTAGGAGCAAAAATATTTTCAAACGGAACATCTTTAGGAGGAGCAAAACGATTCACATCAAAAGAATTATCAACTGCTGATCCTTGATGTACGGAAGAAGATTGAAGATTTGACGATGTAGGAGAATGACTTATAGTGGGTGCATCTTAATCCATAGATAAGGAAGTACATGGACCATTTGTGTCATGTGGAACATTTGCTACAGCAACTGGAGGTTTAATAGCATGTGGTTCATGTGCAGCAACATGTTGTGGCTCAAAGTATTCATCAAACATTGGATCAAACAATTTCTTCCAGTCCTCACATGTAGGTGGTACATAAGGAGTAGCAGGAGTGGGATTATGTACAAAGCCTGAACTAATTGGTCAAGGAGACAAAAGGTTAGATGCGGGTCCAGAACTTGTGTGTCCAGGAGCCGGTTGCTTAGTCATCTCATCGAATGTCACGTGAATTGTTTCCATGATTTCTCGAGTGCGTTTGTTGTAAATTCGTTACCCCTTTCGATCTAGAGCACATCCAACAAAGAAACCAATATCAGCTTTAGTCTAAAGTTTCCCAAGGTCTTCACTATCATTTGTTGGATAACAGAGTGCACCAAATACTCGTAGAAACGAAAGGTCTGGTTTTCTGCTATGTACCAGTTCATATGGAGTCTTGCAGTAGAGAGGATGTATTAAGGATCGGTTTTGAGTGTAACAAGCTGTTGCAATATCTTTTGCCCAAAGGAACATAGGAACTTTAGAAAATATTAGCATGGTCCGAGCAGCTTCAACAAGGGTTCTGTTACGCCTTTCAACAACTCCATGTTGTTGAGGTGTGCGTGGAATGCTCTTTTGATGACTGATGCCGATACTTTCATAAAATTGAGTAAGTTGCATGTTAACAAACTCTGTTCCATTGTCAGTGCGAATGACTCTGACTATCTTGTTGAGTCTAACTTGCAATTGCTTAATGAGTTTTATGATAATCTCCGGAATCTCGTCCTTGGATCTCAAGAACTTCACCCATGTAAATCGAGAGTAATCATCAAGAATTACTAGAACATATCTCTTTCCATTGATACTTTGTACTCTCATAGGTCCACAAAGATCCATGTGAAGGGTATGAAGAACTTCCATGATGGTGTTGACAGTTTTGGGTTTGTGAGTATGCTTTTTACTTTTACCCATTTGACATGCGGAACATAAGCGATCCTTTTCATATTTGAATCTGGGCATGCCTCGAACAAGATCCTTGCGAGTAAGTTCATTAATGGTGCCGAATTTCAAATGGTTCAAACGCCGGTGCCAAAGCCAAGATTTGTTCTTAGAAGCCTTAGAGAGTAAGCAAATAGGAGACGACCGCATCATGTCTTCAATAGAGATGGTGTATAGATTGGTGCCACGTCTGCCTTTGAGAAGATCAATACCATCCAATTCTCTAACGAAACAAGTGTGTTTTCTGAATGTAACTTCGAGATCTGAGTCACAAAATTGACCAACAGAGAACAGATTATGCCCAAGTCCTTCCACGTAGTATACTCTGGAAATTACATTGTCTCCAAAGACATAATCTCCATAACCCATAATTGCCCCAAAATGGTCGTTCCCGAATCTGACAGTCCCAAAAAACTTTTTCACGAAATTCTTGAGACGTGAGCGATCCCCAGTCGTATGTTTTGAGCAGCCTAAGTCCAAATACCAAAGGAAGATTTATACGACATGCATTTGAACACAGACACCGGTGGATAACTGAAAAGTTGGAGCCCCACATGCAATTGGGGTCCGTTTGGTTAGCACACACAAACATTGGGCTATCAGAGGCCACGGGGACACTAGTGGAATGTTTACTAGTTGATGCAATAGACCTAGTATTGGTGCATTATGTTTCTAGTGGGAATATTCTACCAGTTGGTCTTCATTCCTTAATTGGCACTACTTTAGAGTTAGTGAGCCTAGTTAAAGGACACTTTTCTCCTATATTGAATTTCCTTCCAGTGGGCTTCCATTGATAACCAACATTGGTAAATAATTTTCCAGTTGCTTTCCAAACACGATTTTTCCATTTAGATTTCCTAACATTTTTAACATTGGATCGATTAAGAGACTTCAAAAATGACATGACACATTAATCATGATTACTAGAAATTAAACAGTCATTACAAGTCTTACAAGTAGCAGCAAAATTCGAATTAATTACAGTACACTTATAGCTAATACTAGAATCAACACGATTCATTTCATTCAAACCAAAATTATTGTTCCTAAGGTGGTCTTCAACTTCCTTTACATGTGTACTCTTAGCTGGTGAAGCCCTATCATTCTTTGTATTGCACCTAGGCTGTGACCCGCTAGCTTTAGTGACACTTTTTACTCCTGTAGAAGCAATGATGGGAACATTAGTTTGCTTGATTGCCATTTGGTTTTCAGATGTTGATGTGTTGAGTTTAGATGCTCTCAAAGGTTCAACAAAAGTAACATGCTTGTTCTTTGATTTAGAGGATGATGCAGATGACCTATCTTGCTTGTTATCAATCTTAGGACATGTACCAATTGCATATTCTAAGAGTTCCTGTGGAAAACTAGAAGGGGTGGTTGAATAGTTTTACGTCCTTTTAAAATTTATAAAAACAAGTTTGTTTTAAAAGCTTCGATTCTAGTTTATGTGATCTCAATACTTGCACTATATGAACAATTATATAGTAACTAACTAACTAAGCTAATATAGTAAAGGTAAGTAAGTAAGTAATGAAAAGAGTTGGAGAGATCAAACCACAACACAAGGATTTATAGTGGTTCGGCTACAAGGTCACCTTCCTTGTTCCTACTCCACTCCCCGAGTCACCTACTCGAGAGTTTTCTTGACTATGTCAACAAACTCCCTTATGGCGGAGAAAACCTTACACACCAATTTACACACCACAACTACGTCACAACTTGATCACAACTTCTACACAACTTCTTCACACCTATTTACTTCACTTCAATCTACTTCACACCTATCTTCTTCACAACTACACTACTTCACTACTAATCAACTTCTACTTCCTACACAACTTCTATTTCTTCTAAACTACTTATTACAAACACAACACAACTTCACAAATGATATATATATATACACTATGCACAACTACTCTTCAATACTTCTTGAACTTAGTTGTAGAAGGAGTGTTCTTCTTTTGCACTTTGGATGAGGATGGATGATGAGGGATTGAATCACTTGAAACAAGGATTAATATACAAATGATCAAAGGGTTTTAGAGGATGTTTAGAGAGTTTGAGATCTGAAAATTTCGTGCAAAAGGTAAAGGAAAAATTCCAGAATTAAGGTGGTATTTATAGGCAACAAATTCTGACAGAGGAGCGTGGCCGGTCCCCTTAAATCAAGGTCGCCCCCCTTAAAATTAAGGGGACCGCCCCTTATAATTAAGGGGGCCGCCCAGCTGTAACGGCCAAAATTTTTGTTTTTTAGTAGGGAAAGTTTATTTGGTGAAAAACTAACTGATTTTTGTTAAAAATTTGAAATCATATATTTAGTATGATTAAAATATTTTTCTTTATTACCAAAAGTGTTTTTCAAAAATATACAATATGTTTATATAATTAAATAAACTTTGTATTAGTTAATTAAATACCCCTTTGATCATGAGATGTATTAATCACTTGTTTATCCATACCTTAAGTGATTAAGTTGGATATATTGATATAAACTAGCTTAATACTTGTTTACGTAGTAATCTTACGTTTGATGAGTTTACATTTTGTGATCGTCAAAATATAGAGATATCAAAAAATATAAATAACGTTTTCATACATTATTTATGTCAACAGTTCCTGAGATCTATTAGTGAGAAAGCAGGCACCTACAATAGCATCATCAAGTGGTTGTGCTATCTTATTCTCTTCAACGGTTTCACGAAGTATGTCTAGGCCATCCTTAAGATGTCTAAGATAGTCACTATGAACTAACTTATTATTCCTAAGGGGAAGAGGAATATTCACAGCATCACATGCATATTTCTTACAAGCATAAACCTTAGAGAACACATGGTCACATGAAATAACTGGCATTTTTCCTTTAACCTTGGTCTTTAGATTCTCAATCTCATTTAACAAATAAGTTATTTTTTCATGTTGCAATTTGTAATTGATTTTAATTGACTCAAATAACTCCTTGTAATGTTGCTTAGCATTAGACATTTCAGCTTGAAGCCACTCATTCTCATGTTGCAATTTGTTAATGATGTCTTGATTTTGAAATTTTCGAGAATCTATCGACTTTGGATTATTGGTGTCAGTTACTTCACTCAAGTTAGACTTTAATTAGGCAATTTGAGCCTTCAACTTTCGAATCGTGTTCGTATGATGTTAGGAATACAATTATTCATCTTAAAGACTCGGTCACCCCGAGTATAGTTTAGCATTATGTAGCTCGTAGTATTTATCGTATTAGTTAGTACGTAGTTAATATTAGTTAGTATGTGGAGTTGGGTCGGGTCTTTACCCACTGTTAGCTCACTCCACAGCCCGTTTAATGGGCGTATTATTTGTAACTATAAATACCCCTCTCCCACTGATGAGTGTGTAAATACTCATCATTTTTGGTCAATCTGAACTGCAAAAACATTTAAAAAACACTCAGAAATGTATCAAAATACAGAAAATATTCCAAACTTGTGTTTTATATGTTTCAGATGCAAAATGAGTAAAAACAGATGAAAAACAAATAAAGTTTGCATAATTGGCAATTTCAGTCCCTGGACTTTTATAAATTGGCAAAACTAGTCCCTGGTTATTCAAAACATGGAAAAATATCATCAAAGGTCCTTGGGGATTTACAAGTTGTCAAAATAAGTCCTTTAAAGTTCAAATTTGCAAAATTACAACTTTGGTCCCCCAAGTTTCAAAAATGTCAAAAATGGTCCCCAGGTAATAAAAAATGGAAAATTTATAATTTCTACCGTTGTACTATTCATCTATGGCAAGAATGGTCCTTTTGATAACTTTGGAGAAGTTACATGTTCAACCCTTCAAGAAATCAGAAATTACACTAAAGGTCCTTGGGCTTAAAATTATTACAAACCAAACGGATCCTTAGTTATTACCCAAAACCCAAAAACAAACCCATCCCATTTACCCTTTTTGTTCTTGATCCAGTAAAAGCCCAACACCAAAACTAATAAAACCAGGGTCAAGATACCAGGCAAACCCACCCTTACTATTCACCTTCCCTCTCACAAGCTGCAAACCAAAACCATCTCTTCCACATCACTGGTATTCCACCCAACTCTCCCCACTTGCTACCAACCCCACTTCCTTGTCCCCTACACCTCACCTAAGCCATAAATGATCCCTCCTGCAACACTCCACAGGCCCCAACATCCCTTATCCTGTTTTCCCGCCAAAAATGGATAAACGGCTAGGATGAAATTCAGTGATCCAATGGCTTATATTTTTTATGGGATTTGCTCAGAGACCCACAGGGAACCTCATAAGTCTATAAAGTTGAAGAAAGAAGCCAGGATGAAGAGTAATTAGTTTAGCTTAGTTTAGTTAATGTCTTTCTTAGTATAATTTAGTTTCTAGTTGTAATTTTAACTTCAAAACAGTTGTAATCAGTTCTATTAGTGTTAAATGAACTTTCTTTAAGCATAAATTCCAGTCTTGTTTGGTGAAATAGCATTTTGCATTTTCAAGTGAAATTGACACTTTCATTTGAATCTTGTTAAAAGTTGTTAAATCCTGTTCCATTAAGTTTACTTAAGCTCATTTATAAGTTTTTAAAAGTTATCCAAGCATTTAATACAGTCCTATTCAATAAACTAAAAAAAATACTAAAAAATCACAATAAATAGCTAATAAATTCAAAAATCAGTTGATATGATGAAGAAGGCATGGAGTAGGGCAAAGAATGGATGGCCTTGGGTTAGGTGCCTCATGGGAGGCTGTAGGAGTGGTGTATGGTCCTTGGTTCTGTGTTTTCAGCTTGGAAGCTCTTTGTAAGCTATTTGTCAAATTTTAGCATTTTACTGTTTATGAGCTTGATATTGCTTAACTGTGTATTTTTACTGCTTATTCAGTATTATCTTGTGAGATTATGGCTTAAAAATCCATGCTTGTTGGTTAGATTCAATTGGCACTAATATTTGCAACTTAACTGCCATTTTAAGTCAATTAGTGATTTGTAGGTATTTGTTGTTCTTGGTGGTATTTCTCAACTCAATTCAGCATATTTTATCATATTATGTCCTTATAATTCAGTCTTGTAGCTTAAAACACCGAATATCTTTGAAAAACTTAAAATCACTCTTTTAAGGGAGTGTTTGGTTTAATATGGTTTAATGGTTTAAGGCTTGTTATTGGTGTTATTATTGAGTAACACATGTTCTACTAGGTTTAGTTAGGTTGTATAAGTCATAAAATCCAGTACTTGTTCATTAGAAAGTCAAAAGTTACTTTGATCTCACCTTAAGTATTATCTGTTGAATTTGTCATGTCCATATTCATCATAATAGCTTATTAGTAGGTAATATAACTTATTTTCATGTCTCATTAGCTTAATACTACGTAAGTAATCAGTAGGATTGATTAGAAGTTCACCAAAGTCAACATTTAGTGTTTATCTCAAAAGTCAAAATTTCATACATGTGCAAAAACCCAAATTTTCAAGGAATTGTTTTGATTTTTGTGTAAGGATTTAGACCTTGTGCTTTTCACCAATTGAAGCCCCCCACCTAATCTTTAGAATCCAACAATCATTATATTTTTGCAATGTTTCTAGTGGGGCCCATAAGCCCTCAAAGTGACCCCTTTAGGCTGTTTGGGACTGTTTGGTACAGTGGAGTTCAAGGTGTTCAAGCTTGTTTCTGTTGATGTTCCTATTTGAAACATGTTTCATTAGGCTCAATTAGGTCTTAGAAATCATAAAACTCAGTACCCTTTAAGTAAAAAGTCAAAAATCACTTTCAATTTCTTGTTTTTCATTAACTGTTGAAATTTCAAATTTGATAATCATCCATATCAGTTTAATTGTAGTTAAAATAGCTTAAGATAGTTTCATATTAGCTTAATATCATGTCTATAGTTCATTAGGATCAATCAAACCTCAAAATAGTCAACTTGAGTGTTTTTCTCAAAAAGTCAAAGTTTACCTTTTGTCAAAAATCCAAAAATTGTTTAGAATTTTGACCTTGGTTTCAGGACCTGAGCTTTTTACCAATTGATATCTCCCACTTAATCTTTAGAATCCCATATTCATTATATTTTTGTGATTTTTTGTGTGGGCCCCACAACCCACCAAACAGGGCTGCAGGCCCCTGCTGCACCAGTAGACCACCCCCACTGCCTCCACTTCTGTGGGGCCCACAGACCACCACAGTGGGCCCCACACACCCCCCTTGGTTCTTTGATCTCACAAGCTGGCCATCTTGCTAGTTCCACTAAGCTTTTGAGCTTAAACACCTTTGTGGGCCCCCTAGACAGCTGCAAATATTGTCCCATTTTCTGTGCGAAATCAAGGAATCCAAGAGCTTATTCTAGCTTATTGGCTTATTCAGTGGTACCATTTTGTTGTTTCTAGCTTATACCAATCCAAGTAAGTCATTTGAACCAAAATCCACCTCTGTGGGCCCTACAGAGGCTCATTTCCTTCAAAAGTCAAAGAAAGTCAACTGTATAAGCATTTTGGTGTCCATTTGGCTTATTTTTAAGCTAGAAAAAAGTTGTCTTCACAAAAGTTTCTTATTTTCAGTAGTTAAATAGATTTCCAAAAGAAAAACCAGAGAAATCCAAAATAATATTAAGTGATAGTTTCTATTTAATATAATTTATCTTTTTAATTTCCCTTTTTAGCTTTTTATTAAGTAATTTGCATTTTTATAATTTTCTTTAATATTAAAGTATTTTTAGTAATTTTTCCAGAATTTTATATTGTCATTTAGTACTTATTAGATTTAATATTAGTTTTATTAATTATTAATTAATATTTAAGTATTAAATAGCATAATTAGTTTTTATTAAGCACTACCTAGTTTTTATATTTTTCCTAGCTTTTATATAATATAAATTATTTTTAGGAATTTTTCCATAATTTTTACTGTTCATATTCTATTTTTTATAATTTAATTAGTTTAATATAGTTTTTAATTAATAATTAAGTTAATAATTAGTAAAAAAGTTTAAAAATAATTTTTATAAACTTTTTATAATTTTTTAGGATTTCTGTGATGGTTGATTAGTTTTATAAAATATTTTTTAATTTTCTAAGTCATTTGTTGTATTATTAGTAATTTAAATTAGTTAATTAGTTTAATTAATATAATTAGTAATTAGTTAATATTAAAATCACAAAAAGACAAAAAGTCATATTTTTAGTTTTTATATTATTTTTAAGTTAATTTAGAATTTTTAAAAATAAATTTTCATTTTCTTAGTTTTAATTTAATATTATATTACATTTAGTATAAGTTAAATATTAATCATAAGTAATTAAATAGTTTTAATTAATAAAATAATCAAAAAAAAATTCTTTTTAATTAAATTTTCTTTTAATATTAAGTTTATAAAAGTTTCATTTTCACCCCCTGTAGTTTATATTTGCTTTAAACTCACCTTTTTCCTAGCACGCAATCGTGTCTGATTTTTAATTTGATTTACGTTTATACACATCTATTTCTCGTAATTGTTAATACTATTATTTCTAATCATTCCAGTAGTGTAAAACAAATTCAAATCATTATCTGGTTACTTCCCATTCAAATTCACCCAATCACAAACCCGTTTTTATACCATCACACCTCGTTGGGACATAACGACCCAGGGAAACACTATATTCCACGGAGAATTGAGCCTAAGGAGTTTGACTATATTGACCACATCCATGGTTGAATTTAGTTGACTGCTTTTGCCTCTCATTCTTTGTATTGCACCTAGGCTGTGACCCGCTAGCTTTAGTGATACTTTTTACTCCTGTAGAAGCAATGATGGGAACATTAGTTTGCTTGATTTCCATTTGGTTTTCAGATGTTGATGTGTTGAGTTTAGATGCTCTCAAAGGTTCAACAAAAGTAACATGCTTGTTCTTTGATTTAGAGGATGATGCAGATGACCTATCTTGCTTGTTATCAATCTTAGGACATATACCAATTGCATATTCTAAGAGTTCCTGAGATCTATTAGTGAGAAAGCAGGCACCTACAATAGCATCATCAAGTGGTTGTGCTATCTTATTCTCTTCAACGGTTTTACGAAGTATGTCTAGGCAATCCTTAAGATGTCTAAGATAGTCACTATGAACTAACTTATTATTCCTAAGGGAAAGAGGAATATTCACAGCATCACATGCATATTTCTTACAAGCATAAACCTTAGAGAACACATGGTCACATGAAATAACTGGCATTTTTCCTTTAACCTTGGTCTTTAGATTCTCAATCTCATTTAACAAATAAGTTATTTTTTCATGTTGCAATTTGTAATTGATTTTAATTGACTCAAATAACTCCTTGTAATGTTGCTTAGCATTAGACATTTCAGCTTGAAGCCACTCATTCTCATGTTGCAATTTGTTAATGATGTCTTGATTTTGAAATTTTCGAGAATCTATCGACTTTGGATTATTGGTGTCAGTTACTTCACTCAAGTTAGACTTTAATTAGGCAATTTGAGCCCTCAACTTTTGAATCGTGTTCGTATGATGTTAGGAATACAATTATTCATCTTAAAGACTCGGTCACCCCGAGTATAGTTTAGCATTATGTAGCTCGTAGTATTTATCGTATTAGTTAGTACGTAGTTAATATTAGTTAGTATGTGGAGTCGGGTCGGGTCTTTACCCACTGTTAGCTCACTCCACAGCCCGTTTAAGGGGCGTATTGTTTGTAACTATAAATACCCCTCCCACCAAGGGAGAGGGTTGGACCTTTTCACACACTTAGTCTAATATCATCTCTTTCTCTCTCTAAAAGGCTCCCATCTCTCTAAACTTCTTATACTAATTCGAACCATAACCACATTTCCATACGTGTTTATAATTATGAGTATCCTACAATTGGTATCAAGAGCCATGGTTACATCCTAGGGATTGTGTATACTCGGATTTGGTACTTGGTTTTGTGGTTTATGTGGTTCGAATAGTACTAGAAGAAAACTCACTTGTTTGATCTCATTTGTAGTTTGTAGCGTGTTATTGATGTACTTTCATGTGTAAAGGTGTTCTAGGGTCTTAGTTTTTCACTTGGATAGGTTGAATCACACACGGAATTGGGTTTTGAAGGGATTCGTGGTATATCTCTTAGTAGCGAGTTGGTTCTCAAAGTGTATTTCTTCATAGCGAGTTGCTTGGAATTTGGCAGCGAGTTGGTTAAAGTCTGCTAGCGAGTTGGTACTTTTACTATTTTGGGAAAAGTGGACAAATCGCTGAAAGTGACTGGTTTGTCCCCTGTGCTAGCGAGTTGTCAGATTTTGGAGTTTAATGGTTCTAGCAGTTAGTTCTAGCGAGTTGGTTATTGCGTGTTGTTTGTGGCGAGTTGGTTCTAGCGATTTGGTTCTAGAGATTTGGTTCTAGAGATTTGGTTCTTAGCGATTTGGTCCCTAGCGATTTGTCAAAATTGCAGTTTGACGCAAGTTGACTTTTGATGGATCTAAACACCTAGAATTGTGTTAGATTGATACTTTGACTTATATCACTAAGTATGCGGAATCTACTTAGTAATACTGAGAAGTTTGATTGTGAATAAAGACAGTTGTATATGAATGAGAACAATATATATATATATATATATATATATATATATATATATATATATATATCAAACGGTTAGCTCCAATATTATTAATAATAATAATATGATTGATCTTAGTATCACTAGGGTTACACCTTGAAGCTCTAGAAAAACGTATATCTAACTTTAACCTAGGACCTCCTTTTATATCACAAGGAGTCCTCTTCTACAAGATAAGTATAACTCTAATAGAATCAGATATACACAAGATCTATTCTATAATTATCTTTACACGTTTCCTAACAATTATCCTAACAGCAGTGATAATGATTGTACTAGCAGTGGTAATGTGTTTCCACTGCAAGTGCATTGTTCAGCAGTTGTAATATCTTCACTAGCCGTGGTAACTGATAGTATAATTCCCAACAATCCTCCCCTAAACTTATGATTAACATGTAAATCAATAATTCTTCAAGTAGTCAGCATATATGAGGATATGGGAATTCTTCCAAACACTTATCTTCTTCTTCTTAACTCTTTATCAGCTCTCACACTTTGATCATAAATCCTTTGCAGCAAATCTTCTATGACTTCACTTCTTTCCCAACATCTAAGCCTTACTGACATCATAACTCTTAAAACTCCAGCTCTCAATGGGTATTCTTTCTCAGCTAACAAAAACACATTAACTCCATCTTGAGTAGAAACATGATGTACAGCACTTGAATCATAGAATTTCCACAAAGTATTCATATTGTGAGCTTCAAATCTCCAATGTCTGTCACTTGGATCAGGTTCATATAATCTTCTAAAGTGAACCCACAACTCTTTAGCCTTGACATCAACAAGTTCATCTTTCTTGAACTAATCTTGAACAATCCTCCACAAAGTATCCAAGTCTTCTCTATCACAAGATCTAACAATATCTTCAAAGTCTCTACAAATACTTGTGATATTCCCTGTTCTGATAATCTTCCATGCAACTCCAAAATCATCAGAATAGATTTCCCAACCAACTACTGGATATTTTGTTTGTAAAGGTTCAATGTTAAGCACATCAGTCTCTATGAACATCATATTAGTTACTTGTGTTCTGTCAACTTGCTAGCACCTTCTTCTGCTTGAGATGACTCTTGAGACTTTGTGACACCCCCAAAATTACAACGCAGCGGAATACCAATTTGGGTGTCACTTCATAGTTCATACACACAAGTTACATAAAACGACCTCAAAAGATACGTTTAATAAAATATCACATTCGATTTGATAAATCAGAGTACAAAGGTCCCAACAATTTATATTTAAAACTTAAGTTACAAGAGTTCAAAAATGACTCATTTGCATATTTAAAGAAAATAATTTTCGAATGTGAAGAAAACAAGTCTTTCAACGTTTAATATCCACGCGACTCCGATTGCTCCCAATGCTCAGCTAGCCAAATAACACCTGAGAAAATACATGCTAAAAAGTCAACACAAAGGTTGAGTGAATCCATAGAGTTTATATATAATAAGAAGTTGATCACAATATAATTCAATTTAAGAAAATGATGGGCTACGTTGTTATACGCCCATAAAACATATAATTACACTAAGCTCATGACATCGACGCCTTAAGAAATATGTATGTAAATTTGCCCCGGTAGGTGCCTTGCCAAGCACCTAGAGACCTCAAATATAGTGCATCCTCTCCGGACGGGGGAGTTCAATCCCAATAGATCTATTCACAATATTCACGCTCACTACTCATAGTGATTAACGATTCATGATGTGGGGACTTCATGGCAATAGTAGTACTTAGTGTCAATAATACATTCAGTTTAAAATACAGTTTTCAAATCAGTTGTGATCATAATAAAAATATGTAGCATGTATCTCCCCCACGGAGTTTGTAAAACAATTGAAGTAAAAGGTGGGGCTATGAACTCACTGTGATATCAATAAGACGAGAAGTAATATATGTCTTCAACGAGAGAAGAATCCTTACGCACCGCCTAAAGTAAGCGACGCGTCTTAGTATAATATACTTAAGTAAAATAATACGTAAGAAAAAATTTATCAAGTATAGGATATGTTTCTAAGATATGTACCACATTGCACTTAGACTTAGCCAAGGTATTTTTACTCCTAAAATGGTGTGTGACCTCATCTTATATAGACTTCAGTACCTACCAAGTTTCTCCGTCTAATTCCAATTTCAACTATGGTTATCTATACGTTTATAATATTTAGACAAGAAGTAAAAACTGAAATTCTGGAATTGACTCATGTTCATGGACTTGTAGCTCTTAATCTATAAATTGTACAAACACAAGGCTTTCACCCCTGGAAAGCTTTTGAAGTCTAGTTTTCAAAAATGTAAGCCCCGTTTACTGAATGTTTAAGAATTATGGTGAAAACTCCATTTACCCCTGAAGACTCTACCCAGAATTTTTACTGAATTTCTACTCCTTACGGAAAAGGCCATAAATCCTAATCTATAATAGCAATGAAGGTGAGACCAATTGATGAAGCTTCTATAAGATGTCTACTACTGGCCCATGCTTTAAAAACCCAAACTTTTAGTTCAAAAACCTGTAGATTAACACATTTTCTTATCAAATATCAGAATAGACTAGTTTTCGTAAAACGGCTATAAATCCTAAACCGTGATAGCTATTCAAGTGAATCCACTTGGAGATGTTAGCTTAATATGTTTAATACTGAGGTCAACCTTCCTTTACCATATTTTAGAGTTTTTACCTGGTGTTTAACTAGTTTTCTAAACAATGCTCCAGATTCGACTAGTCTCCGTAAAACAGCCATAACTCCTTCGTCCGGTGGTTGACCATCCAACTATCACAATTAGTTAAGATCTATATCTATCCAACCATGTAATTTAATCACAGGCTCCAGGCCGAAAATTAATGGAAAAACCCACGTTTTTCTACTGATCTAAAACAGTCCCTATGAAATCCTTCCAAACCTATTCTAAACTCATCCAATACACAATCAATCATCACAATGCCTCTACACATCTCCTAAACATATCCCATACTTCATAACAACAATTTTAAGACAAAATCAAAAGATCAAGAACATGCATGCCTGTATAGAGTGAAAATCAAGCAAATGCAAAATAAATAAAAAAATAAATTAACAATCAAAAGAAGAAATCAAAGAGGCTTACAATGCTATAACAATGGATGATCAAGATTGAACAAAAACCCTCTCCCTTGGACCCTAGGGCTGCCGAAATCAAACACCCCTTTTTTATATAAAACCTATTTTTTTTTTTTTAACAAAATCTTGTAATTGCCACTATAGTTAAGCCCTAGAAACCTCTTTCACAACCAAGATCAATGGAAACCCTCAAAATCAAGATTTAAGAAAACTCTTTGCATGGTTTTTTAAGAGAAGGGAAGGTTATTGGTTAACATAAGTATGATTTGGAGTAGATTAGCAGTAATTTGGTGTAGTTTTATGGTTTTTGATGGTGGTTGTGTTGATGATCGATGTAAGCAGGAAGAGGAGAAAAGAAAATGTCGTTTGATTTCTTAAAATTTTAGCTAACTATGTATTTCGAAAAGGCAATTCTCTAGTTTTTATTTGATAGGATGTATAAAGAAAAAAAAATAAAAATAATAAAACCTGTGTTTGGTTTTGGGCTTTATCAGCCGGCCAAGAAAAAAAAGAAGGGTAAATTGCAAAAATGGTCTTTCACGTTCCACAAAATTGCAAAAACAGGACCGAGACAAAAAGTAGCGCAAAAAAGCCACCCACGTTCCACATTTTCGCAAAATCGCCACTGAGAGCCCTTTTCCGTTAATTTTCCCGTTAAGTGTCATGTCATCGAGGGCATTATCGTCATTTCATTGCTACTGTTGATTAAAGGACTAAATTTGCAATTTGAGTTTGATATTTTATTTCACTTCACCACCACTCTCTACCACCGCCGCCACCCTCTACCGCCACCACCACCACCACCCTCTACCACCTTTCAATTTTGCGAAGTAGTCTCATCTTTCATGATTCACTAGCCTCCATCCAAATGATACACCAACCCAGTTCCACCAATGAACTGCCAATCGAAACACCATGAGCATACTAAGTGAACTCTTTTGACTCTGATTTTCAAAATCCAATTTGAAGTTAGTATTCTAATAAATTTGGTTTGCCAATCATGTATTAACAACAAACTTTTATCTATTGCAGGCAATGTATAAAGAAGTGAATTACAACAAACATTCATTTTGGAGCTGCATTGTCAGACGTTTTTTTAGCTTTAGAGCTTTGTAAGTTGTTGACTATTATATCAAGTTCACCTTACTTATTGATAATGACAATAAACATTAATTAGCTTGCATCGTAAACTTGATATTAGCACTATAAATCCATTAATTCCATAGACCATAACCCACATCTTCATCCTTTTTTAAGATCAAAGGAGAATTTTGGTTGCTCTATGGTGCTTTTACAGTATCTTTTAGACTTGACTGAACTCAAATTAACACTTCCTAAAGCTAAATTATATTTGAATGAATAATGATTTAATGTACTGTCAGGTTTTCTATTTCTAGAATTGATTGAAGTCAACGAGAAAGTGAGTCTGCTATTTTGAATGAGGCAGAGCTTATGCAGCATGCATAGTCAAGGATGTACTAATATGGTGAACGTTTTATGAATTAAAGATTTGAATTTGGCATGCAACGACATGTGTTTCTTGAGTTTTGAGCTGTTTCTTGAGTTTTGACTTTGATATGGTTATTATTGTTACGTTTTGTTTTAATAGTGACTGAGACACCTGATTTATGGGGAAGTTTTGAAGCTACTTTTACAAGTAAGTAGTTGAAGACTCACCCAAACTTCTCTACAAGCTTTCATCCGCAACGTACCAGCCAAAGCGAATCGGTAATGCATTGCTGGACCTACACGTGTAAGTGAGTCCATCTCTAGTAATAGCACTAGAATTTTGATCTAATCTAATGCGGTAACTGGACTTTCTTAGAGTAATTGGGGCTTAATTCATTTTATTTGTTTGGCCATGATTTCAGGGCTAACAGGGTTTCGGACGTGAAGAAGTATTGGATCAAAATATCTTGCTGCATCTTCTTTGTAGTTTTCGTGTTAGAACATTTGCAAGGGAGTGTTGATAAGTGGTCAATTGCTGGTTCAGATCATGAAAGGATCTCAACAGTTGAAATCCAAGATCTAAAATTCAAGCTCACGGAGTTTCTTTGATACCATCGTTTACAAAGCAATAACACAAGTGTGCTCATATATGTCTAAAAAAGTATACTAAAAAAGTGACAGTTGGATATCATGGAGTGCATGTCATGCCAGTATTGCAGAGTCAAAAGAGTTCAATTAGTATGCTCATGGTGTTTCGATTGGCAGTTCATTGGTGCAACTGGGTTGGTGTATCATTTGGATGGAGGCTAGTGAATCATGAAAGATGAGACTACTTCGCAAAATTGAAAGGTGGTAGAGGGTGGTGGTGGTGGTGGCGGTAGAGGGTGGCGGCGGTGGTAGAGAGTGGTGGTGGTGGTGAAGTGAAATAAAATATCAAACTCAAATTGCAAATTTAGTCCTTTAATCAACAGTAGCAATGAAATGACGATAATGCCCTCGATGACATGGCACTTAACGGGAAAATTAACGGAAAAGGGCTCTCAGTGGTGATTTTGCGAAAATGTGGAACGTGGGTGGCTTTTTTGCGCTACTTTTTGTCTCGGTCTCGTTTTTGCAATTTTGTGGAACGTGAAGGACCATTTTTGCAATTTACCCAAAAAAGAAAAAGAAAAGGTATGGGCCAAGATTTTTCTTATTTTGGTGCTTTTGGTAATTTTCACGAAAACATGATTTTTAGACTCGGTTTCAGTAACTACAAGGGAGGAGTTAGTGCAGATTTTTATCTATTAATTTGGTTAAAGTAGGTATTATGTAGTGTATGGTGCTCCCAGTAATTAAAACGTACGGTTTTTAAGACGTGTAACGTAGTACCACGTAGTGTAAAATTATAAAACTTATAAAATGTCATAAGTTTTCAAAAATGAACAATTTTTGTTGTTTTTAAATATCATATGAGTATAACGGGATGTTTAAATTTCGTTAAGACTGAAACTGGGAGTTGAAAACGCGTTTGGTGGCACTGGTTCTTGATAAAAGTAACGTAAACTGTAAAAATGACATGACAAATATCAAACTCACTTGTAAACATGAAATTAGGTTAAAAATGAATAAAATATGAAAAATTATCATAGTCTAGGGTTGGTTCACGTTGTTAAAAATTTAAAATGTAGATTTAAATCGGGTAAAACGTAAAGGTGCAAGGTTTACGTAAAAATGGAAAAATTGAAAACTGACTTTTAAAATAGGATTGTAAGGAAACAAAAATGCATAAGAAGTGTAGAGTAGACATAGTCTAGTCGCAGTTGAATTAATTGAATGTGTTTTGACGTACACGGATAACTTCCGACGAAATTAATTTTAAATAAAAAATGATTTGTTAAATAATAAGAATATTAAAATTAGTGACATGAAATTTTTGAAATGTCACAGACTTCAATTTCTTTGCATCTTTGGATCCAAGACTCACTCCTGACCTTTTTGGCTTCATAAACGTAGGTTCTTTATCCATAGGGATGAAATGACTATCCTGTCTTTTAACCCTGTAGTAAATACCTTCAATCTGATCATGTGTCATACCCTTGAATTGTGCCATCTTCATATTACCAACATGACAACAAAAAGTCTTCATCTCAGCAATGATCTGTGCCTTTGTAGGTTGCCTTGGCTTCTTTTGACCTTTTCTAACATCTCTAATGATATCATCAAGAGCCTGTTGATTCTTCATTTGAATGAAATCCTTCAGCTGAGCAGACCTTTGATCTTCATTAAGAGTTGTATTAGCAATGAGTTCAATAACCTTCTTTCTAATCACTGGATCATTAGTAATCATGAACTCAATTTCTTCCTCTGTAGGCACATAAGTAAACATAGGAGGTTTCTCATGTAATATAGTTGGTGGAACAACTGAAAGTGGTTCTGCCATCACTGCTTCCAATTTGTCCAACCTCTTAGCTTCCATAAAACTAGCAATTTCATCTTCCTCTTGCTTTTTCTTCTTTTCAATCTCATCTGCTGCTAATTTCTCTGCCAATCTTGCATCAAATTCTATCTGAGCTTGATCTTTCTTTCAAATCTTACTTGATTGCTCTTGTTCTGTACCAGTCACAACTGCTTTACCTTTTACTGTTCTTATTCTGGCAGCTTCTTCCTCTGCAGTGGTCACATCTTGACTAGCAGTGGGAACATTTTGTCTTGCAGTTGGAATATCTTGACTTGCAGTGGGAACTTGTTCTGCAGTAGTATCATCAAAATCAAAATTAGCATCAGCATCCAAACCATAATCTTCTCCAAAATCTATCTTCCTCCCCTTAGTCTCAGCATCTGTTTTCCTCCCCTGTTTGGAAGAATCTCCCAAGCCTTCACTAAAACCTGCAGAGAACTCATCTTGAGGTGAAGATGAAGAAGAAAACACAACTTTGGCAGATCTTTTCTTCTTTAGGCTCTCAACTTCATCCTGTATTCTCTTAAGCTCTGCCTTCATCTGATTCAGCTCTGTGGCATGAGTTTACTTGGTCTGTGCCAGATCTTTCTCCAGAGCTTGAACCTGCTTGACTAATTTTGTACATAATTCCATCAATTCAGTTAGTTACACACTGCCCTCAACACTTCCAACTGTGTTATCTGTTGGGAGAGGTGAATCATAGGGCATTGATTCAGGCTCTTCTCTAGTTGGACTAGGAGGAAGCCTTGAACCACCACTGCTTGTTCCTAAACCAAAAGGTTCAGCAACATGCAATGTTGAGATGAGAGAAGTTGGCTGTTTAGGCCTCCTCTCATATGTGTGAGTGACTGCAGGGGTATGTTGAATTGGTGGAACAACAATAGTGGGTGTGTGTTGGGAGACAACTGGGACAGTTGCATCTTCACCCTGTACCTGTGAAATCTTACCAAGCATTTGAGGAAAAAGTGGATGAACCTCCCCATTCCAAAGTTCTAAATTCTTTACACATGTTTTGAAAAACTTTTGGCTTAAGACAAGGAGTTTCATAAATTCTTTTGTGAGGTTGCAGTTGAAATTCATTTAACACTGCTTGCACAAACCTTGGATACATCAAAAATTTATATGGATTCTTTACATTGCCTTTCATATTATTGAAAATAAACTTTGAAAAAT
Organism: Artemisia argyi; assembly: GCA_030686995.1. NCBI lineage: Eukaryota > Viridiplantae > Streptophyta > Magnoliopsida > Asterales > Asteraceae > Artemisia > Artemisia argyi. Next base: position 371,619 of record JARVZY010001992.1, on the reverse strand, counting down.
TGAAAGTCCTATCAGTAGCCAAGCAAACCAAAGGGTAAGCCATGGTTGATGCAAATTGTTCATAAGATGTTTTCTTACGAATTAGGAAATGTAGAAAAGTATGAATGAAAAATCTCCAATGGGGACAAAAACATCCTTTTTTGAAAGTTACTTTTTGATCAGATGTATCATACCCCATAGAAGCAATACTAGTTATAATGCCCGCGCACGCGCGGGTTTTTTTTTTAATTTTTTGAATCATTATTTTTTTATTTATTAAAAAACAAATAATTTAATCTTTGTTTTGTTTGATTTATGATGTTTAATTATAGTTTTTTATTATTAAAGATAATTATTTAAAAATTTTAATCCTATTATTAATTGTATCTTATCTATATTTTTTCTATTTATCTTCTACTTGTGTTAATTGTATATTATCTATATTTTTTGTATTTATCTTCTACTTGTGTTATGGATAAATATAAAATTTTACCTAATAAGTAAATAATTTTTTTTTAAATACAATTATTACTAAATAAGGTATGAATTGATTTTTTTGAAATGAAAAATTCCAATAGGGGTTTTGTTTTATTATATAAAAGATTTTTGAAAATATCTGAATTGGGTAATGTGATGATACCATTGAGATCATCCAATTGGAGAACTCTCCTCAAGGATGACTCAGTAACATCAATAGTTACCCCATCCACTTTGGCTCTAAGAGCTTCCACAGTTTCGTGTGTGTCTCCCTGTTCAAGAGTTATGGACTCCACAGTGTTCCAGAACTGTTTGATATGAGAAACAAAGATTGTGGGATTAATAGTTAAAGCATACCTTATATGGGTTGTATTAAGAAAATCCACAATCTGATGGAAAACGGGGCCACTCTTCTCGTTTGACTTTTGTAAGTAGGCCACTTGGTTGTGCTCCTCAACAAAGTTTAGAATCGCCATGAATTTTGTGAAAGTAAGATAAAAGTGTTAGTAATCAAGAATAAAAATCAAGCCGTATGATAATCAATTTATACTAATAGGGTTTGAGGAGTTCGCGTAATGTGAATTATCTTTAGAAAGATTTATCTTTGGAAAAGAATAAATTAAAGTTGGTAAGTGGATAATTCACAAAAATTTACCCTATTAATAAGGAAACAGGGTTATATTTACAACGGCTAGTAAAAAATAGATTACTGACACAACAGTTGTAACAGCTAGTTCACCAGTGGAAAAATTACTCTTGCAGTGGTAACAAGTGAACTAGCAACGGTAAAATTTCACAAAATATCAAAGAGCAGTGGTAAGTAAAACATGAAAATTTGCTGCTCTTATCATAGTTTTTAGCAAACTATCAGATATCAACGGATTTGATATGTCTTTACCATGAGCCGTTTGCTATGGACTAGCCAACTCTTCATCACATGAAGTATGGTGAGTTGATAACCATATAGTTTTTGGTAAACTATCAACCATAAACGGATTTGTTAAGTCTTTACCAGGAGCCGTTTGCTCTGGACTAGTTGATTCTTATGTTGATTAAACATGGTGAATCAATAACCATTTGTTGTGTGTCTAAGATACACACCTTATAACTCCAATGGCTCAAACAATATGGGTTTGTATTCCACATAATTAAGTAACACCAAAAATTAACCCATAAAGATTAACCCAAAGTAACTTTTTGACCAAGTTACTATTCACAAAAATATCTCCCCAAAGTCAACCCAATAATATCCAAATTTACTCCTCCAACCTACCAAAATAGGTAAGAGTAAATATCCTTCATTAATTAGCATTCGACCTTGACTTTGCTTATAAAAGGGGGCTCATTAACCTTTAATTTTCATCAACACTTATCTTCAACATCACAAACCCTACATCAACATAATGAGCTGGTTTCCAATTATCTACATATCATTAGATGATTCTTCTGATGAGGAGATTAGTTATTGCTCAAATTCAGAGGAACCTTCTACTGGGTGGAGTGATTACTTTCCTCCAAGTGCTGCCACATCTACATCTTCCAACATGAAATCCAAGAAGACTGCAGCTTCTCTTGCTCCATCCCTAGAGTTCTATTCCAGTTCTTCCTCTGATGATGATGATCCAACCTTCAATCTTTCCAAGGAGCTTCCAAGAGCCCTCACTCCAGCATTGGAGTCAGCAATATCCAACATGAAGTGGCCTGCTGTTGAGAAGCCTGCACAAGCACCAAAGCCTCCCAAGCAAGTTCTGGGCCTTGCTTGTCCTAGAAAGCAACTTTCTTTTGATGACAAGAGAAAGAGAGCTTCCAAAGGTAAGCATGATTATGAGGGAAAAGGGAAGAAACCTGGCTCTGATACCACTTGATGGATCTAAACACCTAGAATTGTGTTAGATTGATACTTTGAGTTATATCACTAAGTATGCAGAATCTACCTAGTAATACTTAGAAGTTTGATTGTGAATAAAGACAGTTGTATATGAATGACAACAATATATATATCAAACGGTTAGCTCTAATATTATTAATAATAATAATATGAGTGATCTTAGTATCACTAGGGTTACACCTTGAAGCTCTAAAAAAACGTATATCTAACTTTAACCTAGGACCTCCTTTTATAGCACAAGGAGTCCTCTTCTACAAGATAAGTATAACTCTAATAGAATAAGATATACACAAGATCTATTCTATAATTATCTTTACATGTTTCCTAACAATTATCCTAACAGCACTGATAATGATTGTACTAGCAGTGGTAATGTGTTTCCACTTCAAGTGCATTCTTTAGCAGTTGTAATATCTTCACTAGCCGTGGTAACTGTTAGTATAATTCCCAACAACTTTTTACGTCAAAACTTCGAACGACCATAACTTTTGAACCGTAACTCCGTTTTCAGCGAAACACCTGTCAAAACGACCAGAACATGCTGAATATTGTGAGGTTTCACGACTAATTCGTGAAACAAATTTTTTGAGGCCCAAATCACCTCCGGAGTGAAGTTATTAAGGTTTTAAGTTTTCAGACCATAATTTCACCATAACAACTTGCATCAACCAAACCAAATCTCAACTAAACAACATATAACCAAGTCCATCAAACTATCATCAAGTTTAACACAAAATCTCTTATCATTGTGCCAATCTAATAGTTATCATAACACATCTCAAGCATCATTTCACGGTTTCTTTTGTTGATTTTAGAAAATCCCGCGAAAGATTTGATTCCTTGATTTAAATCACAAGAGTTGTAAAATCCCGTGCACGTCCACATCATGTCAAATGCTTCAGATTCAGTCATACCTGAGATACTCAAATTGTACGACATGATCGATGAATATAAGACTTCCAACCCTTCACAACAAATCAACGTGTTTGAGTGTGATAATGCTGCAATGGAATCTTCGTGCTCGAAATCTCAAGAGAATGAGCTTCATCAGCCAATTTAATTGCCCGATATTACAATGATAGTTGCATTGAATGTTTTCGGTTACTTCATTCACATCTCAAGGTTCTTTTTGCACAACCTGGATACTTGGGAGGATACAATCGTGCATTCGCAATACTCTTTGGACATGATGTTGAGACCTTCACAGTCAAAATGATTCTATACTTAGATCAACTTCAACAACAACTTGACAAAGGTGAATTTTCTGAAGGTAGATCTATGGCTGCATTCTGTGTGATCAACAACCAACTCCAAGTGTTCATTGATTCGCAATTCACTGAGGAGTATGATCATGAGAGTCAAATGACGAAAAAGTGCTTTGCTACTTACACGAGAATCGAAGTTGACGTGTTCAGAGTCACACTACTCCAACTCATGGGTAATGTGAAGGAGTACATTATGGAAAGAGCACAGCACATACTCAAGTATGAAGACAAGGTGAAGGCATGTCGGGTGTAATCAATTGATGGTATTATGGATTCGGGTAAAGCATCAGATGTTGGGTCAGTTGTCACCGATGACAGAGGATCAGAGGCTGATAAGCTTGACTCTACCAACAGTTCAATGACTCTTGTTACACATGATGTGGATGCATATATCAGACCGGTAAAAGAACAGGTATCATGTGCTAAGGTACTCAAACTGTATGACATGGTCGATAAACATGAGATTCCCAACAAAGTAAAACCGACAAACGTTGTTGGTTCAGATACTGTTGATTTGGGAAATAGTAATGTTATCCCATATGAACAATATGTAAAACGAACGACGCGTCTGTTGTACCAAGTAGTGCATCTTCTGTTGTTGATAATGATTGTGATTTGCATGAGTACACTGTTTATATCCCTGATGACACCCTGACCACTAGAGTTAACATCCTTAAGGATCAGGTGACCATGTATGAACAACGTGTAAAATTTGAACTTACTGAGCATGAACAAAAAATGGATTGGCATATGCGTACATACATAACATAACGTAATTTAAGGGATGAACATTGAAAAAGGAGTTGTATTCTTTACAAAATCAACTTGATCAAACTATTAAACTAAAACAAGAGATACAGAAAAGTGTAATTACACTAAAACTTGGTTTTCAGGATAAAAAAACAAAACTCTTAAATGATTTTTCCAGACTTAAAACGTTAAAGAATAAGCTCGAAAACAAGTTGTACACACAAGGCCAAACCATTCAAACTGCTCAAATGATTTAAAAGCATAGAAAGTTATGTGATAAAAACAGTGAAAAGGATGTAGGTGAACCCAAATTTGATTGCCACAGAAGCGTTAGAGATGCCCAACCTGCATTATATGATGAAAATTTTATGCTTAAGCCTGGTCATGCCCCTCCTGATGTGACATCATTTTATGAGACCAATGAGATTGAAGTAAAAACTAGAGAAAAATTGGCTGAAAAATTAAAGGATCCCTTGTGCATTGCAAATAAAATCTTGTACAAATATGATTACTCTGAAGATAATCAATTAGCTACTTTTGTCCCTCAAAAAAGGTTAACCCCAGAGCAAGTATTTTGGAGTATGGACTTAGAAAAAATGAAAGCAGAAAGAATTGTGGGCGAAACCCGCAACATACTCCCATGCATCTTGTTCCTTTAACTCTCCCTACGCATAATAATACTATAATTGGTCTATATGTTCTTTGTCAACTATTTGCTAATTTTGATCAAACATGTAGAAAAGAGAATTACGCGAACGGGTATTACTGAAGGGGAAAGGGGTTTTGAACAAACAAAAAGTTGTTATTTAACTGAGGTTATACCATTCTTTAAACTTCTCAAGGAACATTTTGAGGGTCTTCAAAAAACCTTAAACAAAGATGTTAATGATATGAAAAAGGTGTTTAAAGAAGTGGAGAACGAGGGAAAACAACTGGAAATTGATCTTAAATGCAGTGAAATTGAGAGGAAAAACATTCTCATCATGAATGAGAATTTGATTGCTAAATGTATTGCACAGGATGTATTTTATACTGCTACTAATTCTGCATTATATGTCTGCCAATTTCATGAGATGTCTATTGCATTGAACGTTTTCCAGAATCGTGTTGTTGAGCTTGAGGGGGAGAATTTAAAATTGCATGAGAAAATTCAAAACGATGACCATGATAACATGGTCAGGCGTTTGTCAAAACTAGAGGTTGATAATCTTAATTTGCAATTAAAGTGTCAACATTTAGGAGAAAGAATTAAAATCTCTAATGCCAAGACATCTTCGGATGCTCCTGAATTTGATGCATATTTTGAATTAGCCAAACGTGATGAAAAGATTCAAGCTCACACTAACACGATTCGGAAACTGAGGGTTCAAATAGCCCAATTAAAGTCTAACAAGTGTGATGTGACTAACACCAATAACCTCAAGTCGATAGATTCTCAGAATTTTCAAAATAAAGACACCATTAACAAATTACAACATGATAATGTGTGGCTTCATGCTGAAATGTCTAACGCTAAACAACGTTACAAAGAGTTATTTGATTCAATTAAAATCACACGTGAGAAAAACGATGAAAAAATAACTTCTTTGCTAAATGAGATTGAGAAATTAAAGAAAAGGGTGAAAGGAAAAATGCCAGTTACTTCATGTGACCATGTGATTCCCAAGGTATGCATGTGATGCTGTGTATATTCCTCTTCCCCTTAGGAATAATAAGTTAGTTCATAGTGACTATCTTAAACATCTTAAGGAGTGCCTTGACTTGCTTCGTGAAACCAATGAAGAGGATAGGATAGTAAAACCACTAGATGATGCTATTGTAGGTGCCTGCTTTCTCACTAATAGATCTCAGGAACTCTTAGAATATGCTATTGGTACATGTCCTAAGATTGATAGCAAGCAAGATAGGTCATCTGCATCATCCTCTATGTCAACAAACAAGCATGTTACCTTTGCTAAACCTTTGGAAACTTCAGATCCCAACACATCAAAACATGTTCAGCAACTGGAAGTGAAAAAGACTAAGGTTCCCATCACTCCTTCTACAGGAGTTAATAGTGACACTAAAGCTAGTGAGTCAAAACCTAGGAGAAATATGAAGAATTATAGGACTTCTCTAGCTAAAAGTGTTCCTAAGAAGAAAGTAGAAGACCACATGAGGAACTATAAGTCTGAGTTGAACAAAAGGAATCATAATTCAAATCCTAATTCACTTTGCAAAACATGTAATGAATGTTTAATTTCGAGTAATCATGATAAATCTATTGAGAAATTTCTGAAGTCGTTTAACAAACCCCAGTTAAGAAAGTTTGGAGAGCTAAACAAATTAAGCAATCTTAAAAACCTACAGGGAAAATGTTTACCAATGTGGGTTTTCTGTGGAAGCCCACAGGTCGAATATTTACACAAGGAGAACATTGCCCTTTAACTAGGATTACCATGCCTAGAGCAGTGCCTATTAGGAATGGAAGCCACCTGGTTGAATTTTCCCTTTAGAAACCTATTGTCCTCTAACTAGGCCTATTGCATCTACTAGTGAAGTTTCCACCATTTATAACAACCCATAAAATTTCATCAACATCATTTCCATCACAAGGTAATTTCACAGGTAAATTTTTACTTTTCATTACATGCATGACTCTCTAGACCTGCTCACGTATCCATATATGCCCAACACCACTATGTTTACACTATGTAAACACCCCAGTATGCCAAGTCTAGGTTCTCAACATCATTACACTAAGTAATCTATCACTCTAGTATGATATATCTATTAGAAACCCTAACAAAACCCTAATTGAACCCTATGAGTTTACGGTTATCTTTAGAACCCTAATTGCTTATCTGAACTAGTTTGAAAGTGTTCAAGGCTTAGGTATGAGTTACAATAACAACTTTAGGATATACTACCTCCGTCCCATAATTATTGTCCACATTTGACTTTTGAAGTCTTTATTTTGCAACTTTGACCTTAAATATTTTTATTTGTGTTATATAATACTTGATAAAAATTATACAAATGAAAATACATTTAAAACTCAATCCATTTATATATTTTGCATCAAGTAATATATATCACAAAGAAAAATATTTACGGTCAAAGTTGAAAGCTAAAGACTTAAAAAGTCAAATGTGGACAATAATTATGGGACGGAGGGAGTATTAAACTTCCTAAACCATAGTAAAACCCATTTGAACTTAGTTACAAGTCCCTTAAGCACAAAACCTTAAGTAGGTCATAACTTCCCGAAATTAGGTCTAAACTATCCCAAAACTTCACCATAAGCCACCACCACTTAGTATATGCTTCTTAAGACCTAGGATTAGTCATTAGGCACTCATAGGACCCTAACCTAGGCACTAAACCCTAGGTTAAACCCTAATCTCTCACTAAGAAAAATTAGGTCATTTAGGGACAAAGGTTAATCGATTATCTTTAGAGTAGTCATAACTGTACGGGATTTTATTAGCAATGCAGAAGGGATCCTTTAATTTCTCAGTCAATGTTTCTCTGCTTCTATCTTCTATCTCATTGGTCTCATCAAATGATGTCACATCATAAGGGGCATGATTAGGCTCAAGCATAATGTTTGCATCATATAATGCATTGGTTTTCGGCATACCTAAATCCTTTTCATATGTTAAGCACTTAACCTCCTACGGTTTTGAATCATATGAGCAGTTTGAATGGTTTGGCCTTGTGTGTACAACTTGTCTTCGAGCTTATTCTTCAACGTTTTAAGACTAGAAAAATCATTTAAGAGTTTTGTTTCCTTATCTTGAAAATCAAGTTTTCGTGTAATCATACACTTCTCTATCTCCTGTTTTTGTTTAACAGACTGATATAGTTGCATTTTCAAAGAATCTAACTCCCTTTTAAATGTTTCTTCCATTTTGTAATGTTCTGTTACAAGTACACGCATTTGCATATCCATTTTCTGCTCACGTTTGGTTAGCTCAAATTGTGCACGTTGTTCGTATATGGTCACCTGATCCATAAGGATGTTAAGTCTAGTGGTCATGGTGTCATTAGGGATATAAACAGTGTGCTCATGCAAATCATATTCATTATCAACAACAGAAGGTACACTATTTGGTACAACTGCCACGATGTTGTTGTGCACATAGTGTTCATATGTGATAACATTACTGTTCCCCATATCAGTGGTATCTGTAACACCAATATCAGTGGGTTGTACCTCATTATGAACCTTCTGTGTATCGACCAAGTTAATCATGTTATATGGATTTGGTACCTGATGTGCTCACGGTGTGTACAAGTTTTAAAATTTACAAACACGCTTATCCGATTAACTATTTAACACATACGAGCAAGTATACTCGTCCGTTTTAGTAAAGGTGGGTAAGTAGAGATCGTCCCAAGGGATTTATAGATCAAAGTATTAGAAAACTAGTTTGTATAAAAGGGTTGTCAATCCTTATTATCGAAAATTCAAGTATTCAAGAAACAATATTAACTAAAACATATACTTGTGTGAAATATTACAATCAATCATTTGGAGTATTCATGTTAAGCTTGGTGTAAACTTGTTATGATGCACAACTTTTATATGAATGACTAACAATCAATGGTGTTTATCATGTCAAACCATTACTAGAATTCAATCATCTAGTTACTTCATTTCGGGCTAAGACAACTAGAATAATAATTCCATTAACACAATGTTGTTTAAAAGTAATTCTTTACTTATGAATTCCAACGAATCCTTTCGGCCTAATTTCGTGATGAAATCTTCTCAAATCCATTTTAAAGAGTAAACATGATGCTCGTCACACATCATATCCCATACTAATTCGTGCACTAACTTTTTGGAATAAAAAAATTTAGAAAACCCTTTCGGCCAATATTCCCCAAAGATGTTTTTCTCAACAAATTAAGCAAGATTAGATATTATCCAAACAAACTCATAAATTAAGAAGAGTTTTCATGCATCACCTTTTTAAAGAAAAGAATACTCCATGACTAATTACATCATTCACACAAGTATATACCAAATCACTCCATATCAATTATATTAAAACACAAGTAGTAAACAAAACATTCATTATATTCAAAGTACAAGAGTTCATTGTAAATAACAAGGTGTACCTAGCTTGAGAATTACAAGAACTAAAACCGTGGAACTACAGCAACCACATGCCTCCAATCGACTACCAAATACAATAAACAACTCCACACACTCAACCAAACTATTGAGACTTTAACTCAAAGCTTCCCTGGACGTTTTTACCGCTGTAGCAACCTTTTGGGTGAGAAATATTAAGATAGTAATAACTTGGTGTAAGTTATTACTTAGGATTTTGTGGTACAAGTTGGTTGTAAGCTTAGATGTGATTAAATAGCCACCAAGTCACTTAATCTCCAAGTAAAAACGTTCCCAAGAAGTTATTAGTGAGAAATGATCAGCCATCCATGATAATGAGTAAAAACTTCATTAAATGTAACCTTGTAACTGCAGGCTCATTCCAACCGATCGGTATTACATCCAACCGATCGGTTGGATCTTCTGGTCAATTCCAACCGATCCGGTTACGAGCTCCAACCGATCGGTTGGATTGGACCTGTAACCAATTCTTGACTTTTCTTTATTTTTCTTTGTCGCGTGCTTTCTCCTACACTTTGGTGCTAATTCCTTCCATAGAACTTGATATTATCTCAACATATGAACATAGAAATCTTGAATCTATCAAATCCTTAAGTCCTTGTGTGATTCTTCACTTGATTCCTTCTCGAAAATCTCCAATTGTGCACCTTCACTTCATTTCTTCATCTTTTCATCACTTTTTCCTGTTTTTGGCTACATTTGCTTGTACAAACACTTTTCCATGATTAACAAATACGTAAAAATATGACCAAAAATGATGCACAAACGCACCTAAAAACATGTATAATTTAAGCGTTATCAGCACCTCAGACATAGCAGGTGTGGTGGGAGGAGCAGATGGTTGTGATGAAGATGCAGCAGAAGAAAGATGTGCCATAAATATGGTTTGAGCTGTGGGTTCATCATCAACATCTGAGTCGAAGGCATGACAGTCATCAACTTGGAATATTTTGGGGTCATTAAGAGCCATATCATGAACTGGTTGATCATCAACATCTGTATCAAACGTATTTCCTTCATCTCCAGCAAGAAAAAGTAGTGCCTCTTCGCCCAAAACAGCTCCATTCTCTTGTGCTTGCATCAACAACATTTTATCTTTGAAATAATCGAAGTTCTGTAGACGCTTAGGTTGAGTACAATTCCTTGATATGTGACCTATTCCTCCATAGTTGTAGCACTTAGGTTGCCTAGCTTGTCCCTGAATTGCATTCCCTACTCTATTAGGCACATTGCCACGAGCAGCATTCCTTTGATTCAAGTTCTATCTTCCTTGCACATTCTGAACAAAAACCCTTCCATCTTCCACGATTGCCTGATTGTGTAGGTCAGATGAAGTCCGAATTTGGTTGTTGGTTTGAGGAAGCGTTGCTCTGAATTGTTGGACATGTAAGGAAACTTTATTAGAAAGGTTACCAATCATCATGTCAGTGTGAGAGCATCCAGAGTCCAGATGAGTGTTTATAGCAGATGGTGAGGGTACTGATGATTGACCAAGTGATGTCAATGGTAATGGTGAGGGATGATGGTGTTGAACTTGATCATTTAAGGATTGACTGAGCGGCTGGACATTTGAAACAAATGCAAGAGAATCATTTGTTGTTATTGGATTGAGCTTTTCCCTCATCAACCGATCATAAGCAGCATGCTTTTCATGTTGTTGGAGATAAGCATAGAGTTGTTCATGATTAGTGTCTCCAAGACCTTTGTTGAGTTTAACTGAAGTTACAAACCTATCCCATTCGGGTGCCATGTTGTTTAAAATTTGGAGTTTAGTTGAATGTTAGGGATTGTCATCTTAATGATCCTCATATCATTCACCAGCATGTGAAACCTGACATAGTAGTCAGTGATGCTTTCACCCAGATTCATCTTGAAGTGCTCAAATTCGTCATACAGTTGAGATTCACGATCTTCCTTGGTTAATTCAAACCCAGCAAGAAGCAGTTTTACATTGTCCCAAACTGCTTTGGCTTCAGTGTAGTAATTTATGAGCTTGTAGACATCTTTAGGAAGCCCTTGAATGACAATGTTTGAGGCTCTAATGTCAGCATCATAACGCTTCTTCTCCTCTTTAGATAGGTCACTGTAAGTGCGTGGTCTGTCAGGTCCAAGAACAGCAGCTTGATATTCAATAGTTGCGACAGTGTCTCTAGTGGTGCCCATTTGAAATGGTCCTTCATCAATAGATTTCAGAATGTTGACACCATTCTCTTTTCCCAAACAATAGAGTCGAATTCTTTGAGCCCATGATTCATAATCAGTTCTATCTAGCATAGGAGGACGAGTGTCGGACCCTGCAGCTTGAATGTCATTTGAGGAAGTACTTGCCATGTTGAGATCTTAACACGGGATTTTACAACTTTTGTGATTTAAACCGGGAAATCGATTCTTTCGCGGGATTTTCTAAAATTAACAAAAGAAACCGTAAGATGTAGTTTGTGAGTAGGTCCTAATGAGTAGTCTTTAATATATCAAATCACAATAGATCAAATCATAATAAGTCAAGTCGCAAGAGTTAACTCACAACGTCAAATCACAATTAGATTAGTCGTAACAATTTAAGTCACGATAATTCACAAATCACTAGATTTATCCAAGACACAACAAAACAACCAATGGCAAATCACTAAAATAGCAAATCGCTGAAATCAAAGTATCTAGCAAATAAAAAAAGGAGCAAGTCACTAGAATAGCAAATCGCTATAACCAAATCGCTGAAAAGAGTAAATCTCTAGGAAGCAAATCGCTACTTGTCTCTGAAAAGCAAATCGCTGGAGTCACCAATCTCTGAATAGCAAATCTCTAGATCAGTAAATCGCCACTAAAGCAAATCGCAGAAAGAGCACGTCGCTATGAACCCAGTCTCGGAGAACCAAATCGCTAAGTAAGCAAATCGCTATGAGAGCAAATCGCTGGAAGAAGCAAATCACTAGATAAACAAATCGCTGAACCAAATCGCTAAACCAAAAAAAGACAAGTCTGACAAATCGCTAAGGGATGAGACAAATCTATCACTATCTAGCGATTTATCCTTTTATCCCAAAATAGCAAATAAAGCAACCCTGAACTAACCAAATCGTTGTCCAAATACACCAAATCGCTACAAAGAATACAACAACGAGACCCAAATCGCTAGCAAGAAAAACCACTTGAATCACATCAAACACCTAATACATGAATGACATAACCTAACCAAATGAAAAACTAACTATCTCTAACACTTCTAATCAAGAAAGTACAACAATATCACCAATTGAAACTCAAACAAGATCAAACTAAGGTGTTTCTTAAGAAAACCCTTCGAACCACAACAACTACCCAAAAGTACGAGTATACCAAGTCCTTAAGATGAAACCTTGGCTCTTGATACCAATTGTAACTAACTCATGATGTTAGAATTCGTGTGGTGTGTGTGTTATGGTTTGATTATGTGTTGAACTTCTAGAGAGAGGTTAGATAGAGAAAGAGGAGGGGGAACCTTGAGAGAAAACTAGAGAGATATTAGATTACAAATGAAGGTCCAACTCATTCCTTTCTAGGGAAGGGGTATTTATACATATTACAAACCGCCCATCACTCGGGTTGTGGATCGGGTATACAGTGGGTAAAGACCCGTCCTTCCTCAACGATGTTACTTAAACTAAGCTATTACTAACTAATGATAGTAACAACTACGAGCTAACTTAATGCTATTGGATACTCGGGGTGACCGAGTCTTTCATATGAATATTTATATTCCTAACAAACTTTAAAATCAAAACACCATAAATCGAATCAAAGAGACAAAAAACCCTTAAAACTTTCGAGAACATATAAATACTCATTTTTTATTTGATTTTGACCCAACAAACATCATAACCTCATGATTAGGCTCTGATGCCACTGTTACGTGGATCAAAATCACTATTTGGGTGGTCAAGGAAGCTCGAAATAAAAGAAAGACATGCTATTATTAGTGAAATAGAAAGGGAAGATGTGTGTGTTTTTAGAGAGTAAAGAAGGAAACACACACACACCTAATAGTATACAATGAGATTTCACCCCTCCTATTTGCAACTAGAAAGGTATGTATAGGACAACATACGCCTAATTATACTAATTTAACATAACTAGTCTCTGTGTGTGAGTAAATAATGATTCTACTACAATTACTGTAAATGGCTTCACTTTTAAGGCTAACATATCAACGTGTTCATCCTAAGCCATTCTCCCTCTTAAGGCATCACTTGAGCGGTCATTTTCCCCTTCCTTATGCTCTTAGTTAGAGGAATGAAAATTTGGAGAAGGCAATCTGAACAAGACATTGGCAGAATTAGAAGTGTATGACTCATAGGGGATCGAGTTGTACATGTACTTGTACTTAAATACTCTAAGCAAATATTTGAATTTACCAGAAGAAAGGAACCAAAATCTTTGTCACTATGGAAGAAAATAAGGATCTTCTTTGTTCTGGTAAATCCCGAATAATTGCTTTGAGTATCTAAGTGTTGCATAGCTCGATCCCCTTTGTGTTATCTTCTTCTACTGTTTGGTTAAAATCGCCTTCAAAATTGTGTAACATCGCTACTTCAAAACTAGCCAAAAACAAGGCACCTTCCAATAAAGGCCTTGAGTAAACACGCAACGAACTCAAACGTTCATTCAGAATCCTATCATCAAAGGAAATACCAATTGTAACATTCATGTCTGGATTCACACTGTTAGTCCACCGCAGATGACGGGGAGATAGAACATGCGCATCAATGGTGATCAACACCCAGTTCTGATGCCAACCAGACAAACCCCTGGCCGCATTCACAACGGTCAGGCACAACTCCTCGATCACTCTCCTCTCAAACGTATACCAAGGCCCACACCCATTTATTTGAAAAATATGGTGAAAAAAATTTAAATGAAGAGGCAAGTTCAACCCATCACAAGCCATAATAAAGGCATGCAGCTTTTGATGCCCAAGAGGATGAATTTGAGCAAAGGCAATATTGAAACAACAATATATTTTAAGAACAAATGGGTGTAAGGGAAACCTAACATTAGCATGCATGGTGTACAGTAGGTAGAAGACAATAATGTTACGGGAAGGGGATGGTCAACCCTATCATCCTTTGCGGGCACATGGGGCAAATAGGCCTCAATCCACTTGTGATTTTTCAAAAAATTGTTAAACTTTAGGGTATCTACCCCATAAGGATTATCGGCAAAAACATTTTCATTTTGTTTAGACGACATGAAAAAGAAAGAAGGATGACACAACAAATGGTTCTTTTTCAGGGATGAAGCCAGGAACAAGCAAACAAACTAACCTCGCCTCACGATTTTCTTCTAGAAAAAAGCTTTGAGAAAGAACACAACTTCAAAGAACAAGGATCTCCAGTGGTTTCGAAGAACTTGAGTAGTTTTTTGAAAATGCGAAGTTGGAAAAAGTGTAACTCCTCATCCCTCACGCCTTATTTATAGGAGAGGAAAGCTAACTGCTAGTGGAAAACAAGTGGCAATAGCCCATTGGGTCAGCAAGCCCAATCCAGGAGCATACGACTCACAACAACAAGATGCGCATGCACTAACTCTTAGGATAACCCACTTGCTATGTTCTCTGATGATGGTCTCAACCTTCTAGCCACATTGATTGGTACGCCAAAAATGTTGGATTCTTACACTAGTCAAATGTGTTTAGAATCATGGGGCCGAAGTAGCTTTGCTAGGTGTTTGATTGAGGTAAAGGCAGATGAGATGCTCAAGGATAGTCTCACTATTGAGATTCCCCTACTTTATGGGTCAGGTTCAACTATTGAAAAGGTCCGAGTTGAATATGAGTGGAAACCGCCTCGGTGTGACATGTGTAAGTTGTTTGGTCATACCTAGGATACTTGTCCTAAATTTGTTCCCCCTCTAGTTCAGCCTACGCAAAAGAACAGTGATGGTTTCCAACAGGCCAATAATAAACAAAAGGGTAAGAGTAGAAGCTAAAGTGCACCGGGTTAAGGAGGATTTACTAAACCGACTATGGGTCCTAAGTTCCGTTATCAACCTAAAGTGACTCCTCCTGAGCCCGAGAAGGTGGATGTTATAAAGCAGAAGGCCTCAAAAATAGCTAGTACGAGTGGGACAAAGATTGCTACATAGAATCCTTTTGATGCCCTTAATATGATCGATACCGATGAATGTGGCATTCCTACTGATGTCATGGCTATGGATGGGGCTGAGTTGGATTTTGGCATTACAATTGAAGCTAAATAGGTTGGTCCTACTCCAATCGTTGAGAAAATTGGGGAGCCTAAAAAGCTAATTATTGAGGGAAAAGCTACTCTTGTGGATGATGATGGTCATCCTACTAAAAAGGTTGATTATCTGGGTAATAAAAAGGAAGCTAAGGTGGATGGGTCTCAAAAGACTAGTAATGTATCACAAGAACCGCTTGTGAGTGTTGTGAAAGAGAAGGTGCAGGCCACGGCTAGTAAGTCTAGTTCTTCTTTTTCGCCGTCTACTTTTTCTACTAAGAGGGTTAACCCATTAACTAAGGTGAGAGAGATTGTTGATTCTGACAGTGATGAAGAAGAGTTTGTGAACACTTTTGATTAGTTAGTGAACCTATTTGGTGGTGGTTACGATCGTGAAGATGATTATGATGACTATGATTATGATGACTATGCGGATCAGGTCTACGATCTTCCAAGGAATTTGGATGCTTTTTATGACATGTATGGTATCAAGCTCCAAGGCCTTGGTAGGAAGTAATTTTATTTTTGTAGGAGTCTAATGTTATCTTTTGAGTAGTGGTATATTTTCTTGTTTAGAGAATAGGATGCATCTTATTATGTAAGCTTTTCCGCCTATGTAACGGGCTAAGATATGGGATTCACCCATATCCTTTGTACTTAAACATTTTTTTGGAATAATATATTTATAGGGTCTTTTGACCTTTTACCCAAAAAAAAGTCTCAGGATGACATCAGACACAGTCGAATTAACAGGTCTGACCCACCAAAATATCAGAGAAAGAGATTTGAAATCATTCCAACTGGGATCTTTTTTACATTCCCACGCAAGCATACTAAATGCAGGCCTTACCCTAAATACCCCACAAGTCACTTGGGAACGCGAGGTCTAGGTCATCATCACAAGGTAACTCATGATTCAGCCTGGAAGACTCAACCTACACACAACCCCAGTTGCACTAGTACAAATATGGCCTTTCGTCACACATGCTCGATTTTGAACTATCACACAGTAACATATTTACGTGACTAAATGTACCAGAATAAAATAAACAACCACACTAGATCCAACTTGTGTGACCATTTCGAAAAATATATGTCACACATTTGAATATTTATGTGACTACAGGTAACTGGAATTTTTTTTGATTATTTAGTCACTTATAATTTCGTACGTGCGACATATACAAATCAGTTTGAAATATTAGTCACACTATATATATATACATATGTGACAAATATATGTCACACAATTGAACAGTGTGACCAAAATCAATAAATAGTCACATAAAGTAATTGTGTATGTGGCTAAATTATATTGTCAAGTTTGTCACACATTATTTAAAAGTGACTGTTATTGTTTGTTGAATATTTAGCCACATATGAATTTGAAATGTGTGACAACTGAAAAGTAAGTTTGAAGCATTAGTCACGATATGCATTTAAAAGTAGCAAATATATGTCACATTCTTGAACAGTGTGACCAAATGTCATATATGGTCACACTAAACCATAGGCATACATGATTAAGTGTAACCAAAATTCGATACATATGGTCACGTAAGTTAATATGTGTGTCTAAAGTTTAGTGTGTGTTTGCTTGCCAAATCCTAATGTGTATAGTCACATTTAATTGTAGCACGATCATGTGACTATAGGCTTTACAATACTCACACCATATCACAAATGTGTATCTAAATTGTGTTTATGCCCACATTATAAGGATATTATATGTGACCAATACCTTCAAAATAGACACATTGTAAAATATTCATGTGACTATTATTTATAGCAAAATGTGAACTCATTTATCGTTAACCTTGCTATCAGTCACATTGAGTGTTTGTGTGACTAAATTCAAGATGTTATATATGGTCACATGAAGTATTTACTTAGGTCACCATAGAGTCATACTTTGTCATGTTTTATTTAAGTGTAGTCACAATTGGACACATATGGTCATACATTTTTTATAACTTATGTAGTTTGAGTCTAATTTGATATTCACTACAACAGATTGCTGAAGAGAAGGATTTTACAAATGATAATCGTGATAAGATTGCTAATGTTTAGTCTAGGCTTTAACTTACTGTCAATCTAAGCATCTGTTGTAGTTCTATTCACTTGAAATGAATATGTAATGGATGGTTAAATGGAATGGAAATTTATATTTGATGATACGAAAAGTGTATCGCTTTTAGGGGGTCATTTAAGCCCTAAGTCGAGATTATTTGATCAAATATTGCCCTAAATCGTTCTTTTTGTCATTTTAGGTACTTTGGAGAAGAAATCTGGAAAAGGAAGCATTTTGGACGTTTTTGGAGCGAAAAGTGAAGAAAACGGCAAAGTCTCCAAATCAAGCTAGAAATAGTACCTGACGGCGTCACGCTTTGGCAAAAAGGTGGATATAAAATTTACACGAGACGCGCCAGAATGATTTTTGGGATTAAAGAGTGACGGCATCACCCTTTGGGACGCCTAGGCCATCACGTGTAATTTA
This sequence comes from Artemisia argyi, assembly GCA_030686995.1. NCBI lineage: Eukaryota > Viridiplantae > Streptophyta > Magnoliopsida > Asterales > Asteraceae > Artemisia > Artemisia argyi. The sequence continues at coordinate 353,423 of JARVZY010001992.1, read as the reverse complement.
CAAGGTGATGGCCCAGAAAACTTATAACGTAACGGTGTCAAGTTTAAACCAGATGGCCATCTAGTGTACGTCTGACACCGTCACGTGTTAATGGAGGCAGGCCATCACGTGTTAACTAGTCACAACTTGCGCGCGCGGTAGCTGTTATTGTTTTGGCCATAACTTTTGCATACGAACTCGGATTTAGGTGTAACAACCCGTAATTTTCCACGTCAACATTTAATTCCAAACCCAAATTTATTACTTTGAAATTTTACAGGAAAACTTTTTACGCAAAACTTTTTTTAGTTAAATCGCATAAGCAAAATACCCTCTTGTGCACTATGACTCCAGACCAAATTTTGGCATACATGTTTTTAGTACATTGACACTACTACAAAGCTCAGTTCATAACAAGTACAAATTTTATTCCATTATAATTACAATTTCATGTTAATTTATTTAATTTAATTAAGTAAATAAAAGCTTTTTATAATTTATATGCATGAAAAATATACTCAATACCTTCGCCAACTTTATACAACCCCTCGTATACTATATATACAGTTAAAATAACTCATTTCCCTCTCTTTATACCCTAAAAATCAGCCATTAGTATTTATTCTTAGAAAAACTACACAAAACAATTTATGACTTATCAATATATATAAATTTGACACAAGATCTTTACAAATCAAGAAAAAGCCAAAGAAAATCAAACTTTGTTGACTTTCCATCAACATCCCACGCCACCCATATCTCAGCTCCCATTCCTTCATAAATTCTTCATGTACTTTTGCTAATCTATCTTACATAGCTACTTTTCTTTTTCTTTTTCTAGCTAGCATCAACCGAACACTCAACCCCTCTAAACCATTTTTTTTTTCTTTCATGGTTTCAACCCAAAACAACCATGAGGCCATGGTTTTGAAAGTTTTATAATACCACAAGTACAATGAACCCATGCCTATTTCCCCTTTTCTTGTCTCCTTGTCGTTCGAAGACCACCAAAGTCACACACAATCTCTTTTGTTTAATAAACAAGGACAAGTGAAAAATTAATTCTATAAACTTGACAAGCAACCCCTCTTGCTTCTTCCCTTCTTATAAGCTGAGCTTCACTTGAGCCAAGGCACACACAAGTCTTTGGCAAACACTCAAGAGACAAGCAAAAACAAGTTAGGAGGTTTGGAAACAAGGAAAAGCATCGGGTTTGCACTTTGAAAACTAATCGGGTTCTAGCTTGGAGTTCTAGATCTATTGTTGGTTCTTTGTCTCGTTCATTTACTCACACTCTTTTCATCTGTAAGCAATCTTGACTCACACCTTTGTTTATACATTTTTTTCATTTGATACAAACTTTATATTTGAAAACTTATGCTCGTTCGACATATTGCATGCTTCGTTAAAACGAATGCAATATTGAAAAACTTGTGTCACTCGACTATTATGAACAAATCATTGTGTTAGTATGCTCATGTGGTGGATTTTGAACGTAAGATAAGGACTTTTGAACGTAAAACAAGCAAATAAGCACTTGGTTGCTTATTCGACTCTTTAGTAAATTTTTTTAAAAGATTTCATACATATCGAACGTATAAACTAAAGAGAGATGAACATATGAAACATGTTAAGTATTGGCTCACTTTTGTAAAATTTCTTATTCGGCTTGTTGGCTTATTTTGATTGTTTATTTTCCGACTTATACTTATTCGGCTTATTCCATTTTGGGTTGTGTTGACGTTATCGGACCAACGGTTGGACCGAGAGAGGGACCCAAGTCGGGTTTTGAGTTTGTTTATTTCTAGTGGATAACTCGAGTGCTTATTTTAAAGGGCATGAACTCCTTTTCTTGCTCACAAAACTGTTTTGGAAACCAACTCAAATCACAAATGTATGCAAGCAAACAAACTCAGTAAGATTATAACTAAATGTAAAATAGTACCAAAGACCCTTAAAGATATTTGAATTGTAAACTATAACAACAAAGTGCTCTTGGCTCATTTGGTTGTTTCGTTTGCCATCACACAACAAACCCAGGTTCGAACCATGCCTTTTACAGGTTTTGGTGATTTTTATTAGTTTTGCTAGAATGCGATTTTTACGACTTCAGCCCCTCAACTTCGAACCCCTTATCACTTTTCTTAAAAACTCTTTATAAATTTGAAAACTTATATTGTTTTTACACTTCAGCCCCTCAAAGATTAACACTTTGACACTGTCCAACAACACTTTTATAAGTTAATAAACTTATATTATTTTTACCACTTTTCGTTAAATAAATATGTTTAACACACATTTTATTTGACGACCACATCCGCATAAACTATAAATAATTTAATTGTCCAAATATATTATTTACCGACTAAATATATATTTTATACCCCGAAACCAAACAAATTTAATGAATACAATTCGACTTGTATTTATTTACTCCTCGATGAAACGTGAGCCAATATTCAAGCCAACTATTATACGAATGTATTCGTATACATTTTTTTTCACACTTAATGCAAGAGCCAATACTTATGAATATTTTCACAACAACATTTTGATATATATATTTTTCAACGAACATTTGAAACTTGTTGAACATTATGAAAGTCCACATAAGCTACGAATAACACAAACACATGAGAAACGATTGAAATTTTGTTTCCACTTTACAACATAAATTTGAACTTAAGAATAAGACTAAAAATCATACCGTACTTATCTAGGTTACGTGTCGGAGCCGTGCACAACCACTACTTGATTTATTCACCCGAAGATACTGAGGTGAGTCATAGCCCCACTTTTACTCGTTTAATTACTTTATAAACTCTTTGGGGTAGATACATGCTCAACTACTTATTTTTACTTTCACAAGTACTCTAAACATTATAGCCCCACTCTTTACTTTACTTTGCTTTACAAACTTGGGGTGAGAAACGTGCAAACACTTTATGAATTCTTGCCTTTATGCAACACACTTTATGAGTTATTGCTTGTATGCGACACACTTTATGAACTCTTGCTTTTATGCAATACACTCTATGAATTATTGCTTTTATGCAAACACTTTTATGGACCACACTGAAACTTATGCTTTATTTAAACTATTACGCGGATTAGCCTAAGCCCTTGAATCCCACTAAGCCCAAACTCATGAACCGTCAATTCCTACTGGGAAGCGCGAATGTTATAAATAGATCTATTGGGGGTGACTCCCCCGTTCGGTTTGACCGGATAGGTAAACGTGAACGTATAACATGTCGAATTACAAGTGTATCGGGATAAACACTTGCCGGGCCTTTATATCTAACATGCTTCTAGAGCATGCACACTGTCGTAGCTTCGGTTGCATGAACTTAGTGCTAGCGTAATAGACTTTTACTTTTATGTGACATTATATTCGTTGTAATGATCACATACTTTGCCTATGGTCCAACTTTATGCTTAACATTTATGATCTACTTTACTGATATTCTTCATGACGCTGTGAGTAAAGCAGTGGTCACTAAAACTGAACTTGATTTGTATGTGAACGGTTATTCACACTCGAAAACCTTGTGGTCCACATTACTACATTTACTTGAAAGTAAACTATATTTCATGACATTGTGAACGACACAATGGTCACAAAACTTTTATCGAACTCACACTTCTTTTATACTAAATTGCTATTTATACAAACCTATGAACTCACCAACCTCGTGTTGACACTTTTTAGCATGTATTTTCAGGTTTAAGGCGATAACTACTATTGAAGGCTTTTGGCAAGGCATGGCATGGTCATAGATGACTCTGATGTATTTGGGACCGCTTAAACTCTTTTATGGGCCTATATTTTTCGCACTATTTCTGGAATGATGTAAACTTAATGTTTTGATTTATGAAATTTTCCTAAACGGTTGAAATAAAACCGTTCTTTGTACCTAGTGTTGTGATACCGATTTCGTAGCACCCCATAACATGTATGCTTCCGCTGGACACGAATTTTAGGGGTGTTACAGATTGGTATCAGAGCCTTGGTTATAGAGAACTAGGTAATTTTAAAACCTAGACTATAACTACTTTTACAAAAACTTAACTCTATGACCGCCACGTGCCTGCCTGCCTGCCAAGTTGATGCCTCATTTGTGATTTTTGTTGCTATTATATTTAATGAGATGTACATTTTGTTATTGGATGAGTATATCCATTTATTTTCACTATATATACTATAAGTATGTTCGACATACTTATGATTACGTATTGTACTTGGCGTAGCGTTACCGCTTTTATCTACGCAATCTCATCGTCCGTCATCGAGTGTGGACACTTGTCTTAGTTTTTTTTCAAAACAACTTTTGAATGTTAGAGACATATTACTAGTGTGACTGAACCGAGTATTTCAAAATTCATTAAACCTCGGTTGAATATAGACTGATCACCTATATTCAACCAGGGACAGTGGGACATAGCCTGATCACCTATGTTCGACTCAGAGGTGAACTTTGCGATACTGGGAGCAGTTATAATAGAATTATGTCCGGTTGATTTTTGATTTTGAGAATGGTTAAGTTTGGCGTGTGTATACGAGCATCGAATATCACGAAAGTTTGCACTTACACACGACACACTGGCATCACAACACCTCACGAACCATAATACTCCTAGCGTAACTATACGTCTTCATGTATATGAAATTCTTGTTTGTCACCGTCCACTGTAGCTCGCATCGGGTCGGGTTAGACCCGATTGGCACCGTTTGAATTCGAGTGTTTGACGTGACCCCTTGAGATCGTAATAATCCCTTTCGAGCTTACTAGAACGGTTGGATTTTATTTTGGCCATGTTCGGAATTGATTTTGGCTATGTTCGAATTCGGATTGATGATTTGTGAATTTTGGACCTCATTGCGGATTTGGATTTGTCTATTTAGCCTTGGTTTGTTGTGATCCTGTTACAGTCACCCCTACCTTAACCTTATGCTTAACCGATGATGTTCAATCGAGGTTGTACTTTCCGCCTCTACCTTACGTTGCTAGTAACAATCAACATCCTCCTTCAAAGTTATACTCTGAACCTGCTAAACTCTACAATCGGAAGAGAAATTTGGGCAAATTTTATGCCTAACGGAAACTTTAAGACCTTAAGGAGTAACTTGAACCGCGTTCCTTGGTACAGACACCAAATCCTTCACTTATCTCTCAGGAATACCAGTAATCCTCGCTACCCTCTTATAAGATACTAAACTATGTCGCTAAGACCATATAAGTTGTTTTCAATTACTCTACAGACCATTTTGCGGTCACCCTACAAATGTTTTACTGTTACTTTATGAAATCAAAATTTCGATCTTACTACTATTTGGCAAACGACATTGTTCCCGTTGTTCTATAAACTGTTTTGCAAGTGATTTTATAAACCTGTTTGCTGTCCTACTACGGCATTATGAAACAAACTACAGTTTTGCTACTATCATACAAATAATAAACTAATTTCTCGTCGTTCTATGAACTGCTTCACAATCCGTTTTATAAACTATTTTGCAATCACCCTATGAACTATTTACTCATTTTGAAGTGTTAAAAATTTCAAGTCAAACTTCATCAAATTTTTGCATAACAAGGAGTAATTAGACGATAACTTTCGTGAAAACATCTTATCCACACCATGTTTAAAGACCGTTCTTACTGAAATTACGAGTATTTTGAAGTCGCACCAGTTTACCTAACTGCAAATTTTCAGCAAAGAATTTTGTATCTCTCTAACATACAAAGTGGAGCCTTTACCACCTGGTAAGACTCAAATCGGTGGTGAGTACCAACCCCTATCCCTATCGACAAGTTCGTAGGAACTCGCAAAAAGGTCCTGAATTCACGTGGGGAAATGTGAGGATGAATTTTCGTGCGTATATACTCATCTCTTTTTGACCATAACGGATAACTAAAATTGAATCGCGAGGACGCGATTCCGTTTAAGGAGGTGAGACTGTAACAACCCGTAATTTTCCACGTCAACATTTAATTCCAAACCCAAATTTATTACTTTGAAATTTTACAGGAAAACTTTTTACGCAAAACTTTTTTTAGTTAAATCGCATAAGCAAAATACCCTCTTGTGCACTATGACTCCAGACCAAATTTTGGCATACATGTTTTTAGTACATTGACACTACTACAAAGCTCAGTTCATAACAAGTACAAATTTTATTCCATTATAATTACAATTTCATGTTAATTTATTTAATTTAATTAAGTAAATAAAAGCTTTTTATAATTTATATGCATGAAAAATATACTCAATACCTTCGCCAACTTTATACAACCCCTCGTATACTATATATACAGTTAAAATAACTCATTTCCCTCTCTTTATACCCTAAAAATCAGCCATTAGTATTTATTCTTAGAAAAACTACACAAAACAATTTATGACTTATCAATATATATAAATTTGACACAAGATCTTTACAAATCAAGAAAAAGCCAAAGAAAATCAAACTTTGTTGACTTTCCATCAACATCCCACGCCACCCATATCTCAGCTCCCATTCCTTCATAAATTCTTCATGTACTTTTGCTAATCTATCTTACATAGCTACTTTTCTTTTTCTTTTTCTAGCTAGCATCAACCGAACACTCAACCCCTCTAAACCATTTTTTTTTTCTTTCATGGTTTCAACCCAAAACAACCATGAGGCCATGGTTTTGAAAGTTTTATAATACCACAAGTACAATGAACCCATGCCTATTTCCCCTTTTCTTGTCTCCTTGTCGTTCGAAGACCACCAAAGTCACACACAATCTCTTTTGTTTAATAAACAAGGACAAGTGAAAAATTAATTCTATAAACTTGACAAGCAACCCCTCTTGCTTCTTCCCTTCTTATAAGCTGAGCTTCACTTGAGCCAAGGCACACACAAGTCTTTGGCAAACACTCAAGAGACAAGCAAAAACAAGTTAGGAGGTTTGGAAACAAGGAAAAGCATCGGGTTTGCACTTTGAAAACTAATCGGGTTCTAGCTTGGAGTTCTAGATCTATTGTTGGTTCTTTGTCTCGTTCATTTACTCACACTCTTTTCATCTGTAAGCAATCTTGACTCACACCTTTGTTTATACATTTTTTTCATTTGATACAAACTTTATATTTGAAAACTTATGCTCGTTCGACATATTGCATGCTTCGTTAAAACGAATGCAATATTGAAAAACTTGTGTCACTCGACTATTATGAACAAATCATTGTGTTAGTATGCTCATGTGGTGGATTTTGAACGTAAGATAAGGACTTTTGAACGTAAAACAAGCAAATAAGCACTTGGTTGCTTATTCGACTCTTTAGTAAATTTTTTTAAAAGATTTCATACATATCGAACGTATAAACTAAAGAGAGATGAACATATGAAACATGTTAAGTATTGGCTCACTTTTGTAAAATTTCTTATTCGGCTTGTTGGCTTATTTTGATTGTTTATTTTCCGACTTATACTTATTCGGCTTATTCCATTTTGGGTTGTGTTGACGTTATCGGACCAACGGTTGGACCGAGAGAGGGACCCAAGTCGGGTTTTGAGTTTGTTTATTTCTAGTGGATAACTCGAGTGCTTATTTTAAAGGGCATGAACTCCTTTTCTTGCTCACAAAACTGTTTTGGAAACCAACTCAAATCACAAATGTATGCAAGCAAACAAACTCAGTAAGATTATAACTAAATGTAAAATAGTACCAAAGACCCTTAAAGATATTTGAATTGTAAACTATAACAACAAAGTGCTCTTGGCTCATTTGGTTGTTTCGTTTGCCATCACACAACAAACCCAGGTTCGAACCATGCCTTTTACAGGTTTTGGTGATTTTTATTAGTTTTGCTAGAATGCGATTTTTACGACTTCAGCCCCTCAACTTCGAACCCCTTATCACTTTTCTTAAAAACTCTTTATAAATTTGAAAACTTATATTGTTTTTACACTTCAGCCCCTCAAAGATTAACACTTTGACACTGTCCAACAACACTTTTATAAGTTAATAAACTTATATTATTTTTACCACTTTTCGTTAAATAAATATGTTTAACACATATTTTATTTGACGACCACATCCGCATAAACTATAAATAATTTAATTGTCCAAATATATTATTTACCGACTAAATATATATTTTATACCCCGAAACCAAACAAATTTAATGAATACAATTCGACTTGTATTTATTTACTCCTCGATGAAACGTGAGCCAATATTCAAGCCAACTATTATACGAATGTATTCGTATACATTTTTTTTCACACTTAATGCAAGAGCCAATACTTATGAATATTTTCACAACAACATTTTGATATATATATTTTTCAACGAACATTTGAAACTTGTTGAACATTATGAAAGTCCACATAAGCTACGAATAACACAAACACATGAGAAACGATTGAAATTTTGTTTCCACTTTACAACATAAATTTGAACTTAAGAATAAGACTAAAAATCATACCGTACTTATCTAGGTTACGTGTCGGAGCCGTGCACAACCACTACTTGATTTATTCACCCGAAGATACTGAGGTGAGTCATAGCCCCACTTTTACTCGTTTAATTACTTTATAAACTCTTTGGGGTAGATACATGCTCAACTACTTATTTTTACTTTCACAAGTACTCTAAACATTATAGCCCCACTCTTTACTTTACTTTGCTTTACAAACTTGGGGTGAGAAACGTGCAAACACTTTATGAATTCTTGCCTTTATGCAACACACTTTATGAGTTATTGCTTGTATGCGACACACTTTATGAACTCTTGCTTTTATGCAATACACTCTATGAATTATTGCTTTTATGCAAACACTTTTATGGACCACACTGAAACTTATGCTTTATTTAAACTATTACGCGGATTAGCCTAAGCCCTTGAATCCCACTAAGCCCAAACTCATGAACCGTCAATTCCTACTGGGAAGCGCGAATGTTATAAATAGATCTATTGGGGGTGACTCCCCCGTTCGGTTTGACCGGATAGGTAAACGTGAACGTATAACATGTCGAATTACAAGTGTATCGGGATAAACACTTGCCGGGCCTTTATATCTAACATGCTTCTAGAGCATGCACACTGTCGTAGCTTCGGTTGCATGAACTTAGTGCTAGCGTAATAGACTTTTACTTTTATGTGACATTATATTCGTTGTAATGATCACATACTTTGCCTATGGTCCAACTTTATGCTTAACATTTATGATCTACTTTACTGATATTCTTCATGACGCTGTGAGTAAAGCAGTGGTCACTAAAACTGAACTTGATTTGTATGTGAACGGTTATTCACACTCGAAAACCTTGTGGTCCACATTACTACATTTACTTGAAAGTAAACTATATTTCATGACATTGTGAACGACACAATGGTCACAAAACTTTTATCGAACTCACACTTCTTTTATACTAAATTGCTATTTATACAAACCTATGAACTCACCAACCTCGTGTTGACACTTTTTAGCATGTATTTTCAGGTTTAAGGCGATAACTACTATTGAAGGCTTTTGGCAAGGCATGGCATGGTCATAGATGACTCTGATGTATTTGGGACCGCTTAAACTCTTTTATGGGCCTATATTTTTCGCACTATTTCTGGAATGATGTAAACTTAATGTTTTGATTTATGAAATTTTCCTAAACGGTTGAAATAAAACCGTTCTTTGTACCTAGTGTTGTGATACCGATTTCGTAGCACCCCATAACATGTATGCTTCCGCTGGACACGAATTTTAGGGGTGTTACATTAGGTGATTCAAAAGCCCATGCGAAGAGGACGAAGAGATCTAAAATTTGGTAAAGAAAGTTTGGTCTTGACGCCGTCAAGACGGGCTGGGCAGAAAAGTGCCAATAAATATAACCTTATAAACTGTTCTTCACTTTATACATTACGCTGGTTTTTTTACTGTTGTGATTGCCATTTAATCAGTATTCTTTTGATTGCCATATCTATTAAGGAACCATTTTCAACTGCTGCTCATATTTATGTTAATGTTGCTCAACTGTAGTTAGTGCTGCTCATGAACTTCAATTAAAAATATGCAGAGTGTTTACTACTGCTAGTACATAGTTAATACTGCCAGTACACAGTTAATGCTGTTAGTACCTATAGTTTTGTATAATCTGGAATCCATTAAAAGAGTATTTGCAAGAATTAACTAAACAATTAATAGATAAACTGAAATCCTTTAAAAGAGTATTTGCAGCAAACAAAAGTTTAAATAGGTTCTGCATACAAACATAAATCACTTAATTTCTTTAAACAGTATGCAATTTTGATAGAAATCTAATTCACTACCATAACATTCAAAATTCAATGAATAACATGTATTCCAATATTTTAAGCCAATACAGTAACATCTTTCAAATATTATAAATCATATCCAAAAAATACACAATTAAGGTTGCAATTCAAGTAGCTATGCCAATATAGCATCTAAAGTACAATGTATCAAACTTTCAAGTTTTGAGGAGAAAAGTGACCCACTTCTTGTGTTTTTATCCTTGCCAAATTATCATATATATAGGTTGCACATAAAGCATCACTCGTAATTAGAACAAGTTAAATATATAATAGTTTTGATACCGAAGGAAAAGCGTCGACTGTTAATGAAGCATCCCCGACTACATTAACCATTTAAGAATTGACTTCAAGTAAAAAAAAATACTCAAGCATTTAATTAAGCACTTTAGAACTAAGTAACCTACCTGTCCAAGAAGTAGCTACGCCAAAACACAAATGATGAACCTTCTTCGTAGCAACAGTTTCATATATTGGAGAGCATTTCGTCTATAAAAGAAACAACTATTAAGTAGTTAGCATTCATCATGTAAAATCCTAACTTTACACATAGGATCCCCGCTCTACAAATATTACTTCTTAATTTCCCTATGAGTATTCTAATATATAGCAATGTATGTTCACTGATCATGGAAACTACGCTTAATGTTGAAGTTTAGCGATCATTATTATAATTAAAACTTACATTAGTTTTCAGTAATCTCAAAGAGCATGATATCACCTCTGCTGACTTTTGTCCTTTGTCCTGTTTATATGTGCATTCAATTTGTTACTGAAAATTTGATATAGTGATAAGTTTGTTAACTGAGTTCAACACAGAGCCTTGTTAGTACTTTACACTCAATAGCTAGGGATATTTTATAAAGTTGTTAGCAATGTTAGTAGTCCGACTATCAGAAGCAATAAAGAACTAAGGGTTCTCTCAGGAAATTAAACGGCCTCACAAAAAGCGTTAATCAACCTCTGTGCAAAAAATGGTATTTTTCAACTGGACCAAACTAGTAGATAAGTATAAGTGTTCACTTGTGTAAAGGATCAGCACAAAAACTAGTTTTGCATACATCATGCCATATATATTTTTTTTCACTTAAACTAGATAAAGTATAACCTTTATGCAAGAAATTGTATCACTTATTTTTTCCTATGATTTTAAAGTATATGCATATACGTCTTTTTCATGTCAATTTTTGTTAATGAAGTTACATATTTTTTGTAGCAAGAATTATCTTACTTGTTAAAGAGCCATTCCATTGCTCAAATTTATACTTAGATAATCTCCTAGAATTGAAGTTGTGACTGTATCTACCCCAGTTGCAAGGACCCCATTTGGATTAACTGCCTGATTTTCAAAACACCCAACTCCAAAGAGAGCAACAATACTAGCATTTAAAACAGATAAAACCAAGAATACGGCTTTAGTTTTACCCACAAATTCAACAAAGTTATCTGTCGATACATAATCAATGATTTTAAGATAACAAGCGCATGAAAAAACAACTAAATCTTACAATCTTTGAACAATTACAGCTACATAATTTAATATTTCTTGTTGATATGCTTCTACAATTCAGTCCTCATATATAAATGCAAGTCTATAAAACCAAAAGTGATACAAGAAACTCACACACCAATTCATTAAGATATTTCCAATTATTACGATCTCAAACATGCAATGAAACAACTTCAATTCATTACTATAGACTACCAAATAAGCAAGTAAATCACTAGCTCTATTACAGTCAATATCATCACTAGTGAACAGCTAAAAAATGATTACTAAGGGGGTGTTTGTTTTAGCTTATATAGTGGGCTTATTAGCTTATATGACTTATATAAGCCCAAACTAAATTTTTGGCTAAGTTTATATGAGTGGCTTATGAGCTTATATGTGGGTGTTTTGATAAGCCACAAAAGTGTGGCTTTTTTTTGAAGGTTTGGGCTTATATACCACACTTTATTATAAATTACAACTTTACCCTAATAATCTAAAGTTCAATTTTTTTTCTTTATAAACCTGCTACTGTTCGCCTACATTATACTCCATCATCACGTATTCATCTTTATAACAAATTCGTTCATTTTCTTTTCTTTAACATAAGATGATTAGTATTTGTTCTTTTTATTTTTTTAATAAACAAATTTGTTCTTTTTCTATTCTTTTCTACTACAATCGATCAACTGTTATTTTCCTTGGTGATCTTTAGTGTTGTAATCCCCTTGGTGATCTATAATACAATCGATCAACTAGTATTTGATTATTGAAATATTATAGGCACATAAGTATAACTACTTTGAATATGATACGACTGAAAATATACTTCACATGACAAACGAGTATCTAAAAAACCAAAAGTTACTTTCCACACAATTTATATTTCATGCGATCTCTCTTATCCTTCCTTGACGGCATCGTCTGAAAGTAAATCACTTATTCTTTAAACTATTACATATTTTCTTATTGCCCTAATTTGATTAATAAGCTTGGAGATATAACCAAAAGTTTAGGGCATCTACTTATCATTTACTCAATTTTATCAATTACTTACACAAATCGTATAGAATCCAATAGAATTAATCAACGAAGAAACAACTAGGGTTTCAATATTTTGAAAATTATTATAAGCCTATATCTCCATCAAGTTTAATCAAAAAATAATGATTAGATAGTTAGTAAAGGAATGTGAAAGAGGCTTTTACCTTGTTTTTGTGAGAAGTTGGTGCCTGGTTGTAACTGTGTCGAGAGATAATAGGAGGGGAAAAGCAAATCTGGTAAAAATGTTGAGAGGGGAATAGCAATAGTTTTGCTTTGGGCTTAACAAAGGGCGGGATGTACACAAAAATAAAAAATTAGGCGGAAAAGAGGGAGGGAAAGTGCTAAATATGTTTTGTTTCATCAAAAGAATTTTTTGTCGTAGAGCATTGGTCCAAATCGAACCGAACCAAAACTGAAAGATATTAGTATATATAACTAAAACTGAACTGAATATGGTCAGTTCGGCTCGGTTTTGTGTCGGTTTGGTTGGTTTGGTTCGATTTACATGGTTAGGTGTGTTTTTCTTGGTTTTTGGTCGAACTGAACCGAAACCGGATTGAATATGGTCGGTTCAGTCCGGTTTGGCTCGATTTTCCGATTCAGTTCAGTTTTCGGTCCAATATGCTCAGCCCTAGTTTTACAAACACTTAATTTATGTAAAATAGTAATGATATATTGATCAAATTTTTAATGATTAAAATTTTACTAATTAAGTCTGAGATTTATAATGCGTAAGTCAATATAAATTTTAAATCACATGTGAAGTTTTCTTTATTAGATTTAAGACGTAATCGAGTCAATTACAATACAAAATTTCACATACTTTTTTTTATGGTAACGTGTTACGGTGCCTGGCATTTTTTGGTCAACTAGCTCACGCAAAATTGAGTTTAGATGGTCACACAAACTTAAGTCATGTAAAGATTTTTTATTTGTAAAAGTTTGTGTAGTCGTTGTATGTTTGTATTCCCCAAACGTTGTACGAACTTGGCAAGCTTGACTTGACTATAGAATTGAAATATCAAAACTTCAGTTGACTACGAAATTCAATGATCAAAGCTTCACTTAAGTTCAACCGAGCTTTCACTTTCATGCTTGAAGTTGAGTTCAATGAGTCAAATGACACTTTCAACCTAATTGGTTCGAAGAGTAGTGTAGGTTTTAAAATACTGTAAAAAAAAACTAGAAACAAAAAGTTAGTATAAATCTATGTAAAACTTTTGAGTTTTTTAAAATACGATAATAATGAAGGTACTAAATTCCTGATCGACTTCGTTATACTTATCTTTGTAATTCTTGGGAGACAACAGACAATTTTTTATCTTTCTGGTATTTCACATAAAATTGTCAAAATCGGTCGAAAACTAGCAAAATCGGTCAAAATCGATTAAAAACGGTAAAAAAGGGATGAAAAACGTTACAAACGGATGAAAACGTAAAAAAAAATAAAAATAAGTAAAAAAAAATGTATAAAAATATTGTATAGTATTTGTCTTAGTTTACAAAACCTAATGCACATGACCCATGACCCATGTGAATTAGCCATTATCACCGGTCATGCATGGGTTCCATTACACTATAAGCCACTACAACCCAATGCACATGACCAATGACTCATGTTAATTACCCATTGTCGATCACGAGTCATGTATTGGTCGATAACATGACACTATAAGCCAGTACAACCCAATGCACATGACTCATTACCCATGTTAATTACCCATTACCAACAGTCATTGATGTATCGTAACATGACACAACAAGCAACTGTAACCCAATGCATATGACCTATATGATTTCAAATACCCATTCATGAATGTGACTAGTAATAACCTAATGCACATGGCCCATGACCCACGTGAATTAGTCATTATCACCGGTCATGCATTGGTTGCACCGGCTTGGTAGGTATATAGTTATAGTGTGAAGGTTATATGAATTGTATTTGAAGTTATTAAAGGCGGTTATGCATGGGTTGCAGCGGCTTGGTAGGTGTATGCTGTTTGTCACATACACTAAGAAGCAAGTATCTAGGGATCTCCTAATCATGTTATCCGGGATCGAGAAATTTTGAACTCGACTTCAACTTGACTCGAAAAGCTCGATTTATTTGTAAAGATGTGCTTTCTTAATCAAATTAAAATTAAAATATAACCTAAGAATCGATTTTGGTTCGACTTCAACTCGAAAAGCTCGATACATTCATAAATAAGTATTTACACTTAGTACACTTACATACAAAATATATAAAAAAAAACATATGCTATATCACTTACAAGCTCGAAAACTCAACAATAACTCGAGTCGAACTTATATAAGGTTGAGATCAACTCATTAAACATTTCGAGTTCATTTGATAGGCTTGAGCTCGCTCAAAGCTCGATAAGAATGAGCTGGAACGAACTCTAGTCACCCGACAAAAGCTTAAATCATTTACAACTTATCCTTACCTATTTTACTTCAAAAAAATAAATAAATAAATAAAATAAAACAGAACTTTTCCCCAAAATTTCAATCTCCTGAACAAGATCCCGCCCCCTTTCCCCCAAAATCAAAACCGTAACACTTTACATCCATTCATTATCAAAAACAGATAGTCAGATCTATCTTCTCACTCTAACAATTCATCTCTTCTCCTTCTCTCTAGAACCGACTCACACCACCGCCACACTTCACCGTCTTATCTCGTCGTCACTCCACCAACCATCGCTCCTCCACTCCATCACCATCATCAAGACAAGGGAGGCAAGGGGTGAGTTTGTTTGCTTCAATTGTCTGGTTCGAGATAACCACCATATCCACCACCATCACAATCGAGCCACCATCACATTCATCTCACCTATCCTACTCTCATCATGAGTATCCTCAAAAAAATATTTAATTTATATTTTCTTAAATGTGTAATGAAATATAAAATGATTTATATTGATTTTCATGGATTAAAACTAGCCTAAAACATGTTTTTGATTATAAATTCATGTGGTGGTAATCGTATATGTTGTATGATTTAATTATTTTGCAAATGGGTCGGGTCAAGAAACCAGTATGGGTTTGGGTCGAGCCCGTTTGGTCCCGGTTTTGGATTGGATTTGCTTATTGTCTACGCATATGGCTCATTTGGTTCTTAATAAGCTGAGCTTATTTGAGTCTGATTTTGGGATTGTGTTTGGTTTTGGTTTACAAGAAAAGCCGAGAGGGTGTTGTTTATTCTTTTTTTTTAGTTCACGGTAAAAACAACAAAGAGAGTGTATGTTTGTTCTTGGCTCTAACCACCCAAGGGGTGCGTCTGGCTTGTGTCTCAGTTCGGTAAAGCCACCAACCCAACGAGGGTGTTTGGTATAGCTTATTTTGCTTGTGTCTCGGCTCGGTACAGCCACCACCCAAGGGGAGTGATGTGTAAGGAATGCTTTAAATTTATAATACTAGTTTCACCGATTTTAATAAACCAAACACACGGGTAAAGTATAACCCCCGTTGGTAGTATTAGATTAAGGCAAGACCAGGTCGTATCCACAGGGACTTAGTTCGTTCGGATTAAGTATAAATAATTAGTAAAACAAGACAAGTAATGATTATGGCAATATAAGGTATTCAAATATTAAAACAAATGATTGCTTGGATAGCTTAGATAATCAAGTAACAATGCTTATGTTTGATCTCAGTTTGATAAAGGAGCACAACTTATAAGAAAGCTATTTTCGTCAAAAGAGCAATTTCATAACTCGTAGGTTCAATTCAAGATTCATATCTACCCATTAAGTGATTTCTCTCGAAATAGTATTTCATATCAAGTCTAGATTATTATTGATTCTTCTAAGTGGATTTCTCCTTTCAAAGACTAGAAACGCAGACAAGTTCCTAGAATTGCGTTTAACAAGTTGGTTCTTTTGACCTATCCCAACATATTATATTCAACCAGTTTCAACAAATAAACATAATAAGACAAGAGACGAAATAGTTCACAATATAAACTTGAAATTGGTATAGATCAAAACATAATCATAAGTCACTTTATTATATTCACATATCCAAGCAATCACAAGAGGTTTAGCCTCTCATGGCTAATGATTTCATAACAACAGAGGTGAGTAAATAGTAAACAAGTGACATACATATTGGATTGATCAAATGATTACACAAGTGTCACAAGTAACCAAGAATTCGACACCAACAAGTATATAACACCCCTTGTTCTGATTCGTTCACCCCTGCAAATGGCTATGGATCACGTATTACTTCCGACCTTAACTTAGTGGAAATTGGTTATATAGTGGAGAATTCAAATGCTTGCAAATGAGCTCTATTTATAGGCATTCTGATAGGCGAAGTACGGCGCACTTGCTTTGTGAGTGCGGCGCACTTTCTTATTTTCTTGGCGCCAAAGTTTCATAAATGCAGAGGAAGTATGGCGCACTTTATTTGTAAGACCGGCGCACTTTTATTAGATATTATATATTGACTTCCTTTGACCGAGAGGTAAGTGCGGCGCACATGACTGGAAAACCGGCGCACTTAGCTTGCATGAAAAGCTAATCATGGAAGACTTCTTATTTATTTACTTCAAGTGGCGAAATAGTAGGTTTTAAGATGTATCATGCTCAGATCATCCGAGAGTGAACCTGCATTCATTTTATGCTATTAAGTACCAAAAGTTCACATCAAATGATCATAAAACATATAATATAATGCTTAAAGAATATGTATAATTAGAGCGTTATCAAATACCTCCACACTTAGCTATTGCTTGCCCTCAAGCAATCAAGCGAGAAAATTCAATTGGTTTTGTGATCATGGAGATATATTATCAGATTTATTATTTTGCTAGAAAGGCATTGACACATAACTAAAAACACCTCACGAAGGATTAGTTTAAATGATTCACACAATTCACTCAAATAGGGTTAAGTTCACTCAATATTTGCACAGACATGACTAAATAGCTACCATAGGCTTGTACAAATCACAAAGACAACTCCGACAAGGCGTAAGTACCAGACAATGATATGAATGAGGAATTTTTCGGGTTGGCTTAGAGATTAAGGGTATGAGCAAGGTATGGATAATTTTTCTTGTTGCTTCTTGTAGGATTTGTAGAAGAATATACTACTAAGCAGCTACTGATCATCAATATACAAAGATCTTTTATACTTTCTATTTTTCATTCCAACATAACTTTTTTTTTCTTTCTCTACATTTCTCATAACTTTTTTTTCTTTCATAATTTTCTCATTTCGCAATGATAATCAATCAATCTTCATTCATATTGAGCGTAAGTAATTTGGTTTAAAAATAAGGAAAAGGCTTAGGCTCAGCATGTTGTTCTAAGTGGCAATAGCACTAAAAATGAGCGCTAGAAGGTTAATTTCTTGAATATACTAGTGACCAGTGTAGTCAACTAGATTATGATTTCATAGGATGGCATTTTGGTGTAAATCCTAAATTTGCCTCAATATCATATAAAATTATCTATAAAGCATAAAAAAATATGCAATCTCACTGCGGTATTTGTTATTGATGTATAAGTGCAAGTTCTAGAGTTAATTTAAATCGTCGGCTCACTCATATGTTTTGGAGAAAGTGTAGCAGATATACACTTATAAAGGCTTATAATTATCTCACATTTGTGGTGAATGAAATTGTGTCTAGCTATAGTGTCAATCCAAGTGGATTTACCTTAATAACTTGTAAAAACATATAATTTTTAAGTTTTTAGTAGGGAGCAATGGTTTAGTCATATAATCGGTTTTGTGAAATAAATATTTTTACTATTTGACTCCCCCCTTACTCAAGTTGAACATTGTCCTCAATGTTTATAACTGGATACAAAAATAGGAAAAATATTAGTAGAAAAAGAGAGTAACTTCCCAGGCCATATGAGAAAGCATGAAGAGTTGTGCTTCCCAAAAGCGGTCTTCATAATAATCTGCAAAAAATAAAAACAAACACATAAAAATGGAAAATATTCTTGGGTTTTTGGGTTTTATATATTTTTGTATATTTTTGCTTTTTACCTCCATACTTAAGATTTACCATGTGGTTTAATCAAAGTGTTAATTAAATAAGTGAAAAAGAAATTAAACAAAATGAAACGGGTTGCCTCCCGCCAAGCGCTAATTTCAGAGTCTATAGCTCGACTCATGTGATTAGGATGATTTAGTCATTTGGGAAGAAGGGTGTTGATTCTTCCCTTCTATCATTGCAACTTTCTTCCTCATGGTATAATTTAAGCCTGTGACCATTAACTATAAAGCTTTTATCGTCAAGTCCGTATAGTTCAACATATCCGGATGGATATTGCTGTTTAACAATATAAGGTCCAATCCAACGGCTTGTAAGTTTTGGTTGTTTGATTTTGAACTTTGACTGGAAAAGGAGGACTTTATTTCCTTTCTTAAATTCTTTTCTCATTTTTAATTTTCTATCATGCCAAACTTTAGTTTTTTCTTTATAAAGACGAGAGTTTTCATAAGCATAAAAGTGTAGTTCGTCTAATTCATGAAGTTGAAACATTCGTTTTTCACCTGCTACAATTAAATCTAGGTTACAATTTTTAAGTGCCCAATATGCACGGTGTTCTAATTCAAATGGGAGGTGGCATACTTTACCATATATTAGTTTGTATGGTGTTGTTCCAGTTGGAGTTTTATAAGCAGTCCTAAAGGCCCATAGAGCATCATCTAATTTTCTTGACCAAACAGCGGGATTTTCTTTAACTGTTTTTTCAAGTATTCTTTTAAGAGCTCTATTAGTATTTTCAACTTGACCACTAGTTTGAGGGTGATATGATGTAAAGAATCGATGGTTAACTCCATATCTTTTCATAGCTTTTTCCATTAATTTGTTGCAAAAATGAGTGCCTCTGTCACTAATTAGAGCTTTTGGTATTCCAAAATGACAGAATAGTTTTTTAAGAAATGTTATAACAACTTTGGTATCATTTGTTTGAAGAGCTTGGGCTTCTGCCCATTTTGAGACATAGGCGACAGCGACTAGGATGTATTCGAATTTTGATGATTTAGGAAAGGGTCCCATAAAGTCTATACCCCAGATGTCAAAAATTTCGCAAACTTAAATGTAATTCATGGGCATTTCATCATTTTTAGAAATGTTTCCAGTTTTCTGACATGCTTCGCAAAGGCGAACTAGAGTATGTGCGTATTTCAGAATTGTTGGCCAATAGAATCCAGATTCAAATACTTTTTTAGTAGTAACGGTAGCACCATAATGTCCACCGGTAGGTCCATAGTGACATTTATCAAGAATAGCACGAGTTTCAGGTCCAGAGACACATCTACGGATTATTCCATCAGGACATATTTTGAATAAGTATGGTTCATCCCAAAAATATTTCTTTACGTCTGAGAAGAATTTTCTTTTCTCTTGGTGAGTCATTCCCTTTCGTAATATATCCCCCGCCAGATAGTTTGCAAGGTCTGAGAACCAAGGCATGTCTGGAGAACTAATTGCATTATGAGTTTCATCGGGAAAATTATCATCTATTTCTTGGTCTTCATTTTTTAAACGAGACAAATGATCGGCGGCTACGTTTTCAACATCTTTTTTGTCTTTGATTTCTATATCAAATTATTGTAAAAGCAAAACCCAACAAATGAGACGTGGTTTAGCATCTTGCTTTTTAAATAGATATTTGAGAGCGGAATGATCTGTGTAGACCACAGTTTTAGATAGAACTAGATATGCGCGGAATTTATCGAATGCAAATACAACAGCCATGAGTTCTTTTTCAGTAACCGTATAGTTCTGTTGAGCAGCGTTGAGCGTTTCACTAGCAAAGTAAATAGGGTGGAAATGTCTACCATCTTTTTGTAGAAGATCGTTGAAGCTCATCTAGGATTAGTAATGTTAATAAGCACAGCGGAATAAGAACAAGAACATTACTAATAAGGTTTTCTTTATTGAATATAAAAACTACTACTACTAATACTATTAACGCTCTATGCGTTTCTAGACTCTCATTGGAGAGACTAGCTATGAAAAGATGATTGTAACCTAGACGCCTACTCTCTTTATATAATAGATGGAGGTTACAAGAAACCCTAATATTAGCTTACTAATAAAGCTAACTAATTATTACGTATTAGGTCCTCAATTTTTCTTCTTTCTTCATTCTTGCTTGTGGGTTTTGTAATCTTCAAATCTTCAAATCTATAATTCCCAACAATCTTCCCCTATTTGATATTACAAAACAATCTGCATGAAAAAACAATGCTAAAACATGTCATCACAAATAATAAGATGCACATCATAACACTCCCCCTCAAGTGATGCATGTAGATGGATAAGTATTTTTGAACAATAAGCTTCCCCTTAAAAATATACTAACCATCTCATGAATCTCGAACTCAGTAGCATGAAACATTTCTTCCTTCAGTGAGAAAAAGACATCATAAAATATCTTTGGATAATTCTTGTAGTCAATATATGCATGGCGATTACATGCAATGGCCGATAGTCTCAGTGAGCACAGACGGATCAACCAGAAACCACTCAATGCTTATGATTATCTAATTTTGTGTAATCATATCATGAACTGTATGGTTGCATATGCCCCCCAAAATATTTGTAAAGCGCGTGTAACTGTTCCAGTCAAGAATCATACCACGAACTGAATCTCCAAAACGAACCATACACATCTTCATTGTTCAAGATCCAAGGGCGTCTTCGGACCTGGAATTAAATATCAACCAGCAAAAACAAAATAATAACTCCTTTTATTATTATTTTTTTAACGAACAGCAGTAACGAGCAGCAGAAACAAAATATCGCAGCAGCAGAATCCGAGCAGCAGTAATCGATCAGCAGGAACCGACCAGTAGGAACCAAATGTTATCAGCAGCAGAAACAAGATAACTGGCAGTAGGAACAAAACTTAACAGCAGCATGAATATTGTCAAACAGCAGAAGTAGGTTTGATTAATAGCATACACCTGCTCGGTCCTACGCATCATGAAAATGACAACACATCATTGAATCACAAGGTACCAATCACTTTGCACAACAAGCCAACCCTTATCACATGATTTAAACGACAGTGACAACCCCTCATCAACATAGAATACCACCGAACCATTATCATAAAAGTACTCATTGATTTTGGACCACGAGCAATATATAAACTGAAGTAGCAGTATAAATATGAGAAGTCGAATTCAACAGTAACTCTACTTCCCCTTGAAGTAGCCTCAGTTTGAATGTACCCTAGAAAGCGTAACCAGACTCATACAGATCTAATACCCTCAAGCCTTCCACCAGTAACACCATTTAATCAAAACATGAGCAGTAAAGGTATTAAAAAGCAGTAAGCGTATCTCCGGTTTCACATATCTGACTTTGACCCATGATCATGATTAACCAATAGAATTAAAGTAATACAAATCATGACAAGTCTTGGACAAATTCACCTCAACCGACCCATGTGAACAACCCTCGTGACCCATCGATTGACCAATCAGAGTGATTGACCAATGAGAGTAAACAAAAACATTCAACAGCAACAACTTTTTTTGTAAAGATAAATAAACAATTAGTACTAGGCCTCTTTGTAGAAAGTGACACATCATGTAGAAATCTTGCTGCACTTTGAGAAAATTAATATTGCATCACCAATTATACAAACATCTGATATCGATAGCTCATAATAAACCTTTTGAGTGTGTTCCATACTTCCATAATATATTAGTACCGACCCACTATCTTGAATAGACCAAGTCAGCAGCATCAGTATGTCATCCCCATGCAAACGTCAGCAGTAATAAAAACTAGTAACCCATTCGACCAAAAAATTAATTCTAGTAGCATAATAAAAGCGACAAATCCATATATCAATTACCCACATTCCTTGACCAATCACAAAGTCTCTAACAAATAAAATAATCATCGATCAATTAATGTGGAGTACGAGGTTTTGAAGGAATCAACCAATCAATTTATCCCTAACTTTAATACTCGTGAAATCCATGAGCACCAAACGACAAACCAATCAGCCCATTCCTAAATTTAATATTAATTCACTTGACTCATGATTGATCAATAATTAGTCATACAAGGGTAGGAATAAATTCACATTCATCACGCCATTAATAACCAACGACAAACCCTTAATTAATAGTACCTCCAATTCACAATATATCACAACAGCAACAAACGAAACCTTTAAAAATAATAATAACGATTACCTTAATGATAGCTGCTGTTTCACATCTGCTCTTTTTAAACCAGATCTGCTCTCCTTCGAAACTGCTTTTTATTGACAATGAAAACCTTATAAACCCTAGATATCGAGCCCCCTGTGCTCTGATACCAATTGTAGAAGATCGTTGAAGCTCATCTAGGATTAGTAATGTTAATAAGCACATCGGAATAAGAACAAGAACATTACTAATAAGGTTTTCTTTATTGAATATAAAAACTACTACTACTACTAATACTAGTAACGCTCTATGCGTTTCTAGACTCTCATTGGAGAGACTAGCTATGAAAGGATGATTGTAACCTAGACGCCTACCCTCTTTATATAATAGAGAGAGGTTACAAGAAACCCTAATATTAGCTTACTAATAAAGCTAACTAATTATTACATATTAGGCCCTCATTGTTTCTTCTTTCTTCATTCTTGCTTGTGGGTTTTGTAATCTTCAAATCTTCAAATCTATAATTCCCAACACTTTTTGTCCTAAAACAACTCCGACTGCAAAATCGCTTGCATCGCACATTAATTCAAATGGTAAATTCCAATTTGGACTTATTATAATTGGTGTACATGTGAGTTTTTCTTTAAGAGCTTCGAAAGCTTTTTTACATTCGTCATCAAATTCAAAGGTAACGCCCTTTTCTAGAAGTTTAGTTAAAGGTCGAGTGATTTTTGAGAAATCTTTAATAAATCGTCGATAGCTGCATGTCCTAAAAAGCTTCTAATGCCTTTCACATTAGTAGGAGGTGGAAGTTTTGAGATTACATCAATTTTTGCTTTGTCAACTTCAAGTCCTGCTCCTGACACTTTATGTCCGAGCACAATACCTTCATTGACCATGAAGTGGCATTTTTCCCAATTAAGCACAAGATTTGCGTCTTCACAACGTTAAAGCATTTTATCTAAATTACTTAGGCATTTATCGAAAGATTTTCCAAAGAATGAAAAATTATCCATGAAAGCTTCCACAGATTCTTCAATCATATCATGAAAAATTGCTATCATACACCTTTGAAAAGTAGTAGGTGCATTACATAAGCCAAAGGACATACGTCGATAAGCAAACGTTCCGAAAGGACATGTAAATGTTGTTTTTTTCTTGATCCATTTGATCGATTGGTATTTGAAAATAGCCGGAGAATCCGTCTAGAAAATAGAAATATTCATTTCCTGCTAGTCTTTCTAACATTTGTTCCATGAATGGGAGAGGAAAGTGATCTTTTGCGGTAGCTTCATTTAGTTTTCTATAGTCAATACATACGCGCCAACCAGTGACAGTTCTAGTTGTCACAAGTTAGTCATTTTCAATTGTTACTACTGCTATACCTCCTTTCTTAGGTACACAATGAATAGGACTTACCCATGGGCTGTCTGCTATAGGGTAGATGATTCCTAAGTCAAGGAATTTAACAACCTCCTTTTTGACAACTTCTTTCATATTCGGATTGAGTCTTCTTTGCTTTTGAACCACTGGTTTCTTATCATCCATTAACTGAATTTTGTGTTAACAGAAGGATGAACAAATTCCAAGTATGTCCCTAGTTTTCCAAGCAAAGGCTCTTTTGTGGTTTTTGAGAACTGAAATCAATTTTACCTTTTTCCTATCAGAGAGTTTAGATGAAATTATGACTGGAAGTAATGATTCTCCTTCTAAGAAAGCATATTCCAGATGGTCTGGTAATGGTTTGAGAATGAGATCAGTTGGTGGTTCTTCAATAGAATTTATAACTTTATATTCAGTGTCAAAGTTTATTTTCTCAAATGATGGTTCTTCTTCATTATTGTCCTCATGACTCCTCCCAAACAGACTAATCAGATTAACCATGTGAGTTTGGTCAACATGTCAAACCTGAGTGGGAGAAAGTGATCAATTTATGCTCCGTTGTAAGCACAATGTGTTCACGGGTCGTTATGTCCCAACGAGGTTGAAATTGTATTGTAAACGTTTGGAGATACAGTGATTTGAGGAAAGTAACCAGATTATGATTTGGATTTGATTACACTAATCAGATATAACTGGGATTAAGCTAAACTAACAATATAGATAATTACAGGAAAGGGTAAATACACAAAAAAGTTACTAAACTTTGCAAAAAAAAGTTCGCCTAAGTTACTCAAGTTTCAAATTGTTCAATTAAGTTAATGTTCATTGCGTATTTATTTATTATGTTACTGAAGTTTTAAAAATGTTTAAATTAAGTCACTCCTTGGATTGGTTACCGGCTAAGTTGGAGAAAGTGGTGTCCACGTTGGATTGGCCATAACGGATAGTTTAAAAAAGTCAACACACAACTTTTATTATATAAAGGGCCACCCCACTCACTCACTTTCCCAAATTAAATCCCTTCTCCCCCAAATTAAATTAGGGTTCTTATTCTTCTCCACCAAAAATTGAAACACTACTATCAATGGCTATGGTTTGTGGCTGTGGTGAGCTAGCTAAATGCCAAACCTCTTGGACACAGAATAACCCAGGTCGAAGGTTTCTTGGTTGCCCGAATTACATGGATCCTACAAGGAATTGCAATTATTTTGGGTGGGTTGATGTTGAGTAACCAAATCGATGGTATCAACATCAAATGTATCAGCTTCATTTCAATTTGGCAAATGTGCAAAATGAGATTGTTCAGTTGAACAATCGAAACTCAAGGACTGCAATGTATAACAAGATCTTGATGGTGTTGGTGTTGGGCATGTTTCTGTTTAGGTTTGTTTAAGTCCATGTTGTTGTTTAGGTTTGTTAGGTGTGGTGTTAATGTATTTTGGTTAGTATGTATGAAAGTAGGGTATGAAATGATGGTGATGATGTATTTTGGTGACCTTTTGTAATGAAGTTTATGTTAATGTACTAGTCACTGGTTTATTTTTTGTTGTTTAACACATGTTATCAAAGAACAATATCAAAAGCACATCATATGTAATTGTAACACATAAAAGAATAATATCAAAAGCACAACATATGTAGGAAAAGCACCATACATAGATTAAAGTTGCCCAAATGAAGCCAAAAGATGGGCAAGTTAACAGAGTTAAGTACTTAAGTTTCTTTAGTTTTTGAATAAATGGTTATCCAGAAACAAATGAAACTTTGTACTTCAAGAGTTAATTACATAGAAAGCATCCTAAGGTTGTTAATTACATACTAAAGAGTTAAGTAGCAATGGTATATATACCATTCAAAACAAGATCGTAATGGCAGTTTTACAAAATTGCCTAACATTTGGCATGCCATTTTAAAGTTAACTAAAATTAATGTAAGACCATAGCATCATCAGGTGTTAAACCTGGTCCAGGAGGTGGTGGTTTGTTGAAAAGAATCTGCTTGATCCTTTCTGATTGTCTCCTTATCACTGGTGCAGTTTCATGTTGAGGTTCATTTGGTTCTGCTTCAGCTTCAATTATAGGTTCTGCATGTTGGTCTTCAATTGCAGGCTCTTCATGTTGGTCTTCAATTGGAGGTTGTGAAGCACTATTTGGAATTTCTTCTGGTGTGTCTTCATTTGGCCATGTAGGTACTGGCAAACCTTGCATATTCTGCAAAATAAACACAAACATGAAATTAATGAAAACACAAGCATTTTGGTTAATAACAAGTTAACTGAAATTAAACATTTATCTTACCCCTAACATTGCTTCTCCAGTTACTGAATCCCAAGAAATCCCAAATCCAATTGGTGACCTAGAACTTCATCCCATACCACCTCCTCCACTTGCAGAACCACCCCTTGAACTCACACCATCACTTGAAGACCCTCCCCCAGTCCTAACACCATCCCTGCCACTAGCAGACCCACCCCTTGAACTCACACCATCACTTACAGACCCTCCCCTAGTCCTAACACCACCCCTGCCACTTGGTGACAAGTACGGCGGTATGTGTGTGTTTTGTGTATAAGTGTGGCGCACAAGTGTATTTGTGCGGCGTGCTTTCTGCAATAGAAGAACAGAGTGATCTGGTTTTTTAAGAAATTTTTGGTTTTGTTTGCTAATTTTACTTCGAAAATACTTAAGGAACAGATTTAAGTCCCCGGCAGCGGCGCCAAAAACTTTGATATGTAAGGAAAGCTTTAAATTTATAATACTAGTTTCACCGATTTTAATAAACCAAACACACAGTTAAAGTATAACCCCCGTTGGTAGTATTAGATTAAGGCAAGACCAGGTCGTATCCACAGGGACTTAGTTCGTTCGGATTAAGTATAAATAATTAGTAAAACAAGACAAGTAACGATTATGGTTATATAAGGAATTCAAATATTAAAACAAATGATTGCTTGGATAGCTTAGATAATCAAGTAAAAATGCTTATGTTTGATCTCAGTTTGATAAAGGAGCACAACTTATAAGAAAGCTATTTTCATCAAAAGAGCAATTTCATAACTCGTAGGTTCAATTTAAGATTCATATATACCCATTAAGTGATTTCTGTCGAAATAGTATTTCATATCAAGTCTAGATTATTATTGATTCTTCTAAGTGGATTTCTCCTTTCAAAGACTAGAAGCGCAGACAAGTTCCTAGAATTGCGTTTAACAAGTTGGTTCTTTCGACCTATCCCAACATATTATATTCAACCAGTTTCAACAAATAAACATAATAAGACTAGAGATGAAATAGTTCACAATATAAACTTGAAATTGGTAGAGATCAAAACATAATCATAAGTCACTTTATTATATTCACATATCTAAGCAATCACAAGAGGTTTAGCCTCTCATGGCTAATGAGTTCATAACAACAGAAGTGAGTAAATAGTAAACAAGAGACATATATATTGGATTGATCAAATGATTACACAAGTGTCACAAGTAACCAAGAATTCGACACCAACAAGTATATAACACCCCTTGTTCTGATTCGTTCACCCCTGCAAATGGCTCAGCTCTATTTATAGGCATTCTGATAGGCGAAGTACGACGCACTTGCTTTGTGAGTACGGCACACTTTTTTATTTTCTTGGCGCCAAAGTTTCATAAATGCAGAGGAAGTACGACGCACTTTATTTGTAAGACCGGCACGCTTTTATTAAATATTATATATTGACTTCTTTTGACCGAGAGGTAAGTGCGGCGCACATGACTGAAAAACCGGCGCACTTGGCTTGCATGAAAAGCTAATCATGGAAGACTTCTTATTTATTTACTTCAAGTGGCGAAATAGTAGGTTTTGATATGTATCATGCTCAGATCATCCGAGAGTGAACCTACATTCATTTTATGCTATTAAGTACCAAAAGTTCACATCAAATGATCATAAAACATATAATATAATGCTCAAGGAATATGTATCATTAGAGCGTTATCAGGGTGTGTCTGGCTTGTATTCATTTCAGATGATTTTGATGGTGAACTGGTAAGCAAATTTTCATTAATATTACACGTCAAGATATTAAAAGATGAAAGAACCTAAACTTGATGTAAATAATATTATCGTTACCTGATTGATTATACGACATACATGGTTAATTTTAGTAACTAACTTGTTCCTTGTATTACAGGTGAGAATAATGCGAATGAGGCTTGTGCAGAAAACTTTTGACACGATACAAGAACTTGCTGACAGCGAGAACAAGGAGTTTAAGATAATTGCTACACTCTTTGTTCTATATAATTTTTCATTATCACATTATTAACTCAAAATGGTGCAAATTATTTCAGGATTATAGGAAGTTTTGGGAGAACTTTGGCAAGTTTGTAAAGTTAGGATGCATCAAGGACATTGGAAACCATAAGAGAATAACCCCATTGTTATGTTTTTTCTCATCTAAGAGTGAGGACAAGTTGATAAGTTAGAATGAGTATATCGATAACATGGATGAGTAGCAGAATGCTATATATTATATTGCAACTGATAGCTTAAAAAGTGCCAAGTCAGCACTGATGCGTGGGAATCGCACCAGGCTTTACCTCTCAAGGGATCTTGAGAAGCTTACAACCCCCACCAGGCAGTGTACCCGATCGTTGTAGTATAGTATTGTGACAAGTACCGGGGGATTGATCGTTCAGCTAGGAATAGTGTCGTTAGGATTGAAATTAATCTAACTAGGTCTAAAGGTGAAGGATGATTCTTTTTATGTTTTTATATTTTATGAAAATCAAGTAAAAATCTCGGGTATTGGGAGAGTGGGCGGAATTAGTTGCTAATCAACTAACCCAAAAGCTACTAATTAAACTAATAAACAAGAAAATAAACTAAGGTTCTACAAGATAAGTGAAGCATGTCTACCCATGATATGTTACTCCTTGCTAGCTATCCAATCCTACCTATTGAATTGTAACCTTGTTTTAATTGACGGGTTGTATTCCTTAATACCATTCATGGGGTATCGCACATAACTCCCCAATTCTATGAGCTCTTATCTCCTCCTATACCATGCCCAGCACAACCATAGGGATTGTAAACAGTAGCTCATGCATTAAATACAACCAATAAAGACCTTAGTGCAATAGGTTCATGTTCCCTAAGACGTTCAAGCATGTTACCATTTGGAGATCTGCCAGTTTTTTTAAGCCTAACATATAAATCATTCAATCAAAACAAGAATCAATAGGAAACAAGGATTATAAACTAAACCAACTAGATCTATTGAAGTTGTCACGCTTTAATTGATGGAGATAGACACAACATCAACAAGAAATCAATGAGATCTAATCAATTATATACAAGTTTCACATAATCATAAGTAGACACAAGGTGAATTAGCAAATCATCATCAAAGAAGAGCAAACAACAATGATAATGGAAAACATAATTAAGATAGAATCATCAAACCAATACATGATGTTTATGGAGTGATTGAAACCCTCTAAGTTGCTGGAAAAACACCCACCTAAACCCAGGAATTGACCTTAGGGTTTAGGGCTTACAAAAAGTGAAGTTATGATGTTATATTTATAGGCATGTTTTCTGTCGGCAAGGCTTGATGGCGTTAGCTCGTTCTCTTGACGCCGTCACGACCATTTTTTCACCAAATTGTAGATCTCTTCGTCCTCTTCGCGTGGGCTTTTGAATCACCTAAATCCGAGTCCGTATGCAAAAGTTATGACCAAAACAATATCAGCTACTCCGCGCGCAAGTTTTGACAAGTTAACACGTAACGGCCTTGGGTGACGCCTTCAAGTTCTCTCTGGGCCGTCACCTCTTTTACTCTTGACGCCGTCACCAAAGTGCTCTTGACGCCGTCAGGTACTGTTCTCAGCATGGAAAATTAAGTCTTTGGCGTTTTCTTCACTTTTATGCTCCAAAAACGTCCAAAATGCTTCCTTTTCCTGAATTCACTCCCAAAGGACCTAAAATCACAAAAGGAACGATTTAGGGAAATATTTGATCAAATAAATTCGAATTCGGGCTTAAATGACCCCCTAAAAACGGATCATTTTTCGCCTCATCATATACCCTTACACTTGAGATTTGCTTGTCCTCAAGCAAATGCGCTTTTATTCTACTTAAAATACAAGTTAGGGGTCATTTAACACTAATATAAAAGTAATTACAACAAATAATCGTTCCACTAAAGACCAATAGAAAAGCACGGAGGTCATACACAAGCACCTCACAAATAGTGTTTAGATACTCACATCTCTCGGGTGTAATAAAGTGTAAATTACAATATGGAAACGGAAGATATCTCTCACTACCTGTCATAGCAAAATAGATTACCATAGGCTTGGGAAAGGATCAAACCTCCACCACATGGCGTAAGCACCTAGGATAAACTATCAAAGAGGTCTTTTAAAGGGTTGTAACGTTAGGTGTAGGGATATGAAATACACGGTTTTGTTGCATAAAGGAAGTTTTACTGGTGGTGAGTTAACAATCTTGGTTAATTACATGTACAAGATGGCGTTGCTAAGCCAAGACTAGACTCGACTTAAGCTAATAAATGAAAAATAACAAAAACATAAAACGAACATAGAATGAAAAGGGATGGTAGTCCGTATGTTTTTTTTTTCTTTTTCTTGATTTTTTTGATTTTTTTTTTTTTTTTTTTTTTTTTGCATACACTCTTACCCTACCATCCAAAATAATACATCTTAGGGAATGAATATTCCTCTTACACTTGAATTTTTACATACTTTACAATCAACTAATCTAATGACTCGAATTAAGAAAATCAAAACACTTTGAGCACTTTTAAGATTAACGTATATATGGGGGTAATATATGTTGTTCTTCCCCATTACTCCATAAAATAAGTACTTACTCATGAGTCCCAATCGTCCCAAAACAATATGTACAAAGATATGACTCGACTTAGCAACCATGTAATCAATTAGAAAGTTAACTTAGGGTTTAACAAATAACAATAATGCACTAAAAATGAGCGCATACACGGAAGGCTTAAGGCGATTTGGTTGTACATTTAAGTGGGGTGTAACAAATTCTTCCTTTAAGTAAAATGCTTAAAGTTAGAAACGAAAAGATAGGCTCGGAGGGATGTACTAGGGGTTTCGTGTACTAAAAATGAGTACAACGCTAATGGTGTGGGAAAAATTAGTTGACTTAACTAGCCAAGTAATATGACTTAAATGGTCAAGTAATTATAATACGGGTTTAACACAAGGGTGATCCTAATGCCTCTTATCATGTAGTAAATCCTACCACACGAATGTAGTCTCACTAGCGGTCTCGGGATGCATCACTAACGCAAGTTATAGAATCTAAATACTACCGGTACACTCATAAGCACTAATAGTAAATGCTTTTCCTATCAAATCTAAAGGCGAACCTCACATTTTTGGGTGGAAAATTTTTCTGAATATACGGTTATGTGCTAGTCATACAATCTCCTATCCATGAGACGCTTGCTATGGCTAAAGTTTCACTCCTAAATGTTGTAAAAAAATTTAAATTTGGCGCTAAAATTGCACTAACAAGTATTTCTTATAGTTTTATTACACATCTACCATCAAACAAAACAAACTCAAGCGAAAGTGCATATCTAAGGTATCATCTTTTTACCCTCCCCTTACACTTAAGATGAACATTGTCCCCAATGTTCAAGTAAAGAATGTAAAAGTGAAAAAGTAAAGAGAATGAAATCAAATACTCCCCTGATTCGCTCGGTATGGATAATAGGGTGGCCAGGTTAAATCTTCCTCCAAGAAAATGAACAATCAAAGCTTCCCTTCCAGAATGTAAATCATCTTCTTGTCATATATAACCTGTAAAACCTGATAAAATAGACAAGACAACCTCGCGTAAAATCGGCGGCATTCTATATAAGTTACTAAATCCTAGAAAACAAAATAAGATATAATGCTTGTGGAATGAAGTTTTCAGATCTCCTGGAGATTATAAAACTTAATAATTCACAAAAACCATAAGACTCCGTTAGAAAAACAAAACCGGTAAAATTTCCAGATTTTAACTCCTGACGCCGTCAAGAGTAAACCCCTGACGCCGTCAGAATTGACCTGCAGAAATCCTTATGTTAAGTTTCCGGAAAATTTCTGGAAAAACTTGGTCCTACTTCCTGGAAAATCCTGCAAAACTTCATTATGACTCAATACAAGCATTTGACTCTAACAAATACGAATACACATGTTCATTTATTATTGTGGAGAATCATGATCGGTTTGTTTCTTAAAAACATATTTGGGGTTTCCCCTTACACACTATCTTTTGCAAAAATACTTTTAGGTGGAGTTAAGACTAGGCCAAAACAACCAAGTAAAGTATTTCCACTATTTAGTTTAGAAACATGATCTACCAACAATAAAATTAAAGCATGCATACAGAAGCAAATAACAAACAAATAAATAAAATCACACAAAACATGGGTTGCCTCCCAAGAAGCGCTTTTCTTTATTTACGAGTCTTGTAGCTAGACTCAAGGTCATGGGTCAACGTGTATCACTTATGCTCACATAACCTAGTGTGAGCCATCTAATAGTCGCCTCATCTTTCTTATAATCATCTCCTAGTTCTAAGCATCCGCGATAGTATCTTTTATTCTTTTCATGAGTATACTTAAGTCCTTTTCTCTTATCGTTCTCACTTAGCATCTCTATGGGCGGATACCTACTACACTTTTCCATGGAAAAATCCTTGAACCTAGGGTGTGTGCGGGGCATTTGATAGACAAAATCTTCTTCCCCATCCGAGAATGTCATTAACCCTTCTATGAGTTTTTCATCAAGGTTGGTCAACTGTTTGAAAGGTTTTCCAAACATAACTTGGGTCAACTTATCATCAATAAATCCTCGTAGATTCTCCATAACCATGAACTCAACAAGATAAACCACGCTTCCTACAAACACATGCAATGGTATTACCTAAGCAATAATGTTTTCTCCTTTGTATTCTAACTCATCTACCATGATTTTATTGTATTCATTACGTGAGATTATGTTCATTGGAAGAGATGAGTTGAGATAGGCGTTAAAGCTCTTAAATCCGATCTTACAAGGGAATTGCATGTTAAATGAACTATCACACTCAATCCTAGTCCTAGGGTCAACATACCTAAGAGGGTTTATTTCTTCTTCCATCCTATTCTCATTAATCACATCACCATCATCAAGATCCTCATCGGAGTCTGAATAATAGAAAGGACTAGCCCTACGGTCATCATCATGATCAGACTCTTCTAAATCAGAATTATTGTCAAAGTGGTCATTTTCTGCTAAAGGAATTGGGGTGGGCATTTGGAAGATCCTACGATGAAAAACACGAATAACAGGAATCAAACGATCAATGTTATTGTGATCCATCGAAATAGTTTACGAACAAAGGACACAAAGAAATGAGATAGACTAAAGAAGAACTAAAAATAAAAATAAAATCTTACTAGAAAGGAATCTAGCAAGTAGACCTAATAAAAAGAAATTCTAACCTAGATAATAACTATTCCCCGGGCTGCGGCGCCAAAAACTTGATGCGTGGGAATCGCACCAGGCTTTACCTCTCAAGGGATCTTGAGAAGCTTACAACCCCCACCAGGCAGTGTACCTGATCGTTGTAGTATAGTATAGTGACAAGTACCGGGGGATTGATCGTTTAGCTAGGAATAGTGTCGTTAGGATTGAAATTAATCTAACTAGGTCTAAAGGTGAAGGATGATTCTTTTTATGTTTTTATATTTTATGAAAATCAAGTAAAAATCTCGGGTATTGGGAGAGTGGGCGGAATTAGTTGCTAATCAACTAACCCAAAAGCTACTAATTAAACTAAAAAACAAGAAAATAAACTAAGGTTCTACAAGATAAGTGAAGCATGTCTACCCATGATATGTTACTCCTTGGTAGCTATCCAATCCTACCTATTGAATTGTAACCTTGTTTTAATTGACGGGTTGTATTCCTTAATACCATTCATGGGGTATCGCACATAACTCCCCAATTCTATGAGCTCTTATCTCCTCCTATACCATGCCCAGCACAACCATAGGGATTGTAAACAGTGGCTCATGCATTAAATACAACCAATAAAGACCTTAGTGCAATAGTTTCATGTTTCCTAAGATGTTCAAGCATGTTACCATTTGGAGATCTGCCAGTTTTCTTAAGCCTAACATATAAATCATTCAATCAAAACAAGAATCAATAGGAAACAAGGATTATAAACTAAACCAACTAGATCTATTGAAGTTGTCACGCCTTAATTGATGGAGATAGACACAACATCAACAAGAAATCAATGAGATCTAATCAATTATATACAAGTTTCACATAATCATAAGTAGACACAAGGTGAATTAGCAAATCATCATCAAAGAAGAGCAAACAACAATGATAATGGAAAACATAATTAAGATAGAATCATCAAACCAATACATGATGTTTATGGAGTGATTGAAACCCTCTAAGTTGCTGGAAAAACACCCACCTAAACCCAGGAATTGACCTTAGGGTTTAGGGCTTACAAAAAGTGAAGTTATGATGTTATATTTATAGGCATGTTTTCTGTCGGCAAGGCTTGACGGCGTTAGCTAGTTCTCTTGACGCCGTCATGACCATTTTTTCACCAAATTGTAGATCTCTTCGTCCTCTTCGCGTGGGCTTTTGAATCACCTAAATCCGAGTCCGTATGCAAAAGTTATGACCAAAACAATATCAGCTACTCCGCGCGCAAGTTTTGACAAGTTAACACGTGACGGCCTTGGGTGACGCCTTCAAGTTCTCTCTGGGCCGTCACCTCTTTTACTCTTGACACCGTCACCAAAGTGCTCTTGTCGCCGTCAGGTACTGTTCTCAGCATGGAAAATTAAGTCTTTGGCGTTTTCTTCACTTTTATGCTCCAAAAACGTCCAAAATGCTTCCTTTTCCTGAATTCACTCCCAAAGGACCTAAAATCACAAAAGGAACGATTTAGGGAAATATTTGATCAAATAAATTCGAATTCGGGCTTAAATGACCCCCTAAAAACGGATCATTTTTCGCCTCATCATATACCCTTACACTTGAGATTTGCTTGTCCTCAAGCAAATGCGCTTTTATTCTACTTAAAGTACAAGTTAGGGGTCATTTAACACTAATATAAAAGTAATTACAACAAATAATCGTTCCACTAAAGACCAATAGAAAAGCACGGAGGTCATACACAAGCACCTCACAAATAGTGTTTAGATACTCACATCTCTCGGGTGTAATAAAGTGTAAATTACAATATGGAAACGGAAGATATCTCTCACTACCTGTCATAGCAAAATAGATTACCATAGGCTTGGGAAAGGATCAAACCTCCACCACATGGCGTAAGCACCTAGGATAAACTATCAAATAGGTCTTTTAAAGGGTTGTAACGTTAGGTGTAGGGATATGAAATACACGGTTTTGTTGCATAAAGGAAGTTTTACTGGTGGTGAGTTAACAATCTTGGTTAATTACATGTACAAGATGGCGTTGCTAAGCCAAGACTAGACTCGACTTAAGCTAATAAATGAAAAATAACAAAAACATAAAACGAACATAGAATGAAAAGGGATGGTAGTCCGTATGTTTTTTTTCTTTTTCTTGATTTTTTCGATTTTTTTTTTTTTTTTTTTTTTTTGCATACACTCTTACCCTACCATCCAAAATAATACATCTTAGGGAATGAATATTCCTCTTACACTTGAATTTTTACATACTTTACAATCAACTAATCTAATGACTCGAATTAAGAAAATCAAAACACTTTGAGCACTTTTAAGATTAACGTATATATGGGGGTAATATATGTTGTTCTTCCCCATTACTCCATAAAATAAGTACTTACTCATGAGTCCCAATCGTCCCAAAACAATATGTACAAAGATATGACTCGACTTAGCAACCATGTAATCAATTAGAAAGTTAACTTAGGGTTTAACAAATAACAATAATGCACTAAAAATGAGCGCATACACGGAAGGCTTAAGGCGATTTGGTTGTACATTTAAGTGGGGTGTAACAAATTCTTCCTTTAAGTAAAATGCTTAAAGTTAGAAACGAAAAGATAGGCTCGGAGGGATGTACTAGGGGTTTCGTGTACTAAAAATGAGTACAACGCTAAGGGTGTGGGAAAAATTAGTTGACTTAACTAGCCAAGTAATATGACTTAAATGGTCAAGTAATTACAATACGGGTTTAACACAAGGGTGATCCTAATGCCTCTTATCATGTAGTAAATCCTACCACACGAATGTAGTCTCACTAGCGGTCTCGGGATGCATCACTAACGCAGGTTATAGAATCTAAATATTACCGGTACACTCATAAGCACTAATAGTAAATGCTTTTCCTATCAAATCTAAAGGCGAACCTCACATTTTTGGGTGGAAAATTTTTCTGAATATACGGTTATGTGCTAGTCATACAATCTCCTATCCATGAGACGCTTGCTATGGCTAAAGTTTCACTCCTAAATGTTGTAAAAAAATTTAAATTTGGCGCTAAAATTGCACTAACAAGTATTTCTTATAGTTTTATTACACATCTACCATCAAACAAAACAAACTCAAGCGAAAGTGCATATCTAAGGTATCATCTTTTTACCCTCCCCTTACACTTAAGATGAACATTGTCCCCAATGTTCAAGTAAAGAATGTAAAAGTGAAAAAGTAAAGAGAATGAAATCAAATACTCCCCTGATTCGCTCGGTATGGATAATAGGGTGGCCAGGTTAAATCTTCCTCCAAGAAAATGAACAATCAAAGCTTCCCTTCCAGAATGTAAATCATCTTCTTGTCATATATAACCTGTAAAACCTGATAAAATAGACAAGACAACCTCGCGTAAAATCGGCGGCATTCTATATAAGTTACTAAATCCTAGAAAACAAAATAAGATATAATGCTTGTGGAATGAAGTTTTCAGATCTCCTGGAGATTATAAAACTTAATAATTCACAAAAACCATAAGACTCCGTTAGAAAAACAAAACCGGTAAAATTTCCAGATTTTAACTCCTGACGCCGTCAAGAGTAAACCCCTGACGCCGTCAGAATTGACCTGCAGAAATCCTTATGTTAAGTTTCCGGAAAATTTCTGGAAAAACTTGGTCCTACTTCCTGGAAAATCCTGCAAAACTTCATTATGACTCAATACAAGCATTTGACTCTAACAAATACGAATACACATGTTCATTTATTATTGTGGAGAATCATGATCGGTTTGTTTCTTAAAAACATATTTGGGGTTTCCCCTTACACTTATCTTTTGCAAAAATACTTTTAGGTGGAGTTAAGACTAGGCCAAAACAACCAAGTAAAGTATTTCCACTATTTAGTTTAGAAACATGATCTACCAACAATAAAATTAAAGCATGCATATGGAAGCAAATAACAAACAAACAAATAAAATCACACAAAACATGGGTTGCCTCCCAAGAAGCGCTTTTCTTTATTTACAAGTCTTGTAGCTAGACTCAAGGTCATGGGTCAACGTGTATCGCTTATGCTCACATAACCTAGTGTGAGCCATCTAATTGTCGCCTCATCTTTCTTATAATCATCTCCTAGTTCTAAGCATCCGCGATAGTATCTTTTATTCTTTTCATGAGTATACTTAAGTCCTTTTCTCTTATCGTTCTCACTTAGCATCTCTATGGGCGGATACCTACTACACTTTTCCATGGAAAAATCCTTGAACCTAGGGTGTGTGCGGGGCATTTGATAGACAAAATCTTCTTCCCCATCCGAGAATGTCATTAACCCTTCTATGAGTTTTTCATCAAGGTTGGTCAACTGTTTGAAAGGTTTTCCAAACATAACTTGGGTCAACTTATCATCAATAAATCCTCCTAGATTCTCCATAACCATGAACTCAACAAGATAAACCACGCTTCCTACAAACACATGCAATGGTATTGCCTAAGCAATAATGTTTTCTCCTTTGTATTCTAACTCATCTACCATGATTTTATTGTATTCATTACGTGAGATTATGTTCATTGGAAGAGATGAGTTGAGATAGGCGTTAAAGCTCTTAAATCCGATCTTACAAGGGAATTGCATGTTAAATGAACTATCACACTCAATCCCAGTCCTAGGGTCAACATACCTAAGAGGGTTTATTTCTTCTTCCATCCTATTCTCATTAATCACATCACCATCATCAAGATCCTCATCGGAGTCTGAATAATAGAAAGGACTAGCCCTACGGTCATCATCATGATCAGACTCTTCTAAATCAGAATTATTGTCAAAGTGGTCATTTTCTGCTAAAGGAATTGGGGTGGGCATTTGGAAGATCCTACGATGAAAAACACGAATAACAGGAATCAAACGATCAATGTTATTGTGATCCATCGAAATAGTTTACGAACAAAGGACACAAAGAAATGAGATAGACTAAAGAAGAACTAAAAATAAAAATAAAATCTTACTAGAAAGGAATCTAGCAAGTAGACCTAATAAAAAGAAATTCTAACCTCGACAATAACTATTCCCCGGGCTGCGGCGCCAAAAACTTGATGCGTGGGAATCGCACCAGGCTTTACCTCTCAAGGGATCTTGAGAAGCTTACAACCCCCACCAGGCAGTGTACCTGATCGTTGTAGTATAGTATAGTGACAAGTACCGGGGGATTGATCGTTCAGCTAGGAATAGTGTCGTTAGGATTGAAATTAATCTAACTAGGTCTAAAGGTGAAGGATGATTCTTTTTATGTTTTTATATTTTATGAAAATCAAGTAAAAATCTCGGGTATTGGGAGAGTGGGCGGAATTAGTTGCTAATCAACTAACCCAAAAGCTACTAATTAAACTAAAAAACAAGAAAATAAACTAAGGTTCTACAAGATAAGTGAAGCATGTCTACCCATGATATGTTACTCCTTGGTAGCTATCCAATCCTACCTATTGAATTGTAACCTTGTTTTAATTGACGGGTTGTATTCCTTAATATCATTCATGGGGTATCGCACATAACTCCCTAATTCTATGAGCTCTTATCTCCTCCTATACCATGCCCAGCACAACCATAGGGATTGTAAATAGTGGCTCATGCATTAAATACAACCAATAAAGACTCAATAGGGTCATGTTTCCTAAGACGTTCAAGCATGTTACCATTTGGAGATCTGCTAGTTTTCTTAAGCCTAACATATAAATCATTCAATCAAAACAAGAATCAATAGGAAACAAGGATTATAAACTAAACCAACTAGATCTATTGAAGTTGTCACGCCTTAATTGATGTAGATAGACACAACATCAACAAGAAATCAATGAGATCTAATCAATTATATACAAGTTTCACATAATCATAAGTAGACACAAGGTGAATTAGCAAATCATCATCAAAGAAGAGCAAACAACAATGATAATGGAAAACATAATTAAGATAGAATCGTCAAACCAATACATGATGTTTATGGAGTGATTGAAACCCTCTAAGTTGCTAGAAAAACACCCACCTAAACCCAGGAATCGACCTTAGGGTTTAGGGCTTACAAAAAGTGAAGTTATGATGTTATATTTATAGGCATATTTTCTGTCGGCAAGGCTTGACGGCGTCAGCTCGTTCTCTTGACGCCGTCATAACCATTTTTTCACCAAATTGTAGATCTCTTCGTCCTCTTCGCGTGGGCTTTTGAATCACCTAAATCCGAGTCCGTATGCAAAAGTTATGACCAAAACAATATCAGCTACTCCGCGCGCAAGTTTTGACAAGTTAACACGTGACGGCCTTGGGTGACGCCTTCAAGTTCTCTCTGGGCCGTCACCTCTTTTACTCTTGACGCCGTCACCAAAGTGCTCTTGACGCCATCAGGTACTGTTCTCAGCATGGAAAATTAAGTCTTTGGCGTTTTCTTCACTTTTATGCTCCAAAAACGTCCAAAATGCTTCCTTTTCCTGAATTCACTCTCAAAGGACCTAAAATCACAAAAGGAATGATTTAGGGAAATATTTGATCAAATAAATTCGAATTCGGGCTTAAATGACCCCCTAAAAACGGATCATTTTTCGCCTCATCAAGCACCTTTCTTGGAAAAATTGGTTCAAAAGGATATTGAGGTATGCACCTTCTTTCAGTCGGTTAGTTATAGTTTCAGTTTCTTTGATACAAATCTCAACCCGTTTGAGCTCTTCCCCATGTGTCCTTGTGTCTGGCAAGTTTGGATGGTCTGCTAATATGGAACGGTAACCATCATTTTGAAATATGTTATGGATGTTTGGCATTATGTTTTACAAATGATCATCTAATTATTGCTTTTTTTGAAGGGGGTAGATTATAAGTTTTCCTACTGTTTGTTTAAAATAAAGGCTGACGCATCATAGTTGATTGCGATTATGTGATTGTATAGGGGTGACTTTACGTGTAAAACCTTAAATCGTCATAATTTTACGGGTTATGATTCGTGTGTATGCTTTGTTATAAACTTAAAATGGGGGTACACATTTTTTCTAGTTCAAGCTTTACGCCTGTTGATAACTATCAGATCAATGTTTATTCTGCAATCGCTTCACTTGCATTTTCTTCTACAAGTTGCTGCTCTGCTACTGTTTGGCATGGTACAGTCAAGGATTGCACTATGTTGAAGATAATTCGTGTTCTTCCCCTCGCTGTTCCATTCCAGGTAATCATTATATCTTTCCTAATTATGTTCTTCTATGATGGTAGATTTTGGTGGAGTCTTATGGTTGGAGTTGATTGGTGGGATGCTGTTGGCTGTACACAGAGTGCTGAGAGTTTCTTCTAGCATGTTTCAGTGTACTGATTGACTACGGAAGCTTTAGCCTGATCAAGATTAACTGCCATATACCATTCTTTACTAAACTTTCAGATATGACTCATGAGTAAATATATAAATATCATCTTTAAACTCCCCGTTCTCAAGCGGCATTATATACATAGAGTTCTAGTTAACCTTTGGTAAATACCATAGGTCCATAGTTGAAGTTTGTGGAATAATAATGTTTAAAATCTCCGTTCCCTTCTTTTTTGGAATTGTCTCAGTGACAGAATCTTGAAACAACCTGAACAATTTAATAATCAGAAGCATAATCTGCTTATCCAAATGTTAAAAAATAATTATTGTGACTTCAACTTACAACATTCAATTAGCCCCTTATGTCAGAATCTACTAAGTGTTTTCTGATTGTGTGATTTCTTACGAAGAGAATTCTTATATGTAACAGGTTAGAAGCACATTGGCTTAATTGGGGTACGAAAAGCTTGATGATGTTATTGGACACACCGAGTTATTAAGACCTCGAGATACCTCATTAGTGAAAACTCAGCATCTTGATCTTTGCTATGTTCTTTCTGTATGTAACATGTGGTTTCTCCATGCTCTCAAAGTTCCCTATTTGTCCTTGCAAAAAATGTAAAATATTTCATTTTTGTTTTCAGAATGTTGGATTCACAAAATGGAGAAGAAGTACTATCAGGAAGCAGGAGGCTCATAGTAATGGTCCTGTTCTTGACGACATTATACTTTCTGACCCAGAGGTAAATTTTAGAAGTTTGGCTCACAATTTTGACTGATTTACTAAAAATAAGTCGAATTGGGCTCTATTTTCATCTCTAACACGACAAAAGGCTTAGAACTTCCGTATCAGTATCTTAAAAAATAAAACTAATTTTCAATGATAAAGTTTGTAATCGGTTTTTCTAGTCTAATTACATATATAATTAAGAAGTGGTGGAACATGTGTTGTCTTGACCTCGGGTCAACCTGAGCTGACATGTCGATTGGTAACCTTTACTAAGACATACTAGCATTTCATAAATGTTTCCTTTTACTTGCAGATAACAGATGCGATTGAGGATGAAAAGGTGGTAAATAAGACTTTCAAGATATACAACGTGGATCGTGCGGTTGTGGCCGTGTGGCAGGTGCTGTTGCAAAGAAGTATGGAGATACTGGTTTTGGTTTTGCTGGGCAATTAAACATAATGTAAGAACCTGCATCTAAATAGGAAGTATCTAAGTAAAAGTGTTAGTAGTTGAGAATTTGATTATGTACGATATTACAATTCTATATTTGGTTAAGTTATATACATTCGAGTTTTATTCAATTTCAAATTGTTTTTTGTTTTTAATTTTGTTTTTATATATATTCCAGCAGCACTAACATAGTATTAGCAGTAATAATTTGCTACAGCAGTACTAACTTAATACTAGTAGTAGTAACCCTGTGACTAAAAGATGCACTCACATAATATGGTCACACTTATCAACATTATTGGTCACTCTTCGTTTAATTAGATGTGTGACTAAATATTACAAAATGCCACACAAATTAAAAATTCATGTGACCATTGGATGCACAATAGTCACAAAAAATACATATTTCTTCACTTTAAACAGTATATGGTTACACTTATTAAGACTTTTGGACACTTTTTGCTTAATTGTATGTTACTAAATACACCCAAAAAACATGCTTTGTGTGACTAAATATTACAAAATGTCACACAAACTAAAAATTCATGTGACCATTGGATGAACAATAGTCACACAAAATACACGTTTTTCACTTTATAGAGCATATGGTCACACTTATTAACAATTTTGGCCACTTTTTGCTTAATTGTATATGACTAAATCCCAAAAAAAATACTTTGTGTGACTAAATATTACAAAAGGCCACACAAACATAAAATTTATGTGGCCATTTGATGATCAATAGTCACACAAAACACACATTTCTTCACTTTAAACAGCATATAGTCACACTTATTAACACTTTTGGCCACTGTTTGCTTACTTGTAGTGACTAAATACCCAAAACAAACATGATTTGTGTGACTAAATATTAAAAAAGGCAACATAAACATAAAATTCATGTGGCCATTGGACGATCAATACTCATACAAAATACATATTTCTTCACTTTAAACAGCATATGATCACACTTATTAACACTTTTGGCCACAATTTGCTTAATTGTATGTGACTAAATACCGAAAATAAACATGCTTTGTGTGACTAAATATTACAAAAGGCCACGCAAACATAAAATTCATGTGGCCATTGGATGAAAAATAGTCACACAAAATACACATTTCTTCACTTTAAACAGCATATGGTCGCACTTATTATAACTTTTGGCCACTTTGTTTTAAATTGTATGTGACTGACTCCAAAAGAACAACACCCATTGCGTGACTAAATCATCGCAAACGTCA
Source organism: Artemisia argyi (assembly GCA_030686995.1). Classification (NCBI taxonomy): domain Eukaryota; kingdom Viridiplantae; phylum Streptophyta; class Magnoliopsida; order Asterales; family Asteraceae; genus Artemisia; species Artemisia argyi. Next base: position 309,862 of record JARVZY010001992.1, on the reverse strand, counting down.
CATTTATTATATATTCATGTGGCCACAGGACAGGAAATAGTCACACAAAATACACATTTACTAGAATAAATCATCTCAAATGTCACATATATTATATATTTATGTGGCCAAATGACGAACAATAGTTACTCTCAAAAAATATTTGTGTGACTATAAAGTGTTTACTGTCACTGATACTGACTAATCCAACAAAACTTGTGCCTAATTTGTCACACATATTCGGGGTTTTGGTCACTCTTTTTCGATGGAAAAGGCCATGAACTCAACAATGTGACCATATGCCACCTACGGTGGCGCGACCTTTGGTGACAAAAAAAAACGTGTGTGACTATATGCATATCGTCACACATTTCTGGAGTGACGAATACCACTTTTTGTACCAGTGTTGCCTGGCACAGGACTCGGGGGGGGGGGGGGGGGACTCAGTCACTTCAAAAGTCCAACATCATCTCACTTGTACATGATACAATACTAGACTGGGGGGACTTGATAGCGTATCATTATTAGTGGCCCAAGGCCTACTAATCACATGCTCAGATCAAGCACAAAATACTTCACGAAGTCAGCACTGACTAGAATAGCATAAGCCCAGGCCAAACTAGGCCCGCCAACTATTCTCAGGTAGCATAGTACATGCACAAAGAGACAACTATTACAAATGTCGCTAACGGTTAAGACGTACGAGTCTGACATAGCACAGTAGGGAACACACAATCAGCAAAACAGGAAAGCAAAGCACTCTCTTGTACGAGCCCAAGGACGCATGACATCTGACCTCCTTGTCTGCTCTCGGATGATCAACATTTGGCACCCTGGCAGACGTTGATCACTCCCGAAGGGTTTATCTCTAAACCCTACAAGCCTCTCTATAAAAGGAGAGCAAGACACACTATCACATAAGTTTTCACACACTTAGGCAAATTCTGCCTCACAACAGTGCAACATGATTCTTGTTTAAGTGTTATCCGAGCTTATTGTGTGGAAAACTAGAAGGGGGGTTGAATAGTTTACCGCTTTTTAACTTGATTATCTTTTAAAAACTTTACGTTTGTTTAAAGATATAAACTCAAATTACTTGTTTGATTCTTTGAAAAGCTTTACATGTAGTTAACAATTCTAACTAAAGACGATATGTAATAAGCAAAGACAAAGAAAGAAACGATAAAACCACAACACGATTGTTTATCGTGGTTCGGCTACAAGGACTCTTTTTCCTTGCCCTACATCCACGCCCCGAGTTTCCAACTCGAGAGTTATAAGCACTAATCAACAAGCTCCTTTCCCGGTGGAGAAACCTTTACAACGTCGCTTACACTTTTACCGACACTAAGCTAGATGTCGAGTTCTTTTACAAGGGTACAACCACTCCCATCGTCGCTTACACTTTTACCGACACTAAGCTAGATGTCGAGTTCTTTTACAAGGGTACAACCACTCCCGTTAGTTCTTTTACAAGGGTACAACAACTCCCATCGTTACACTTTGTATTTTCAGGCCTAAAATACGAACCGATCACTTCTACACACAATACAAATGAAGTATAAACTACCAAAGCTTATACATAACAAAGCTAACAAGTCTTGCAACTTTAGAGTTGAAACTTGTAACTTCTTGGATGAACTTGTGAACTCCCTTGCTACATAAGAGGATCACACAAGTCAAATGTTACTAAGTTAGTTGAAAGAATATGTGAAATATATGTCCTAAAGTGATGAGTGATTTCTTGCAAGTCCTTTGGTATTTATACCGAAGGAAGTCAGCACCCTGGCGGAAACGGCGACACCCTCAGAAGGGTTCCGCCAGGTCTGTTCAAACCATACTTGCAATAAATCACTCCAAGACAAACAACATCAAATCTACTAAATACTAGTCAACATGCATTGCACCAAACATGGAATACTTCCAAAATGTGTAAGAATACTATGGCTAGTCAAACACATAAACATTCCATAAATGCATGATGTGATGTTTCTATTTAAAGAAATAAAACTATGTAATGTTAAATAGAAATGTGAAGTCTAGTAATACAAGACTTAAACTAAAATGATGTTTTACTACGATCTAAAGTTTGTACTTTGTCATTAACAAAACTTAGCAAAGATCGTTGACATATAAATAACGTTTTTAGACGATATTTGTATTAACAATCTCCCCCTTTTTGTTGATGACAAAACATAAACTTTATTTATAAGTAAGCCACTAGTTTTAGTGTTAAGTCTTATAAAGTTTGTATTAAAACTTGTTTTACGAAAAAGATGCGATATGATATGCAAGAGTTAGAGATGAAAACAAGTTTAATATAACTTCTCCCCCTTTTTGTCTAAACAAAAAGAAGAGTAACGAAGCGGAATGATGCATGAGCTCCCCCTTGGACAATACTTCCCCTAAATGGAGTGCCAAGATATGAGACATGGATTTTGAACCTACAAAGAAAAGGTTAGTTGCCTCATATGACAAGTGTAGAACTAGTCATGAAATCTCTTGTTGTCTAAACACAAATAAGATTTGCGAAGCGGATTAGTTCAATTCTCATGCTCCCCCTTGAATATTACTCCCCTAACTTGGAGTATCAAGGAAGGGAAACATGGATTATGATCCTACAAAAGAGAGTTAGTTTCTAAAACACAAGATATGCAAGTTACCATAACAAGGTATAGTGCAATCACAATACTTAAATGGTCAACAAACAAAGCATATCACATAGTAGGATAAATTTATTTCATGTAAAGTTTGACTTTTTAGAAAGTCAATGACAAGAAATGATGTGGATACCATCCTACTTCTGAAAAATAAAAAGAAAAATAAAAAGAAACTAAGAATATAAAATCCTACATCTATAAAAGGAAACCATCATTTTCCTTAATGAGATACATTTTCCAAAAACAAGGCTAAGGTTGTTTACGGATGAAAATGGGCGTTGGAGGGTGTAGAGGATTTTATTTTGAAGGTTGTGTAGGTGAAACGGTTTTGGTTTGTTGGTTTTAATGGGAAACATTTTCCAAAAGAAACGGTTTTGTTTCATTTTGGAGACTCTAAACTTGAGGTGGGTGAGACAAGGATTGTAGACGGTCCAAAATGTGGTTTAGGATAAACCTCATTTCTTCGGATAACTCGCGAATTTCCGTTCGACACCTTTCACTAATGTGAGCGGTTCTTTCGCAATGTCCGCAATCATGACGGGGAAAGTTTGGTGGAAGAGAGGTTTGATTTGTTGGTGGTGGATGGTTTGAACTTGAAGGAGCAAATGTGGATGGTTGAGAGGTGTTTTTGGTTCCTTCACTACATGAGTGTAACGTTGTTTGTAAAACCATAATATGGTTGATTTGAGAGTCAACCATACGTTTGAAGGCATGAAGGTGGTTTAAATGAGTGTCAATCTCATCATTAAGGTTTGGGGATTTTTCCTATATGGATACTTCTATTTTCTTATACGAAGGAAATAGAGATTCAAATTGTTAGGAATGCTCTTTGTGGTGGTGGTTGTTGTTGTTGTTGTGGTTCTTGTTGTTGTGGTGGTTCTTGTTGTTGTGGTTGTTGGTTTTGAACAAAATGACGGAAGCTTGGTTCTCCGGAAGGATTACCATGAAGGTCTTTGTAAATTGGGTGAAACACAAAAGATTGTAGGTGTGTATGACCTTGATCTTGTGGAAAAATTGATGGTCTAGCATAACGGTAAGCTAGACGTTCAACCAATGATGGTTGATGAGGTGCATCATCTAATGACTCATTTGGTTGAAAACTTGGTTGTTGTTGGGTTTCCATTTCGGCAATGGTGTCAAAGAGTGACAATGATGGAGGGCTCAATGATTTAGGTGATAGGTCTTCTAAGGTTTCCAAATAGGGTAGTGGTGATGTTGGTGGTGTATGGAAAAGTTCCATTGGTGTAAGTGTTGGTGATTGAGGTAATGGAGTTTTTGATGGTTGAGTTTGTTGAGAAGGTGATGTTGAATCACTTGAAAGTCTAGTTGGTGACAGAATAGTGGCTACGGTGGTGTTGCAATGTGTTGGAGAGGGTGTTGGAGTAGCAAGATTAAGCAAATCTTGAATAGTGATCACATTGGTATTGCAAGGTGTTGAGGATGGTGTTGAGGTAGTAAGATTAAGGAAATCTTGGATAGGTGAGGAAATGTCAAGTGATGCATCACTTGATGATGATGAGCTTGATTTGATGGTTTTGTTGAAGCAACAAGGTTTTACACTAATCCTAGCGGTTTTTGCAAGAGGATTTTGATGATTCGGATGAGGCGTTGGATTTAGTCATTTCAAAGGTGTGGTTTTGAAGCTTTAAGAGAAGGGATTTTGATGGTAATGGTGTGATTTTAAGTGTTGCAAAATTGTCAAATTTATAGAGTGGAAGAGATGTTGGAAGGGGTGTTTGGATTTGATGTTTTACCATACAAATATTGAGGTTTCTAATGATTTAGAAAATTTCCAAGAACATGTCAAATCATTGGATGTCAATCCAATGAATTGGGTGGAGTGAAAGACTAACTTATGCACTCAATGCTAAGTTGTCATGGGAAGTGATTTGGTTGAAAATGTTCTAAAGGTTTTGAAGGATCCTTTGCAAGGGTTCCTTGGGTTAGTTATGTTTGAATTTGAATTTTTGGCGGGAAATGACTTCCTAATTGTTCTAGTGAGTGAGAGTGATCCTAATGTGTTTATTGGAAGTAAGGGAAGATGTTTCTCACTAAAGATAATGATTTGACACTTTACAAATTTTGAAATTTAGAAAAATAACAAAAATTTTCTGCAGGTGACTGGCGGAACCCTCGCGAAACACAGGCGGAACCATGTTTTGGGTTCCGTCTGGTCCGTTGGGCCATTTCTGGGTTGCCCAAAATTTATACTGGCGGAACCCATTCTAGGGTGCCGCTTGATCCGCCAGGCCTGAAAAAGTAGGCAGTCCGCGTTTTTGACCCGCGAGACGATTTTCAAATTTTTCAAAAACTCCTAAAACCAAAAATATAATTCATATCTGGTTAGGAAATGCGAAAATTGGACATGTAAACACGCATACCATTGGACTTTGACCGGGGGCAAGCGAATTTTTCTATACTTAGTAAAATTATCATAAGCATGAAAATTCAATAATCATTTGAAACATCATCATTCATCACTAATAATGAGACTAACACATAGCCAAACAATAGTCATAGTGCATAAACGCAAATAAAATGATAGACCCACACGAAACACATAGTTTAACGTCTACAACGTTCTAAAAACTTAATAGTGCCAAACGCTCCCTAAGCTATCATCTCATAAGCTATCCAACTTTTTCTTCATCTTTCCAATGTACCTCGCCATGCACTTCCATATTCCTTTTGTTTGCTTGAATTCTTCGGACTCATTCTCCAAAGTGGGAAGTTGTTGAAGGTAATCAAGCGGAGCAAGCTTGGAGTTAGGAAGAGTTCCATCTTCGCTCATGTCGGATGATGATGATGATGGTGAAGGAGATCGAGTGCGTTTGCCCTTAACTTTGAAGACTCTCTTATCACTAAGAGGAACGAATATGTGGGGAACAAAATAGTAGTCTAGGTTAATTCCCCTATTGTTTGAAGGAATGGGTGAGATGGCTCTAAAGAGGCGTGTGAGAAGCATTCCATAGGGAAGAGCGGTTGTTCATACCACGGGTATGTCGGCCATTCTTTTGGCTAGCTAGTAGGCTAAGTTAAAGGGTTGACCAGTGGAAATGCTATAGAGCATGTAGCAAAGACACATGTTGACGTGATCTCTATTTCCTATGGAACATATAACATTGGCTCTAAGAATTTCTTCCCATTTCTTAAATTGTGGTTTAAGCTCATTGAGCTCCATACCAAAAGGGTCCTTATCCACTATATTCCCCGAACGATTCTTCCTAGTGGTTGAGGTCCTAATAAAGAGATGCTCACGAATTGCTTCCTTATTAGCAAGAGGGTTGTTGTATGGATGATGACGCTCAGTAAAATCAAGGCTTGAAAGGGGCCACTTATCCGTGTAGAGACAAGTACCCGCATTTGGGACACCAAGAATGATAGCTAAGTCTTTTAAATCTAAGAAATTTGGTACTTGATTGGTTGTGAAGTTTAATGATATCTCACCAAAATCATTTGTGGAAAAGCTTATGGTTGCATAGAATTCTAAGATAAACCTAGGACAAATTGGCTCATCGATATCAAGGAGACAATCAAAGTTGATTGCGACAAAGTTTTGGCGAATGGATGTTCCTTCTAGAAAGGATGGATCAATGGTTCTACCTTCGTGAACATAGCGTTTTTCTAATGCCTTAAAGGTTTCTACTTGAACTTTGTTGAGACCTTTGGTCCTATGGTGTTTGGGCAAGTACTTAAGGGTTTCCTTGTGATTGGAGAAATTTGTAGGAGGCATGTTGATTCCTAGAAAACACAAAATTTTATGTTAACGACTTTTAACAATGTGGATGTTCTAATGTGTTCCTATATGCAAACAATGTGGAGACTTGGTTATCTTGACTCATTTTGATGCCTAAATTGTTTTGTTATGCAAATTTTGTTATAAAAACAAAAGATAACCAAAACGCTCCTAATTGAATGTGTCTTCGATTGAATATACCCGAAAATACATATTAGTTATGTATCCCCTTTAGCATTCAAGAGACAATATGCAAGTGATGTTTTTCATTTGTTTTAACAATGTGGTGAAGAGTTATGTCCTAGTTGTGGATGGTAATTTTTGAAAGACAATGCACTTGGTGTGTTTGGCAAATCAAAATAACAACAAAAAGGATACAATTCTTAACTAATGGAAGACATGATTGGTTAGCAACCAAGTTTTTCATGAATCAAAAAGTTCTATGCATAAACCCTAAGATTCTAGTTAATGAATGTAAATGAAAATGTTATACTTGAATCAAAAATGCAATTATGATTAGAACACTTACAAAGTTGATTGGATTTGAAGAGGTTGGAGTGAAAGCCCTAAATTTCGTATGGTTATGTGTTTTTGAGAGGGTGATGGCTGTTTGAAAAGTGAATGATTAAGTTAAGAGGGTGTTTGGTTTTGAATTTGAAATAAAACAAACTGCAGGTTCAGCGGATATGGCGGAACCGAAAACTTGGTTCCGCCCGTTGAGGCTGAGGGTTCCGCCGATTCAGCAGACAAACAAAGAAGATTTGTTATGATTATTGTGATCATACTCTAGTGTTCAAAACTAAGGATTTAGGTTTCATAAGTCTTAAACTAGGTCTAGAAAAGTTGAATGATCCTAATCTAAGAGGTTTGAAAGAGTGTCTACCAATGTGGTTATTGTAATGGACGTTATTGGTTGAGATGTTCCTCAATGAACATTTTTACCAATGCTATGACGATGAATCTCACTATGTCATTCTAAGAGCATAATGGATTGAATTGACGCTGACGTTGACGCTTCCTTTGTTGAAATGAGGGATTCCGTTGTTGACGTGAGTTTGCTTGATCTCCAGGAGTTTGTTGACATGCTTTTTCGTCCAATGCCGTTTTGAGAGCTTTAAGCTTCTTTGAGAATCATTTGGTAAGAAAGCATAAAAGTGCAAGTACAACTTGTGCTTTTTCTATTATCTTAATCACCATCATAATTCAACTTGGTGTACACTTATGGTTTCTATTCCAATTCCTTTGGGATACCATAATCCTTGTGTAGTATCTTTTGACGTATCCAAACACTCTCTTCCAAAAGAGATGTTTTAGAACCTTTTCTAAAACGAGCACATAGATAAGCACCAAACATAATGTTGAATCTAATTGTTATGAGAACAAGTAGTCTTCCGAACATTTCTCTACGTTTAGTTTTACCTACGGATTTACTAATCTCACTCTTGATAAGTCATCAATAACTTAACCATTGAGAACAAGAGAGTAACTAGGAATGTCTTTAAGTTAAAATCCCTTGCTTTTGGGGCTTGCTTTTATTATCAAAAAGTCTTTCAAATATTGGCACTATAATCACTTGATTACTTTGAAATATCTATTTTGTTTCACTAGTTGTTTTACTCTAAATTCCAAAAACTGTTTTTGTTGAATTTGTTTAGACACAACTATGACCTATTAATCAAGTTTTATAACTTATATCAATTTTACTTGATTCAATGTTTGACTCAAGGTGAGAAGATGTTATTTTGAACCTTTATCCTTAATGTTTTACACAACATACTTGTCTTGCCATCATTGGACTTTTGACTAAGTCATCATCTACCAAAGATGATATCTTAGAAGGAGGTGATCTCTCGTTAAATGTTATATTCAATGAATCCTCGACTCTTTGGGTTTCCTTACTTAAGACACAATGAACTTTATTCGTTTTGAAAAAGTCCAAGAGGTACAACATCATAAGACTAAGTGTCACATTTGATGTGTAAATCCTAGATGTTGAAAACTCATTTTCTTCCACACATCCTAATGTATGCTAATGTGATTTATTTCACCTTGTGTGTTTTATGTGAAATTATCATAAAAGAGTGGTTGAAGTAAAACACAATTTAAGACCCAAAGTATGGTGTTTAAGAATGTTGTTTTACAAAGGTTTGTTTTGCAAGCATCACAAAAGTGTTAGACATTTTATCACTTAGGAAATTCTTAGTTAGCTCACTTGTAAGCAAGAGTTGAGTGAGACTCACTCAAGAGTTTCTCGTGTTTATCTCTTGACAGTTAAAGAACCGAAACACCTTATATCTCCTACTAGTACTAATGATGAAATTCCTTGTCGCAGAGAATCTAATCTTTGTTATTACTAATAGCACGTAAACACTTTAGGATACTACTAATAACACATACTACAACACATAATGCTAGAAACAAGAGACAATCAAAGTCAAGTTGAAGTAATGTGTACCTTTTAAATTGCATAGAGATGCTATCAATAGGATAAGCATAAAGCGTAAAATCTTGGTTTGACACGCTTGGAAACTCAATTACTCATGTATCCAAGAATGTTAGATAATCATATAAAAGCATAGAATATGATATTCTTAATTCTTTTATCATGAGTTTCTATTAGAGATTAAATTATCTCTAAATCTCTCTTCTAGGTTTAACAAATTTTACTTGCTTTGTTTTACTAGTTGATGGTGCTTTTGAGTTAAATCCTAATCCGGTTTTATCTTTAAACAACCTTTGACTCCTCAACAATCTTTCAAGAGATTTTGAGCTTTCATCAAATTTAGCTAACATTTTTCCTTTCTCATTTTGCTTTTTAATCTCATGTTTGTAATCTAGACATAATTTACATTCTTGATTAATTTCAACATTACTCTCAAGTCTAGACATTTTATCTTCTAACAAGATTTCCTTTTCAAAGTTATTCACAAAAGATTTTGAAGTCTCATTGTTAAAGATAGTTTTTAGGTTCATGTTACCTAAAAGTTTAGACTTATTTTCTAATTTAGAAAATTCTAAGATAAATGTGTCAATGCAAAAATGTTTGGTTTCAACATGTACCTTGCTTGTTGTTTCAATGAATTGACAATCACCCACCGGATCATTGTCTTCGTCTACATCCGTTTCATTCCATGATTCGCAAGCAAGTTCATCAAGACACACGTACTCATCTTCACTTGTACCTTCATTTAAAACATTTAAACTAGTAGCACATGTATTAACTTCTACTAAGTGTCTATCTATTAGTTTCTCTAAAACTTCTAATTCATATGTAAGATCAAATTGATCATCTTTGACTTGACATATTTCTTGATGACGGTTTAATATATTTTTCCAAATATCATTAGCCATTTGACACAAAAAGACTCTTTCATATTCGTTTCTCGGTAAAGCTTTATAAATTATTATTTTAGCTTTAGTGTTTTTGTCAAGTTTAGAATTAGTCATCTTGGTTTTCAAAACTTGTTATCGTTGTTTTGAAATCACCAATAGAAATAATTTGCTAGAGATCATGATCAATTGATTTCACATAGTTTTCAAATTTACTTTTCCATTTAAGGAAGTTTTCTTTTTCAAATAGCGGTGGGTTTTGAATAGGTTGCCCTTCTTTGAGTTTTTCAAAATTCATGGATCGATCCAAGTTTTAAAATACAATATATTTTAAAGATCTTGAGTAACGTAGCTCCTGATGCCAATTGTGGAAAACTAGAAGGGGGGTTGAATAGTTTACCGCTTTTTAACTTGATTATCTTTTAAAAACTTTACGTTTGTTTAAAGATATAAACTCAAATTACTTGTTTGATTCTTTGAAAAGCTTTACGTGTAGTTAACAATTCTAACTAAAGACAATATGTAATAAGCAAAGACAAAGAAAGAAACGATCAAACCACAACACGATTGTTTATCGTGGTTCGGCTACAAGGACTCTTTTTCCTTGCCCTACATCCACGCCCCGAGTTTCCAACTTGAGAGTTATAAGCACTAATCAACAAGCTTCTTTCCCGGTGGAGAAACCTTTACAACGTCGCTTACACTTTTACCGACACTAAGCTAGATGTCGAGTTCTTTTACAAGGGTACAACCACTCCCATCGTCGCTTACACTTTTACCGACACTAAGCTAGATGTCGAGTTCTTTTACAAGGGTACAACCACTCCCGTTAGTTCTTTTACAAGGGTACAACAACTCCCATCGTTACACTTTGTATTTTCAGGCCTAAAATACTAACCGATCACTTCTACACACAATACAAATGAAGTATAAACTACCAAAGCTTATACATAACAAAGCTAACAAGTCTTGCAACTTTAGAGTTGAAACTTGTAACTTCTTGGATGAACTTGTGAACTCCCTTGCTACATAAGAGGATCACACAAGTCAAATGTTACTAAGTTAGTTGAAAGAATATGTGAAATATATGTCCTAAAGTGATGAGTGATTTCTTGCCAGTCCTTTGGTATTTATACCAAAGGAAGTCAGCACCCTGGCGGAAACGGCGGCACCCTCAGAAGGGTTCCGCCCGTGTTCCCCCAGGGTTCCGCCAGGTCTGTTCAAACCATACTTGCAATAAATCACTCCAAGACAAACAACATCACATCTACTAAATACTAGTCAACATGCATTGCATCAAACATGGAATACTTCCAAAATGTGTAAGAATACTATGGCTAGTCAAACACATAAACATTCCATAAATGCATGATGTGATGTTTCTATTTAAAGAAATAAAACTATGTAATGTTAAATAGAAATGTGAAGTCTAGTAATACAAGACTTAAACTAAAATGATGTTGTACTACAATCTAAAGTTTGTACTTTGTCATTAACAAAACTTATCAAAGATCGTTAACATATAAATAACATTTTTAGGCGATATTTGTATTAACATATTGATCTATATCAATCTCATCGGGTCCTTACCGTTCAACACAGGAAACCAAACAAAACCATTCTTATTTCCATCTCTAAACCGATTTACATACCATAAGTAAATAAATGGTTTTCTATTCGGTTGTATTGAATGATATGACATCTTTCGAAGTCAACACCTTTTGCACAATCTCGTTTAATAGTGTTACATTTGGCTATTTAAAGATGATCAAAATTTAATTTTTTGTGCTTTTAACTATTTAATTACTTTTTGAATTATAATGCGTGATAATTTTTTTATGAATGATAAAGGGTAACTTTGTTTATACTTAATGACAACACACTATGATTATTTTATGTTATATGCATACACGCTATACAGAACACTTAAGAACTGTATCGCAACTATAACTACATAGGGGTGGCAATCTAGTCGTGTTCGTGTTGACCTATTCGGGTTCGCGGGTTGAAATAACCTCTACCCAAACACGACCCATTTATTAATCGTGTCAAGAAGCTCAACTCTAACCCAGACCTGCATAACAAACGTAACCTGTTTATGACCCGTTTAACCTGTTTAAGTAAATAGATCAAACAATGAATAAGGTTGGTGGTTTGTTGATTTAACTAGTTTAAATGCGAAAATAATATAATGATCTAAAATATGATAAAAATAACATACAAATAACTATATGACAAATATGATATATGAGTTATAATGGTCAATTTCAATAATATGTGAGTTATAGTGTAGGACCTTAGATATCACAACTTTATCACACACAATATAAGCACAATAAGAAGGAAAGATGGAAAGATGGTGACTTGATGTATGTAGATGTAATTCGTATGTATCTAGAGAGATGGAAAAGATGAGAGCTTTTATTAAGAAAAACACACACAAATACACACACAAGCACACACCTCAAATGAGCTTAGAGGTGTTTATATAGTAAGTTACATAATGCCCTAAAGGCTTTTCATGGGCTTTGAGATGGATTGGGCTTTTTACATGAATATCTTCTACACATAAATGGACTAGCTTAATATAAATATTAACCTATTAGCTTAGCCCAATCCATAAGCCCTTTGACTATTCTATGTATTCTACGACACATTTCAAAGTTACATGCATGAGAATGACCATCACTTCTAAATACATATTTTTAATGCTAACAATCTCCCCCTAAGGGGTGGTCATTCGAATGATGCTCCACGTGAGTGGGTCTTCCGTGTTCTTTGTCTTTAACTTTGTGTGTCGTTGTAGAATAGTCTTTAGTCTTTGTTCCTTCATGCTTTGTGATCTTTGATGACTGATTTTCATCGTTCTTTGTTCCTTTGTGATGTGGAGTTATCTGCCTTTCGTCACTTATGCGTCTGTGGTGGTTGTTTGCCATTCCAACATGCTCATACATCTTTGGACTTTGATATTCATATGCACGTAGTTCCCTTTCTTTCACTTTGATCTTTAGTCTTTATACTTTGTAGATTCTTCTTTTTGGCGTAGAATCTTTCTTTGAACTTTGTGTTGTATAGATCTTTGAGGGTGCTTTCTTTAACTTCCAGATGTATGTATGAGCATGCGGAATCTGTCGCCATGGAGATGAAGTGTCCCTGCATATAAACAGTTAGCAATAAAACATCCGGTACTTACAGATAAGAATTAGAGATCGTCAACAGCATAGTGTGAAGACTCCTTCTAACCCTTACCAAGGCCGTTCCCATGTCAGATACTCTCGAGAGAGCTTACGAGACCTACTAAGTAGCTCAATGACTAGGTGAGTCGCTGGGGATCACTCCACGACTGTAGACCGTTTGAAACCACCGCGAACACTAAGCGTAACCCATAAAGAATTACCGAAGTGACCTGCTGTCAGGGCTGCTTGATGTTGACCCTGGCAGGAATTTCCATTCAATCATTGAGAATCACAAAAGTGAATCCTCTCATAAATGTTCTGGCAGATTGCTAAGATCTGCGTAGGACTCTAAAGTTTACATCTGGCGTCCTTAATGTTGAACAACCAGTGTAGAAATATCATGTGTTCCTATGAGATCTTTTGATGAATCTCGGGGCTCTAGACTCGATAAGTGCACATTTGGTTTCCTATGCGGAGATTAGGGAGGGGTCTCCTGTTTCAATATCTACCATCTCTAAGAGATAGGTCGATAGATTACACCGGTTCCCCGTGAGAATGAAACAAGCTCTTTTAAGAGAACTTGAGTGGTTTAGAAGGTTTAGTGCAGCGCGTCACTGGGTCCATGACGTCTTTGTCTTCAATACCGGTGTCACCTTAGTAACAACCAGTAGCATATGAGTTGAACCCGGTGTCTGCCCTAAGGTTGAACATTTGGAGGGCTATTACTTTTCACCCTTTTTCATAACTTTTCTTTTTAATTCTTCAACACCTTCTTTCTCCTTTCTCATTTTCTCCTTTTTTCAATCATACCTAAGGACTTTCTAATTCTAATCTATTGGATTTGTCCTTGGGTAGATCCCTCCGGCTCTGGCGGATCATAGGACGGTTTTCCCTAACCTTAGTCACCTTATAACTCCATGACTATCCTATTGTTGATCACATGCCATAAAACCTTTTGTGAAAAATCTCTCAAAGTGTTTATGAATAATAAAACACATTGTTGACACTTCGAGAGTTTTGCATTTCTTTTGAAGGACTCCCCCTTCACATGTGCTCATGAATTATTTAGAAATTTGCACATGCGTGAGGAGTTTGCACTTTTTGAATTGATCCACTTCCAGCGAACATGACCGATTCGAGACACGCTTACATCACTAGTTAGACTAGCTTGAAATTATTACCCGTCCTGGTCAAGTCCAAAGAAAGTCTCTCGATACGGTACACTCTACTTAGACAAGTCCTATTCGAGACACGCTTACATCACTAGTTAGACTAGCTTGAAATTATTACCCGTCCAGGACAAGTCTTTTCGATTAATGACATTTTAAGCTTCGTCAATTCATTGGTACTTACTGAGTCGAGCTCTTTTGAGATTCTGCCACAATCTTTAAACATCTTTGATCACATTTTAATCATGTCTTCTCCCCCTCAAAAATAGCATATCGTGATATTTTTGATATCAACTGATTAATAAAAAGCTTTTGGAGAGAAAGACAGATTTGATTTTGCATGAGATCGGAACATTTTAGTGTTTGTACTCCCCCTTAATGATAGCACATTTAAAATCATTTAAGGGTTTTGAGGGAGTTATCTTGAGCACTAATTTTGAGAGATTTTGAGAAATCTTTTGAACAATCTTGAAAAAGTGCTCAAGAATTCTGTTTGAAAACGAGTTTATGCTTGAAATCTTTTTCGTTTGTTTAGACTCGAACTTTTTGAAAAAGAGTTCGTCATTGAACGTACGAGTCCTTGATTTGAAAATAATCAGAAGTCGTCATTGAACGTACGGGTTTCGTACTAATGTATACGAAAGCCATAGTGAAGAAACTTTTGAGAAACGACATGTTTTAGAAAAACATTATAAAGAACTCCCGTTCAAGCATCTGTACATGTCCGTGTCATTTTTGAATGACATTTCTAGAGACGTACAAAATATTGATTTATACGAGAGACATGTCGTGAGAAGAATATTTTTGGATTTTTTGATTTTATATTGTTTTTGTATTTTTTGAAAATTTTATATTTTTGTATTTTGTTTTTGTTGGTTTTTCAAATTTTGTATTTTGTTTTTCAAAAATATTTACAGCGAAGCGATTTTGAAAACATTTTTCAGGGAGATTCGAGAAGACGTTCTAGCTCCTCAGGAGTTAGGCTTCGCATGCCAATTCGTCGAACTAAATAGTCAAACCTTTCTTTTGGAAGGGCTTTAGTAAATAGATCGGCGAGTTGATAATCAGTCTTAACGAAAAATAATTCAACAGTACCCTCTTCCACATGTTCTTTGATGAAATGGTAGCGGACTTTGATATGCTTCGTCTTAGAGTGATGTACGGGATTGCACGAGATGGCTATGGCACTTTTTGAATCACAATACATAGGTATTCTGTCAAAAGTAAAGCCATAATCTGTGAGCTGTGTCCGCATCCAAAGAACTTGGGCACAACACGCAGATAGAGACACATACTCGGCTTCGGCGGTTGATAGTGCAGTACAATCCTGTTTCTTTGAAGACCAGCTTACAAGCTTTTCACCCAAAAATTGTGCTCCACCTGATGTACTCTTTGCTGTTACTTGATCACCAGCATGGTCTGCATCTGAAAATGCTGTAAGATTAAACTCCGAATCCTTCGGATACCAAAGTCCCATGTTAATGGTGCTTCGTAGGTACCGAAAGATCCGTTTAACCTCTTTGAGGTGAAGTTCGGTAGGCTTTGCCTGAAACCGTGCTAATAAACATACAGCAAATTGAATATCGGGGCGGCTAGCAGTTAGGTACATGAGAGAACCGATCATGCTCCGATATTTCTTCGGATCGATAGGTTTCCCAAACAAATCAGCACCTATTTTTGGTGAAGTGACCATTGGTGTACCAACAGAATCACAATTTTCCATTCCATGTTTTTTCAAAATCTCTATTGTATATTTAGCTTGATTGATAAAAATACCACGAGGGGATTGATGGATTTGTAAACCAAGAAAGAATTTTAGTTCCCCCATCATGGACATTTCAAATTTGCTTTTCATGAGATTTTCAAAATGTTTTGAATGGTTAGGATTGGTTGATCCAAAAATAATGTCGTCCACGTAAATTTGAACGATCAAAATGTCATCTTTGAACTTTTTGATAAACAAGGTGTCATCAACCGTTCCTTTTGTGAAATTGTTTTTAAGCAAGAAAGATGATAGTTCGTCATACCACGCTCTTGGAGCTTGTTTTAAACCATAAATGGCTTTCTTAAGCTTGTAGACGTAGTCTGGATGATCTTTGTCGACGAATCCCTCTGGCTGACTCACATACACTTCTTCTTTCAGAGTTCCATTCAAGAAAGCTGTCTTAATGTCCATCTGATAGACTGTGATGTTTTTGTGAGCTGCATAGGCTAAGAAAATCCGGACTGCTTCAAGTCTAGCTACAGGCGCGAATGATTCTTCGAAATCTATCCCTTCTTCTTGTGGATATCCTTTAGCCACGAGACGAGCTTTGTTGCGAATTACAGTCATTTCCTCATCCAGTTTGTTCTTCCACAACTACTTGAGATCAAGAACGCGTTTATCAAGTGGTCGTTCAACAAGTTCCCAACTATCATGTAACAGGTATTGAAGAAATTCCTCCTGCATCGCTTCAATCCAAGGGTTTTCTGCCATTGCTTCCCGAATGTTCTTTGGTACTTTGGTGCTTATTGAGCAAACATAAATGCACAATTCGAGATCGGTGGCAAGTTGTCTCCTCGTCTGAACTGGCATAGAAGGATCACCAATAACATGTACTAACGGATGGTCTTTTGTCCATTGAAACGTAGAAGGGTACCTTTGGTTGAACGAATGTGTGTTAGATGGTTCTTGTAACCTTGAAGAAGATTTAGCAGAGTCTGATGCAAACGGGTTTTCAAATACTTCTTCTTCTTCTTCTAACGCAGCATCGTTTGAATTATTTGTTGGTTCTTCTTGAAAATTTGTGTTTTGGTTTTGCTCATCAACTCTTGGTAGTTCAGTGTCAAGTACTGGAGTTGCTTGAGTAGATGTAGATGATGTTGATGTAGTTGGTGCTTCAGCTTCGATTGTTGTAGATGCATCCTGTGGTGGTGGTGGTGGTTGATGATTTTGAGCGGGTGCAGCGGAATGTTGTTGAGATGCATTTGTCGAAGGTCCACCATAATATTCATCAAACATTAACTCGAAGAAATTGTCCAGTTCTTGTTCTGAAGGTTTATCCGTGTTTGTTGACTGAGCTCCTTGAGGCACGAGTCCTGAACTGATGTGTCCAGAAGTCTGATTGTTTGGTGCGGGTCCTAATCCGTTTTGATTAGAAGCCATCGGATTAAGCGCGGGTTCTAGAGCGAGTCTCTCAGAAGCCATTTGTGAAATTTCGTCAAACTTCACATTCATCGTCTCCATTATCCTTTTTAGACGTCTATTATACACCCTGAATGCCCTCGAGTTTTCTGAATATCCAATGAAGATTCCAATATCACCCTTAGCTTTTAACTTCCCTAGATCTTCTCTGTCATTCGTCGGATAGCACAAAGCGCCAAACACGTGAAGGTAAGAGATGTCAGGTTTACGGTTGTTCACTAGCTCATATGGGGTTTTATTGAATCTTGGATGTACTAGGGATCGGTTCTGAGTGAAACACGCAGTGGCAATAGCATCAGCCCATAAGAATAGTGGTGCACTAGAAAAGATCAGCATTGTGCGAGCAGCTTCCACAAGAGTTCTGTTTCTTCTTTCAACTACCCCGTTCTGCTGTGGAGTTCTAACAGCTGATGTTTGGTGTGTTATTCCAACATCTTCAAAGTAGGTTCTTAACTCCTGGTTGGTGAATTCTGTGCCATTATCTGTTCTTACAATCCTTACTGGAGCTTGAAGTAGAACTTGGATACGCTTCAGAAAGGTGATGATGGTACCTGGTGCTTCGTCTTTTGACCTCAGAAACTTTACCCATGTATATCTTGAATAATCATCGACAATAACAAGAATATACTTCTTCCCATTAATGCTTTCAACTCTCATTGGGCCACATAAGTCCATGTGCAACATATGTAACCTTGCTTCCGAACTAGGTACGATTTTGGGTTTATATGATGCTCTTTTACTTTTTCCTTGTTCGCATGATGGACATAGGTGTTCCTTGGTGTATTTGAACTTAGGAAGTCCGGTGACGATGTTGTCTTTGGCTAACTTGTTGATGGTGTCGAAATTGAGATGGGATAAACGTCTATGCCACAGCCAGGACTTAGTTTCAGTTGCCCTTGTCATAAGACAAATTGGTGATGTAGAAGCCATTTGGTTGATGTCGATAGCATACAAGTTTGTACCACGATTACCGGTTAAGAGATCATCACCAACCAAATTTCTAATAAAAACCGTGTTTCTTCTGAATGCAACTTCTAAATCTGCATCACAAAACTGCCCGACTGAAAACAAGTTGTGTCCCAACCCTTCGACGTAGTAAACTCGAGTGATCAAAAAATTCTCAAACCGAAGATCTCCATAACCCTGAATAGCTGCTACATGATCATTTCCAAAGCGTACAGTTCCCATGAATTTCCAGACAAAATTGATCAGCAGCTTTAAATTCCCGGTCATGTGCTTGGAGCAACCCGAGTCGACGATCCAAAGACATATTTCGATAACCTGCCAAGAACAGAAGAGTTTGTATTTGGAAACCGTGTTGAATTTGGTTCCATGGGGTTAGGAGTAAAAACAGAATCACACTCATGGACAGTTGCTTCTTGTTTAGCTTGAGTTATTTCTAATTTGCCGTCCTTAAGAGTGAACTCTCTACCCGTCGGAATCCACATACAAAACTTAAGATAGTTCCTAGGCATTCGACTAATAGTGGTAGTCCTAAATCGTGCAACTAATCGTTCTAAAGATCTGGATCTAGCACTAGGTCTTTTTGGAACATCCTTCTGTTCAGGCGTGACATTCACATTCTTAGAAACACATTCATCATGAGCATAATTAATTAAACATTTCTTGCATATTAAACAAACAGAGTCATTACATGCATTAGAAATAGTACTCTTGACATTACATTCAGATGAAACATGTCTCTTATTACAAAGCGATAAATTCCTAGGGTGTTCTTCTACTTCTTCAACTTTATTCTTGCTACTACTCTTAGATGCAAGCGAGACTCTATTGTTCCTTGTATTGCTCTTAGGCTTTAGTCTGCTGCTCCTAGAGGTGCTTTCTAATCCTGTAGAAGGTAAGGCACACACATTAGGATTTATATTGTTGTCCTTTTTAGCATCACTAGACTCTTTAGAATTATCCTTTTTGCACGCATTTGTCTTAGATGTGGAGGCAGACGCACTAGTGGGACTAATCCTAAAAAGGCCAGGTGCTATCACTTTTGGTGTTTCGACAACCGCTTTTCCTTTATCAACAATCTTTTCATTTTCACTTTGCTTGGGCAAGGGTGTTGGAGTGACTGGTTTTGTCAAATTCTTTTTCTCATCGACTTTTGGAGCAAACCTTGAAATTGACATCTTTGGTTTTTGAACCGTGTTTGAGACATTTGGTTTCTCCGAAGTCGACGGTTTTGCAAACTTAGTTTCCTCACCCTTCCTTTTTTGACTTTCAAGCTGAGCCCTCAAAAGATCATTTTGCTCTTTTATGTTCTTTAAGGCACGCTCATACGACAATTTGTCATACTTGCATTCTTCCTTTTTCCGATCAAGTTGTTTAAAATATGACACATTTTCTTTTTCAAGCTTTATAAGAGCATTTTCATATTTTGAAACAATTGCGGAGGTCTCAGCTCTTAGTCGTTCATCGTCTTGAACAGAATATGTTTGTAAAATGATGGACATGATGTCAGTGGTCATAACAGCTTCGAAGAGAGAATCATTTAGGTTTTCCAAAACATTTATGTTTTCACGAGAATCATTAGCTTCGTTTACCAGGGATTTGTGGTCCTTGACAAAGTCGGCCGTTTCTTTTAAGAAAGCTTGTTCAAAATGGATTACCCTCGCACTGATGTTATTCAGTGGGATAGTAATTTCGTTTTCAAAAACTTTTTTCTGCTCAATATGAAAACTGGAATGCCAGTTGTTAATATTGATTGTAGTTTTAGAAGCAACGATGTTTTGAAGTTCTTGAATTCTCTTTTTAACGTCATCCAAAATTTCTCTAGCCTCACTTGTGTTAAAAGTGTTGTTTGAAGAAATTTGTTCCATTTTTGAAAGAGATTTGGAAACAATTACTTTCTTAGAAAACATTTTTGAGAATGGTCGTTTTATGGAAAACACAGATGGTTCTTTTTGTGGAACAAAAGTAATTCCCGAAAGTTTGTTCAATTTGTTGTAATCAATGGGTTTCAAATCCTTTTGTTTCATTTTATTTATGCTTTCTTCGACATGTTCAATCGTTTGCACAGAATCCCGAACGACGGGAGGATCATGTTTAGTGTAAATCACATTACCATTATACAAAACATTCTGTTCTTGCTGAGCTTTCTTGAGATTACTGGGGGTGTTGTTACCGAGAGCCACTTTATGTTTCGTATGGTAAACCGGATTAGTTTGATTTGAAATCATTTTCATTGTTTGACTTGACTGACCCGACTTAACCACCAATTCTTCTAAGTGAGCAATCATGTGTTCTGACTCTACGATTTCTGCCAAAAGTTTGTCTTCTTTCTTTGCAAAGTCCTTTTTCAGCTTGTCCCTCTCTTTTTCAAGATTGGTATAAGCTGATTTTTGTTTAGAAAGTTGGTTTTGTAAATCAGAAATTTCCGCGTTTAAAGATTGTATCTTTTTGAAAGAATTAACATCAAGTGTGTCAAACTTGAGTTGCAATTGTTTTTCTCTTGAAACGGAATTTTGATAACCAGTTTCTAATTCAGACAATCTTTTGTTATGAAATTCAAAAGCTTTAACGTTTTCTTTGTAACTCTCAAGCTCAGCGGTCAATTTAACATTCGCGGCCTTAACATCGCGATTGACCTTTTTCACATTCTCAATTTCAATACGACAATTATTCAATAATGATTCAAACAAAGCACGTGTTTCCTCATCATTCTCAGCATGCTGTGAAACGAAGCCTCCATTATGATTCACATCTGGAGTTGCTGAAGGAGTATTGCTACTACTTGGCGTGTCTAGGTATGTATCATAAGTGGGTGCTAGCTTCTCAGAATGCTGTTCCTCATGAGGAGACATATCAAATATATCATTATTGTGACATGTGTTGAAGTTTGATACCTCAGATGGTGCATTGGTGTCATAAACAGGAAGTGTATCAGAATCCGTGTCATACTTAGCTTCCTGAAGATTCGCCATGAATATGCAGTTCGCATCGATATCCTCTCTATCTTCCATGTCATCCATAAGAGCCATAAAATCATTCTCCTCTGCATTCAACTGAAACCCTGCCTCTGCCTTTTGTGCCAACATCACTGCTTTCTGCAAGTACGCTGAGTCTCTTTTGTTCGGCTTAGTAGGACAGTTCCTTGCCATATGACCTACACCCTGGCAGTTGAAACACTTTACCGGATTACCCTGATTCATATTTCCCAAATTCCCAACTACAGGAGCTACAACATTTCTATTCTGATTACCCATTGCCTGATTACCAACATTCTGACCCCTCTGATTTCCAACAAACTGACCCAACTGATTCCCTGCATTCTGACCATACTGATTCCCTGCATACTGACCTGCATTCTGCATATTATGATTACCCATATTAATCCCAGTAGCATATCCCTGTTGGTTCCCATAAACTCCAACCATTTGGCCTCCATTGCCCATATTGAAACTCGGCTGAGCAATCTGCTTGTTGCGAGTGTTCGATGAAATCCTTTGGTTGTTGTTAGTTGGTGTGGAATAACGTCCTTGGAATGCCTTTGTCAGAAAAACAAACGCTTGAGTCAAGGCTGCAGTGGCTTCATCATTTTCAGTGAATTCTGGTTCTTGGAACTGTGGGTATTGTTGTTGTGGAATAACATGTTGTTGTTGCTGTGGGTAGAACTGTTGTTGGTAGACCGGTGTTGGTTGTTGAATGTATGATGGTTGCATGTAGTTGTGAGTGGAAGATGATGATGGTTGTTGTGTGTTCACTGGTAGCGGTGTTGGTGTAGTAGCAATTAATGCGAGAGGATCATGATTCTTTGCCAATCTTTCTTTCCTTACTTCATTAGCCTCAGCTTGATTTTGCTTCAGAAAATCATAAAGTTGATCATAATTCACCTTATGTAAATCCTTTGTTTGATTGACAATTGTAACATAACGACCCCATTCTTCTGGAAGGTTATTGATGAATTTGATGTTTGTTGCAATTGTTCGAGGTGTCAACTTGTTTCTGATTAACTCATTCATCAAAGTGCAAAACCTTGTGTAGTAGGATTCAATTTGTTCACCTTTAGTGGATGTGAAATTCTCCCATTCTGTAAGAAGTTTGTTCTCAACGTCTTGTTGTCCAATCTCTGTTCCATGACAAATCCTTCTAACACGTTCCCACATAGCATAAGCAGTTTCACAGCTGTCGACCGCAGCAAAGATCTCCCTTGGTAATCCAAGTTGGATTAAATGCATTGCCATATCATCTGCGGCGATCTGCTTCTTGTCTTCCTCTGTGTAATCTGCTTCTGTTTGTTCACGCACGAATGGTTGAGTAGGAGGTGTAGTATTTGGATTGCCTTTCAATTTGAACTTGTCTTGGCTGGAATGGTCCTTTTTCAATGGATTGAATCATTAATTTACCATCAGGCTTTGTTTTGATGTAACGAAGCATGCGGCTTGTCCATGGGAGATATCCACCTTTTTCAAGCATAGGAGGTCGGTTTTCTGCACCGGCAGCATGAATGTCTTGCTGAGTTGCCATTGTTGAAGTGTAGATTGATAAAGTTGATTCTTGGATCGTTCCAACGAAATAGGAGTGGAGTTTAGAGTGAGTTGATGCAAGTTTTTATGGTGAAAATTTTGACTGAAAACCTTAAAACCTCAATAACTTCTTCTCGGAGCGTTTTTAGGCCTCGAAACTTCGCCTAAATCGATAAATCATTTAGCGTGTCGTTCTCCTCTGTCTGACGGTCGTTTTGACAGCTGATTCGTCGAAAACGGAGTTACGGTTCAAAAGTTATGGCCGTTTGAAGTTCAGTCGTCAAAAATCAACCAAAAGTTCTCGAAAATGTTGTATTCTCGATAATTCACCCAGGTTCTCGATAATTTTTCAAGATTTCGATAAAATCACCCAAGTTCTCGATAATTTTTCAAGATCTCGATAAAATCACCCAAGTTCTCGATAATTTTCCAAGATCTCGATAAAATCACCCAAGTTCTCGATAATTTTCCAAGATCTCGATAAAATCACCCAAGTTCTCGATAATTTTCCAAGATCTCGATAAAATCACCCAAGTTCTCGAAAATCTCTGAAGTTCTCGAAAAAATGGAAAATTCTCGATAAATTGCAAGATCTCGATAATATCAGAAGTTCTCGAAAAACTATGAAGTTCTCGATAAGTCTGATGTTCTCGAAAATTATGACTTTTTCGAAAACCCAATTTCACAAGAAATTTCGAAATTATACAATTTCGAAATTTAGCCCGAAAGTCGAAGTAATTTCTTTCTTATACAAGAGAGAAAATACCGAGTATCCAATTGTGAGCACGAACGGAGCCTTTTCTTGTGTTCTCGAAAACTTGTCAAAGTGAAATTTCGAAATTATGGAAGGATTTCGAAAATATGACAGTTTTAAGAATAAGCTTAAAGCACACCCAAATGACTTATGCAATCCAAGATTCTTGTACTTCTAGGCTAAAAAACACCAAAACTTGAAGAAAGTTCAAAACTTGATGATTTTTATGAAACTTTTGAAGATTTCGAAAACAAGTACAAAAACCCTAGTCGAATTTTTAAGCTTAAATCTTTAAAAAGATTGATACTTTCTTGTTAGATAAGGTTTATAACACTAGTTTGTAATCAAAAAAGTGTTAAAAACAAAGAAAAAACAAGAAAAGTAAGAATTTTTTCAAAAGAAAAACGTGTAGAAAGCCTAAAAAAACGAAACCAACAAACCCCAACACTCCTAAATCATTGTTAGGCGATTGATACCACTTGTAGGACCTTAGATATCACAACTTTATCACACACAATATAAGCACAATAAGAAGGAAAGATGGAAAGATGGTGACTTGATGTATGTAGATGTAATTCGTATGTATCTAGAGAGATGGAAAAGATGAGAGCTTTTATTAAGAAAAACACACACAAATACACACACAAGCACACACCTCAAATGAGCTTAGAGGTGTTTATATAGTAAGTTACATAATGCCCTAAAGGCTTTTCATGGGCTTTGAGATGGATTGGGCTTTTTACATGAATATCTTCTACACATAAATGGACTAGCTTAATATAAATATTAACCTATTAGCTTAGCCCAATCCATAAGCCCTTTGACTATTCTATGTATTCTACGACACATTTCAAAGTTACATGCATGAGAATGACCATCACTTCTAAATACATATTTTTAATGCTAACATATAGTCGTAATTCACTCATATTAAGTACATAACAAGATATATTTAATCTATATCCAACATTAAAACCAAGTTATATATTTTATTTTTAAAGGCTTATATTCTTAAACGGGTTCACGTGTTGACCTATTTAACACTTACTCAACCCAAACACGACTCGTTTATTAAACGGGTTAGACGGGTTGACCTGTTTTTTACCCAAGCCTGCTTATCCTCAATCCAAACTTGTTTAACTTCGTGTCGTGTCAAGAATTGCCACCCTTATAACTACATGATATCGGTGTATTTAATGGAGTTTTTTTGTTGACCATTGTGATTTCAAAAAAAAATTAACAAAATGAGTAGTTTGAAACATATTTAAAATAATATAGCATATTTGAAAATTTCAACTTAAAGCCCAGCCCTAACGTCTGCACATACACATGTATTGTTTCAAACCATCCCATACATGATTTGTTTACTTAATTTCTTGCCAAACACAAAGCTGTTGCAATCCAAAGTAAATAAAAACATCAATAATAAAGAGATCACTATGAAAATCAAATATTCTTTATAAAACAACTTCCAAAACATAATCAAATCACTAAAGGTTGGTATAAGTCTCATCAATATACATTAAACAATTCATGATAAGTAAGCAGGTGGTGTCAAATGAAAAGAAAAAAAAACGACATTGATGGTCGGTTACTAAGAAAAATAGATGAACCTCTAAGGCATTTATTTATGGGGTTTTAAACTTCGATATAGTAGTCGCGTGTCTAACTTTCTTGAAACCAACGATTGAGCCTACTATTCGAGGAGCTTTCTTGGACACCTACGAGAACAACCATTTTTATCAAAATAATAATAATAGCAATAGTAGCTAATATTATCTTTTCAATTGTTAGAAACTGAAGAATATATAAATTGATTGATATAACAATTTACTTACCATTGCAACAAGAAAATCACGCACCCGCGTGTTTTTTTCTAGGCCTAGAAGGACATGTTTGTTTATTATGACCACTATTCTTGCAAATTCCACAAAGGTTAGATTTTTTCCCTTCTTTAATGTCCATTCCATTTCGAAGCCTTGTTGAACGAGGACGACCTCTTCCTTTTCGTTTAAACTCAGAATTTGGGAGCAATGTAATTGATGATTGAGGCCAATAAGCTTCATGTGGTAGTGGGAAAAACTCAGATGCCCAAGTAGCTGAATACTCTACAATTGAGTAATATCTTTCAACATATTGTGAGCTGTTCAAAGAAAGAAATGCACATGCACTTAATACATGAGAGCACGGATATTTGTTAATGTCCCACTTACCATATGTGCAAGTTCGTTTCTCCAAATTAACAACTTGCACATTTTTTCCTCTTTGCGTTGTCACCTCAAAAATCCCTTTCTCCCGGTTAAATGATCTCATGGTATGTGCACTAGCCTTTGTCATTGAAGCAGCTTGTTTTGCAACAACATGGGGAGTAAATAAATTTCCATTGGCATGAGCAACACGTCCAAGAGATCGTCGCACATTAAAGTAATGCACTACTCTATAGAATGTAAGTTGGACACATGCTGTTATAGGTAAGTAACGAGCACCCTTGAGCACACTATTAAATATCTCTGACATATTTGTTGTAAGCATTCCATAACGCTTACCACCATCATGTGCAAGTGTCCATTTAGACAATGGATGTCCTTCAAGCCACTCACGAGCTTTCGGATTTAGATTACCAATCTCTTCCACGATTGAGTTAAACTTACGCACTTGATTTTGACTCCCGGCACGGTAAGCTAACATTTTCAAATTTGAGTTTCGAAATTTATCATTAAAGTTGTTGACGAAATGCCGCAAACAATACCTGTGAAAAAAAATACTTTTAGAAAGTCAACTCAATATAAATGTTGTTTAAGCGAGTGACGTAAAAAATACCTATGAAAACCATACGGCTCCAACCATGGAGATCCGTGATCATTAACCACCTTTAAGATTCCCATATGGCGATCCGATAACAGACAAATACCTTCACGTTCTTTCACCACACGCTTCTTGACACGATTAAGAAACCAATTCCAACTACTGTAAGATTCACTTTCAACAATAGCGAATGCAAGTGGCAAAATTTGATTGTTGCCATCAACTCCCATCGCGATCATCATCTTACCATTGTACTTACCATACAAATGCGTACCATCAATACTAATAACAGGTCGACAATGCTCAAAGCCCTTGATAGAAGGGTCAAAAGCCCAAAAAACACGTCTAAACTCCACATGATCCATGTCAGGAAGCCTTTGAGTGCTCCATTCAACAATAGTCCCAGGATTGAATTTTTGAAGTGCGGATAGAAATTTGGGTAAAGCATTATAAGATTCTTCTCAATTCCCAAAGATGTGTTCTATTGCCTTCTGTTTTCCTGCCCAAACCTTCATGTACGATGGATTATAACCTAATTTATCAATTATTTCAGCTCTCAAAGTAGGAATACTAATAGATGGTTGCTCCTTTATAAGATGTTGTGTTTCTTGAGCAATTAAATTTGCATCTAGATTAGGATGGTCTTGTGTAATCTTGTTGTGTAAACATGTATGTGGTCCTGTATACTTTGTGATTTCAAAGCTTCCACTACGTTTACGTTTACATGCACGAAGTTGCCACTTGCAGCCACATTGTGAACTTAAACGACATCTTATTTTCCAAATACTTGGAGATGTTTCGACCACTTCATATTGCTTATGCTTTCGGATAGTGTAAAGCTTGATAGCTCGAACAAGTTCTTCCTTATCTTTGAAAGAATCTTTTTCTAACTCCCGAGTTAAATCAATTTTACTTTCAGAGTATGATATCCTCCAGTTATCAATATTAGCATTATCAATTCCTTCCACACTAGTAAAACAAGAAGGTACTTGCATATTAGAATCGCTTTCTTGTCCTTCTACATGTGGTGCTTCATATGTTTCATCGAGATCTCTAGTTTCATCATCAACTGTTGTTGCATCCGCATCTCCAGTTTCGTCATCTTCCCCAAAATCTTCGTCATTTGTTTCAAATCCATTACTCATTTCATTGTTCACAACGGCAATTTGAGAGATCGTATTGAAATCCTCATTCTCAATCATATCGGACAAGACATTGGTTGGTAATAACTTGCTAGTACTTTCTTTCGATATTTCGTGAGGCAATGAAGCATCATTCTCTATTAAACTTGATGTTTGAGTTCTGTAGATAGTGTAACAAATACATTTAATGCAATCAAAACAATTGAAAACTGGACTTAAAACTAAAAGATAAAATAAGTAACAAAGAATATACATGTGTGATATCTTTGCTTAAAACTACACACACAAGCTATTTTATATGATCTCGTTAATCAAGTAGGCCATTCTATATTAAATGGTAAGCTAATTTATCAAACAAGTCATCAAATAGCTAATACTCAGTAACAAACATTCATTGTGTTATTAGCACAACCCTTTAACCGTTCACAGCAGTGTTCTGAAAGGCTCAAGGCGCACTAAGGCGCAAAGGGGGCCAAAGAGCCTCGAGTCGAGGCGCATTCCAAGGCGCGGGATTCATGAATGCGAGGCGCACTAAAAGCATTAAGTTTTTTATAACATATGTGACCATTTATGTAGCTTAAATAATACAAAATAACATTAAAATACTTAATGCATAACACATATTGCCATTATAAATATTAAAATTGATCGGTTGTCACTTCTAGAACGGATCAACTCTTTTGCTCGATGACCTATATAGAAATTAAAATCCATATCAGACTAAATATGTTTGTGTCCTACACTTGTAGCTTACATTTAACAAAGCTCACAATTTAACCCAAAATATCAAGCAAGCAATATATTAATATTCAAGGCACAATGGTACATTTTCATGATAATATGTCGTAAAAAAATATTTAATGAAACAAAATAACTTCTTAAAGAAAATTTCAATCAATAAAATAAACATAAAATCAATTCAAATTTACAAATTATATAAATACTCACCTATGACTTAAAAGGCCCATGCATTATATCTTAAAAAAAAAAAAAAAAAAAAAAAAAAAAAAAAAAAAAAAAAAAAGCCCCGAGGCGCAAAATATGGCCTAGGCGCAAAAATCCCCCGAGGCGCCAAGGCGCAAAAAGCGCTAAGGCGCGGGCTTTTTTTGGGAGTCATGCATGTGGTGCGCCTCGAGTCAAAAAAGCCCCAAGGCTAGCGCCTTGTGCGCCTTAGCGCCTAGGCGCGCCTTAGGCGCGATTTTGACAACTTTGGTTCACAGTAAGAAACATTTTTTGAATGAGCAGTTGGTCTTACATGTGTGATATCTTCATGTTGTTGTTAAAATCCTCATTAACCACATCAGTAGGAAAAAACTTATTGGCGGTTTCTTTTAATATCTCGCTTGTCAATGAAGCATTCTTCTCTATCAAACTTAATGGTTGATTTCTGCAAGGAGCATAATAAACAGTATCCATATAAGCTAAACAATTAGATATTTAAGTTGGTAAAAAAAAACTAAGTAAGAAATATATACCCGCGTGCTTTCTTCTTGTGGTGTTGTGTTTCAACTTCTAAGTATATATGAATGTTACTTAGTTCTTGATAGAGATCAAGTATATGAAACATTATCTCCATATCATCATTGTCTGTGATTGGGAGTGGAATGTATTTCATCATTTTTCCAAAACCAGAAGGATATCTACAAACCAGTTTGATACATTTTTTTGTTCATCGATAGATGCCGCAACATGGATTTGAGTGATAAGTTCATTGAATTTTATTTCACGGTGAACCTTGATAGCCTTACTCGGTGGCTTATCATACGATACACCTTCTGGTCCATCACATATATTACCACCCCAATGACATAATAGTATAACACACTTTGATGCCATTGTGTCAAATTTCTTTTACCTGTAATGTAGAACAAACAAAAGGCTTCCAACTAAACCTATAAAACTTGTTTAAACAAGGTCTATAGATAGAGTTAATCATCAAAAAAGTTAACCAGAGAACAGGTGATATTTCTTGATTAGAAGTATGGTGCGATCGTACCTGATAAAGTAGAAGAAGAACAGTTAAATCGATGATGGTGCAGCGGTGGAGACGATCTCAGGTTATCAGTCACGGTGAGGAGTGGATGGGTGGATGTCGATCATGTTGAGGATTACGTTTAGTCGATGTTACAGATTAGGAGGAAGACGTACGTACAGTAGGGTTTATCTATTCCCCATCTTAGTTGTTTATTTATGAGAAAAGAAAAAAGAAAACTATTATTAATTAAATATTTTATAAAGTACTTATTATGTTAAATAAGTTTTTAAACTACGCTAGTTTACCAAAAAACTCGTATTTAATGAGTAATTGAAAAATGTGAAGTAAAGAGGTATAGCGTTTATGGTATTTTGGGTAAAGTAAATAGGTATTGTGTTTATGGTATTTTGGGCAAGCAAAGTGCAATCTTTCCTGATTTGAAGCTGGTGGCATTCATTCCATAGAAATAGTGTCTAGCGTATGGAAAGTTTGGAAAACCCAAGTCAGTCAAGTCAACAATCTCCATAGCCTAGAACAAAGATAAGAAGACCCCTTCAAACACTCCAACCAAGACCCACCCCTCACTCCTTCCTTCTCAAATACTGTATAATAGCGTAGGGGTATTTCCGTCATCCCACCGAAAAAGAGAGAGAATTGTGATTGAAAGAAGAGATGCTAAAACCACACAAGGTCAGTTCCGTAAATTTAGTAAACAAGTGGGGCCCACGTGGTTTTTAGAATCGTCCGCCATCAGTCCTTTTTTTCTCAATAATCGTCGCATCCCATTATATTTAGATTACACAAATCCAATCCTTCCTCATCTCTTATTCCTCCTCCTCCTCCCACTTCTTATAAATAAAATAATAAAAGATAAAAAGATGATGAAAACTAAATAAATAAACTTTAACTTGCGGCGATCTGTTTGGTTTGATTACTAATAATACAAATAAGCGGTTGGTTGTGTTTGGATCTGATTATTGTGATGGCAGAAGAGCAGTACAGGAAGGCGAAGATATCAGTATGGTGGGACATAGAGAATTGTCAAGTGCCAAAAGGATGCGAACCACATTCAATTGCGCAGAATATAAGTTCTGCATTAGTTAATATGAATTACTGTGGACCTGTTTCAATCTCTGCTTATGGTGATACTAATCGTATCACTGCTTCTGTTCAACAAGGCCTTAATAGTACCGGCATCTCTCTTAATCACGTCCCTGCTGGTATACCTTTAATTAACTTTATAGATCTAGTTATTTTTATTGGATCTACAGATTCTTTGTTTTGGTTGGTTATTTGTAGATGCACCATGCTCTATTTGTTTTGATTATTTATTATATTTTATTTTATTTATTAATTTAATAAATAAGTTATACTAGTTGTTTTTCTAAATCAGGGTTTGATCTATCTATGTTGATTTAATTGTAATTGAGAGGTTTTAGTTGAATTTTCATGTAATTGATGTCGATGTTTATCTTATATTTAGGTTTCATGTGTTTTAAATTCAATTCTAGTTGTCGGTTGGTGGTTACATTTGACAACATGGGAGGTTTGTTGTTGATTGTAGCACGAGGGTTTTTTTAGTTTGTTACTTTCTACTGTTTACTATTTTTTGTCAAATCTAACCAAGGCTTAACTATTTTTTACTGTGACATGTTTTGAATTTTGATGATCTTCATTCATAAAAGCGTAAACAACTGTTGTATCTTGAATATGCAAAAATCAAAAAAATATAAACTTACATGAACGTGATGCTCGTTAATGCAACTAGTGGCTTACCCAAAATGATTGGGACAAGAAAGGTTTGTTTTTTAGGGAACATCTCATGTGGGGGTGGAAATTAATTCCGTCTTTTCTTGATTAGTGGATTAAATATAAGCTGTAGTTTTCTATATTTAGGCTCATAGCTATTAGATTGCAATTCTCTTCCTTCTTTTCCTTTGATTAATCTGAAAGTGACATGTAAACTGTACTCTAATCATTCCTCATTGATTGTCCCCGGATTTAGGCTTTCAACAATTTCTGTGTGCCCTGTTTCACAACAGAAGCATCTATGCATGTGGTATAGTTTTTAGTGGATGCTACTTATATGATGATCGGTAATATCACCACAAGAGAATCATAAAATTAATTTTGGTGCAATTTGTTTTTCATTTACTTCTTGATTAGATCAGACTATCTTATCTAAGGACGTGTCATCTTGATATTCTACTCATAAATAAGATAATATTGCACAAAGTGATTAATTGATTAAAAGTCGTGTAGTTGCATAATTCTTGTTGTGCGCCAAATGTTCTTAATAGCATTCTTTTGGGTGCATAACCATCTTGTAGTTTAGCCAACAATAAACATAATGCATATATTATGTTCTTGTTTGCCTAAGCTAAAAACATATATAGATAGACATGACTCATGAGACAGCTTCATAGATTGTGTTCTGTATATCCTCTTTTGGCATTTGCATTTCTATTCATTTTGGAAAACATGCATGTGCCTAGCAACAGATTTGTGAAGAAAAAGATTTTTTATTTCTTATTTATTTATTAATTTTTCTGTGTGTAGTGGCGATAGACACTTTGTGGAGTTTGTCTAACGACCCTCTGTTTACATGTGAGTAGGTGTTAAAGATGCAAGTGACAAGAAAATTTTGGTGGATATGCTATTTTGGGCTGTTGATAACCCTGCCCCTGGAAACTATCTGTTAATTTCTGGTGATCGTGACTTTTCCAACGCACTACATCAATTAAGGATGAGGAAATATAATATTCTTCTAGCACAGCCTCATAAAGCATCTGTGTCCCTTCTTGCAGCAGCGAAGAGCGTATGGCTATGGACTAGTCTCTTGGCTGGAGGACCACCACTAACAAATGGTGAACCACCTCAGCCAGTTGACAATAACTATGGCCATACATTCAGTAGTGCTACTTCACTGCATATTCCCGTTTCTGAGCCTGTTCAGATATCAGATAATGGGTATGGGAATCCCCATCCAGGATTGCAGAAATTCTCAAGTATGGGAAGAGCAACTGACTCTAAACCAAAGGGGAAGCCATTACGGAAAAACTTTAGTCAACCAGTAATATCGAGAACTTCAAGTCCCCCGGATGGGATCCTGGAAAATCAGATTAATCCAAACCCTCATCAACCAGGATATGAACATTCTTATTCTCGTATTCCTAATGTTTCTTCAAGTGGATCAAACATGAATCACATTTCTATTGGCCCTGATTATTCATGGAGCAACGGCAATAACGTCACCGGCTACCAAGGTCATCGTCCACAGTTGGTAAAGGCCGGTATTCTCCCGGCGCCTCCCCCACCTGGCCCGGGAGGTTTCATTCCACCTAATATGCATATTCGTCCCCATTATATGCCTACCAGGCCTGATTTTGTTCCTGATGTTGGTAAGCTTAACCTTTCTGATAGCTCGGGCAGAGAACACAATCCTCCGGTGAATAAACAACATAGTGGTGGACTGTTTAAACAGAATTCCAACGACTTACCAAATCATGCATACACTAACGGTCCACAAAAAGGACATGGTACGCCAAATAAGGCTCCATTTCACAAGGATAATTCCAAAAAATATCCGGCTACTAATCTTGATTTTCAACCATCATCCTCCTCCCCATTGGACACTGCAAATGCTTCTGCAACTGGTTGTGGTGTGTGGGGCACACCAGGATGCCCAAAACCTTCTGAATATGT
Organism: Artemisia argyi; assembly: GCA_030686995.1. NCBI lineage: Eukaryota > Viridiplantae > Streptophyta > Magnoliopsida > Asterales > Asteraceae > Artemisia > Artemisia argyi. The sequence continues at coordinate 276,770 of JARVZY010001992.1, read as the reverse complement.
CCAAGGCCTTATAGGTGTGATTTTACTTGCCTTGAGTACCCTTAAAAACGAAAAGATAATGCCTACTGAAGCAAACATAACTGATTGCATTCGTTATGGAAATCCCAAGCAACGCAATATTGATGTAAAGAAGGCTTTAGAAAGTGCGGTCAAACAGCAGCTGGTAGTGAAACAGAATTTGGGTACATTACCATTCTTTGTTGGTAAGAATGAAAAATTATGGAAGTGTGTGAACCCTATAGGAAACAATATTAAAGATCACCCAAAAACAACGTGGGATGAACTCCATAAATTTTTATCTAGCCCTACTGGTCGTTCTGCAATGGCCAGTTCTCATTGCAGGTAATATTTGCTTCTGGCTGTAGTTAGTTTATTACTGGTGGCAATTTCGACTTGATCACTTATAAATGGGTGTATTCTGGTTTTGTTGTATCTCTATGACCATCTTCAATATATTTAATTTTATGAATCAACATACCAAATATGGTGTTAAACTAAACTAATCAACATAATCTACAATATGAATATAAATATAAACTACTTATGTGCAACTATTTGGGTCATACATTGTAGTAAAACCAAATATTGGTGTAACAAGTTTTTTCTACACCAAATATTATGTAAATTTGGTTCATAAGTTGAAGATGCCTTAATTGGTCAAATATAAAAAGTTAGCTTTAAAGGAAGCAGTTTAGACGGGTCAAAAGTTTTCCTTAGCGTATTTGGTTAATTCATAAGACCTAAATTGTTATAATTAAAAAACTTATGTTATTAGGTATTACTGAAGTAATGTAAATTCTATCATGTATGCCGCACTGTTTATATTTTCAAGCTATAAAATTTGTGTACATAATGTTAATCGGGTTGGCCAAAACCCCTAGTTGCTAACTTTCCACATTTAGTTTATATGATATTTCTTGAGCATAAGCTGACAGGTGATCAATTTTGTTTGCATAGATATGAAGCAGCTACTATTATAAAGAATACATGCTTAAAAGATACTGCTGTGGGTGACATACTTCAGCTTTTGCATTTGGCAATCAGTGTAAAGAAGTGGATCATACATGGTCCATCAGGATGGCAACCAGTTAGTATTACTCTTCCGGAGAGCAATCCGGAATCTGAGTGGTAATAACCACATGAAAATCAACTAAGCTCTTGTGCGTGAAGAGCTGTTAATAGTATTAGGTTAGAGGACATCACTTGGATTTAGGTCACGCAGAGGTCTCGCTAGGTAATTAATTAGGATAAGTTAAGTTGACATGGGAAGATAATTTACTATTGCCTTTCATAGGGCACTAGATGGATTGGGGCGGTCAACAGTCTTTTTATTTTTATTTTTATATTTTATTTGGTCACTCGTTAGTAAATCCAGAAGTATCGTTTGACTAGACCAAGGTCAAACAGATGGAACACACTTTTTTTAGGTTGTAGAGAAGTAGCTTCTTTTAAGGTCTTATTATCTAGGCTATTCATACGCCTGGACAGCTGGACATTGATAAAATCACCAATCAAATCCTCTGAAGAACACTATTGGTTAATTTTGAGTGCTGATGTAACATCCGTCCTATACATCTCATACTGGATTAGCAAGTTTATTTATGCTCTGACAAACGACTGATTGTCATTGCATTTTTGATATAGTAGTTGGGGGGTTTTATATAAGCACATGAAGATGACTTTAGATGAAGTCTTTTATGTTCTTGTACAAATGTACAGTGATTGGATGGAAGATTGATCTTTTGTACAAAAATTAAAGGACCATTGTGAAATGCAGAAGAGTCAAATTTCACATGATGGAAGTATTTGAACTTGTGTTTTAAACCGGTGAAGTTGAGAGGAAGATGATGATGAAAATTTGAATAAGTTACATTCAGAAACTTGTGAAATAATAGGGAGATGATTGGATTTGAATACGATATGTTCTGAAACTAGGGAAGTTTACAAAGGGAATATGACGATCAGATTTTGAATATGTTATATACTAAATCTGATGAAGTTGCTAAGCGAAAAATGTTGATCAGATTTTGACTGTGATATGTTCTGCAACTAGTGAAGTTTTAAGGGAAACATGATGATCATGCTATGAATGTATCCTAGGTTATGAAACTTGTGAAGTATTGAAGGGATGATCATGATCAGACGTTGAATATGTTCTTTTCTGAAAATGGTGATGATTTTTAGAGTTGTATTATGCTATCTTCTGAAACTGGTGAAATTATAAGGGGAAAACTGATGATCAAAAGCGCATTACCGTAACAAACTGCCGACTAGCTTATTGGCATCAAATGAGCACATGAGGAGGATGTATGTTTGAAGCAGTTGTTGCATACTAGCCCCGAGCAATTAAGGTATGGCGATCAAAGTTTTTTTATAATGGATATACTTTATGATTCGCTGCTAATCTTCATGGAGGTAGACCTCATTTGTAAATTTGTTATATTTTCTGGGAACAAGCTGTTTTTACTCTTTATTGATTTGAATAATTATGCTTATGATGTGGATTATGTTAAGATACATCTTTCTGGGTGTTTTGTACAAGCATATAAGTCTGTTCCTGGTTTACATGTGCATGGTGTGGGGGAGGAACTGAATCTGGTTTTGGAAGTTGGATTGTTTAAAGGAGCTAAAAGTATATAAAAAATAGATGTTAAAAAGTTAATAGTTTTAGACAGCTGTATTTTAACTGTAAACAGCAGGTTAAAAATCCTTAAAGATTAGTATGCTGCATATATATTTGCGAGGGATGGCTTGTCTCAGTTTCTGTAGCTGTAGCCAACCTGCAAGGCACTGTTTTATAAACTCCAAACCAGCCAGTTGGACAAAAAATGGGTCAAACTGGCCAAGTAACTCCAGTTCAGTCAGCTTAAAAAAGTTTTGGCTAAACCATTTACTCTCCCATTAAGCACATGATGCTGACATTCAATTAATCCTCATTTTGATGGGGTGTGAATAGTGAGCTAATCACGTTGTTGACTGCACGATTTGACTAATCACGTTGGATTGTGTAATTGCATGTCAAGTACAGTTATTGACTGACAAATGTTTCCTATGTTGATGGTATTAAGAAAATCACTGCAACCAATCTGAATTAACAGTTTTTATTCCGTTTTTGAATATCTTGAATTTATTTGTTATTTTTTAACTACTAGTAAATCATATGAAATCGATTTCGACACATTTATGTAACCAAGTATCTACATTTATATATGGTCACTGTTAAAGGCACTGTTTTATAAACTCCAAACCGGCCAGTTGGACAAAAAATGGGTCAAACTGGCCAAGTAACTCCAGTTCAGTCAGCTTAAAAAAGTTTTGGCTAAACCATTTACTCTCCCATTAAGCACATGATGCTGACATTCAATTAATCCTCATTTTGATGGGGTGTGAATAGTGAGCTAATCACGTTGTTGACTGCACGATTTGACTAATCACGTTGGATTGTGTAATTGCATGTCAAGTACAGTTATTGACTGACAAATGTTTCCTATGTTGATGGTATTAAGAAAATCACTGCAACCAATCTGAATTAACAGTTTTTATTCCGTTTTTGAATATCTTGAATTTATTTGTTATTTTTTAACTACTAGTAAATCATATGAAATCGATTTCGACACATTTATGTAACCAAGTATCTACATTTATATATGGTCACTGTTAAAAACCGGGACATGTGAAAGACTTCTTTTTAGATTGAAGAAAACTTTGATAATAGTAAAATTCTTATGTTTCTGAAAGCGTTTCTAAAACCTCTAGTGCAAGAGGTCAAAGTACAAGAAAGGTTATAACATACTAAACAGATTAAACAAACGATTTAGGAATTAAAGAAGTGATTTCAAATGTTAATGATCAAAGATTCGGACAAGGATAAAAAAACCGATTAGGGTTAGATGAAAATCACCAAAATCGCCCAAGGAAGGAGAGATCGAGCACTGTGTGATCCTTCGATTATGGATTAGTGTTTTTCATTCAATAGGTAACTAGTATAACCCGATACAACAAAACCTGTTGAATTTGTCCATAGATCCCAGCTTACTGATCATTTGACAGTGCTTCCATATATGGAAATCTGGACCAAAGAGGATGCCCGGAACCCAGATGAAGGGAAAATAGAAACTTAGATGATTTGACCCATTATCTACATTTAAGATTGTGTATTCCCTGTTGATATGAATCTGACCAATTTCAACGTGGATGGAGAAAGTTGGCATCTAAACCTGTAGTAACCAAGTTCCAAACTGAACCAACAACTACCAACACACTGAGACCTATGCAGGAACAGCCAAGCCCAAGGTTAAGCCACCAACTTCCGGATTTCTTTGGTGGTTTCTTGATTGCGATCCACATAAGACAAGGGTATCCGTATGTCAAAGGGAGAGCAATCCCTCCTAGAAATGACGCAAGGCTTGGCAGAAATGGGAATGCTACTGATATAAAGAATGTCAGACCACCAAAGAAGATCCTGATTCCTATACGGCTTAACTTTGAGCATTTGTTACTTGTGCGGCTTGAATATACACGCTCCAGATTGTCAAAGATAACCATGCTGTAGATCTGGAAAGCAGCGACACAACTAATGACAATCTGAATATATATAAGACCAAGAACTGGTTTTGACGTGTGGAAGTGAAGGGTCATCGAGAGTACAGTTAGCAATCCTCCTTTGGCTGGAATCTGCAGCAACCGGATTGAGTATCAAGTCCATCATTGAGGTTATATTTTAAGGAAATCTGATATCAAGAATTTTGCTAACCTTGTTTCCGAAGGTCCAATATCCAACAATTGCAAGGGGAAAGAAACATATCAAGATTATAAAATATGAGGCAATCACTCCTTTCCTCATTAACATTATTGACGGGCAATTTGGGGTTGATGGCATGGTAGCCTGAAACAAGAAAGGAAAGTTTTATTAATATTGCAAACATGTACTTTTTGTATAACATGGTCTTGTTTATTAATTAAACCTACCTGTATCTCTAACACAACATTATGCCCTCTAAATGCAAGCGAAATAATCGCAAGCGCACTCAAGATACTTTGGATTCGACTAGCTTCTGATGTCACAGTGCCTGGTGGATCGTAAGCAGTTTCCTCTACTCTTCCTGTAGCAACGATGACTACCCATATGATCGTACAATACCCAACAGCCATGATTGCTCCAAGAAACGAGAATATAGCTACAGAATGCAAGTTTGGGCAAAATAGAGACAAAAGTATTGCCAAACAAATGAAAACCAAGGACCATTCTACTGTCGATAACTGTTGTTTGGAGGAGCATTCTTCACAGACAAGTTTATAAAAAAGCTTCATGGTTCTACCTGCTGTGATAATGAACATGACACAAGTACCCGCTGAAAGATACAACACTGGGAAAATGGTTAAAACTTTTCCCAATTTAACACCTACAGAAGTGGTTCAGAAATGGGCAATCGTGTTAGATAAAATCTACATTTTCTAATCACTTTTTCGCAGGAAGTCAAGTACACATACCAAAGGCAGCAATGGAAAGATGAAGGTATCTGCTGTAACGAGTACCAGGGACTGATTCATGAAGGCTGATTAGCAACCAGATGGTGTAGAGCTGCCAGACGAATGCCACAGACAAACACAAAATTCCCCAAAACCTACACCCAAAAAAGATTGTATAGTAGAATTACAAAGTGTTAATCCATTTAATTGCAACATACATTTAATTGGTCTTGTAACCACTATTGCTATAATTGAGGAACATTTTGGAGATTAATGGGCCGATTAATTATCACAATCCCATTGACTCGAGTACTCTCTATATAAGGGAAACATCATGCATGAGATAAAACACGCGAAAACCAAAACACTCATAAGCGAAAGGGTTCTTGTATTGTGCATTCGTGTAACTGAGGCAAATAGGGTCCAATAATTTCTTTTGAAAAGTGATTGCACGATTTATTGAGGTATCAAGTTTGATTATCTTCACCCTACTGTTGATATAACCCAACTGGTTAGCCACCAATAACGTCAAGTCTACGCACATATAATACCGATACATAATTTGAAAAGATGCATATATAGGGCATATCGGTATCGTTTGAAGTACGTTCAAGTAAGATAACGGTACGTGTCCTAATAGATGGAGTTAATTACAAACACATGACTTTTGAGGTAGTTGGAGTTGAAAAAGGAGTACATGAGTACATGACATGTTGCAACTTGCACAATATTTGGCTCTATTCCAAAAGCATTTAAGTGGACTTAAAATTTCGTAAAACATATTTAACCACAAAGTGTAAACTCTTGCGTTATCAGCATTTCAATTTTGTTGACTAAAAGTATTCTACATGCGATATCGCCAACTTGCACAGTTCCTTTCTATAGCAGTAAATGAAGAAATAGAAAACTTGTAATGAGAAAAAAATGTCCAAGTGTGGAGTTACCAGTCAAGGTACGCCAAGGCGAGGGGGAGAGCAAGTGTTTGTATTCCAATTCCGGAGCAAAGCAAATGACACGTGGCCGTCCACGAATTTCCATTTCTTGATTGTGTGATTGGAAGCCATTCGTCTGGTGGTTGCATGATTTTCCTCCTGTCCTCCTTGATAACAACATGTTCTAGTTCCGGTCTAGTACTTGAGCAGTACTCATGCTTGTACTCGCGCACGCTATCACCGTTCATTATATCAATCTTTTCTTCAGAACAACCATTTTCTTCTGTATTACAGCCAGCTACCATATTAACCATTTCTTAAAACGTGCTACTTCACCTTAACTAGGTGTGTTTCTAGAGAGTGATCAGGAAAGATATTTTGATGGCTAAGCAGCAAAGAAGGCAGTATATATGCTTATAAATCTCGTCTTGCATGGTTAATAATGATATAAAACTATTAAAAACAAAATGCTGATCGTTGAAAAAGATGAGTGATAGAGGAGTCTTGATGGGTCAATTTTAATCTTATATGACGTTAGTAAGTACGTCATATGTATGCGTCCCCCGTACTTATATAATGTGGATTGATTTGCACAGCAAATTTTTTGATAAAAACATCATTTTGTACAGTTGTATAATACACCATACAACACTGTAATGCACAGATGTGGTGAAAGAATAAAAAAATTCGGTGGGCAAATCAACCCCTTTATATAATATAGTGAGTAGTTGCTAAAAAGAAGTGCGTATGTTAATAATGTTACTCCGTATTATGTTTGCTTTATAAAACTAGAGAGTTAATACTTATATCACATTTTTTTTATTCTTTCACCAAAATAATACACTACTAATGCATATGTTACAAGATGAGATATGCATAATTGTGACGAAAGAATAAAAAATAATAGTGTAAGTATCACCTTCCATAAAACTAACATGAGTTCACAGAGTATAAAAAATTCTAACAGTTTGTTTTATGATAAGATGAGTTGTTGATTTTATTATTATTATTATTATTATTATTATTATTATTATTATTATTAAGAATACAAAATTGGACAAACTAAACTATTACTATTAGTACAATTGTTTTGAACTTTTGATATTTCATTCGGGATGTTATTCGATAACTTTTTTTAAGGCTTTGGATTTTCATATGTGCTTGTTAGATCTAAAAAATTATCAAGAGTAAATTGCAAAAATTGTCCTTGTGGTTTGGTCAAATTGCACATTTTATCCTTGTGGTTCATTAAGTGCAAAGATCGTCTTTATTTTGCACTGTTACGTGCACTTTTGGTCCTCCATCAATGTAAAAATCGTCCTTGTGGTTTGCCAAATTTCACTGTTGAAGGACCAAAAGTGCACGTAACAGTGCAAAATAAGGACGATCTTTCCACTTATTAAACTACAAGGACGAAATGTGCAATTTGGCCAAACCACAAGGACGATTTTTGCAAAATATAGAGAATATTGTTGCAAAGTAAACAAACTTACTTCTCTATACAAGTATAAATAGCATAGGAGTTAGAAAAATACATTGTAACTTCATAATTCATATCAAGAAACTCTAAAATCCTTTCTAATCTCTCTTGTCCTTATTAATTGCTTATCACACACACTAATCTCCAATCATTAGATCTGAGCTCATTCTAACATTGTGGTATCAGAGGATTATTTAATTAGTGTGTTGTTTATCATTTCATGTTTCATACGTATACCTTTAGTATTGACATTCAAGATTCAATTTTTTGAGCTTATGTGATCAAATTTGATGGTGTTTTTGATGGGAAAGCTTATTGTAAACAATTAGATTATGCTAGGTTGTTATTAGATTGCATTTTGAGAAAAAAATTAGAGGTGTTTTTGATTTTCTGGCGGGAAAAAGATTGGAAAAAAGCTACTTTGAGTTCTTAGTTTGTGTGGATTTTGATGTTTTAGCACTTATTAATGCTTATAAAGTCCACGTTATATGATGTGATTATTATCACGTTGGCTAGACGTCATAATAACTGCATCATATAATCAAGTCCTCATTGTTACCATACCATTTCTTGATTCAAGAATTAAACTCTCTAGTCATTCATTAACTTGCATTCTAGTTCGATAATGCAACTACAATCAAACGCTTTATCAAAAACATGCATGCTTTATACTATAAGTATCAAGACTAGGTTTAGGTTTAAGTACCCAACTAACAGTGGATACTTAAATCTCGTAAACCATCTCTCTAATGCTAACTTAAAACGCCCATAAACTTTTTGTTATACATAAGTGCCATTTTCCGGCGGAATAGGAAAAATTCCGGCAAAAGATGGTTTTGACCATTTCGGATTCAGTCAGAAACTTGCCCATTCCGACGAAAAAAAGAGTCTAACTTGTACATGTTTTATTTTCCAGAATAGTGTCGTAAACCAACACATAATTCTTCAAATTTAAACTATAAGGGATATATTTCATATAAAACATATTCAGAGTGTCGTAACACATTTACAAACTTCATAGACCCAATAAAACCAAAAGTGGTATGTTAAACCCGTTTCCAAACACCGAAATTTTTGCATATCATTTACTAGTGTGACATTTTACATCTATCATTTCTGGAAAACCTTGGCACAACTTAAAAGGTGTTGGGGCGCAACTAGTTGTAACAAGAGGATGATACAGAGTGCTCATTACCCACTCAAGCATCACTGTTAGCTAACCCATAAGCCCCTTTAACTTGACCTTCAAATCGCCGCTTGGTTCAGCTATAAACACGTCATATAAAGTAACGTAAGCATAAGCTTAGCGAGTAAACGAAAGTGTAAATAACTATAAACATGAGCTTCAATAACCATATTGTGAACTATATCACAATACTATGTAAGCACAAATCATGACTATGAATTCACTTTGAGCTATGGGGGCTTTACAAGCACATATCATCTATGGATGTTTCACGAGCACGATTCACTATGGGTGCATCACGAGCACATTTTACTATGGGTGCTTCACGAGCACAATTCAACTGTGGGTGCTTTCATGAGCACAATTTAACTGCGGGTGCTTTCACGAGCACAATTCAACTATGGTGCCTTCACGAGCACGATTTAGCTATGGGTGAAATATGACCACACAGGTCCATATGAACTATAGAATCATGACCTCATGGGTCAATATGAGCATTAAGCATAAACTTTGAAATAATATTTTACACAAGTATCATGAATATGAGATACGGATGTTTAACACCCGATACTTACGCTTCACCTATTTCGTTACTCACCTTATTGCACAAGGATGACTTCCAAAAGCAAAGTTTAACTCCTTGAACCTATATTCATAAACATACATTCTTTGGTGGACAACACTTGATTACCCATAATTTCCATAACATAATTCTCCAATTATTTTGATTCTATAAACATTTCAAAGCTTGCAAGGTCATAAATTATCATCTTTTACTCTTACACCCTCAAATGAGAATTACCCAAAACCCCCAATTTGGGATTAAGCTAAAACATTAACTACAGGTTTTCATAAATTCATACCTTGGTTACAACTTGACTAGCTAAATTCAGCTCTTCCACACTTCTTAGCTTAAATTCCCAACATTAGAATCACCTTTCTTGACTTGATTCACTAAATTGCAAGGAAATTGGATTAACACCTAAAACACCAAAGCACACACTAAACATGTGTTTATGTGTGGGAAGGATACTTCCCTGGATAGATATCTAGTCATACATAAGGGCATGCTTGACATTGCAAACAACTTTCATCACTTGATGAAGTTAGTCCTCGTTAGGCTTTCACATGAGGTCCTTCTAGTTAAGAAATACTTGCAAGGTATAATATAAAATATCTTTCAAACTATAAAGTATATTCATAATCATTACTATGAAAATCGGGGTGTTACATAAACATAATTACAAATTCCTCTTGAGCCGATAATTAGTGATTTAGCACTATTATTGCGTTTTGAAATTAGCAATTATAAAGTACTTATCTTAGTAAAAAATAATAATAATGAGGTTATTGTTTTAATACGCAATAAGCAACCTCAAAAACCTCTTAAACGTGCTTATCTGATGTATTACAAAACCATAGTTATTCTATTATGCATTCCCACACACCCATTTCAATATTTTTGTTGAGAGTAAACCACCTTAGATTTTTTATTTTTTATTTTTATTTTTATTTTATTTATTTATTTATTATTATTTTTTCAATAAGGTGGAATATGAATTGTATTTTAGCTTCTGATAAGTTATGACACTTACCTTTTGCAGCCCCGCTTAAGCGCACAAGCATGTGGTCTTTTGATGAGAAGCTTTTGTACATGCCTTATACAAGGTATAGTGTGGAGATTGACTACCTTTGTTGATTTATAAGATATTTAGCATATTGACATATTTTTCACAGGTTCTTACTAACACAACAAACAAGAGTCCTATTCAAATCAAGATGATATCAAGTGATATAGAGCATAAAGTCTTTCAATCAATTTCTAGAGGGAAGTGACAATACCATAGACACATGAAAACTTCTCTTGTATTAAATGAGATAAAGTTGACAATTCTTTTCAGAAGGTCAGTGCTTAGCTTCTTTTTATTTTATTCGCTAAAACCCCCATGTTAAAATGGTGATATTTTAGTCCCTCCATACAACTACTGATACATCTTATACATAGTACATTCTCTTTATGAAGGCTTTTGAACGATGCTAAAGTGCATTATTTAAAGTTTGACATATTTGTTTAAGATGATTTGACAATTGTGCTACATGTTATCTCATCTTCAAGGATTGGTTTAACAATGCTTTATCATAGTTTCATTACCAGGATTACCCATGTTGCCCAATCCAAAAATACATATTTTGATTTGTGTCTCATGTACCCATTTTACCCGTTAAATCACCCAATTTGAGGTATATACCCATTAAATGCGAGTTGTTAATGAATTACGTTTGTGTAGGTTAAAAGGGTTGTAGGGATAAATTTGCTAATAGAGTTGTCTGAGATCATATCAAAATTGTGCATAATAAGTTGTATGTTACATGTTTTTTACAAAATGAGTAGCATTAAGCTCCATAATACTTTAAACCTTGTGCAGTTTATTTTAATCAAATTAAGAAAAAATATGAGTTTGTGATGGTTGTGAATGATATTTAACCTATAGCTTATGTGACATGGATATCATTGATTATATTATTCCACAACATGTTGTACTTTATTTCATTCACTTATTTCCGTTTCAAGCTATTTACATAATGTTATTATCATGATTTGTCTTTGTGTAAATACACAAATTGCACCACCAATGTTGTTTTACAAAGAAGTTCTTTATATGCTCTAAACAATTTGATGTTCAAGATATATGCTTCTTTTTACGGTGTTCAACTTAATTTTGAATATGTAATTTTGTAATTTGCAATCGCTCATAATAAGTGAGCTTTAAGTTTTTTCTTAGTTATATATTAACTTTTTATATTATTTGTTTTCAATATGTGTTCATTACATTCATACACAAACAGTCAAACAATAAATAGGACATAAACATTATTTTGTTTATTTCTAATCTTCTTAAGTAAATCTAACTGAAGCCTTAAAAAGATAAAACATAAGTATAAAAGATACTAAACTGAGTAATGGGTGTAAGATATTGTACCTTGTTTTCCATGTTGCGTCCTTCCACCATTAATTCACCCATTAAAGATGAGCAAAACAAAATAAGCTAACAAGAAACTATGCAAAAAACAGATAAAAGAAGAAGAAGAAGAAGAAGAAGAAGAAGAAGAAGAAGAAGAAGAAGAAGCATGGGTTGTTAATGAATAAAACTAAAACAAAGTTTGTCAATTATCATATCACAATATGGAGACAAGAAGAAGGTTGAATCAAGCAACAGGTAAAACCTATCTCACACGAGAATATTAGTTCGGTAATACTAAAAAATAATATAATGAAAGTAACCCGCCCATCAGGCAAGTCATGCAACTAGTAAACCATATATCTCACGTGCTCAGTGAGTGCTTATCAGGTCACATGAATTATAATAGAGAGAAGAAAAGTTCAACGTCAATTGACGCAAAAAAAAATGCCGTGAAAATGCTTTATTGTCATCTACATACACAATTTCATTTGCATCCAGATAATCTCCTAGACTTCATTATGTATAGCATACTAGTAGGTGAGCTTTCATCATATGTATCCAACCCAATAACCAAGTTTTCAAAGAAAAAAAAGTAAGACGAACACAATATATATATATATATATATATATATATATATATATATATATATATATATATATATATATATATATATATATATATATATATATATATATATATATGTGTGTGTGTGTGTATGTGTGTGTGTGTGTGTGTGTGTGTGTTCTTCTTTTAGTCATTCAACGTCATCCCAGACCATTTCAGATAATTAGACAATTTATATTTTACATCTTTGTTTAACTAAAATACATCAAAGAACCATGGGTTGAACACTTGACCCTAAACCCTAACCTGTGGTAAGAGTCTGTGTATGCAAGAATGTAGGGAACAAATTAAAATGAAAATATAAGCAGACAATCAATTATCAACAGTTTCAACCAAAGTCATAAAAGACCTCACAAAAAAATTTAAAATGACAATATAAGCAGTCAGTCAATTATCAACAGTTTCAACCAAAGTCGTAAAAGACCTCACAAAACAGGTGCTTAAAGATGGCAGCAGGAGTGTGATAGCAGGTTTTTAAAGTTCGCCCATTTGGGCCCATTTACATAAGTTATATGGCTCAAACAAACCTAAATTCTAAGAACGGTATCCCAAACTGATGTAATTTTGTGTGTGGGGATGTTTGGGATTTGCTTAATCTTGGTGTTTATTTGCTTATTGTTAAAATAGATGAGCGGTTTGGAGTGCTTAGATAAACTGCTAATCTGCTTATCTAGAGTAAATAAGAACCATAGACTAAGCGACTTGGTACCTACTTATTGTCTAACTAAATAAGCTCTGTAAACTAAATACCACACAACCGTATATTGGCCTGAACTGCAACTAGCAAATGCAAGAGCAACTTATTTTAGGGCAAAATGATGTGGCAGGTAAAATACGGATGAAATGTGGGCAATGTTGCATACGCTAGTCAAAGAATAAAGTTCATGTTACCATGGAAGAAAGTATGATTTACCTTTTAGTTCCGCATAAGGTGCTCCTATACAGGCACACATTTGTAACGGCATGTCTCATACTTAAAGATCGCATTTTCGACCCACTTAGTAATGACTAGATTAATCGATATGTGTTTTTATCTCTAACGGGTCATATGGTTGAAAGTCGTCCAACAAGCATTCTAACGCATACAACCTACTACTTTTCATTTCAAATTTATATTGTAATTATTTATTTTATTATGTATCATACTTAACCACATATGTTTTATAAGAAATAATTTATATATAAGTGAACTAAAAGTGCGTCTGGTACTCTGGTTGCCTGAACATAACTCAAATTGACTCGACCTAACAAAAGGATTTTCGAACTAGCTTAACCTGAAGTTATTGGATCTGCTGAAACGCAAAACATAACCTGCATTGAATCAAACCCAAGATTATACTCTGTTGGTTGGGTCAAATAAGTCATAAAAGAGTATAACCTGTTTTCCCCTTTACCCAACCCACCTAAACTCCCTAGTTTTCTACCTATACTGAAAACAACAATATTCACACTGGACTAAAAACAGTTATAACAAACAAACCCTAGCTCCACATTGGACAAGAAACAAGGTAAGAAGAATAAGAAGGGCGGTGTTGTATGTTATTTTTGCAGTGTCGATTAGCATATGAAGTCATTCCAAATTGCTACCTGGTAAGCAAAACTCCAATGATGTTTCCGCTGTCGTTCCAAATTGCTAAGCGTTAGATCAACATTGTCTAATATTTGTGTGACGGAGTGACTGTGTTTGGTTTTGTGCCGTGTAATATTTTAGAACGTCTCTAAATGTTGATGCCATCACATGATGTCAACCAAGCATATGTCACTGCTGCCAATTCAACTATTTAACCTATTGCTAATACAATAAGACCAAAATATGGCCTAATGCAACTTCAAGCAGGTCTAAATGGTACAAACTAATTCAATAGGTCCTAAATGACCTAAGTATACATAAAGTTAACGAAGATACTGCTCAATAGACATACTTAGTAGCAAAATAAACAAAAAAGACAAACGAAACTAAAAGGGCTTAATTAGACCTACATTGATTCTAAATGACCTATGGATTAAGATGATCACAAGCCCTTTCCATTTATCCAAACAGTTTGTTTGGAATTATACTTGAGTTGATATTGACAAAATATGAAAGATGAAGGACTAAAGAAGATAAAGTGAAGAATGCAAAAGACAAGGGACTTGCTTTACAAAGAAGATATTTCAATATAGTCCTTCGTAGTATTTGTAACCCTAATTCTCTATTATATAAAGAGAATACAGGGAATAGGTTTATTCATTCATGTGTGTCACAATGTAAACCTAGAAAGGTGTGTGTGTGTGTAGAGACGTTTTATGGGAAAACGTCTAGGGTGATTAGTGTTAAGCCTCAACGATCTTAGATCGCTGTTAGGATGTAACCGTGCTACACTTGATCACGTAGCATTGGAGCTTTGGTGTATGTTAGAGTAGAGATGATGACGAGAAACCTTGTTTATAATATTGTTCTTATTCCGCTATGTTTTATCTTATGAACATTATTATTCCTAGATTAAGACTTAACAAGTCTTGAGCCAAAACGGTCCTAGAAACTATCTTTATTATGGCGTTATTTAGTTTCTAACATGTGGTATCAGAGCGGGGGCTCTTGATATCTGGGATTTACAAGGTTTGGTTTGTCGAAGAACGAAGAAAACAAGAAAAATTCGAATTTGGTTCAATTTTCGTAACTCACTGCAGGCCAGTTTTCAAGGCTCGATATCTCCTTCGTTAACTGTTGGATCGGGATAAAATGTTTACTGGAGGTTCTCAACATATCAGGGAAGAGTTCCACCAAAGGGATCTTCGATCTGAGCTCTCAATAAAAAAGATAAAAATTCTCGAAAACTGCTGCAGAGAGAGATATAAATTTTCGAATTTTTAGGGTTTTCTTGATTCAGCTTCATGAATTCATGTTCTATTCGTTTAATTCATTATGGAAGTTGGATATATGTTGTTCGGTGCCTATAATTCATGAATGGAAGCAGCTTTGGAGAGTGTAGACCGATTATTTTTAGAGTTTTTTTGTGCACGTCTGATAGGGTTTGTTTTACTGCCCTAATATTGATCACTATTAGTTATATGCTGCTACTATACATGGTCTCATGCTACTGGTTTTTGCTAAAGTTGGATCTTAAAAATATAGATTGACGTTAAAGATGCAGCGTGTTTGTCTGGGTATATATTAGTGATCATACAGAATACATCAAAACCCTTAATCGTTTTAGGGAACACATAAAGTGGTTATATATTTTCACACCCTAAACAAGCTGGATACATATTTGGAGTATGAGCGAATTAATGTAACTGGTGATCGAAACCCTAACTGGATTGGAGCAGACCAAGGACAAGGGTACTAGTTAAACGTTTGTGGGAGTAAGATTACGAAGGTTACTGGAATTAATATGTTATGTTTTGTAGGTAACAAGTAATTAAGGGTTTGTTTTGTGATTACTGGTATGTGTGTAAGGTTGTAACTCTACTCTATGTGGCAGTAAGGTATGGTTACTGGTACAATGGAAGAGAATCAGACGACTGTGGATACTGGTATTTTTATTCACTCTATTTGTCGATCTTCATTGCTTCTGTTCTCAATCGGTCCAACTAAAGGGTTGATGGTTTAATGCTACTAAGTATGGTTGCTGTCAAGATTCATGAGATGTCACTTTCAACATGGGTCGATGCATTGTTTTGAGTATATGGAACAGAAAAGCAGGCCAGTAGGGTCGTTGTAAGTCTGATTTGATGGTGACATAACCTAGATCGTGAGTCAGCGCTTGTGGATCAGTGATTTATTGTTATTGAGGATAGATACTTCATGCACTGCTAGTTTCACAAGTTACCACTACTACGTTTAATTTATTTCCACTGCTGCCTAAAATTTCCCACTGCTCGCTCTTTGTTTCCACTGATAATGCTAAAAGTTTCCACTGCTGCGTTTTCAACTTCCCACTGCTATCTAATTGTGATTGGCTGATTGATATTTTGAAACCTCGTACTATTATTAAAGATCATGGGACGATGGCAATTAAATAAAATATAAATCATAGATAGTGTTGATATAAACGTCGTTGTCGTCTTTTGCATAAATGGGTGAAATAAGATTCATTAAAGATCATGATCGTGACATCATTGTGTGGGGCCGGCTTAACCTCGTATTTATTAAATGGTGATTGATGATTAAATATCACATGGGTCGGTTTGTTAAGCTACAATGATTGGTTCGATGTAACCTAGTAATATTGATGGGTGGATATATTAATTTTTATGGATCTGATTATTCTATTCATGAGAAGTGCTGCTACTGTGTTATCTATTTTACGTGAATCAGACGTTTGCACATGGGTCAGAATTTTGATGATAGTGGGTCGGTTATCTATTTGGATTTAATTCCTATCATCACATACAATTAAGATCTTTATCAGTGGTATATTAATAGTTGGCTTGAACGTTTTGATACTACTACTGCTCAAGAACTGTTGCGTTTTTAATTGTACTGATTCTGCTGCTCGTTATAAATGTTTCTGCTGTTGCGCTTAAAGGGTTCTTGAAAGCTTTGTTTTTTTAAGATTAATTGCTTAAGGGGAAGAGGCTTCAAGAATACATGATTTTAAGGTACTTCGACAAGGAATTTTATGAGCAGTTTGTTTGGTTTTGGTTGACACACACATTTAGATTACTGGAGATGAAACACACAAGGAGTATTGATAGTTTGATTTTGGTTCTTGGCTGACTTTGCGACAAGTCAGAAAACCACGCACATGGAGTTGGACACACAAAACGTTTATGGATTTTGATTTATTGGTTCTTAACATATTCAAAAGACTCGTTTTTATTGTTTAATTGATTACGAAGAAAGGTTTTTATCACCTATTTGATGATGAAGTGGAGTTTCATAGGTTTGTATTTTATCATACCTTTTCAGTTGGAGGTAACTTGTTTGTTCGTTCAGGTGACTACGAATTGACAAACACTTGAAGGAGTTACATTATTGTGCTCAGTGTTTATTGTCAAGAGATTGCGATCTCCCTAACGTTAAGTATACGTTAGAAGTCAATTTTAGTACAAGGTATAAGGCACAAGTTTGGGTTGTTCTACTTCAGCATCAAGTTGGTAATACTTAGTTTTCTTCAACAGTGATCATTACATAGAACCTACATTTTTCAAATGGTTAACATATGGGTTTCAGGGGAAGCTTATTGTTAAAATGATTAACCATTTATATGCTACATCGAGGTGAAGGTTTTTGCTACTGCTAGTTGTTATTACTACTGATGGTTTGGATTTCTATTGTTTCAAGTCCATTTATAGATGCGAAAAACTTAATGGTGGGCGACTTTGAAACATTGTAAAGATGAATTGGATGTGTAATATTGATTCGTGGTTGTGAAGATCAAGGTTGCATACATTTGTCCCCTATTTGATGATGACAAAAAGGGGAAGAAGAATATTTTGAAGATTGCATCTTGAAGATCCTTAATGATATAGCATGGTTTAAGGGGAAGTTCGTGCTTACTCGTTTTGTCATATCAACTAGGGGAAGATTGTTAGGAATTATACTTGAGTTGATATTGACAAAATATGAAAGATAAAGGACTAAAGAAGATAAAGTGAAAAATGTAAAAGACAAGGGACTTGCCTTACAAAGAAGATATTTCAATATAGTCCTTCGTAGTATTTTGTAACCCTAATTCTCTATTATATAAAGAGAATACAGGGAATAGGTTTTAATACGTGTGTCACAATGTAAACATCCAGGAAAAGTGTGTGTACAGGTGTTTTATGGGAAAACACCTAGGGTATGGTAGTTTAGTGTATAGCCTCAAGAATCATTGGATTCCTGTTACAATGATTGGTGTAACCGTATTATGTTGATATAATAATATTGGGGCTGTGAAGAATGTTTGGTAAAACCTTGTTTATAATATTGTTCTTATTCCGCTATGCTTTATCTTATGAACATTATTATTCCTAGATTAAGACTTAACAAGTCTTGAGCCAAAACGGTCCTAGAAACTATCTTTATTATGGCGTTATTAGTTTCTAACACAGTTGCTCCCAAGAGAAAACAAATCCTCAACTTAATCTTCTTCATAACCTGCATATAGATCAAATTTCTAAATAAAATAAATAAGAAAACATGCATTTCGAACATTACCCATATATGAAAGTTTGTGGATGAAGACTTTAAACACAATGATCAACTAACTGTGAGGCGAGATGTAGGACATTGTAAGGAATGTGACATTTTGTTTCTAAACATAAAACAAAGTTATCAATCATCATCACATCCACATGTTCAAACTAAAATCTATTATGGAAAAACTCAATACTAATAAGAGTCAAATAACCTACTACAATTTCACCAATTTATTACTTAACTTTCTAATATAAATGACATATGATGCAAGCGGATATCATCAAAATAGCAGGCAACCAAGGGTCAATTTCTCTCATCATCCGGCTACTCTAAGATTTATTCCAGGACTATCAATCTCACAATCATTCTAAGGATCAAGCAGAGATGGCCCATTAATATGACGATTATTTTTTACATCTTCAATTTCCATTAGAGAATTCAAAGCAGTTGTTGCCTTTTCCTTCTCCTCAAGGGCATCTGCTACTCGTTTCCAAGCATATTTTTCAGATGCCGCCTGTTCCTCAGATAAAGACTTGCTCACTATATTTGCTGCTGTCAAAAGCAATTCTACTGCATCTTGGTCCAGACACTTACAGTCTCCATCAACCCCCTTTTCTTTCAAATCCTCCAGGTCTCCATCAACGCCCTTTTCTTTCAAATCCTTCAGTAGAAAAACCAGTCTCATTGGGTTTATGCAAGTTGAGCATTTATGGAGTACTGACACACATCCATTAGCTGCGAAACAGACATTGTGAGTTAGAGAACGACAACCTATACAAGGTATTAGCTTTCCCCCCAACCTAAAATCATGGACAGCAAGGCAGGTGGGACAAAAGGACTCGGGATTGGAAAACAGGACACACGATGTGTAGATCTTTTTGCCTTTGCTTCCATCCCATACATGGTGAAGAAACTTCTGATTTACACAATGACAACTGCTGCAAATGGTATCTTTGAGTTCAATAGTAAAGTTCATATTCATCTTGTATACTTAGATCAGATCTACACTAAATAATCAAAATATAGAGGGGTACGGTATTAAGCCCAAAAGGCAAGATCCGGAACAATGTAGAAGCTACCACATAAAATTTGTAGATAGGATATAGGGTTTTCTTGAGTGGAAGAGAGGGGACAGCCGTTGGATCTTAGACAGACGGTCAGATTATTACTAGAATGTAATTTTCATTTACTACACCTAATACATAAGGTAATTCTAGATACACCCATATGTTTTGATGTTTTCATTACGACCACCACCAAAAAGATGATATAATGTAGAATAAGTTAAATCCATAAGGTTATAACGTCTAAATCTTAAATACTCATGAAACATAGAAACTGCTTTTACCTAATAGTCAAGTATAGTACTCAAAATATTTGTACGAAATCAAATGTTTTCCGTATATAGCTGAACATGTGAACCACATAGATGGTGAAATCAAATGGAATATAGTCATTCATTGATTAATAGTTCCTATTATAAGCCACAAGAGCTCAAGAAACCAAATAGATGGTGAAACTACCTAGTGAACCAATGACGAAAATGAATACGCTTCCATACCTGATTTATGTATCTGATTAATTACTTTTATGACCATGATATAAACACAAAACCATTAGATGTCTTGTGCTCAGCTATCAGCCCATCTTTATACTCTATGGCCCACTTATAGATCAATTATAAAAGTAACAAACCTGAGGTACATTGTGAACATGAGAATCATCTTCAGAAATTCAGTTGATGTATGTTCGTGAAACCATAGAATGATTTGGCGAATAAATTCTATGCTAAACACTCTGCACTAGAATCATAAGCACGCTACAATGCTTTTTTTTAAGCTCGCATATGGATGTATGCTATCGTTGGGAGGCAGAAAATCATATTCTACACAAACATGTCAAGTAAGCTACAACAACCCTGTAAAATTAAAATGGTGCACATCTAATTTAAGAAGAAGACGTTGCCCTCATAATAGCACTCCGTCTTCTTCTTAAATTGGGTGTGCAGCAGTTTAATATAAACAATTAAGAGCATAATGCAGCAATGGAAACACAAACGTCAAATGAAAGAAATAAAAATCTACAAGTAGAAAGGAGTCAGGGGGAATTCAAAAGATTAATGTTATATAGCCAACCACTTTAAGCCTATGAAATGTTCATCTTGATGCCATGACACATAAATGGTAAAAGTAAAAACTCTATTGTGATATATTCAGTTAATGTGTAAACCATTTGGGTGACATATAAGAGCATGGGGTACGGTTGGCTGGATGGGTGGCGCCATTCTACCAGCCCAACCCAACCAACGGCGCACCATACCGGTGCTCGCGTCATAGATACCAGCCAGCGCCATTGATTTTTTTTTTTTTTTTATTTTTTTTTTTATTTTTTTTTTTTGGTTTATTAAAATGGAAGAATCAATGTTTTGTGTGTGTGTTTGCAGCAGGAAGAAGAAGATTACACAATTTTTTTAATTGGACTTGATTTGTTTGGCTATCGGACATTTTTTTTTCTTTTTTTTTGAATGGCTTATTAGTAGTTTTTAGGTAGCAGTGACATCCAATTGGCTAGTATGTTGGCCGCCCGTCCTTCCTCCTATTCCGCCTGAATGGATCAAGTCTCGGGTGGGACTCGAACTTGAGACCTCCCCTAGCCAAACCTCCCCTCCCCAAGCCCCTAAGGAATCTTGGTGGCATGAGTGTACCTGGTGCTGATGCCGTTAAATTTTATAAGTAGATGAAAGAAGAATTGAAAAAGGATCTAAGGCAGATAAAGGATAATGGAAAAGATGATTGCAGTTGATGGTATCACTCACCTCGGTGAATGAGGGCTCTTGGAGAAATGTGGTAGGAAGAACATATGATATTGCTAGAGGAGATGCCACACATCGCCGCCGCTGCTTCCATTAAAAGGGGAGAATGAAAGATGTTTGCGAGCTTAACCAAGGTTCAGAATTAACATTTTTTTTTATTCAGGTCATAAACTGGCAGCTAGTTGTGCGATTTTAAACTGGAATTGTTGAAGAAGTACGATTACAATACAAGAGGGCCAAGTGACATGAATTTTTTGTTTTTATTAACGAAAATTTAAATTGTTTTACTATCTTTTAAAGTAAAGGGTAAAATGCAAAAATGGTCCCTAAACTATCATGAAATCGAAAATATGGGACCGAGACAAAAAGGCACGTAAAAAAGCCACTAACGTTACGCAAATGTGCAAAAAAGCCACCGAGAGGCATTTTTCGTTAGTTTTCCCGTTAAGTGCCACGTCCATGAGGGTACTCTCGTCATTTCATGGTTCTTATCTCCCGCCAATTATAATGGTATAATTGTGACATGACCTCAATGGCTAATTTGCAAAGTTATTTTCATGTTTTCATATGAAATTGTCAACGCCTTCACACACACACACACAAGCAGAAACACACACACACCCGTAATCAAATAATTATCATTTCCTTTTCCATTAACATGTCTCGCTGTCTTGACCTCGTGATTGCCTGTAACTCATTTGTCATATCGGAAATGATGTTAACCATTACCAGCGAGAGGTTGAGGAGGACATTCATCATGCACAAGAGTTGATGAGTAGGTGCCAAAAGCTGTCTAATATGATTTGTATTAGGGGGACCTGATTTTGGAGCTCCAAAACTTAAGGGGCTCGAGAACTGCAAGGGCTAATGTGAACAAGCTTAGGAGGATTCAGTCAGCTGATATGAGAAAGATGAGGGGGTTGATGAGGATGCTGAGGAAAACTAACGACAGCATTGTCTCCAAGATTGAGTTTGCTGTGAGGCAAACTTACATTTGAAGGTGTTGGGTGCTAGAGGCTGGGATGGGTTCTTTTGTTGTGTATGATGAATGTAGGTAGTAGGTGGTTGGGCACTTGTGGAGTTGTGGTTTCTTTTGTTCATTTTAGTGCCACTGTCGTAGTGTCGTAAGCTAGGTAGATGTAGGTGATGATGTTGTTAGGGGTTGTGGTTTCCTCTAAGGTTGTAAATGTATCCCTGTGGTTTATGAATGGAAGGGGTCATTTGATCCAGTTTGTCTTGATATACATTATTCGATTCGTATCACAAACACATTCATAAACATGAAACTGACAGAATTGAAACCATAATACAATACACAAACACATACGTTTAAATGCTACTAATCGAAACAAATAACAGAACCACAAAACAAACACAAACATATTCATAGTAAATGCTATTAATCGAAGCAAATGACAGAAACACAAAACAAACACAAACATATTATGCATAAGAAATTGGATGCAATAACAGAGTATTCATAGGAGTCAAGTGATGTGTGCTTTTTCACACATCCTTTTTAGCCTTAAATCAAACCAAATACACCAAATACTAACCAAATATGCCAAGAGAATGTGTGTTTTTGTATTTGTGTATGTGCAGGTACGGATATGTGAGAAATGAAACCGACAAAAACGAGCACGAGATTGGAAAAAGGTTAAAAAGCCGAAGCCGGGGAAGCAAAATGACAAAAGAAAGCTCATAATATCATTAGAAGTCCTTAGAGATTCAGAATGTTGCATAATTAGTCCCTGGTGAAAGATTTGAAGAATTGGCAAATTTAGTCCCTCAACTTTCAGATAATGACAAAAGTGGTCCTTTGAGCAATATTTGAAGAAAAGTCAAGAAAGGTCCTCCATGATTCAGAGATTTACAACATAAGCCCTTGGAAATTACATTGGTGGATTTACAGAATTAGTCCCTATAGTTTGCATAATTACAATATTGGTCCTTGAAAGTAAAACTACCTATCCTAATATAAAACATAACCGGATCCAGTCCAAGGTTAATACCAAACAATCCCCAAGCCCAAATTAAACAAGCCCATTCCCCTTAATATATTACTCGGTCCACCCCAAACCTTAACCCAGTCAACCACTCCCTACCCGGTCAATAATAATATAACACCCCCAAAACACACTCCCGCCCCCCAAATTTTACATGAACCCAGAAATTACTATTTATCCTAAACCCTAGATTTCACACGTCCCAAATTACCATGATTGGGTAATAATTACCCAATCATTATGCTTCTAGAATGTCAGGGAATGACAGAGGGACTCACACGTGGACCAATAATATCACACACACAGGATTACCACAGTAATTGCACGTAATCCAAGGGCTAAGAATTATTGGAAGCATCTGGATTAGATCAAACGGCTCAGGAAGGATTCAAAGAAGCACACCATCACACAGATTGATGAGCTGGCTATGCAAAGAAGCCTCACTCTCTGCCTATATAAAGACCCCCTCAGTCACAGATATGTGTGTATAGTTTTAGGGTTTCAAAATTTGTTTAGTTTTATGCTTATTGTATTTTCCTTTAAAAGCTTTGTACTGAATTCTTAAAATTAATATAATCAAGTTTTATTTTCTCAGCTTATTGTCTTATTTCTATTTCTTATTTTGATTTCAGTTATTTACCTTATTGTTAGTTTAAATCTATAGATTTGGATTGTTTACATTTTCATTTAAAGTTCTGTTGCAATTTATACTTAAACATCCAATAAAATAATTAAAATCAGAAAAAATAAAAAATATAATAGTTTCAATTTCAATTAAGTTTCAAATAGTTTTTCAGTCTTAATACAAGCTCATAATAGCTTTTATATAAGTTTTGTAAGTTGATTCAATCATTTTCTCTTATAATTCAAAAAAGTCAAAGTAAGTCAACTGCATCAGCTTATTGAGAATAAGCCATCTTATTGGAGTTAAAGGCAGCCAAGAAGGAGCCACTTGGCCTGTCAAAAGACAGGCAAGCTTAGTGAACCCCCTCTTTTCTGCTGAGGGGGATTTGGTTGTAAGCTTCTTATTTACTTTATACCTAAATTGCATTAGTAGAGTAATTGTAGCATATATATGATTTTATTGCTTATTTCTGATAGTAGCTTAATATTTAGTTTCATTCAATCATTTCATATCTGTTTGAGTTTGGTTGGCTTTTGTTCTTATTATCTGTTATTTTCACTATTTCATTGACTGCTCATTGTTGCTTTTGAGTTTTGTTTGTGATTCATCTGAGATATGTGCTTGTGTATTCATTTGGTGTATTGGATCATATTTTGAACTCAGATTGGTGTTTGGAATTGGATTAAGGATCTACTGATACATAAAGGCTCAGATCTGTCACTTAAGAGGGTGTTTGGATTTAAGTGGTTTAGTGATATAGGTAGTGTTTTAGAAGTTGCAGTTGGTTTAGATTAGTCATTTTAGTCACATTTAGGTTTAGTCAAGTCTAATTTAGTAGGTTATTTCAACATAAAGTCAAATTAGTTTTCTATTAGTTGTAACAGTTAGCTAAATAAGTTAATATAGTTATAATTAGTTGCATATTAGTAGTAGATAGCTTAAAGTAGTTGCATAATAGCTTATTACAACATTGGAAGTCATTTTAGACAGATTTAAAATCATTTTGGTCAAAGTCAAAAAGTCAATTCAAGTTTTAGACTACGTTTTTGCATAACTGTTGGATAATTTTTAGAGTTCAAAATCTATTGAAACTTCTTTTTGATTGTGGGTTCAAGAAAATTAGCAGCCAGTAAAGCTTATTCAAAAAGAAGATTTTAATTTGGAACTTATTTGCTTATTAAAAAAAGCCATTTGAGTTGTCTGATTGGACCCTGTGAACCCCTGTGCATCAGCTTTTGGTTGAACTTCTAGGGTACTTTAGGTTAAGCAAATTAGGTCTAGTACCTGTTCTATTGACTTAATTGTGATCTCAGCTTGTTAGTGAGTGCTTATTTAACCTGTCTGGGCCCAGATCTGTGTTACTGAGTGTCATTTGGTCTAAGAGCTTTTCATTAAGCTTATTTTAGTCTAAAAATCAATTAGTCAAAGGTTTGGTCAACTGTGCTTATCAATAAGCACTTATCTTTAAGCTGTTTTCAAAGCAAGTGGTACCTACAATGTTTATCTTTCACTTTTTAAATTTTTCTCAACTTTAGAATATTAATTTAGAATTTCCCTAAATTTTTCATATTTTTCTGACCTTATTTGCTATTTTTCTTATTTTATTTTCATTTTTATTCAATTTTTAATACATTTTAATTACCAAAAATTCCAAAAAAAAATCAGAAAAAGCCTAGAAAAATACAAAAATATTTTAGAAATTTATTTTCAGTTATTTTAGATTTTTAGAAATTAATTTTGCAATTTTTCTCATTTATTTTCTATTTTTATTAATTTTTAATTAGATTTAATAGTTTTTAGTTCCTAAAAAATACACAAAAAGCCAAAAGAAAAAAATTAGTTTTTCGTTTAAAAATTACTTTTTAGTTATTTTATAATTTTCAAAATTTATTTTTTATTTTTCTCACTTTATTTGCATTTTCTTTTAATTTTTACTTAGTTAATTAGTTTTTAATTTATAAAAATTAAATAAAAAGTAAAAAAAAAAAAAAAAAAAAAAAATTCTTTTTCTCAAAATTTTCTTTTATCATTTTTAACTTTTTAAAATTATTTTCAAGTCCGAAGGAGTAGTGTAGCTTAAAATTCACGTTTTATTTCGTACGTTTACGTATAATTCGCGCTTTAGCTTACGATTTTTATTTTACGTTACGTTTTTGGTTTGATTAATTGAATTACGTGCTTAAGTGATTATTTGTGCTTTTTACTTATTCATTAGTGTAATCTCATCAATATCACATTTTTACCACTTTCATGACACGTTTCACGAATCTGGAATTCAAAATTCCATTCACCCTTCACACGGACTACGACATCGGGTTATCCGTATTTCTTTGCGGATTTCTTGAGTAATGCTATACTATATATACTTGATTTGATTTTATCACATCAAAATTTTGGCGCCGCTGCCGGGGAAGGTTGAAGTGAATTTTTCGTTTTCGTTTTTCGAAATTATGTTTTGAAAACCTTCCTTGTATATATTTTCTGTAAAAAACCAAAAAAAAAAAAATTGAAAAATCTAAAACACTTTTCCTAAAGTGTTTTCAAAAATACCAAAAAGAAAGTTACAGCCTCGACTCTCCCGTGGAAGGGAGGGCGTTGTAAACCATATAAGCTTCCCAATATAACAACGCGTGAAATTAGTTGCTAATCGGATTACTTTGAATTCTACAACCGAATAAGCGGAAAATACGATAAGCTTTGACATTAAATTGCAAGCTGAAGAGAGAAACACTCTTCTCTCCCATTCCGTCGCAAGTAGATTTGAAGAAAACGGTTTACAATTAACGTAACGTTTGAAAAAAGAGAACAA
Organism: Artemisia argyi; assembly: GCA_030686995.1. Taxonomy (NCBI): domain Eukaryota; kingdom Viridiplantae; phylum Streptophyta; class Magnoliopsida; order Asterales; family Asteraceae; genus Artemisia; species Artemisia argyi. The sequence continues at coordinate 249,754 of JARVZY010001992.1, read as the reverse complement.
AAGTTTAAGTTTTTGAATTTTGCTTTACAAAAATATAAAAAATACAAAAAGATTTTCTTTTCAAATTTGTTTTCCTTTTTCTTTTTTACTTTTGTTTCTTTTTAGTGTATGATCACACGTTCACGGTCGAGATTAATCGATAAATCTCTGACCATACCGAACCAACACTATCGTAGACGTCGTAAACAAGCTTACGTACCCGAGTTACGTACTCTTGTTAAAGCACCCATCACCGAGATGGCCGATCAACGTACTATGCAAGAACTACTCCAGTGTCCCACCGAGGGATATGGAGATGCAATCGTTTTACCACCTATCCTTTCCGATAATTTTGAACTTAAAACTGAATTGATTCAACTTGTCACATCAAACCAATTTCACGGTTTTGAAAGGGACGATCCTCACGCACACATTCGATGGTTCAATAAGTTAACTTCGACCATGAAATTTAAGGATGTCCCTCACAATGCTATTAAATTGATGTTATTCCCATTTTCACTCGAGGGTACAGCCCGGATTTGGCTTGAAAAAGAACCCCCTCGTTCCATCCATACATGGGAAGAACTCGTCTCAAAATTTGTTAATCATTTATTTCCTCCAGCCAAAACGACTAATCTTAAGAATGATATAACTAATTTTCAACAACGTTTTCATGAGAAATTTGGTGAGGCATGGGAACGTTTTAAGGATCTTCTTCAAAAATGTCCTCACCACGGTTTCTCCGAATTACACCAAATCGACATGTTTTATAATGCTTTGACTCAAAACGATCAAGATTCTTTAAACGCAGCCGCCGGTAGCAATATCTTGAATCGTACGCCAAGGGATATTTTAACGATCATCGAGAACAAATCTAAGGTTCTGACTTCTCGTAACAAACTGAATGTTTCGAAAGTGATTTCTTTTACTCCTTCTTCTTTTTCGTTGGTCCAATCATCGGAATTGGCCGAACTTACCGATGCTATCCGTTGTATGATGAAAGAGTTTAAGTTTCAGAACCAAAAACCCAAGCCCGTTAAAGCAGTTACTAAAAAATGTGTGATTTGTGGTGGACCCCATCCGTATTATAATTGTCAAGCCACCGATGGCCAAGTTTATAATTCTAACGTAGTTGCCGTAAACTACAATCAAAACCAAGGTTTTCGTACTCAAAATAACCAAATAGGGCCACCTGGGTTTCCACCCGTGCAAACTCATCAAAACCGTTATCCTCAAAATAACTAAGGTTATCAAAACCAAGGTTACAATCAAAACCGTGGAACCAATTTCAACCAAGCTCAAAATTATCAAGTCCTTCCACCCCAACAAGTTTATCATCAACCACCACAACAAGTTCAACCTTCTCCCGAGCTTGCTAATTATATGAAATCAAACGATGATAACATACGAGCTATGCAAAATCAAATTAACAACATGAGGGTTGAACTTGAGAAAGAGATCGACACAACCATGACTCGACAAACGAATGAGCTTAAGCAAATGATGAGTAGTTTTCTTCAAATGAATCAACCATCAATGTCGGGTACTCTTCCAAGCAACACGATCGCTAACCCGAGGGGCGATGCAAAAGCGATCACGACTAGGAGTGGTGTTTCATATAATGGACCAACGGCTCTGACTACCTCTTCTTCTCTACCTCCCAAGGTAGTCGCCCGTGAAACCGAGGTGACAACGGATACGAAAATTCCTATTGATAATGGAAGGACCGAAAACATCCAGCCTCCGGTGGTCCCAACGTCAAAAGGAAAATATAAAGTTGTTCACGAAGCTGAAAAAGAAATTCCCGTCAAAACAAAATTGCCTTATCTGTCATGTTTAAATGAACAAAAGAACGGTGAGAGAGCTAAAAACTAGATGGAAGAGTTTTACCAGATTTTTCAAGAACTACATTTTGACATAACTCTCGCGGATGCAATTCTTTTGATGCCTAAATTTGCTTCAATGTTAAAAGGTATTTTGAATAACAAAGAAAAATTGTTTGAAATGTCAAGAACTCAAATGAATGAAAATTGCTCGGCGGTTATTCTCAAAAAGCTTCCCGAAAAGCTTGAAGACCCCGGTCGATTTCTCATTCTGTGCAATTTTCCTGGGATGGTTCAATGCTTCGCCTTAGCCGATCTTGGTGCTAGCATTAACCTAATGCCATTATCCATTTGGAAAAAGTTGTCTTTACCCGACTTGACTCCGACTTGTATGACCCTCGAGCTTGCCGACTAAACTACTTCCCTCCCGATGGGAATAGCCGAGGATGTCTTTGTCAATGTGGGAAAATTTAATTTCCCTGCCGATTTTGTCGTTGTTGATTTTGATGCTAATCCACGGGTACCCCTCATTCTCGGGAGAGGTTTCCTAAGGACCGGCCATGCGTTAATTGATGTTTACGATGAAGAAATTACTCTACGCGTTGGTACCGAAGCCGTAACGTTTAATTTGGATCAAACCGCGAGGTACTCCTCCGAGTATGACAAATTTTCCGTGAACCGAGTTGACGTTATCGACGAAGTTACGGAGGAGTATTCTCAAGAGTTACTTGGTTTTACCGAAAATGCTTCGAGTGGCAATCCCACTCCTACTTCTGAACCAATCGTTTCCGATCCTTCCCCTTCCCTTACTCCGTTTGAGGGAAGTGATTTAATCTTGGAAGAGATCGAGGCCTTTCTTTCTAATGATTCAATTTCACCGGAAATTGATCATTCCGTTTGTGACCCAGAGGGAGATGTTCTTTTGATTGAAAAATTGTTGAATGAAGACCTAAACCCGTCTCTCCCTCCGATGGACCTTAAAATGGCCGATGTTAAAGAAGTTAAGTCATCTACTGAGAATCCTCCAGAGCCTGAGCTCAAGGATTTACCTCCTCATCTCGAATACGCTTTTTTGGAAGGAACCAATAAACTTCCCGTCATAATTTCAAAAGAACTATAAGATGAGGAGAAGAACCGTCTCTTAGATGTTCTCAATAGGGATAAGAGTGCCATCGCTTGGCAAATTTCTTATATTAAGGGTATCGACCCTCGTTTTTGCACGCATAAGATTTTACTTGACGACAATTACAAACCGTCCGTTCAACAACAACGACGGGTTAACCCAAAAATTCATGAGGTTATCAAAAAGGAAGTTATCACACTCCTCGATGCCGGAATGATTTATCCAATCTCGGATAGCTCATGGGTTAGCCCGGTCCACTGTGTACCGAAGAAAGGTGGAATGACCGTAGTGACTAATGAAGATAATCAATTAATTCCGACACGTCTTGTTACCGGATGGAGAGTGTGTATTGACTATAGTAAATTGAATGATGCGACTCGTAAGGACCATTTCCCACTTCCATTTATGGATCAAATGCTCGAACGTTTAGCGGGAAATGAGTTCTATTGTTTTCTTGATGGCTTTTCTGGTTATTTTCAAATTCCGATTGACCCTCCGGACCAGGAAAAGACTACATTCACTTGCCCATATGGAACATTTGCCTATCGTCGTATGCCTTTTGGCTTATGCAATGCTCCAGGTACGTTCCAAAGGTGTATGATGTCTATATTCTCGGATATGATCGAGAAAACCATGAAAGTTTTCATGGATGATTTCTTGGTTTATGGAGATTCTTTCACTTCTTGCCTCTCCCATTTAGAAAGAATGCTGAAATGGTGTGAAGACACCAACTTAGTTCTAAATTGGGAGAAGTGCCATTTCATGGTTAAAGAGGGCATTATCCTTGGCCATAAGATATCGAAATCCAGGATTGAGGTCGATAGAGCTAAAGTCGATGTGATTGTAAAATTACCTCATCCCACTACCGTTAAAGGAATTAGAAATTTTCTTGGTCATGCCGGCTTTTACCGACGTTTCATCCAAGATTTTTCTAAGATAGCCCGGCCCCTGACCCACTTGCTTGAAAAAGATGCTCTGTTTATCTTCTCAAATGAATGCATAGAAGCATTTAATATTCTTAAAAAGAAGTTAACAGAGGCTCTGATCTTAGTTGCCCCCGATTGGGACTTGCCTTTTGAGCTAATGTGAGATACGAGCGATTATGGTATTGGTGCAGTCCTGGGGCAACGCAAGTCTAAACATTTTCAGCCGATACACTATGCTAGTAAAACAATGACCGATGCTCAATACCATTATACGAATACTGAAAAAGAGATGTTAGCCGTCATTTACACTTTTGAAAAGTTTCGACCTTATTTGCTCCTTAAGAAAAGCATAGTGTATACGGATCATTCGGCTCTTAAGTACTTAATGGCAAGGCAAGATGCTAAGCCAAGATTGATGCGGTGGGTTCTACTCCTTCAAGAATTCAATGTTAAAATTCGAGACAAAAAATGAGCTGAGAACCTTGTTGTCGATCATCTTTCGCGTTTAGAGAATCCCCATCAAAGTGCTTTCGAGAAAAAGGAAATTAATGAATCATTTCCTCTCGAGACACTGGGGAGTTTATCACATTGTGATCCTAGTACCCCATGGTTCACCGACTTTGCGAATTACCATGCGGGGAATTTCATCCGTAAAGGGATGTCGTTCCAACAAAAGAAGAAATTCTTTAAAGATGTTAAACATTATTTCTGGGACGACCCCTATTTGTTTAAGATTTGTGTGGATCAAGTGATCCGGTGGTGCGTTCACGGCAAAGAAGCCGCTGAAATTCTCATGGCATGCCACAATGGACCCACGGGGGGACATCATGGTGCCAATTTCACCGCTAAAAAAGTATTTGACTCCGGCTTCTATTGGCCGATGATTTACCGGGATGCTCATGAGTTGGTTAAATCATGTGATTCTTGCCAGTGTCAAAGAAAAATTTCTCAGCGAGACGAGATGCCTCAAAATGCTATCCAAGTCTGTGAAATTTTTGACGTCTGGGTATCGATTTCATGGGTCCATTCCTGTCTTCTCGTGGTAACAAATATATACTCGTGGCCGTCAACTACTTGTCAAAATGGGTTGAAGCAAAAGCACTACCCACCAATGATGCCCGAGTTGTAGTAAAATTTCTTAAAAGTCTCTTCGCCCGATTTGGTGCACCTCGTGCTATTATAAGTGATCGTGGGACCCATTTCTGTAACAACCAATTCGCTAAAGTTATGCTCAAATATGGTGTCACACATCGTCTTTCTATGGCATATCATCCACAGATAAGTGGTCAAGTTGAGGTCTCCAATCGTGGCTTAAAACGTATTTTAGAGAGGACCGTAGGTGAACATCGTGCTTCATGGGCTGATAAGTTAGATGATGCACTTTGGGCTTTCCGTACCACTTACAAAACACCCATTGGGTGCACTCCTTACAAGTTGGTTTACAGAAAGGCCTGCCATTTGCCCTTTGAACTTGAGCACAAGGCCTACTGGGCCTTGAAACATGCTAATTTTGACCTTCAAACTGCGGGTGATCATCATAAAGTTCAATTGAATGAATTAGTTGAGCTTTGTGATCAAGCCTATGAGAATTCTTTGATCTACAAAGAGAAGACAAAAAGGATTCATGATGCCAAGATTAAAGATCGCGTCTTCAATGTTGGTGATCGAGTCCTTCTTTTCAATTCTCGATTGAAGATTTTCTTGGGCAAGCTTAAAACCCGTTGGTCTGGACCATTCACCATTACCCAAGTATTCCCTTATGGAACCGTCGAGCTTGCTCAATCTAATGGTCCCAACTTTAAGGTGAATGGTCATCGTCTTAAACATTACTTCGGAGGGGACATACCACCCATGGTTGTCCCGGATCTCCAAACTTTCCCTAAGGATAACTAAATTCGGGGATCAAGTCAAGCTCATGTGACTCGGTAATAAAAAACAAGCGGTTCATGGGAGGCACCCCATGCTTATCCATTTTCATTTTCTTTATTTTCTATTTCTTAAGTAACGTGACGTGAGGGGGGCGACCCTTTCCAAACTCGTGTTTTCGTGGTTGTTTGTAAATGTTCAGGAATTTCCCCGAAGTTTGAGGACTCTCGTGCTCGTACTTTGTCGTTCTCTCCACTCGAGTCTCATTCTTCGCTGCTCTTTCGGAAATTCACCATATCCAAAATCTTATCGACTAACGTTTATCTCTTGGCATACTTAATAAACGGCCTTAGATAGTACGTAAGACTACCCGTACCCTTAAAATATTGAGGACAATGTTTCAGTTTAGTCTTGGGGGGGGGGGGGGGGGTGAATCTTCGATTCGATTTGACTTTGCACCTTCGTCTGAGCTGTTAACTTACGCAACTCCGTTTTTCCACCATAATTTTAAATTTTTGTCACCTCTTTATTCAAAAAAAAAATTAAAAAAAAATGATAATGATATATGAAGTAATAATAAGATTTGACACCTTGTTTTGACTTTCCTACCGGCGAGAGTAGAAATAAATGTTTCGACTTGACCGGGTGTGTTGAGCCCTAGCTCGTCTCCCTTAACCAATATAATCAAAAGATTAGGGCTAAGCAGCCGCGGATCTCATTACTTGGGATTTTAAATTTGCGGAGATCGAGGAATGATAGAGTTTATTTAGAAGTTTCGTGCTAAACATGGAGTAGTTGGATCTCTTTAGAGCCCACGAAAGTTACTTGTGGCCACCTTGTTCCCACAAGATTGCACACCAATAAAAATAGATCTCTAGGATTAATTAAGTGTATGAGGTTTGGGCAATACTTAGTTTTTTCTCGTTCCCAACAAAATCTCTGCATATGGGGGTTTGGTACATATAGGGGTACTGCTAGTATTACGGTGAAATAGACTATTGCATCTTGCCGGTTCGCAGCCGATGTTGTGATCTTAGTAAAGGCCGTAGGACTCGAGGTTTGGCATATGATTATGAATATCAATAATAATAATCCAAAGCCAAATAAAAAGGCAGAGGAATCCAAAGCTATAAAAAGCAGCGGATATAAATCCAAGGTCATAATAAAGCTCTTACATCTTGGCGGCTCTCAAACCGTCGTTGTAAAAGAAATAAAGGACTAAGGACCAAATATTATTAAAGTGCTTATAATTATGCAAAATGCCAAGCTTCGACTCTGGGGGTTTCCCTAATAAAAAGCTTCCATTTCGGGTCTCAAACATGGGATGTCTCGGCTGTAATAAAAAGGGCCCCCCCACAAATCGTGTTAAATTAGAGACCTTCATGTGGACCCGATTTCTGTATGAAGGGGTTTTCGACGGAAATTTTGGAAACTACTTAGCGTTCAAATTTTGTGCTCTTATCGGACTAACAACTATCAAAACGAGAAAATATGAAGCAATTCATTTCTCAAAAATTAAAATCTTGAGATACCAAACTTAGGAACTGGGAACAAGAGGTAAATACACAAGTAACTTTTGTGGGTAGTGTTAGCATCTAACTTATGGATAAACAATGATCTCGATTTTACGCTTAGTTTAGGAGCTTGTGGAAAATCAGGGATGACGATTTTTATCCGTATGGTCTCTTCTCTTTGAGAAGTGTTTCTACTCGATGACCCTGAAAGTTATCAACATATAAGAATTGATAATGAAAGTTAAGGCAAACCGTCACCTATATAAAAATGAAAAGAACAAAAATAGTAGTAGTAGTTGTTATTCATGAAAATCGGAAAACAAAGCGTTTTTGGGAATAAATGATTTTAATATCTCTTTTAGCCTTAAATCAGACCAAATACACCAAATACTAACAAAATATGCCAAGAGAATGTGTATTTTTGTATTTGTGTATGTGCAGGTACGGATATGTGAGAAATGAACAAAAACAAAGCCAAAACCGACAAAAACGAGCACGAGATTGGAAAAAGGTCAAAAATGTGGAAAACTAGAAGGGGGGTTGAATAGTTTTACGTCTTTTTAATTTTATTATGAAAACTTAGTTTAGTTTTAAAACTTTGATTCGATCTTATGTGAACTCAAATCTTTGAACAATATGAACAACTATATCTAAGTATGAACAATAATAATAATGAAAGCTAAGTATGTGAAATCAACACAAGCATAATATAAATAATTATAACTATATACGAGAGATAAGTAAGTAAACGTTTATTATGTAATCCTTAATTATATGTTTTATGAAAACTATACTTGATCGAAATGATCAATTATATGTATGTTATCTTTTTAGTTTGATTGTAAAGACTTTGTTTTGTGAATGAAACTTTTGTTTGATCTTTAAGTGAAATCAACACTAGCACTATATGAGCAACTATATATATACGTCTACGTCTACGAAAGTAATAACGATATAAGCAAGATAATAAGTAAGAGATGGAAAGATCAAGCAGCGAGACAAAGCACTTATAGTGGTTCGGCTACAAGGACACTTCCTTGCCCTACTCCACTCCCCGAGTCACCTACTCGAGAGTTTTCTTCACTATGTCAACAAGCTCCCTTATGGGGGAGAAAACCATACACACCAATATACACACCACAACTTCGTCACAACTTATTTACACCTTCTACACAACTTCTTCACACTTAGTCACTACTTAATCACAACACTACTTCTTCACACCAATCTATCTTCACAACTATCTACTTCACAACAATCTTCTTCACAACTATCTACTTCCCTACTTCTCTACTTCACAACTATCTACTACACAATCTCTCTATCTACACACCTTGCTAATCTATCTTCTATTAAATATTCACAACTAGTTATACAAGGAAATAGATATAATGTATGATGCTCTAACAACTTGGATGTGGAGGTCACAACAAGTTGTAATACTTCTTCTCTTGAAGGATTGAAGTATTCTTCTCTTGCACTTGAAAGGTTGAATCTTGAATCACTTGGAAACAAAAGCTTATAATTATATGATCAAAGGGTTTAAGAGAATGGTTTAGAAGAATTATATCAGAGAGTTTATGGTGCAAAAGGTGAGGAAAAATACCAGATTTGAGCCAGTATTTATAGGGAAAAAATATTGTTTGGGAGCGTGGCCGGTCCCCTTAATTAGGGGCCTGTCCCCTTAATAATTAAGGGGGCCGCCTAACAAAATTAAGAGGGCCGCCCTGGTTTGTAAAAATAAAAATTACTTTGATCATAGAAAGCAATAAATACTTTGTTTATTCATACCTTAAGTGATTTGGATGTAAAGAGAATATTTATTACTAAATACATGTTTACGTCATAATTTTTTAGCTCAATGGGTTTACGTTTTGTGATTATCAAAACATAGAGATATTGATAAATGTTAATAATGTTTTTAGGCATTATTTATTGTTGGGATATAAAAGATCAAGGTACTTCTATATGTTAAAGTACTGCTGCATGAAGAATAAAGTCAAAGTTCTGCTAAAGATAAAAGTCAAAGTACTGCTGTTTACTGAAGAATGTTTAAAGTACTTCGAAGGAAACAAGGACTTATGTGCAATATTAGTTAAAGGATTAATGTGTAATATTGAACGAATATTCTAGAATTAGTTAGGGATAATGACTTATCGTTCAAGTTATATATTGTAAACCAACTTAAGGTTATCTATATAAGGAGCCTTAAGAGGTATTAGTCGATATATGTTTTAGAGTTGTTCAAAGTCGATAATAGTTAGGGATTGTTAGTGAATCTTTGTAACAAAGCAGGTTCAAAGTTTAGTTTAATATAAAAGTTCTTCTTAAGCTTTGTGTTAGTAGATTCCGCATACTTTACAAGGTTAAACAGTGTTTCAATATTAATAGTGTTAAGTTTACTTAATATTATTAAATCTTTACAAGCTACAAAGTAGTTTGATCACAGTATATCGACCCAACAAGTGGTATCAGAGCTTGTGTTGGAAACTCTGATTAAGAAGAAAAACCTTTAAACCGATTCTAAAACAAAACCTTCAAGATGTCGACAGAAGCTGCACCTGCTCCATCGATCACTGCTGTTAGAATTTCTATTGTTAAGAAGGGAGAATATGACTTATTGGCCATGAAGATGAGGCAGTATATTGCCATCACTGACCATGTACTATGGGATGTGATTGTCAATGGTAATATGCAAATTGATGAACCAGTAGAGGTCCCTGGACAACCAACACCACCTAAACCAACCATACCTGATGCTACCAAAAGAAATCAAGACAAATCTCTCAACATACTGCTTTCTGCTATTCATGATGGTCACTTATTAAAGTTTCATGATGCCAAGGATGCCAAACAATAATGGGCTGCAATTAAGAAGAAATTTGGAGGTAATGATGCTTCCAAGAAGATGCACAGGAACTTGCTGAAGCAACAATTTGAAACTTTCACTATTGGTGAAAGCGAATGTATTGATTCTGCTTATGAAAGATTCCAAAATCTTCTGAGTATGCTAGAACTATATGATGCTAAGGCATCAGTTGAAGATGCTAATTTGAAGTTTTTGAGAAGCTTGCCATCAGCATGGCATGTAGTTGCTACTATGATCAGAGGACAACCAGGGCTGGATACAATGAACTTTGATGATCTCTAAAACAATCTGAAGGTGTACGAGCATGAGATGAATGGTACTACAGGTTCAAGCACACATCAGAAACCTCAAAACATTGCTTTTGTCTCTTTTGAAAACAGAAGCAGTACTTCCAATAAAGGTACTGCTTATCCTGTCCAAAGTACTGTGACTGAAACTCAGGTTCCATGTACAACTATGGTCACTACCACTTCCTCACAATCAATTACCCCCACCTCAGATGATGTTCTATGTTCATTCTTTGCTCAACAAGCATCTCTACCTGTCACCTATCAAGAGGATGTATTGCAAATAGATGATGATGCTTTGGAAGAAATTGATATCAGATGGCAAGTTGCCATGCTCATTGCAAGGATCAAGAAGTATGTGAATAAGACAGGAAAAGGCATCAATTTCAGAGCTAAACAGGGAATAACATTTGATAAGTCCAAGATTGAGTGCTTCAACTGTCAAAGGACTGGTCACTTTGCAAGGGAATGCAAATTTACAAAGTATCAAGCAAACAAGATGATTGAACCACCCAAGCCTAAAAGAAAAGAGATTCCTATTACTGAACCAAAACCAAAAGCTTTGGTTGCTCAAGAGAATCTGTCAGAGATTGATTGGTCCAATGAGTTTAATGATGAACCTTAACCTATTCAATGGTTGCATTGGAAGACTGGAGCACTGCATTTGATGAAGAGCCTGGATAAGCTGCTTTGGAGTCAAGAGATGGTCTAGGAAGCTTTGATTGGAGCATGGAGTTTGAAGAAGATCTTGTTGAGCTTGCTATGGTAGCTACTTCACCAAGTTCATCCACTAGCTCTGAGGTATGCTCTAAGTGCAATGATATATATCAAAAGTTACTTAGTGAATATGTAGCTAAAAGAGATAAATTTCAAAAGGCTAGGGCTGAGATAGCTGGCTATCAGTTGACTTTAGAGTCAATGGAGGCCAAAATAATTACACATGAAAATAATGAAGTAGCATGGGCTGAAACATATAAGCAACAGGAATACCTAGTTAAGTTGAGTGAATGGAAACTAGGATGTAAGGTGTCTGAACTAGAGAAAGTTACTGCTGAGAGAGATAAGTTGTTAGAAAAACTTGCTGTTTGGAATGAATCAGGTCTGTCACATGTTCAATTTGTTGAAAAGCAAATAACATCAAACATTAAAACTGGCCTAGCTTATGATAATGATAGCAATGAAGGCATTCCATTTAAGAGTAAGGAACTAAATCTTACAGTAGATACCTCCACTAGTGATGAAGAGTTCATAAGTTTAGATGAAAACACTTCTAGTGATGAGGAATACCCTAGTCCAACACCTCCTGAATTTAAGAAAGACAAGGGATACAATGCAGTTCCTAATCCCCCAGGTAGCTTTCAACAACCTAGAAAAGATGTTTCTTGTTATGGGGTAGATAATCTAGAGTTTAGGAAAAAGCTTAAAAGTCAATCTAATCCTGAAACTTTAGAATAATCTGTTGAAGCACCAAAGGTTGATGAGAAAAGGTTTTCAAAACAAGCAGTACCATCCAACACTTTTCAAAGTACTGCTGATCACTCAGCAGTACCTCCAAGAAAATACTTTCAAAATACTGCTAATTTTAGAAAACCTTATGGAAAAGGATTTGGGGATATTGGTCCAAAGGTCTGTTATGTATGTTATAGTCCTCACCACTTGATTAAGGACTGTGATTATCATTCAGAATACTTAAGTAAATATCCAAAGACCAGAACTGCACAACCAAGTCATAGGGAGAATAAGCCAAGGGACAACAAACCAGTTTGGAATTATACAAATAGGGCTAACCATAGTAATTTCTCAAAAGACTATAGGTACCCTCATCAGAAAAGATCATACTCCAAACCCTCAGTACCTTCACAAAGTACTGATAGAAAGTTCCCTAACCAAGATGCTTCTAGCAAACACTTAAGTGTAAGACCTAGGAGATTCAACTATTACAAACCTAGAAGGCCTTACAGCACAAGAAAAGATGCTAGAACACAGAGCCCAACTCCTAAAGTTACAACTAAATGGGTTAAGAAAGAAAGTACTGCTGGGGAAAGACCAGTACTTTCAGAGGTTAAGGGTGAAAAAGGGAAAATTGATCATGATAAACCAACAGTTATGGAAACAAAATCCTTAATTCTTGATCATGTTTTCAAAGACAGTGGTGATTACATACTCAAAGAATTTGAGTATGTCACTCCACAAGGGGAACACAAGTCAGTAATGGCTTGGATTCCTAAAAGAAACTAACCTTTTTCATGTGTATGCAGGGAACCCAGAAGAGGAGCTTAAAGATCATCTTATTGTAGATAGTGGTTGCTTTGGAAGTATGACAGGAGAAAAGGAGCTCTTGTCAGATTTTAAAGCTTATTTTGGAGGAAAAGTTGAATTTGGGAATGATCCTGATGGAGGAAGAATAACTGGCAAAGGAACTATCAAGGCAGGAAACATTGATTTTGAGGATGTTAGATATGTGAAGGAGCTCAAATTCAATTTTTTGTCAGTCTCTCAGATTTTTGATAAGAAGTACCCTGCGTTATTCTTTGACACGGAATGTCTTATACTTTCTCCTGATTTTAAGTTAGAAGATAGAAACTTGGTGATGCTGAGAGCACCAAGAACTAATGATGTGTACAGCATAGACTTAAAGAATGTCAATTCTGCTGAAAGAGCAACATGTTTGATTGCAAGAGCAACAATGGAAGAAGCACATCAATGGCACAGAAGATTGGGGCATGTAAATTTCAAGAACATCAATAAGCTGGTCAAAGGAAATTTAGTTAGAGGTTTACCTTCTAAAACAGTCAATAATGATCACTCATGTCTTGCTTGTAAGAAGGGTAAACAGCACAAGGCTTCCTGTAAGAAGATTGACGAGAAAACCATTAGAGAGCCTTTCGAATTGCTGCACATGGATTTGTTTGGACCTGTCACAGTTGTTAGTTTGAATAAGAAGACGTACTGTTTGGTTGTGACAGATGACTGTAGCAGATTTAGTTGGGTCGTTTTTTATGCTTCAAAGATGAAACTTTTGATGTTATTCATGATCTTATAATAGCACTTGAAAATCAGTTAAGATTCAAGGTAAGAGGCATTAGATGTGATAATGGGACTGAGTTCAAGAATCAGCTAATGGATGACTTTTGTGCCAAGAAAGGAATTAAAAGAGAGTTCAGTATTGCTAGAACTCCTCAGCAAAATGGAGTTGCAAAAAGAAAGAATAGAACTCTAATAGAAGCAGCCAGAACAATGCTTGCAGATTCCCAATTACCTGTTCCATTCTGGGCTGAGGCTGTAAGTGCTGCTTGTTATGTGTTGAATAGAGTATCAGTAACAAAACCTCAAATGAATACACCTTATGAGTTACTCATGGGAAAGAAGCCTAGCATCAAGTTTATGAAACCTTTTGGATGTCCCCTAACAATTTTAAACACTGCTGACAATTTGGGAAAATTTGATGGGAAGTCAGATGAAGGATATTTATTGGGATATTATACCAATAGCAAAGGATTCAGAGTGTACAACAGGGCTACCAAAAAGGTTCAAGAATGTCTTCATGTTGATTTTCTAGAAGAGCAAGAAAATTCTAAAGGTAAAGGTCCTTATTGGATGTTTGATCTTGATTTAATGTCTTCATCAATGAATTATGTACCTGTAAGGGAAGAAAATCAAGCTGCTCCCACTGAAGAAGAAGCACAGTACATTGTTCATGATGTTAATTTAAGATCTGAAGATGAGCCAAATGATAATGTCAATGATGAGAAGAAGAGTACTTCTGAGCCTCAAGGTACTGCTGAACCTCACAGTACTGTTGATCCTCAAAGTACTGTTCCACCACAAATACCAGTATCTGATGAAGATCAAGCCATTCAAGATTAACTTAGTAGGATGCTTTTCCAAGAAACAATGGCTAAGTTTTATGAAGATGAGCAAAGGAGAGCCTATGAAGCAGAAAAGAAGAAGGCTAAAGGCACTGATAGTACTTTACCCCAAAGTGCTACTAATCTATTTGAAAGTACTTTTCAACCTTTAGATACTTCAAATTGGATAAATACAGATGCTGTGAATGATTCTAATATGCCTGACTTAGAAGATATAGATGATTTGAATGATCCAAACAAGATTACCTTAGAAGACACTGATGATGAATTGGATCAAGAAGGCATTTTCTCAGATTCTAATGAAGATCCTGATTTAACTAATTTGGAAGATAATCTTGAAGTCTCACCAACTCCTACTCTAAGAATTCACAAAACTAATCCTATTACCAACATAATTAGACCCTCGGCTTCAGGAGTGCTCACAAGGACTAAGGCTAAGAATATGTCTCAACAACATACTTCTTTACTTAGTTTTATCTACAAACAAAACAGGGTGAATCACAAGGATTAGAGGTTGTGTTTATTTTCTTGTTTTCTATCTCAAGAAGAGCCAAAGAATATCAAACAAGCATTAACCAAAGAGAGTTGGGTAGAAGCTATGCAAGAAGAACTCTTACAGTTTAAACTTCAAGAAGTATAGGTATTATGTGATTTACCTGATGGTAAGAGACTGATTGGAACAAAATGGGTCTTCAGGGTAAAAAGAGATGAAAGAGGGAATGTTATCAAGAATAAGGCAAGGTTAGTGGCTCAAGGATATAGACAGGAAGAAGGAGTAGACTATGATGAAGTCTTTGCTCCTGTGCCAAGGATTGGAGCCATCAGGCTATTTTTGGCTTTTGCATCCTATATGGGATTTCCTGTATACCAAATGGATGTTAAAAGTGTTTTTCTATATGTCAAAATTACAGAAGAAGTTTATGTCAAACAACCTCCTGGTTTTGAAGATCCTGCACACCCAAACAAAGTCTACAAGGTTATCAAGGCCCTGTATGGCCTTCATCAAGCTCCAAGAGCCTGGAATGAAAGACTTTCAAATTTTCTACTACAGCATGGTTACAGGAGAGGAGCTATTGACAAGACTTTGTTTATCAAGAGAGATAAGAAGGATATCATGCTTGTCCAAGTTTATGTAGATGATATTATTTTTGGTGCTACAGAGCAATCTATGGTGAAGGAATTTGAAGATCTTATGCAGAAAGAGTTTCAGATGAGTTCAATGGGAGAATTAAAATTCTTCTTGGGACTTCAAGTGCAACA
This sequence comes from Artemisia argyi, assembly GCA_030686995.1. Lineage (NCBI taxonomy): Eukaryota > Viridiplantae > Streptophyta > Magnoliopsida > Asterales > Asteraceae > Artemisia > Artemisia argyi. The sequence continues at coordinate 234,238 of JARVZY010001992.1, read as the reverse complement.
GTCAAGTAGTGGAATATATATTTGTCAAGATAAGTATGTTGCAGATATTCTTAAGAGATTCAATTTCACAACTGTCAAGCCTACATCTACACCAGTGGATACTAACAAACCTTTGGGAAAAGATGAAGAAGGAGAAGATGTTGATGTCACACTATACAGGTCTATGATTGGATGTCTCATGTATTTAACTGCATCTAGACCTGATATTACTTTTTCTGTGTGTTTATGTGCAAGACATCAAGTTCATCCAAAGGTATCACACTTAAATGCTGTCAAGAGGATTTTTAGGTATCTTAGGCAACAACCTAAGCTAGGATTATGGTATCCTAGGGATTCACCTTTTCATCTACAAGCCTTTTCAGACAGTGATTATGCTGGAGACAACTATGACAGAAGATCCACAACTGGAGGATGCCAGTACCTTGGAAGCAGATTAGTATCCTGGCAATGTAAGAAGCAAACAATTGCAGCAACTTCTTCCACAGAAGCAGAGTATGTAGCTGCTGCAAGTTGTTGTGCACAAGTACTTTGGTTGCAAAATCAGCTTTTGGATTATGGGTTCAACTTCAAGAATACTCCTATCAACATTGATAATGAGAGTACTATCTGTATTGTGAAGAATCCAGTTTATCATTCCAAGACTAAGCACATTTAGATTAGGCATCGTTTTATTAGAGATTACTATGAGCAAAGGCTTATCAATGTGGTTAAAGTTCATACTGATGATAATGTAGCAGATCTACTCACAAAGGGCTTTGATGTTTCAAGATTTACCTTTTTAGTTGTGAGTATTGGCATGATTAATAATTAAGCTATTTTTGAGGTGAGGCATTAGTAGTTAGTAGTTAGTCATTATTTGAGGGGAGGCTACATGTATCATTCATAAAGAAGAAATTTTATTCATCATTCTGAAAGGAGTTACATGCTACAGTTGCTGGGAGAGCTATTCGTGTCACAGAAGCAACAATCAGAGAGGCTCTGTTGTTTGATGATGAAGGAGGCTCTGTTTTGTTTGCTAAACAAGAAATTTGGAATACACTTAGAGACATTGGGTATGAAGGACCTTTGAATAAGCTTACTTTTCAGAAAGCCATGGTTAGTCCTCATTGGAAATTTCTTATTCATATTTTACTTCATTGTTTAAGTCCAAAGAGTACTGCTTGGGATCAATTTAGCCATTCCATAGCTTCTGCATTTGTTGGTCTTATTACCAATCAACCCTTCAATTTCTCATACATGATCCTTGAAGGTATACTCACACATATTAAGGCTGGCACACCTTTTCTAATGTATCCTAGATTTGTTCAACTTCTCTTAGAGAATCCATTAGATGGGATACCAAAACCTCAGGATTATGTACCCACTATTAGGATGCCACCTAAAGTGTTCACCTTTATGTCTCACAAGGGAGTAAATTTTTTGGGTAGAAACACACCTCTCAATGCTTACATGTTAGAGGTAGCACAGGCTGTTAGGGATGATATTGAAAATAGTGGTTCTGCAAATTCTGATGATGCTGATCAACCTGCTTCTTCTGAGCATTCTGCATCAGCACATACATATACACCACCTACTGTTTCACCTCAGCCTAATGATTTAAGTGAGAGAACTCCCTCAGTGTCAGCTTCCTTGGATAAATCTGTTTCTGCTAAAGGTACTTCTCAACAAAGTACTTCTTCTAAAGGTACTGCTTCAGAGCATACACAAGTACCTACTCCCAATTATTATACTTCCACAGGTGGGATTCAAACACCTGGAGGAGATGAGGGGGTTGAAGGTGCTATGAGTACTTATGCTTTGACTAAAGAATTGGGGAAGATGAAGACAATTGTTAATGCTCAAGCTGCTGAAATCAAGAAGTTAAGACAGAAGTTCAGAAGGTTGAAGAAATTTGTTTGGCCTCTTGTTCAGAATTTTAGGCTTTATGTGAAGGAAAAGAAACAGTCTCAGAAGCTAAAGTCAAAATCTTCAAAGAAGACTTCTAAATCCAAGAGTAGGCATAGGAAGTCATCATCTATCAAATTGGGGAGGAATCAAGATGATAATTTGGATAGAGATGATGCTGAGATTAAATATTCAGAAGATGCTCATCTTTGGCAATATTCAGAAAGTCCAAAGTCTCCAAAGACTTTTATGCCAGAGAAACAAGTTGAAGAAGGTGCAAATATTGTTGAGCAAGAAATTGCACAGAATATTGAAAGTACTCAAACTCAAAGTGCTGGTGATCAAAGTACTGCTGCAGAAAACATAAGTCTGCAAGGTACTGCTGAGCAAGGTACTTCTACTATGAATATTGATGAAAGTGGAGTTACTGCAGCTGGGCCTTCTACAATAAATTATGAAGATGAAGCTGGTCCTTCTACTTTTATACAACAAGAAGAAGTTAAGGTGCATACTGCAAGTGATGATGAAACAATTGCTCGGATTATGATGAATTTGAATAGATCTACTGGAGGAATACATATTTCTGAGCCTGCACTACAAATTGCTGAAAGTACTTCTGAATCTGAAGAGTTAGATCCCAAAGACAAAGGGAAAGGGATCATGAAGCAGAAAGATATTAAGAAGAAAAAGAAGAAATTTACTCTTGCTTAGATCAGAGAACTAAAGATTGCAGAGGATGCAGAGGTTGCTAGAAGGCAACAAGCTGAGTATGATGCTGAGTATTTGGCAGAAGTTAGTAGGCCAATTACAAAGAAGCCAATGACAATTGCTCAGGAAAGAAATTGGATGATAAGTTTCTTGAAAAGAAGAGGATACAAGAATTTACACAAAATGAGGTATCCAGAAGTGAAAGCTCTGTGGTATAAAGTACAAGAGGATATCAGGAAAGAAGTAGAAAACTTTGTACCCATGGAAGTTGATAGAAAGAAGAAGTTAGAAGATATTAGAAAGGAACAGGCTGAGCAAAGAAGATTGAAAAGAAAGAAAGTAGTTCAAGATGATCAACTGTCAAAAAGACTGAAGATGATTCATGAAGATACAGTTGATGAACTTAGAAACTATTTCAGAGTTGTAGATTTTGAGAATAAGATGATTAAAGATTCTGGAAAGAAGTCCAAGATAATCTCATTCTCTATGGTTGAATCAAAAGAAGGAAACTATCTTATGTTCAACAGAGAAGATGAAAGCTTCATAGTATTCAACATGTTATGGGATGTTTTGCATTTTATCACAAGAGAAGATCTCTATGACTTATATATGCAAGTGCAGACATACTATGCAGAGATTGAAGCATCAGGAGTGGGATTAATTTTGCTTGGAGATTTAATTGCCATCTGGGAAACTGAAGAAACAAGTATTGATCCTCTGTGGAATGATCAAGAGAATTGGGAAATCACAAGATGGAGATTCTTTGAGTCATCAGGAGTTCATGCACTAGAGATGGAAGATGGTACCATGATTCATATGCTTGCTGAGAGGAGATATCCATTGATTAGAGAAATTATGCTCAGAATGATGGATCATGGAATGGAACTTGAAGATGAATCTGAGGTAGCTTTGGATGTTATCAAGCTATTTAACAGATGGACCAAGTCTGAAGAGTAATATTGCAAAATACTGGTATGATTTGTTTTGTATAATAAGTATTTTTCAAAGTACTGCAAAGATAAACAGTACTTTAACAAAGTACTGCTTGATGATATAAACCAGTATAAGTCCTTTAAAATAAAAATAAAAAGTTTTTGATGTTTAAAAGTGAAATAAAAGGATTTGAAAAGAAACACATGGTGTTAGTATTTATACTGCACAACAAATGGTAATCAACTCACCATGTTTAACAGACAAGAAAGAGTTTGACTCATCATGAGGGTACGGCTCTGATGTGATAATCAAATCCGTTTTTAGTTGACAATTTACTAAAAATTGTATGGTTTCAACTCACCATATCTGTATAAGTGAAGAGTTGGCTAGCCCACAAGGAAAAATGGCTTGTGGTAAAGGCTGTGGAAAATCCATTTTTGGTAATTAGTTCACCATGGTTTATATCAAAGAACTAACTAGTCCAAAAGCAAACGGCTATTGGTAAAGACTACTCAAATCCGTTGATAGCTGATGATTTGCTAAAAATCATGTGTTTATCAATGTACCATGGTTGTTCTAACCTAAAACATTGGCTACTCCAGAGTTAATGGCTTTGGTAAAGAGACATCAAAATCCATTAATTTTCAATGATTCACCTCTCAAAGGAGTTCACACACCTCGAAGTGATGAGAATAGTATGAAACTTGATGCTAATAAAGAGTACTTTGAAACATGACAGATAGAAGATAAAGAGATAAAGAAACAATCTTTCTGAATGATTAAAGATTTTGAAGATCAAAAATAACAAAGAAACTTGAAATCAAGCAAGTGGAGTTCAAGTTAGGGGAGGATTGTTGGGATATAAAAGATCAAGGTACTTCTGTATGTCAAAGTACTGCTGCATGAAGAATAAAGTCAAAGTACTGCTGAAGATAAAAGTCAAAGTACTGTTGTTTACTGAAGAATGTTTAAAGTACTTCGAAGGAAACAAGGACTTATGTGCAATATTAGTTAAAGGATTAATGTGTAATATTGAACGAATATTCTAGAATTAGTTAGGGATAATGACTTATCGTTCAAGTTATATGTTGTAAACCGACTTAAGGTTATCTATATAAGGAGCCTTAAGAGGTATTAGTCGATATATGTTTTAGAGTTCTTCAAAGTCGATAATAGTTAGGGATTGTTAGTGAATCTGTGTATCAAAGCAGGTTCAAAGTTTGGTTTAATATAAAAGTTCTTCTTAAGCTTTGTGTTAGTAGATTCCGCATACTTTACAAGGTTAAACAGTGTTTCAATATTAATACTGTTAAGTTTACTTAATATTATTAAATCTTTACAAATTACAAAGTAGTTTGATCAGAGTATATCGATCCAACATTTATATCAACAAAAAAGCCAAAGCCGGGGAAGCAAAATGACAAAAGAAAGCTCATAATATCATTAGAAGTCCTTAGAGATTCAGAATGTTGCATAATTAGTCCCTGGTGAAAGATTTGAAGAATTGGCAAATTTAGTCCCTCAACTTTCAGATAATGACAAAAGTGGTCCTTTGAGCAATATTTGAAGAAAAGTCAAGAAAGGTCCTCCATGATTCAGAGATTTACAACATAAGCCCTTGAAAATTACATAGGTGGATTTATAGATTTAGTCCCTATAGTTTGCATAATTACAATATTGGTCCTTGAAAGTAAAACTACCTATCTTAATATAAAACACAACCGGATCCAGTCCAAGGTTAATACCAAACAATCCCCAAGCCCAAATTAAATAAGCCCATTCCCCTTAATATATTACCCGGTCCACCCCAAACCTTAACCCGGTCAACCACTCCCTACCCGGTCAATAATAATATAACACCCCCAAAACACACTCCCGCCCCCCAAATTTTACATGAACCCAGAAATTACTATTTATCCTAAACCCTAGATTTCACACGTCCCAAATTACCATGATTGGATAATAATTACCCAATCATTATGCTTCTAAAATGTCAGGGAATGACAGAGGGACTCACACGTGGACCAATAATATCACACACGCAGGATTACCACGGTAATTGCACGCAATCCAAGGGCTAAGAATTATTGGAAGCATCTGGATTAGATCAAACGGCTTAGGAAGGATTCAAAGACGCACACCATCACACGGATTGATGAGCTGGCTATGCAAAGAAGCCTCACTCTCTGCCTATATAAAGACCCCCTCAATCACAGATATGTGTGTGTAGTTTTAGGGTTTCAAAATTTGTTTAGTTTTATGCTTATTGTATTTTCCTTTAAAAGCTTTGTACTGAATTCTTAAAATTAATATAATCAAGTTTTATTTTCTCAGCTTATTGTCTTATTTCTATTTCTTATTTTGATTTCAGTTATTTACCTTATTGTTGGTTTAAATCTATAGATTTAGATTGTTTACATTTTCATTTAAAGTTCTGTTGCAATTTATACTTAAACATCCAAAAAAATAATAAAAATCAGAAAAAATAAAAAATATAATAGTTTCAATTTCAATTAAGTTTCAAATAGTTTTTCAGTATTAATACAAGCTCATAATAGCTTTTATATAACTTTTGTAAGTTGATTCAATCATTTTCTCTTATAATTCAAAAAAGTCAAAGTAAGTCAACTGCATCAGCTTATTGAGAATAAGCCAGATTATTGGAGTTAAAGGCAGCCAAGAAGGAGCCACTTGGCCTGTCAAAAGACATGCAAGCTTTGTAAACCCCCTCTTTTCTACTGAGGGGGATTTGGTTGTAAGCTTCTTATTTACCTTTTACCTAAATTGCATTAGTAGAGTAATTGTAGCATATATCTGATTTTATTGCTTATTCTGATAGTAGCTTAATATTTAGTTTCATTCAATCATTTCATATCTGTTTGAGTTTGGTTGGCTTTTGTTCTTAGGGGTAAAGCTAAAGATACGCAACATATTTCTTCAAATAAACACAAGTACGCAACGTACTTAGTAAAATGTCAAACGTACGCAACATATTTTCAAAAAATCGTCGATCTATGCAATATGACCTGCTGGCAGCAGGTTACCAGGTCACACAACTTTAAAAGTTACACCTTTGGTCCCTAAACTGTCTCATATCTCGCGTACATGATCCTATTTTAGTCCTATTTACAAGCGTTACACCGTTAGTCCCCAAACGTTACACCGTTAGTCATATTTAGTCCTATTTACCAGCGTTACACCGTTAGTCCCCAAACGTTACACCGTTAGTCCCCAAAAAAATTCAAGATTTAAAAAACATATATATAAAAAAAAATTCCATATTATTTAAAAAAAAAACAAAAAACAAAAAACTTTAAAATTGAAATTTTTTTTAAGTTTTTTTTAAAGTTTTTTAAAGTTTAAAAAAAAATTTTAAAAATTCCAGATTTTTTAAAGTTTTTTTTTTTTTTTTTTTTTTTTTAACTTTAAAAAATCTGGAATTTTTTAAAGTTTTTTTTTTGTTAAGTTTTTTTTTTTTTTTTTTTTAAATTCAATTTTAAAGTTTATTTTATTTTTTATTTTTATTTTTAATAATCTGGAATTTTTTTTATATATATGTTTTTTAAATCTTGATTTTTTTTTAATAATCTGGATATATATATATATATATATATATATATATATATATATATATATATATATATATATATATATATATATATATATGTTTTTTAAATCTTGAATTTTTTTGGGGGGACTAACGGTGTAACGCTGGTAAATAGGACTAACGGTGTAACGTTTGGGGACTAACGGTGTAACACTGGTAAATAGGACTAAAATAGGATCATGTACGCGAGATATGAGACGGTTTAGGGACCAAAGGTGTAACTTTTAAAGTTGTGTGACCTGGTAACCTGCTGCCAGCAGGTCATATTGCGTAGATCGACGATTTTTTGAAAATATGTTGCGTACGTTTGACACTTTACTAAGTACGTTGCGTACTTGTGTTTATTTGAAGAAATATGTTGCGTATCTTTAGCTTTACCCCTTGTTCTTATTATCTGTTATTTTCACTATTTTATTGACTGCTCATTGTTGCTTCTGAGTTTTGTTTGTGATTCATCTGAGATCTGTGTTTGTGTATTCATTTGGTGTATTGGATCATATTTTGAACTCAGATTGGTGTTTGGAATTGGATTAAGGATCTACTGATACATAGAGGCTCAGATCTGTCACTCAAGAGGGTGTTTGGATTTAAGTGGTTTAGTGATATAGGTAGTGTTTTAGAAGTTGTAGTTGGTTTAGATTAGTCATTTTAGTCACAATTAGGTTTAGTCAAGTCTAATTTAGTAGGTTATTTCAACATAAAGTCAAATTAGTTTTCTATTAGTTGTAACAGTTAGCTAAATAAGTTAATATAGTTATAATTAGTTGCATACTAGTAGTAGATAGCTTAAAGTAGTTGCATAATAGCTTATTACAACATTGGAAGTCATTTTAGACAGATTTAAAATCATTTTGGTCAAAATCAAAAAGTCAATTCAAGTTTTAGACTAAGTTTTTGCATAACTGTTGGATAATTTTTAGAGTTCAAAATCTATTGAAAATTCTTTTTGATTGTGGATTCAAGAAAATTAGTAGCCAGTAAAGCTTATTCAAAAAGAAGATTTTAATTTGGAACTTATTTGCTTATTAAAAAAAGCCATTTGAGTTGTCTGATTGGACCCTGTGAACCCTTGTGCATCAGCTTTTGGTTGAACTTCTAGGGTACTTTAGGTTAAGCAAATTAGATCTAGTACCTGTTCTATTGGCTTAATTGTGATCTCAGCTTGTTAGTGAGTGGTTTGCCCCCATAAGTTTGCATCCCTGAGCTTATTTGCTCCTTCTTATTGGCTTATTTAGTAGAGTACATTGACCATAGGTCTGTCTTACATAATCAGGGCTGCAATTGCTCATTATTGTTCATACTCTGAGATTATTGGTTCATTTGAGTTCATTAGTACCCAAGGCTGTTGTTTCAGTTGAGTTTTGACCATTAGCTTATCTGCTTGTGCTTATAGCTTTTTCCTATTTGCTTATTTAACCTGTTTGGGCCCAGATCTGTGTTACTGGGTGTCATTTGGTCTAAGACCTGTTCATTAAGCTTATTTTAGTCTAAAAATCAATTGGTCAAAGGTTTGGTCAACTGTGCTTATCAATAAGCACTTATCTTTAAGCTGTTTTCAAAGCAAGTGGTACCTACAGTGTTTATCTTTCACTTTTTAAATTTTTCTCAACTTTAGAATATTAATTTAGAATTTCCCTAAATTTTTCATATTTTTCTGACCTTATTTGCTATTTTTCTTATTTTTATTCAATTTTTAATACATTTTATTTACCAAAAATTCCCAAATGAAAAAAAAAAAGAAAAAATAAATAAATAAATAAAAAAACAGAAAAAGCTTAGAAAAATCCAAAAATATTTTAGAAATTTATTTTCAGTTATTTTAGATTTTTAGAAATTAATTTTGCAATTTTTCTCATTTATTTTCTATTTTTATTAATTTTTAATTAGATTTAATAGTTTTTAATTCCTAAAAAAATACACAAAAAGCCAAAAAAAAATAGTTTTTAGTTTTAAAATTACTTTTTAGTTATTTTATAATTTTCAAAATTTATTTTTCATTTTTCTCACTTTATTTGCATTTTCTTTTAATTTTTAATTAGTTAATTAGTTTTTAATTCATAAAAATTAAATAAAAAGTAAAAAAAATATTTTTCTTTTTCACAATATTTTCTTTTATCATTTTTAACTTTTTAAAATTATTTTCAAGTCCGAAGGAGTAGTGTAGCTTAAAATTTACGTTTTATTTCGTACGTTTACGTTTAATTCGCGTTTTAGCTTACGATTTTTATTTTACGTAACGTTTTTGGTTTGATTAATTGAATTACGTGTTTAAGTGATTATTTGTGCTTCATTTACTTATTTATTAGTGTAATCTCATCAATATCACATTTTTACCACGAATCGGGAATTCAAAATTCCATTCACCCTTCACACGGACTACGACCTCGGGTTATCCGTATTTCTTTGCGGATTTCTTGAGTAATACTATACTATATATACTTGATTTGATTTTACCAAATCATCAAGCATCAATAAACATTTAACCCAAAACAGAGTATTGATAGGAGTATTGATAGAAGTATATATATAACACAAAAAACAAAACAAACAAACACAAACATAGTATAACAGAAACACAAAACCTAGTATTGATAGGAGTCAAGCTTGACTAAACATTTAACCCCATATGAAATACTTCAATTTACATAATATTGTTCGGCATGTACCAAAAAGATGAACCCATCGCAATGCCTGTCCACACCCTTTGGTGTATTAGAAACAGGGGTAGAATAGTTCAAATTACATTAGTCAAATTACATTAGTAAATACAACCAAATTAAAGTGTTTTAGTTTCTACACATTACATATTCCCAATAGATGAACCCATATGTCAATCTTCAAACCTTCTACTAGATGAACCAACATGTGATCAACTACACCTGCACAGTCAATATATGCAATGAAATGAGGTTACTATAATAGGAAATGCAATGTGTCCAAAATATTTGCTAAACAATTCATTAGACTCACCTAGTCAAAATAACACCACATTGTTACCCATTGATCTTAGTGCCCGTAGACCCAGTACGTAATTAGTGATTCTTGGTCTCAAATTACCCCCACCCTTTGCTCCCACATTCACTGAACCAACACCTGCTGGGTTCTTCATAGAACCACCGTCTCTAATGACAATACCAGCCGGTTTGTTCCTGTTAACAACATCAGCCTCATCAACCATCTTTCCTTTTCCCTTATCCACAGACATCTTCACCCTCTTTTTATGCTTCCCGAATTCTGGTTGTGAAGCATCAACATCATCCACTTTCCGATAAGTTTTTGAAGTGCTAGTCCTAAAAGGAGTTGAAGTAATAGAGCACCGCAAGCTAACATCTTCTTCTACCCATCCGACAACCTCCCCACCATCACCCAAGCAAACAAAAGAACACAGCCCATTTTTCTCCCCTAATGCGTGAAAACATATCATCCAGACCTAGGCTAAAGACATGTCTATCACAGACAAAGCCACAAAGTGTAGAAACATTCCCTTGTACATACCTTAATGGACCAAATTCAAAGACTCCATTATTGTGCATGCGGAACACAACTTCACCCCCATAACCAAGTAAATCTGCCACATTTTAAATTCAAACGTCAATACTACAACTGGTAAGCTATCACTATATTATAATCAGTAAGCTAATTTGATATATAAACAATCTTTTGTTGTTCCTTTAGTAAGAACATATATCATAAAATATAATGAGAAAACAGAGAGAGAACATAGTGATTGAAAGAAAGATTATTTCATTGATTGAGTTTAAATGAAGCTATTACATCTGCATATAAAGGCAAGAACTTGGCGGGTAACACACTGTCAAGACATACCAGCACCTACGAAACTAATGGTATACATGTTAAAGTCAATGCAACAGCAGTCAATGAAACAATTATGCAGGCTCAAGTGAAGCAGAGCAATGCAATGTTGTATATCTCACCACATAGTTGTAGTTTAGTTAATAAGTTAATGTGGTGATATAGAAACCAAACTATTTTGTTCCTGAGACACTCAAGATACACAATCAGACTTACTTAAAACCAATGTGAAGACTTACTTACAACCAGTGTGAAGACTTACTTATAACCAATGTGAACACTTAGTAACTGTAGCAGTACTTTAGTAATGCCAAACACTCTCTATAGCAGTACTTTAGTAATGCCAAACACTCTCACTTATGATATTCTAACACCCTACTTAAAAACATAATACTCTGTTTATCCTAAACCTAGCAAAGAGGATGCATATAAAAGTCTATCAAACATATCATAGCATCCTACATAAACAAATTTAAAATGTCATGTAAATGAAGTATACTACATTAACATACCAAGATCCGTATGCTCTTCCTTCACCTTCCTCTTCTTGCCAGTCCCATTTGCCCTTCCCCTCTTCCTTTTTTCAGTAACTGTACTCGGATTAGGACTCCCCTCCTTCTTCTTCTTGCCAGCCTCCTTCTTCTTCTTGCCAGTCCCAACAGGCCTTCCCCTCTTCCTTTTTTCTGTAACTGTACTCGGATTAGGACTCCCCTCCTTCTTCTTCTTGCCACTCCCAACCGGCCTTCCCCTCCCTCTTTTTTTCTCTGCAACTACCTCATTGGAGCAACCGCTACCACTTCCAATGGTAGGAATAGATATGGCACTGCTAGCACCTACATTTGGTTTGTTGAAGGTTCTGTTCCACATCCATTGAAGAATTTCTTTAATCATCTCATTCCCTATGTTTACATACGTACCATACTTGGCAATAACTTTATCACCAAATTCATCCAAAACATCCTCAAAGACTTCATCATTTAATAAAACCTTGCCCCATGACTTTTCGGATGATTCCCCCCCCCCCCCCCCCAATCAATAAAGACTTTCCCTTATCATTCTTATCATTAATCGCCATAGCTGGATTTCGTTGTTCTGATTTGATTTTTTTTTATGTTAGGGTTTGACGGTTGATTACCTTTACAACAGATATGAAGTTCTGGGTTAGTTTTGGGGAGTTAATGTACTCTGAAAAAGCAAATCTAGTAATCTAGTTGCTTTAACTAAATAGTTTACGTTGTTTGCAAAAATAGTCCTCCGAAAGGTTGGCGGGAGATAAGAAGAACCATGAAATGACAAGATTACCCTCATGGACGTGGCACTTAACGGGAAAACTAACGGAAAATGCCTCTCGATGGCTTTTTTGCACATTTGCGTAACGTTAGTGGCTTTTTTGCGTGTCTTTTTGTCTCGGTCCCATATTTGCGATTTCGTAATAGTTTAGGGATCATTTTTGTATTTTACCCTAAATAAACTAAGAGGGGAAAGCGTGGTGAAGAGCAAAAAATACTCATTTGGGCTCACGGGTGCCACATCACCTTAACACCTCTTCACAACTAACCTCCTCCTCACTCACAACTAACCTTAACTTACTCATTTGGAGCCCACCACTTACAACTTTATTTTTTTTATTCATTTCATTTTTTTAAAAATATTAAATTTATTTCATTCTAACAAATAACTAAACATAAAAATGTTTAAATAATAATAATAATAATAATAATAATAATAATAATAATAATAATAATAATAATAATAATAATAATAATAATAATAATAATAATAAAACATCAAACTGCAAATAAAAAAATAAAAACCCAAGGGCCAAAAACGTAAATAAAGAAAACCACAAGAACTAAACCACGAATGACCAAAACTGTAACATTTGTCATCTTCTTCCTCCTCTTTTTTTATTTGATCATATCTTCTTCTTCCTCCTCTTTTTTCCTCCCATATATAACTGCAAACACGACAAAGACAAACCCAACACACAAAAACAAACCCAACAAAAAAAAGAGAAGAAAAAGAAAGCTGCAACAAGTACAACTTGAAGCCTCGTCGTGCAGACGAGTATGTATCAACCGGCGAGCCATGGCGAGGTGGGGGGTGGCGGCGAGCCGTGGCGAGTTCCACCTATGACTGGCGAAGGTGGGTGGCGAGCCACACCTTCCCCTCTAAGGGCCTTGTGGAAAACTAGAAGGGGGGGGGGGGGGGTTGAATAGTTTTATGTCTTTTTTGTTTTATTTGTTTTGTAAAAGTTAGCTTCTAAAGATTAGACGAAAATTTGTAAATTCTTTGATGCAAAAATATAGATACTAGTTTATTAACGACTTTGTATAAACACTACTTATGGATAATGTTGGGAAAGAATTTATGATTTCATATATCATATGTATAAGCATATATATATATATATATATATATATATATATATATATATATATATATATATATATATATATATATATATATATATATATATATATATATATATATATATATATATAAGTGTTTTAATATAAGTTTATGTACTTGGTTTGTTTTTATAAGATTAATGTTATGAATGAATTTTAGTTTGATCTTTATGTGAAATCAATATATGCACAACACACAATTATAACTATATACGAAAAGCTAATAAGTAAGCGAGCAAAGAGTGAGAGATGGAAAGATCAAACCGAGAGACAAAGGATTTATAGTGGTTCGGCTACAAGGACACCTTCCTTGCCCTACTCCACTCCCCGAGCACCGAACTCGAGAGTTTTCTTCACTAAGTCAATAACCTCCCTTATGGCGGAGAAAACCGTACACACCAAAGCTTACACCGATTTACGACACTAAGCAAAATGTCGAGTTCTAATCGTAGCTAGAACCAATCTCACAACTATTTTCACACCACACCTTCTTCACACCTTTTCACTTCTTCAATACTTCTTCACACCACAAGTATCTTCACGCCTTCACAAATTCTTCACAACTTCAAGGACTAACACCTTCACAACTTCAAGGCTCTAACTTCTTCACAACTTCAAGGCTCTAACTTCTTTACAACTTCAAGGCTCTAACTTCTTCACACCTTCTAGTCTCTAACGTCTTCACAACCTCTAGACTTTAATGTCTTCTTAAATTGGAAGTTCCAATTTCTTCACTACTAATCACTATTGTTAATATCTCCTATCACCACTACTATGAAACACTACTTCTTCACTTCAAGTTCCACTTCACACTTATAACAATTCTAGATTTTATAACACAATCTAGCTAACTAATACATACACCTTATTCACCAAAATATGAAGGATCAACAAGATGAAATAAACAAACAACTTAGATAGCAAGATGATACTAAGTTGTAATACTTCTAATAGAAGTATTCTTCTCTTTGCACTTGAGTGTTGAGGCTTGAATCACTTTGAAACAAAGATCAATGTATATAAGATCAAAGGATTTTTAGAGGAAGGAAATGGATGTTTAGATCATAAAGTTTTTAGTGCAACAAAGTGAGAAAAATATGTGGAATGTTCCAGTATTTAAAGGGCCAGAAAATACTGTTCTGGAGCATGCTGGTCCCCTTAATTAGGAGGCGGTCCCCTTAATGATTAAGGGGGCCGCCTAGTATAATTAAGGGGGTCGCCCTCCTGAACATTGGATTTTCTTGTCCTTTTGTGTGGGAAATTTTTCTGGATTAGATTTGCCATTTTTGGTTGAAAATTTGAATTCATAAATTTTTAATGAATTAAACATATTCTTTTAATGCCAAAAATGTTTTATAAAAGATATAAAATGTTTTGTGACATTTTATAAATATCTAGTGATTAACAAAAGTGTTCCTTTGATCTTATAATGCATTAGACACTTTGTTTATTCATACCTTAAATGATTAGATGGTAAAGATGAGTATTTACTACTAAATACTTGTTTATGTCATGATCTTTGGTTTGATGAGTTTTCATTTTGTGATTATCAAAACATAGAGATATCGAAAGATATGAATAACGCTTTTAGTCATTTATTTATATCAACAATCCCCCTTTTTGATGATTACAAAACCTAAACTCATTAAATCCAAGAATTAATTTTAAGACAAAGTATTTAGTGAGTTTATATTCACTTCTCCCCCCTTTTTGTAGAATAAAAAAGGTTTAAGCCAAGCTCCCCTTGATGTATGCTCCCCCTCGTTTGAGGGCACCAAAGGCTCGAGTATGGAATTCTTGCAAGAAAAATATTAGAAGCACAAGCATGGCACAAGCAAACACATATATCATAATACCAACAAATAATAGGCATGGCAAAAGATAGTTAGAAATACATATTAAGTCATTCATTAATAGAAAATGATTATGTCAACCCATAATCATTGTTACAAAGGCCATAAATATAGAATACTAAACTAAGTAGAGCATCCTAATGTGCCAACAAGGAGTGTGTAGGATCAATATTTTAGTTGATTATGTGGATTGGGAGGTCTTGGATTGTGGAAATATATGGAAAACATGGTTAACAAGTTAGAGAGAGAGAGAGAGTTGAGAGAGTGGGAGGTTTCTAGTGAGAGAAACACCTAATGAGGTGTGTGTATTATGAGAAACAACCAACCCTCTCCCTTGGTGGGAAGAGGGTATATATACACTTACATAATAATGCCCCATGAAACGGGCTGTGGAGTGAGCTGACAGTGGGTAAAGACCCGACCCACTCCACGAATACTATTTACAGCTATATTAAACTAAACTACAACTAATAATAATAACTAAGTCTACGAGCTATCTTAATGCTAATAGAACATCGGGGTGACCGAGTCTTTTATAGGAATATTTGTATTCCTAACAATCTCCCCCTAAGGGAGGTCACCCCGGAAATAATAATTTGACTTCTAGTATTTTGTCTTCAAGACTTGTCTTAATAGCTCGTAGTCTTTGATTCTTCAATGTCTTGAAACTTTGTGCATTCAGCAGAGTTAGTTTGATGACCGTTAGATCGTCTTGGATGATCTTTGAGTATTATTCGACTTTGTCATCCAATATTTGTTTCCAAGTCATCTTTCAGCAGTATGTTTCCTTGTGATGTGATAATCTTCGAGCCGACATGCTCACACTATTTGGTGTCATGATCTTTAGCATCAGAGTTTGCAGAAGCCGTGTTAAAGGTCTTTTAGATTGATCATGACTTTGTTGAATTGCATTGATGATGTAGTGTGAACATGTGGTAGAGGATTGGCATCTTTTCTGCGACCAGCTACATCATTCCACAGCTACAACCGCCAGAAGTTCCTGCATACGACAGTTAGCAATAAAACGTCCGGTACTTACAGGTTTGGACTTCGAGATTGTTAACATCATAGTGTGAAAACTCTCTCTAATCCTTACCAAGACCGTTCCTAATCGAAAACTCACAGAGGGCTTTTTAAGATCTTACCGTAGTATATCAACGATTAGGTGAGTCGCTGGAGATCACTCCACGACTGTTGACCATTTGAAACCGCCGCGACCACTAAGCGTAATCCACGAGGAATTACCGAAGTGACCTGCTTTCAGGGATGTTTGATGTTGACCCTGGCAGGAATTTCCATTCAATCATTGAGAATTACATTTGTAAATTCTCTCATAGATGTTCTGGCATATTGCTAAGATCTGCGTAGGACTCATGAGATTACAACTGGTGTCCTTAAGGTTGAACAACCAGTGTAGAAATAATTCGTGTCCCTATGAGATCTTTTTATGCATCTCGTGGCTCTAGACTTAATAAGTGCATTTGGTTTTCCTATGCGGAGATTAGGGAGAGGTCTCCTGCTTCAATATCAATCATCTCTAAGAGATAAGTTGATAGATTACACCGGTTCCCCATGAGAATGAAACAAGTTCTTTTAAGAGAACTTGAGTGGTTTAGAAGGTTTAGTGCAGTGCGTCACTGGGTCCATGACGTCTTGTCTTCAATACCGATGTTGCCTTAGCAACCATCAGTAGATTATGAATTGAACCCGGTTTCTGCCCTAAGGTTGAATAATTGGAGGGCTATTTCTTTTCACCCTTTCTCATTTCATTTCTTTTTAATTCTTCAACCCCTTTTTTCTCCATTCTCACATTTCTCCTTTTTTCACAATCATACCTACGGACTTTCTAATACTATCTATTTGGTATTGTCCATGGGTAGATCCCTCCGGCTCTGGCGGATCATAGGACGGTTTTCCTAACCTTAGCCACCTTATATCTTCATGACTATCCTATGTTGCCATAAACCAAATCATTGAAAATTTTCTCAACGTGTTTATGCTTGAAAAACAAATTTTGTTAACACGTTGAGAGTTTTGCCATTTTCAAATGCTCCCCCTTAACATGCGCACCGATGTTTTGATAATAATTTTGCACATGTCGGGAAGAGTTGCACTTTAGAATTGATCCACCTTTGGTAAACACGAACAGGCATTCGAGACACGCTTACATCACTAGTTAGACTAGCTTGAAGTTATTACTCGGCCTGGTCAAGTCCACAATGGTTTCTCGAAACGGTACACTCTACTCAGACAAGTCCTCTTCGAGACACGCTTACATCACTGGTTAAACCAGCTTGAAATTATTACCCGGCCAGGACAAGTCCTTTCGATTAATGACGTTTTTTTTTTTTTTTTTTTTTTTCGTCAATTCATGGTGAGGTCTGAGCCTTGCTCACACAAGATGCTTGCCAAATCCTTTTTGTCAATTCGTTCCCCCTTAATATGTGCATTGATATACGAAAGAGTTTGGCACATATGGGAGAGCCTATCATTTAAGTCCAAAAACATCACATTTTCATCAGGTTTCATATTTAAATCACATTCTCTCCCCCGATCAAAAATTTCAAATCCTTTGAGATTTGTGATCCCAATTGATTTAAATATGTTGGAAAAACATGGGAGAAAATGTGTCCAATTTTAATGTATACTGATGATGAAACACACTATGCTCCCCCTTAAACTAAGAGGGAGATTCACTGCTTATTTTGCACAAGACAACATTTAGGGCACCACCAACAAAACGTCCAAATATTGTAGATCCCCACTTGGCGAGATCGGAATAAGTATTGCTTTGTTTCACTGATGGTGGAGGTGGTGTCGTGTTGTTGTTGTTGTTTTTGCGGATGTTGTTGTTGTGATGAATTCTGAGCTAATCAATAGAGTTTGAACGTCTGAACACATGGTTCGAGCTGGAACTGGCACATTCATTTTGGCTATGGAATCTGCATAAGAATATCAACATAGATATACATACATACAGATACACTATACCTTAATAGCTACCATTCAGCAGCTTGCCACATAATAATACCAAATTCATTTAATCGAATCATAGTCAGGAAATACGTCAAACTACTATTTAGCATGAAGAGCAGATAGCAATCATGCACATGGCAATTCATACAGATATCAATATTCAACTCAGGATCTTAGGAACATGATTCAAGCATGATAACATTATACCTAAGCAAATTCTGAGAACATATGCACAATATCAACAACACTTAAGCCGAAACAAGCAACAGTTGAAACTCATTCACTTAGAACATACAAATGTCATAGGAGAATTCAAGAACATCAAACACCATTGGTTTTCAAACTTCTTCTAGGTTTTGAGTCTTAACGTATTTAGGGGATTATACGAGGATACCAAAGTAACACAAATGATCCTTCGAGAACTATAGAGCTAGGAGACTACAAGCAAGTTGCACATAATGTCCTAAACTTTCTAGCACCTAACATATTTGGCCATTTGATATAAATTTTAGCAAGGTCCTCTTCAACTAAACTCCATTAACTACAAAACCAAGTATGAGTTAACCAAGAAATCCGTTTGATGGTGTAAAATTTTAATTCACTCTCCCCCTCAATCAATGACCATTTCTAGTCGTTGATTAAGTGACAAATTTTTATGCAAGTACAAGTCAAACAAATTTCATACAACACATATTCACCAAGTGTACATATTCACCAAGTGTCTCAACAAATAATTTTCAGAAGAATCATAGAATGAAAACTATTTGTATACAAAGAAGACTTCTCTTCTTTTTCAAGAAATGATGCACTGAAAGGTACACCAGATCGACGAAACATGGATATAAAGTAATCCATGCCCAGGTGAACATCACCCAGTTGGAGGAACAGCCATCTTTTTGTCGACGAGTTTTCCCCAGTATGAAGCGCGGGTTGCTATCTAAAGTAATAGCAAGCCATTTGACAAAAAAATTTTGGGGAGCGACATGTTTTAGAAAGCATTATTAAAACATAAAATAACTCTTGCTCAAGCATATGTATGACTCCGTGTCATTGTTGAATGACATTTCTAAAGTCGTACATAATATTGATTACACAAGAGACATGTCGCGAGAAGAATCTTTTTGGAATTTTTGAGGTTTTTCAAAAATTTTTTTATGGATTTTGATGGTTTTATAATTTTTTTTTTTTTTTTTTTTTTTTAAATATGTACAAGGATACGAACCAAAATCATTACTCCTCAGCTTCCAGACTTTTCTCCGCTTCCATCATTTGACATGCTGAAGAGTAATGTGAGCACATTTAACCAGGGATTAATTCAGGCATTTCACTCTCCCCTAATTAGTGCTCTCCCCCAATCCTGACAACCTTTCTGATGAACACCCACAATAGAAGGAAGACTTTGGACGAACACCCATAATATGAAGAGGTCTTTTGATAACCAAATACATGTCGTCTTTAGTCTTTTAATCACATAGCGGAGAATGTAGAGAAGACTGTAGCCACGACCTACTTCAAGATTGCCCAATATGGAGGAATAGAATACCAACCATTTTCATCTCACCAAATGCCTTCCAGTAACCTTACATATAACCCATCAGCCCGCAGCGCACACATGAGACGATAACACCTAACCGAGAATAAAGAATAGACTGACGACTCGACCTTCTTCAGTCTTTAGTATAACACCAAAGTAACAAGTTGAACCACTGATCATCTATAGAATGTATCCATCCTTGGATATTAAGCCCTGATCACGTAAACCTGTTGTGCGTCCTTGATGTACACATTCGCTCTCCCCTGATGGTTACGATTAATCATACCATGACGTAACAGTGAAACGTTAATACCAAGGTGACAAGTTGAACCACTGATCATCTCTGCGACTTTTCAACACCGGAATACACGATTAAGCCCGATCACGTGAACCTTTTGTGCGTCCTTGGTGTACACATTTCTCTCCCCCATGATGGTTACGATTAATCGAAATCATCATCATTATGTGTACATGTAGCCTGATGACATATACATGAAACATTGACTAGAAACCCTTTGTTACTGATTGAATCTGCCCGTGAGACGATGTCGATTAGCATTCCATGACCATGTTCTTCAACACCTTGATAGAGAGGAAGAAGTAGTGTTGGAGAACCATGCATACCATGACCATGTTCTTCAACACCTTAATATAGAGGAAGATTTAGTGTTGGAGAACCATGGTTTGTACGACTCCTGAACTGACGTATTCAGGAGTCGTATGACCATTTCTCAATCATCATCCAACATGTAGATTAATATTCACCATTCCCCCCCCCCCCCTAAAAAATTGCATATGCCAGCCAACTGCAATTTTTGATGATTGAACTAGTGAATATGAATACGAATACCATCAACGGTAGGACGCTCCACTTGACGGTTCTTGAGGACTGACATGTTGTTTATTCACCCTTTCCCCCCCCCCCCCTCAAAAATTGCATATGCTTGTCGAATGCAAGTTTTGGTTGAATAAGTGAATAATAGAATACTCCAATATGCGCCGATCCACTTGAAAACAGAATAAGCACGGAAAGAGCATGAACTTGTTGATGAGAATGGCCATAAATAAGAAGATTCCTCTTCTTTTGAAGATAAAGTGCACTCAAGCATACACTTTTATTTTCTTAGATGAACGGGGCCTGAAGTGTTGTCAACAGACGCCATTATGCTGAAGAGCGAGGCCTGAACTGATGTGAACAGACGTCATCTATTGAAGACCGAGGCCTGAACTGATGTGTTCAGACGTCAAATCATTGAAGAATGAGGCTTGAACCGTTGTGTTCAAACGTCATATTTGAAGAACGAGGCTTGAACTAAATTGTTCAAACGTCATCTCTCTCTTTTCTAATTCTCTCTTCTAACTCGTTACCAACCCCATTATCATTTTGTCGGCTCTTTGCCGTGACTACTGATGGAGAAAAACCCAATATGATGAACTTGAGACTGAAGTAAAATAACCCAAACTTGTGACTTAAGCTTGCACTAATGTGTGACTAAGAGTGGTGTAGAGAGTTCGTGCAACAGCGAATCCCTAAGTACTCTATACTCTTCAACCAACCAACCATCAAGTATAAGACGTACATCACCTCTTGAATATCCACAACTTTGTGTGACACTGAGCACTACAACGTGACTCCTTAAAGTGATAGTTATTTTGTGGTAATAGAGAAGAAGAGACACAAAAATAACTAGATATCCAAGTCTTCGTCATTGTAAATGTTGAAAGCTCGAACAAGGATCTCAAAGAATCTTCATCCAACCACCCCGATATCTTGAGATACTAAGTACACGCACCCGTGAAAATTCACTTCAACCTCAAATAAATAATAATGAATTAACGCCGTAGTCACATCTTGTGGTTTAAATGCCCAAAACTAGCCCTTTATGATGTTTAGAATGAACTTTGATCATGGTTTTAACCCGATCATTGTCAAAGGTGCATATCCCTGCAAAACTTTGTTATAACCAAAATTCCATGAAGTATATCAAGAAAACATCCAATACATGAAGCACACACTTTATCCCTACTTCGAAGTTGAAACCGTAGCACCAGGAACAATTAAGATCCGGAAATGCACTTTTATTTCTCTGGGATAGTTCCACCATCACGGGATTTTACAAATCTATGATTTAAACCGAGAAATAGATTCTTTTGCGGGATTTTACAAAATCAAGAAGAAACCGTGAGACAGTGATAAATTGAATGTGTTCTGACAAATTTTGGTTTTGGTGAATATCTGTTTGGGGAAACATGCAAAACCTCATCAACAATTCTTCTCACATATGTAGAATACTTCACAGACCATACTAAGTAGAGTAGTATAAACTACTTCCCCCTGGAGGTTGACCTTATATCATCAAAGTACACGTTTCTCCCCCATGATGGTTTTGAACTTTCAGAAGCATCATTGACGTGTACGACCATATATACGAGAAGATTTTGCTTAGACTGTGAAGTATCTTTGACTTGTTGTAGTGCCGAATATTCAATGAGAATTGTTGATCACATCACAACCCTTAAACCCATTAGCTAACAAACCCACCTCGTATTCAGTCGGCTCTTGCTGTGACCACTTGGTGAAGTAAACCCGATATACCTAACTTGAAAGTGAAGTAGAATTCCCCAAATTTGTTGCTTAAGCTTGCACTGTTGTTGATTGAATAACGATACAGAAGAAAAACTCTAAGCACCTTATACGGTCAACAAAGAGCCAAAATAAGTACAACACCTTTTGATACTATCCACATCAGCATCTGCATGTAACACTGAGCACTATAATGTGACTCCTTGAAGTGATAGTTATAACCCGTGAGTACTACAATGTAACTCCTTACATCGGGTATAACTAGATAGTCCAAATCCCAATCATAAGTTGTATACGTCCAAGCAAGTTATCATTGAAATCATGCATCCAACCATCCCTGACTTCAAGATAAAATAAGTACGCGCCTTCGTGAAACCTACTTCAATCTCAAATAAGGGATACCAAAATAAACTTTGTGATCATCTCATGCAGTTAAACACCCAAACACTAGCCTTTAGATGGTTTTAATGTGATTCGGTTTGATGGTTGAGTTTTTGATATACCCTAATTCTTTATATACCCCCTGTTCCGCGGATCGAACTAGGGTTCTGTATGTTGCGTTTTCCGGTCTTGTCAAAAACGTCACCACAAAAATAATCCACACTTTCGAACCCCAAATATACCATGTAACCACAAATGTACCAAATATTTAGCTTTAGTAAAATTTTCAACATTTATGCAAAAACTAGGCCAATTTTCGGGTCATTATTTAGGTCCAACCAAACAAATAACATAGAAGTCCAATGGCCCTATAAGTCACGGATGGAGTAATAACTGCTCGGCCCATTCTACAAATCCACACCAAATTCGTCTTCAACCCAAGTTGATTTATCTTAACCAAATATTCGGACTATATAAAACTAATAATCCCACTATTAACAACCCTAATCTCACACAAATAATACGCCAGCCATCACCACTTAATACGCTCCTCTCACCATCAAACTTAATCACATCTTCAAAAAAATAAGCAATCAACTCAGATTCACCATCAACATCTCATATCCATCAACAATAATTAACATAAACCGATAATCAACACTTCTTCAAACAAAACACATTAAAGGAAATCGTCTCTATCATCGATCATCACAAACACATCTTTAAGCCACCACGAATGAAGAACAACAGAGTATTTGGCTTCAAGATCTAAATATGGATCTCGGGTAGGTTAATGTTGATATCGTTACTTGTTTGTGAATTTCATGACGAAACATGGAAAAAGTATAACAACTTTGTTATAGCTTTGTCTTAATTAGTTTCGTAAAAATTAAGTTTCATATGAGATCGATGATGGTTAGACTTTCGTTTGCAAGACCTTTAATGGTATTGATATGTCTTTGATTATAACGAAAGTAAAACTGAGATCTATTCATTTTACATTAACTTGTTTTTCCGTTTGAGTCGGAACGAATCGAAGAAAGAAACAAACATAAATGTTTTATTTCTTTTCTTTATTGATTCGAATAGTCATCGAAGTAAGGCTACACATAGGTCGATGATGGTTTGTTCTTTCGTGTCTTTTCTCTACGAGACATAGTGATGACTGTCTGTGAGTTGTGTCAATGATGATACTTTCTTTCGTGCTTAGAATTTATTGAAGGTTATTTGAGCTTTTGGTCCACATGAAAAGAAAGAAAACTGAGACTTCTAAGATTCTTTAAATTTAAGCTCGAGTCTTTGTGAAGTGATGTAACATGAGGAGGATGGGATGTGGTAAAGGGTTGGATATTAGGATAAGATTGGAGTTGTAGTTTTGTTTGTGGCGTGTATCTGGTCTTCTTGTCGTACCTTCTTCTTCTTCTTTTCTTTTTGTTTTATTGACAGATCGCTAGTGATAGAGAAATTTTTGGCAGCATGCTGTTTGTATGTTGCAAATAAAATTGAATTTCAAAAGCTAATCGCAATGAAAAGCGCTGAGCAAACCGCTACTCCAACCAGAAGCAAATGTCACTTTCATCCTTTTTGGTCTTTTTCCCGTTTTGGTTAAAAACCAAAACGCTACCAAAATGTAGCCAAACCGCTACCAAGAACACCTTTTTCAAACCCAACCATTTTCAAACCCAGATTATTCTTTTGAAAACAAATATTCACGGGAGGGTACAAACAGTCACCGAATATATATGGCATTAATTCAACAAAAATGTTATTTGGACAAAAGTGACACAAAAAAATATATATGGCATTAGTTCAACAAAAATGTTATTTGGACAAAAGTGACACAAAGAAAAGCAGTTTTTGAAAAACATGAAAATAAGGACAAGATTATTATGACCAGTCATACAATAAGTTTGAATAAACTGTTACCAAAAGATAATGAAAACAAAATTTCCAGATTCAAGACACGATGGGTAAAGCAGCTTAAAACAAATACGTATACGAATCCACACAAAATCAACAAAGTACACAACCTAGGCTCTGGTACCAATTGTAGGATCGATATTTTAGTTGATTATGTGGATTGGGAGGTCTTGGATTGTGGAAATATATGGAAAACATGGTTAACAAGTTAGAGAGAGAGAGAGAGAGTTGAGAGAGTGGGAGGTTTCTAGTGAGAGAAACACCTAATGAGGTGTGTGTATTATGAGAAACAACCAACCCTCTCCCTTGGTGGGAAGAGGGTATATATACACTTACATAATAATGCCCCATGAAACGGGCTATGGAGTGAGCTGACAGTGGGTAAAGACCCGACCCACTCCACGAATACTATTTACAGCTATATTAAACTAAACTACAACTAATAATAATAACTAAGTCTACGAGCTATCTTAATGCTAATAGAACATCGGGGTGACCGAGTCTTTTATAGGAATATTTGTATTCCTAACAGAGTGTCACCAAACTTTCTTGAATCCCAAAATGGTTGAGGAGTTTTATTTTGAAAATGATAAACATAAGCATATAAAATGCTTGGTGGTTTAGTGGAGATAAACTTTTGGTTGCATGGATGTTGGTGAGTTTGGAGATGTGGAGCTTGTAGGTGGTGGATTTGATGTTGGGTTTGTTGATTGAGGGTTTTGATGTTGTTCAAGTGATGGTGTTTGTTGAGATCTAGTAAGAAGATACTCAATCCAAGTGAAGTGCTCATTCAATGCAATGGTTTGTTGTTGAAGGAAGATGCAACAAGGACAATTGTTAACATGCTTCTCAATTTGGTTGATGTTCTGTGGTGATGATGGTGAGCTTGATTGGGGCGGATCCAAATTGCGTTGAGCAAGATGTACTGCTAAAAGAGCACTAAGCTCATGAGCCTCTTTTAGCTCCTCAACGAACTTCAAGTGTTCGGAGGAAGGTGATGATGGTGGAACATGATAGTTGTCTTGGGTGAAGGTTTGAACATGCAACATAGGAATGGCATGTGAAGTTGTAGGATGTGGTGGTGGTACTCTTGGTGGTGGAGACATGGTTGAGCTTGGGTAGTCATGAAAACATGAAATGGGTGGAAGAGGTTCTTCACGAGTGAGTGGTGTTTTTATTGAATGAGCAACATGTGAAGTATTGATTGAGAGATTGGGATTGTTGTTTTGGGATTGAGCATGCTCATCATAAGAAGAAGCATTAATGAGGGCATGAGTGGATAATAGGTTGTGAGATGAGTCATTAGTGTGGGTTTGAGGTTTAGTTGTTGGTTGACTTGGAACATCATCACTTGAGTTATGACAAGAATCAAGTTTCCTCCTCCAAACGGGTTTGACGGATATCCTTGCGGTTCTTGAAATCTTTGGTTTTTGGTTATTGGGAGATGACATATTTGGGTGTGATGGCATTAATGATGGGAAGAGGGTATTTATAGTGTATGAGAAATGTGGTTTAGGAAGGTAAATTTTGAGGGATAGTATGGGACAAAATATGTTTGTGAATTTTGGGAAGTATATGGTGAAATGGGTCAAAAAGTGATAAAGAAAACAGTATCCCTGACCATCAGATGGCCGGTTCCCTTAATTAGGGGCCGGTCCCCTTAAAATTAAGGGGGTCGCCTTATATAATTAAGGGGGCCGCCCATCTGGTGATTCCCAGAATGTCAGAAATGGGTTTTTGGCAGAAAATTTTCAAAAAGGTTGTGTTTTTGAATTTGGATTCAAGTAAGTTCAACTCTTTGAGGCAATATAGGGCATGCTATTCATGAATGTAGGGAGTGATATAGAAACAAGTAAAGTAGACAATAAGTTTCTAATAATCATGCTATCTACTAATTTATCAATTAAGATATGCAACTAAGGAAGCAATAAAGCAAATTAGTTAAATGTGTAACTATATGAAGATAATAACATGTAGTCTAGTGCAAACATATTGATGATTGCTTACAAGTAACAAGTAGGAGGATATGATTATATGGACTTCAAGCCTTGTTACAAACAAGATCCATATAGGCAAGCCATGATTCTCATGAAATGATTTGATTAAATTGTGAATGTCATTTCCATAGAAGTGTATGACACATGTGAGATAATCAAATACGTTTTAAGCAAAACGTTTTTAGTTTTATTCAACAATGTTTTGAAATAAATTCAAGTGTGCATTACAATAAAATAAATTGAAATTTTGTTTCATAACATGTAATAAAAGATTTCAATCTTGTTTTTGATTAAAATAAAGTTATGAAAAATTATAGTTAAGCATATTGTTTGAAGAAAAATAATATAGATATTTGAAAGATTTTTATTCAAAGAGAGAGAGGTTTTAAACATGATGTTTTGATTATGATAACAAGAAATTGCAAGTGAAAGATTTGAAATGGAAACTTATCATGCTTAAGAGAATCAATTAAGCTCATTGTCACATATAATCATCTCTAATGACAACTAAAGATATGAAAGAGAGATGGTAGATATTTATGATCTAAATGCAATGAGATAGAGAGGGAAAAAGTAAATCATTTATGGATACAAGATAGACATGTGTGTGTGTATATATATATATATATATATATATATATATATATATATACTAGACGAGTACTCGTGCATAGCAACAGGATTTTATAGCGACAAATAGTTTATTGATAAAAAAAAGTTTATAGGTTATAAACGAAAAATAATGTTTTGAAACCCGGTTCGACCCGAGTGGTTCAACCGGTTGAACCGTTCCGGTCGAAAAATAAGTCGATTTAAACTGGGTCAACTTGTTAGGTTGGGTCGAAAACGGGTCAAATTAAACCGGGTCAATCCGCTGGGTTTGAAGCGTGCCGGGTCAACCCGGTTTGTGTTTTAATTGGTTGTATTTAATTTGGTAGATATGTTCTTTAATTGGTTGTACAATGTGAATAAATCATTGTACTTTTAAGTAAAGGATAATGTTTTGAAACCCGGTTCGACCCGGGTGGTTCAACCGGTTGAACTGTTCTGGTCGAAAAATGGGTCGATTTAAACCGGGTCAACTTGCTAGGTTGGGTCGAAAATGTGTCAAATTAAACCGGGTCAATCCGCCGGGTTTGAAGCATCCCGGGTCAACCCGGTTTGTGTTTTAATTGGTTGTATTTACTTTGGTAGATATGTTTTTAATTGGTTGAACAATGTGAATAAATCATTGTACTTTTAAGTAATGGATAATGTTTTGAAACCCGGTTCGACCCGGGCAGTTCAACCGGTTGAACCGCTCCGGTCTAAAAATGGGTCGATTTAAACCGGGTCAACTTGCTAGATTGGGTCGAAAATGGGTCAAATTACCGGGTTAACCCAGTTTGTGTTTTAATTGGTTGTATTTAATTTGATAGATATGTTTTTAATTGGTTGTACAATGTGAATAAATTATTGTACTTTTAAGTAATGGGGTGTTTTAATTAGAGTATTAATTACATTAATTTTCTCTTACATTTGACTTTCAATACTCAACTTTTCAAGTTTGACCATTTTTCCATTATAGATAGTATAGATATGTATACAAAGAACATCATAATATCAAGTTACTAACAAGTCTCAATTATAATACATCTATTAATGCAACTAGTAAGATCATATAGCTTAAATGAAAAGTATTCTACTATAGATCATAGAGGATCTTCAATATAAATGAAGACTAAGAAAAATGATAATAGACTAAACAACAAGAAGGTTAATAATCCTAATATCATATATGCATATATTAGTATTAATGATCTAAAAGCATGGCAACTTATAAATAAAATCATATTCACATACTAACCAAAGCATTCTTTAATATAATGTAATATTGGCAAGTTTTTGAAAAGAAAACTTACCTCAGGTCCAGCTTTTCTTTAAAAGTGGGCATGAGAGAAATGAAAGACATCTTAAAAGTTTGCCCAAAACATGTCGAAGTAGCAAAGTGACATTCCAACACAATAGAAATCAAGGGAGCTTGATCCAAAATGCTTAATCGATCACACCAATCATCACAAGTCGTGAAGACTAAGAATAATTGTGCTTTGGAGCCTTCATCACACCATGAAACCAATACTCCAAGAATGAAGAATAAAATGCCGAGACAATAAATGACCGCAACAACGTCATAGGCAAATCATGTGCAGAATGTGAAACATAGTGATAGGAACCAATAGCCGTCAAAAGTAATAGAGCGAGGTGAGCAATCCAAAACGTAATAGTCTCTTTGTTCGTTAATTACCTAAACATGATGAAGAGCTTGGTACCCAGATTCTCATGGGTCCGAGTTGGTTAGTTGAGAACATCCATTGCATTTAAATGCACATGATGAGGATGTCGTCGAGAAGTACAAGAATTCATCAATAGTTTGTTTTAATCAACAAACAATGACTTTCTTGACTAGAGTAATAAATAATGAGTGTAAATAATATTAGTTCTAAATTTCTTCACTAGGTTTAACAAATTTTATTTGTTTTGATACATTTGTTGAAGGATCATTTACGATAAATCCTAAGCCGGTTTTATCATAAAATGGCTTTTGAATGTTAAGTAAATATTTTAAAGACCTAGAGCTATTTTCAAATTTTGCTAATATTTTTGCTTTTTCATTTTCCATTTTAATTTCATGTTTATAGTCTTGACAATATTTACATTTAAGATCAATTTCAATATTGCTTTCTAGTCTAGACATTTTATCTTCTAAAATTATTTCCTTTTCAAAATTATTTTCAATGAATATTGAAGATTTATTTTTAGGAATCATTTTTGAGTCAATGTTGCAAAAATGTTTGAAGTTGTTTCCAATTCTGAAAATTCTAATATAAATTGATCATAGCAAAAATGTTCAGTTTCGGATTGTACCTTATTAGTAGTTGTATAATCTTCACATGCTATATGTTGATCAATTCCATCGTCCATTTCGCGTTTCATTTAGATCTAGAAGCATGTAGTCCTTGCCATCAATACTTGTATTCATATTTGTTTGAATATTCTCACAAGCCGTATTATCATCGTCTTCTTCGTACTTGTTGCACCATGATTTATTAACGCTCTTTCATCGGATTTGGCTCACATATTCTTCGTTATAGATACCTTCAATGATCACATTTGAACTAGTAGTACATGTGTTTATTTCAACTAAATATTTATTTATTAAATTTTCTAGATTAACTATTTCTTGTGCAATATCAAGTTTATCATCTTTGGTTTTACATTTCTCTTGGTGAAACTTTAAAAGACATTTCCAAATATCATTTGCCGTTTTACAACGAAATAATCTTTCATATTCAACTCTTGGTAGAGTTTTGAAAATAAGTAATTTGGCTTTAGTGTTTTTATCAATTTTGGTTTGAAGATTATTATATTGTTTTCAAAATCCATTTTGATTGGTTTAAGATCACAAATTGAGATGATATGCCAAAGATCAAGATCTATTGATTTCACATAATTTTCAAATTTATTTTTCCATTCAAGAAAATGATCATTTTCAAATAATGGTGGTTTTTGCGTAAATTCTCATTCTAGATATTTTTCGAATTCCATAGATCGTTACAAGTTTTAAAATACAATATATTTTAAAAATCTTGCTAGACGTGGCTCTTGATACCAATTGTGGAAAACTAGAAGGGGTGGTTGAATAGTTTTACGTCTTTTTCGTTTTATTTGTTTAGTAAAAGTTAGCTTCTAAAGATTAGACGAAAATTTCTAAACTCTTTGATGCAAAAATATAGATACTAGTTTATTAACGACTTTGTATAAACACTAATTATGTATAATGTTGGGAAAGAATTTATGATTTCATATATATATATATATATATATATATATATATATATATATATATATATATATATATATATATATATATATATATATATATAAGTGTTTTAATATAAGTTTATGTACTTTGTTTGTTTTTATAAGATTAATGTTATGAATGAATTTTAGTTTGATCTTTATGTGAAATCAATATATGCACAACACACAATTATAACTATATACGAAAAGCTAATAAGTAAGCGAGCAAAGAGTGAGAGATGGAAAGATCAAACCGAGAGACAAAGGATTTATAGTGGTTCGGCTACAAGGACACCTTCCTTGCCCTACTCCACTCCCCGAGCACCGAACTCGAGAGTTTTCTTCACTAAGTCAATAACCTCCCTTATGGCGGAGAAAACCGTGCACACCAAAGCTTACACCGATTTACGACACTAAGCAAAATGTCGAGTTCTAATCGTAGCTAGAACCAATCTCACAACTATTTTCACACCACACCTTCTTCACACCTTTTCACTTCTTCAATACTTCTTCACACCACAAGTATCTTCACGCCTTCACAAATTCTTCATAACTTCAAGGACTAACACCTTCACAACTTCAAGGCTCTAACTTCTTCACAACTTCAAGGCTCTAACTTCTTCACACCTTCTAGTCTCTAACGTCTTCACAACCTCTAGACTTCAATGTCTTCTTAAATTGGAAGTTCCAATTTCTTCACTACTAATCACTATTACTAATATTTCCTATCACCACTACTATGAAACACTACTTCTTCACTTCAAGTTCCACTTCACACTTACAACAATTCTAGATTTTATAACACAATCTAGCTAACTAATACATACACCTTATTCACCAAAATATGAAGGATCAACAAGATGAAATAAACAAACAACTTAGATAGCAAGATGATACTAAGTTGTAATACTTCTAATAGAAGTATTCTTCTCTTTGCACTTGAGTGTTGAGGCTTGAATCACTTTGAAACAAAGATCAATGTATATAAGATCAAAGGATTTTTAGAGGAAGGAAATGGATGTTTAGATCAGAAAGTTTTTAGTGCAAAAAGGTGAGAAAAATATGTGAAATGATCCAGTATTTAAAGGGCCAGAAAATATTGTTCTGGAGCGTGCTGGTCCCCTTAATGATTAAGGGGGCCGCCTAGTATAATTAAGGGGGCCGCCCTTCTGAACGTTGGATTTTCTTGTCCTTTTGTGAGGGAAATTTTTCTGGATTAGATTTGTCATTTTTGGTTGAAAATTTGAATTCATAAATTTTTAATGAATTAAACATATTCTTTTAATGCCAAAAATGTTTTATAAAAGATATAAAATGTTTTGTGACATTTTATAAATATCTAGTGATTAACAAAAGTGTTCCTTTGATCTTATAATGCATTAGACACTTTGTTTATTCATACCTTAAGTGATTAGATGGTAAAGATGAGTATTTACTACTAAATACTTGTTTATGTCATGATCTTTGGTTTGATGAGTTTTCGTTTTGTGATTATCAAAACATAGAGATATCGAAAGATATAAATAACGTTTTTAGTCATTTATTTATATCAACAGGTCTGTTTGGTTTGTATCTTTTGGATTCGATAAATAATTTCATTTCAAAAATTAATTGTTTGGTTTAAGTTTTGGAGAATTAAAGTGGGCATGTGAATGATACATTCATTCATGTCTAAGAAGTATCTTTTGCATATAAATGGACCTTACATACATATCCACTCACAATCTATATATAAGTTAAACACACCAAAAGTACACAAGGGCTTACGAAAAAGTACATAGGAACCCACATAAAAGTACACAAGTGTATATTTTGTGTGCCTAACTTGTGACCCTAGGGCACAAGTTAGAAAAACCCAATATTATTTTTTTTTTCTATTACCTTATTTTCTTTCATTTTAATCCGAATCCAAATCCTTTTACAAACCAAACCAACCCTAATATGACTACGATTTGGTGTAATGACTTTTAATTTGCTAGTTTGAGACATATGTTTAAGTATTTTGTGAATTTGGTATTTGGCAAATTGATATGCTTTCTTATTACGCATTTCATAATTAGTTTTTATATCACGGGCTTTGTGCTTTTGTTACATTTTACCAACCCACGGGCATGGGCATTGGTAGAAAATTGTACCCATTAGCGGGTGATGGGTGGGTGGCAGGTGAGAAAAAACCACGAGGGCAGGTCACGGGTTAGAGGTACCCGTACCCTTTAATTAACTTTTATTACAAGGGAGTATTTTTCGGCTATGAAAGGGATAGGAAGAAAAACTAAAATGAGAAGAATAAAAATGATTTCTAGTCACATATTTTAAATAAAATGAAGATGCATCTATTTTTGTAGGTGCATCTAAAATGTAGTGTTGTGGTTTATTCTCACCCTTCTCATTTTAATTACTTCTTATTTGATCCTAACTCTTTTCGGCTATATGTTTTCTATGACAATATTTTAGGAGTTGACAATAAATTTAAATTAGAATAACCTTGGTTTAGTTTAGACCATTTATATCCAAATAAACATTAGGAACATAAGTTAAAATAAAATGTTAATGCAAAATGAAATATAGTACGGCATAAAAACATTTGTGTAGAGCGAGTCTTGAAGATCAGTCAAGTGTTTTCATGTCGCAGAATTGTAGTTTTTATAGGATTTTTTTTTAGTTCAATGTTTTACATAAAATCATACGTAAGTTAAAAGTATTGCAAGAATGTCGTTTCAACAACATATCTCTTTTAAGAAAATCGATAGGTATTCGTTAGATATATGACAAATAAAGTTTGTTAATTAAAAAAATCGTAAATAGTTAAAAGTACATGGTGGTTGTCGTAACTTTTTTTTTTTTTTTTTTTATTATTATTATTAAATCTATGATTAAATAAACTTTAGTGTAAATAGTTAAAAGCACATGGGGTTGCCGTAACTTTTTTTTATTAAATCTATGATTAAATAAACTTTAGTGTAGGTTTTAAAATTATTAGGTAGGTTAACGTTTTTTTTTTATTATTTTTTTTTCTTTTCTTTTTCTTTTTTTTTTCAAAAATATATATTAAACTTGAACGTTTTTTTTTATAAAATCCGTCAAAAGCATTTCAATATTCGGCTTGTTTTGTTCGTAATCCAGAATCCTTTTCATCAATATATTTTTTTATTAAAGAAATCACAAGATATTTGATAATTAAAAAAAATGTTATATAAAAATGACGTAGTTCATGGTAGTTTCATAACTCGTTACATAGTTTGGGGTTATTTTGTAAATATTTCTTTCATTAAACGAAACCAACTCATGACAAAAAAATAAAACCATGCATAAAAGCCATAAAGTCATCTAAAGAAAACAAACATACGAGCAAAAAGGGGAAAGGGCAAAACAAACATACAAAAGCCAAAAACGCATGAAAGTAAGAAAACCTACAGGCAAGAACTCTAAAAGGCCAAAAGGGTCTATGCTCAAGCTATCATGCAACTTTACACCTATGCGCCCTACTCATCTACCCTAATCCTAGTTCTCCACGCATTTCTATCAGAGGTCATGTGCTCGAACAATAGGAGCTCCTTCACGTCAAGCTTCACTCTGTCCTCCCAACTAAGCTTTGGTCTACCCCTTCTCCTCAAGCCATCGACAGTGATAAGACTTCATGTCCACTAACTGTGGTCTCCTCTTGACACGCCCAAACCGTCACAATCGTCCTCTCATCTTGTTGATTAAATATATTCGTCAACTATCTTTTCATACCATGGAACACTGGTCTGAGTGGTTTCCATTTTATAAACTGCAACATTTTATAAACACCATTGTATGGTAAGAGGCACTTTATTTTGCATACTCTTATTTTGGTGCATACCAATGGACAAATCCCCACCATTCATTTAGTTTGATCTAATGGTGGAGATTAACCTAAGATTAAATAGGGAAACATAAGTCCATGTTTTTTTTTCCTTTTTCTTTTTCTTTTTGTCTTTTTTTTATTACTCATTTTTTTGTTTTGTTTTTTTTTAACGTTTCAAGATTTTTTTTTTTTCTTTTTTTTTTTTTTTTTTTTTGTTTCTTTTTTTTTTGTTTCTTTTCTTTTTGTGTCCTTTTATTCACGTTTTTTTTTTTTATTTTTTTTTATTTTTTTTTGTGTTTTGTTTCTAATTCACGTTCTTTTTTCTAATAAACGTTTTTTACGTTTTTTTCGTTTTCATACATTTTCGTCTATTTTCATACGTTTTCGTTCGTTTTCATACGTTTTTGTCTATTTTCGTACGTTTTCGCCCGTTTTCGTCCATTTTCATACGTTTTTGTCCGTTTTCATACGTTTTCGTCCGTTTTCTTACGTTTTCGCCCGTTAACGTCTGTTTTCATACGTTTTCATATGTTTTCTTACATTTTCGTTCGTTTTCATACATTTTTGTTCGTTTTAATACATTTTCGTCCATTTTCTTTCGTTTTCGTCCATTTTTCATAGCTTCATCCGTTTTCAGACGTGTTTTTACGCTTTCATACGTTTTCGTCCGTTTTCATACATATTTATCCATTTTCTTATGTTTTCGTCCGTTTTCATCCGTTTTCTTTCGTTTTCGTCCATTTTTCAAACGTTTTTGTCCTTTTCATACATGTTTTTACACTTTCATACGTTTTCATACATTTTCGTTCATTTTCTTACGTTTTCATCTATTTTTTCATTCGTTTTCGTCCGTTTTTAAATGTTTTTGGCAATTTTCATACTTTCATATGTTTCTAAATATCACAAGTGATATACTGAATATCACAAATTATATTCTGAATATCACAAGTGATATTCTGTGATATTCTAAATATCACAAGTTATACTCTGAATATCAAAGTGATATTTTGTGATATTCAGAATATCACAATTGATATTCTGTGATATTCTGAATATCACAAGTGATTTTCTGTGATATGCAGAATATCACAAGTGATACCATGAGTACCACAAATGATATTCCGGATATCATAAGTAATATTCTGTGATATTCAGAGTATCACAAGTGATATTCTGAATATCATAAGTGATTTTCTGAATTTGACAAGTGATATTCAACAAATGTTTTGTAACATGAAAATTGTAAGTGATATTCAGAAAATCACAAGTGATAGATATTCAGAAAATCACAAGTGATATTTAAAATATCACCATTGATATTCAGAAAAACACAAGTGATATTCTGAATATCAATTATGATATTCAGAAACATATAAAAACGAACGAAAAAGTAAAAAAAAATTGACTAATACATATGAAAACGGACGAAGTATGAAAACGGACGATAACATAAGAAAATCACAAGTGCTATTTAGAATATCATAAGTGAAATAGAAAATCACAAATATTCAAAAAAAATGGACTAATACCGAAAAAGCTTATGGAGTTCTTGGCATTTTTCGTGTTGTTTCTGAGTTTAATGCTGAGTATATAATGAAGATCATTATTGGATTTTACACCAAGGTATTAATTACGTATTTTTTTTATGTACAAGATGGTTTTTGTGCCTTTCACTATAATAGACAAACACAATAAATGTTTTTGCTGATGGTATATGTGTAGTATCACTAGTGATATGTTTGATATATATGTAGTATCACTAGTGATATGTTTGATATATGTGTAGTATCACCAGTGATATGTTTGATATATGTGTAGTATCACTAGTGATATGCTTTATATATGTGTAGTATCACCAGTGATATGTTTGATATATGTGTAGTATCACCAGTGATATGTTTGATAATCTGTTTCTTATTGTTGTAATTACTGATAAGATGTCTATGATACTGGACTTCTTTTGTAGACAACATGAGAGAGCTAAATTCAAAAGTTGAGACAGATTTGCCAAGTCTTCCACCCTGAAAAGTTTGTGATATTGTTCAAGATTTTATGGGTATAAAGAATCTTCCTAAAGGACATAAGAATGACCGTATTAAGGGTGGACGTGAAAAAGCTATTGAGAAAAGTAAGAACCAAAAGAAGGGTTGTAATATTTGTAGTTTAACTGATCATAAGACATACTTGTCCAAACAAGGGAAAAGTTTCACCATCATCACCATCTTTTCTACTACCTTGGATTTGTTTTGAGTGGTATTTAGTTTAATATGGTAATGTAAAAAGTGAAAAGTGTCATACATGTAGTATCACCAGTAATATATCACAGAATATTACTTATGATATCCGGAATATCATTTGTGGTACTCATAGTATCACTTGTGATATTCTGCATATTCAGAAAATCACTTGTGATATTCTAAATATCATAGAATATCACTTGTGATATTCTGAATATCACAGAATATCACTTGTGATATTCAGAAAATAATTTGTGATATTTAGAATATCACTTGTGATATTCAGAATATAATTTGTGATATTTAGAATATCACTTGTGACATTTAGAAACATATGAAAACGTTTGAAAATTGCCAAAAATATTTAAAAACGGACGAAAACGAATGAAAAAAAGGGACGAAAATGAATGAATAAACGGACGAAAATGAACGAAAATGTATGAAAACAGAAGAATACGTATGAAAGTGTAATAACATGTATGAAAAGGACAAAAACATTTGAAAAATGGACGAAAACGAAAGAAAACGGATAAAAACGAACGAAAACCTATGAAAACGAACGAAAACGTAAGAAAACGGACGAATATGTATGAAAATGAACGAAAACGTAAGAAACGAACTAAATATGTATGAAAATGAATGAAAACGTATGAAAACGAACGAAAACGTAAGAAAACGGACGAATATGTATGAAAACGAACGAAAACGTATGAAAGTGTAAAAACACGTCTAAAAACGGACGAAGACGTATGAAAAATGGACGAAAACGTATTTAAATGAACGAAAACATATGAAAACTGACGAAAACGTATGAAAACGAACGAAAATGTAAGACAACATATGAAAACGTGTGAAAACAGACGTTAACGGGCGAAAACGTAAGAAAGCGGACGAAAACATATGAAAACTGACAAAAACGTATGAAAACGGACGAAAACGTAAGAAAACGGGCAAAAATATATGAAAACGGGCGAAAACCTACGAAAACAGACAAAAACGTATGAAATGGATGAAAACGTATGAAAACAGACGAAAGTGTATGAAAGTGAAAAAAACGTTTATTAGAAAAAAGAACTTGAATTAGAAAAAAAAAGAAAAAAAAAAGAAAAAAGAAATAAAAAAAATCGTGAAAAAAAGGACACCCAAAAAAAAGAAACAAAAAAACAAAAATCCCATGAACGTGAAAAAAAAGAAATAAAAAATAAGAGAAAAAAAAAAGAAAAAAAAAATGAATAATAAAAAAGACAAAGAAAAAGGAAAGAAAAAAAACATGGACTTATGTTTCCCCATTTAATCTTAGGTTAATCTCCACCATTAGATCAAACTAGATGTATGGTGGGGATTTGTCCATTGGTATGCACCAAAATAAGAGTATGCATTTTAATTTTCCCCTGTATGGTAAAATGAGCAGCTTAAGACATTTTCCAAATTGTACAGATGTGGCATGTGGGACCTTAAAGTTAAGGCATAGTGATTTTTAAATTAGATCAGAAACCACTTTATAAAAGTTGTGAATTCAGAAGCTAAACAACAATGCCCAGATGAGCATCCTACTACATCATGTGCTACAAGATCAAATCTAGAATCTTGTTTTCACAATCTGTCAACATATTGTATAGATGTCTAATTCTACAACAGAAACATTATTGTCAGCAGCAACAGCAGCAGGGCTATCTTACATCCAACCTGCAACTAAATAAATGAAAACCATTAGTGGCATGTCACATCGTACACCAAAGTAAAATAAGAAAATCAATATACAAACAAATTTGACAAGTACCAAATTGGTTAGTGAACCATATCGGCACTTCTAATAACAACTATACAATCTATTCCATCGAGAAGTGGAGTGTGGCACAATGGAAGGATTTGTGACATGTTCTGGTTAGAACAAGTCATGTTTTGACACAGGTCAGGTTGACCTGCAAACATTTTCTATTCAACTTTTAATGTTCTTATACACAATTAATGCATCAATTATGACTACCAAAAAACAAAAATAAAAACACTATAATAAATTTTTTAACAAAATGATTAGGAGGTTGAATAAATTAGAAATAGACTAAAGCCAACCTTCAACCTGTTTGACCGTTACCCCTTCAAGCTAAACTTGTTTATTTGACAAGTTCAATATAAAACACAACCTAAATCAAGACCATTAGACGTTAACGGGTCCAAAATTTTACAAGGGAATTGCCGGGTTCAGGTTGGCGGGTCAGAGAACCCCAAGCCAAACACCACTTGTTTATGACTTGAAAGTAACCAGGTTAGCCGTGTCAACCATAACCCGGACATGATCTATTCAACCGTTTATTTGAACGGATTGGTGAGTTAAATGGTTACACGGGTTGACCAAATTAAACACGTGGTGGGTCAACCCGTTTGTCTAGACAAGCTGTCATGTTACACGGGTTAAACAAGTTCAACGGGTTGGTGGGTCGACCCTTTTAACCCATGTAACCCGCATAACCAAACATAATATATTTTATTTTTCTAAAGATATAATTTACCAAAAAAAAAAGAAAAAAAAAATCCTAAAGATATCTTAAACGGGTTGGGTGGGTCGACATCTTTAATCTCCAACCCAAAAATGAAACTGAACACGACCCGAAACCTCTTTAGACCCACCCTAACCTTTTTATTCTCCTGTAGGTCTCTGATCGTGATTCATACCTCTGCAAAAGTTTTCAATAGTTTTTGGTACTCAATCCCCTACTTATTTCTGCTAAATTTAGGTTGCATATATATATTAAAAAAAAAAAAAAAAAAAAAAAAAAAAAAAAAGCACTAGATAATTATATTCCACTCAATCTAATTAAAGGTAAATAACATACAACAGCACCATAATCCCCCACAAACAATAAAAGTTACGACAAGCATAATTTAATTCTTCGATGTTAGAAAAGAATTTATATTCGAAAATCCTCTTCCTTAGTACACAACTACGCAAGTAAAAAAAGTTCGCTAGTATTAGGTCCAAGTGATAACTAAATTAACAAAATGAATAGCAACAACTAGCCTGATATAGCTCGATCAGGTGCCAGAGTCAATTAAAGAAACAACATTTTTTCAGCAACTAGCCTTAACAGAAGCAAAACTGAATTTTTTTATTAACTCAACATTATATAAGGTCCCTAAGTCAATATTAAAAAACAACATTTTTCACAGATGTTTAACTTTTAAGGAAAAAAGAACATAAAACATGTTCAAAGAATCAAGCTCAGGTTTTATTGCTCCAATAATGTTAACTAGTCTATCTAACATCTATAAAATATGCTGCTGTTGCTTTTTTTAAGATGTAGACTCTGTACATAGAAAGATGTCGGGAATTAGACAGAAATATACGACGTAAATGGAAGCTTAGATGAAGATCTATGAGCGATAAATGGAGAATCAGGGTGAATATATGACAGCAGCATTCCTCAGCTTAAAAAAGGGTGAACCATATCTCAGTATCAAAATATTGGTGTACGCACATTCCAACATATTTGACGTTTGTCGCTCTAGTATTCTAGTTCTTTATATACCATAAGTATTTGCTCTTGATTTATCTAGTACATTTGAGTAGTCTTATAGATAGATAACCTGATATATCCTAGTCAGCATGGTAAGAGTACTAGAGTAGAACTAAGTTCCACTCCTAACAATTTCAGCAAAGAAACAGAAAAGAACAAATCCATATAACTACTTCAAAAATGATCAACCATTGGAATACATTAACAATAACAACATACCCAATCCCGCCGGAAGCAGTGTATGGGGGAGGTGGAATGTAGACAGATCCTACCCTTATCCCTCCCCCTACCATAAATCCGGAAGTAGAGAGACTACTTCCAGGGGACATCCGGCCAGTGTAAGTGTGCAGGTATGTGTTGCTCAAGATATATGTGTGTGTGAAAGTGTGCAATAACAAAGACAAGGAATTTATAGAAACATAAGACGAAAAGCAAGCAACAAGCAATAGACAAAAACCATCATAAAATCTTAAAGAATAAGACATACATACATAAAAGCATACGCCACATGAGAACACCAAATATGGACTATAGAAAACACAAAGAGGGAAAGGGGACATAAGCATAAACATATAAAGTAAAGTAAAGTAAAGTAACTCCCAATACCGTCTTCCACGGTGTGTATGGGGGATATATCATTTAAAAAAAAAAAAAAAAAAAAAAAAAAAAAAAAAAAAAAAAAAAAAAAAAAAAACACGCAAAGGGTCAAGGGTACAAAAGGATAAGCGCGCAAAGAAAAAGGGTCTAAAGACAAAAATAAAACTTTGACCTAAGAGAGCGGTGAAGTTCTA
This sequence comes from Artemisia argyi, assembly GCA_030686995.1. Taxonomy (NCBI): domain Eukaryota; kingdom Viridiplantae; phylum Streptophyta; class Magnoliopsida; order Asterales; family Asteraceae; genus Artemisia; species Artemisia argyi. The sequence continues at coordinate 193,425 of JARVZY010001992.1, read as the reverse complement.
CGCAGGGCAACGCTATGGGATCGATACCTAAGGACAAAGGGAGGCTACTAAAGTCTATAAGACACTTAGCCTCTCTCATCTATAAGACACTTACCCTCTCTCGCCTTCTTCATTATCTAATTTCCTTCTTTTTCCCAAAAGAATTCATACAACTTTTCTCTGTCAAATTCACTTATAACTTGAAATTAGTTGCCATTGGTTTGTATTTAGAGTTAGACTCAGAATATTTATATTATATGTTAAACATCATATGCAACACATGTTATGTCCACCTCCAAGTTTGGGTGTCGCTGTCATTTGGGCTACAAAATCTTTCTTATGGGAGAAAAGTTATGTCATCAATAAGAAGACACATACAAATCTTTCGCACTGGAACAGAGCACTAATTTGCATAATAAAAAGAAATCCCAATTTCATATTTTAGACACAAAAAGATTAGATAACCTTATGATAGCAAGCCTAGTAATTGGGGAAAAAAAACAAAAAAAAAACAAAAAAACAAAAAAACAAAAAAAACAAGAAAAACAAAAACAAAAACAACAACAAAAAAAAAAAAAAAAAAAAAAAAAAAAAAAACCTAACTGACTAACTAACTACCATCATAAGTCATTTATGTTTCATTCGTAACACCAAGATAGAGGGTGCTTGGGATTACTTAGGGTGCGTTTAGTTGGACAGAAACACCCTTATTCTTCACAAAATGTTTTGTACAAAACAATGAAAACAGAGATTGCTTTCAAATAAATGTTTCCTATCAAATTCTTTACAAAACATAAAATTTGCATTTCTTACTACAAAACACACTTTTTTTGTTTTCCTTGTTTTCCCTTGTAACCCCCCTTGTTTTCTTGAGAATAGAAAACAATTTAAAAAAAAAAAAAAAAATTACAAGTAAAAATAGTTATACTGATAAAACAAATAATACCATTTGTTTAATTGTTCTATAAGGAGTTTACTTGTTCTATAACTATTTCGGATATATTATTTTTCAATTAGTGTTGTCCTCATAATTAAGTGAATTACATTTTTTTTTTTTTTTTTTTTTGTGCAACTCAAATTAAACTATTTAACATAAACAACCAATAACAGTTGAGAATTTATCATTTTCAACACCAAATTGCTAATCCCCTCTTCTAGCATAATGTCGTTAAAGGCCCTTGCCTGGGACAATTAGTCCCTCGGGCTAGGCCCCAACAATATGTCGTTGTTGACGAGGCCCTAGCCTTTGCTGGTGTGACACTCCAGCTGAGGCATGATGTAGTCGGACGTTAAGCCTGGTTAAGCTTGTACTTTTAATTTGAATAGAATGTCGCCCCTAATTTTTAATAGTGATTTGATGCGGGACTAAGGTTTTGGATCCACTTAGAATAAAATTCAAAACTCTGTATCATCTCTCCTATGATGCTTATCAGTGGCCTTTGAACTTTTACAACAGACAATAGAGGGTGCTTAAGATTAAAGATAGATTACGCGTTTCAGATTAAGGGATGCCGGGATGGGAAACTAAAAAACAGACTTTTATGTTTGTTCAAGGCTTGTTCTTCTAGGTCATTTATGATTACAAACAACATTTTTACAAGGATTCAAGGTTACTTGAAAATCATTTCCTCTTATTATGTTAATGATATATGTATATATGGCATATAGTGATGCATAAACAACCTAGACACTTTTACTAGCCTACATCAACTGGGTCCTCGCCTTTTAGCGCCTCATGGCCAAAGCAAGATGCAAGGTTGATCGACTTAGTTATGCCTTCGCCTTTAACTACACTATATCAACACTACCAATGGAATGCAACGTTCATAAGTCATCAGGTTGTGCATATATCAGCGGCAAGAGAAACAATGAATATATATTAAGAAAAAGTGCAATAGTTAATTTAGAAGAAAGACATACCTTATTCAACCATGAAAAACTTTACATGTGAAGCCAGAATTCACAAGATCACAAACAGCATCCCTAAATCTATAGTAATTGTCCACCGTGTTATAGATCTGATGAGAAATTCTAGCATACCCTGTAACCGGATTAACTTCACCATCCTTAGGTTGCCTATAATATATCGGCACCTCTACCTTATAACACTCCCTCAAATAAGACCTCAACTTCAACCCATCCGAATCACTCATAATCCCCAAACAAGACGGTAAACCAATCATCACCATACTCGAACACATATCCAAAGGCGAACCAAGATTCGTTCCCCAAGCTTTCATAAGCATTTCTGCCATTTCAACAACTTTCTCATGATTCCACTTCATAATCCCCTCAAGCCCACCCTCAAACCTATTAACAAACTCCAACGCCTCGGGCACTACCAATTGCGCACTATAATCCCTAGTACCAATCCACGAACTCTCTATCGCTAACCCATTCCCATACTCATGAGACACAACCGGATGATGCAAATCCGACACTTGCGGATTCCTACTATACAAAAACGCAATAGCAGGGGGACAAAAAAACCACTTATGCAAATTACTAGTATAAAAATCAGCACCAATATCCTCCACGTCAACTTGAATTGACCCAATGGCATGAGCCGCGTCAACAAAAATACAATCCACGTCTTCGTCACGACATATTTTAACCAACTTCTTAACAGGAATAACAACACTAGGCATAGAAGTAATATGATCAATAACCGCTAACCTAACTTTCCTCCCACCCGATTTCCCTTCCACTAACGCCTCCCTAAACGCGCAAACAATCTGCTCCTCAGACACAACAGGAAACGGCATTTTAACCTCAATGACGCGACCGCCAGACCTAGTAACATAAGCCTCAACAGATTTCTTAACAGCACCATAAGCATAATGCAGCATAACAGCTGTATCACCTTTATTAAAAGTCTTGTCAAAGAATGCCCACTTGGCGTACTGCAAAACAATGGCGGCTCCAGTAGTGGCGTTGTCGATGATGGAGATTTGGTCCACGTGTCTGGCGTTGATTAAGGTTTTGATGATTTGACGGGAACGGAGGATGGAGGGTTTTAAGGAGTTGTAATAGAAGTGGTCAGGTTGTTGAAGGAACTGGAGCTGGTAATGTTGCTGCGATGAGATGACTGAAGATGGACATGAGCCGAAGCTGCCGTTGTTTATACGAGCGATTGTCGGGTCGTGATGCGCGAATTCGGTTTGGATGTCGATGGGGCTTATTAGATGCTTATTGGGTTTGCCGTTGACTTCGACTTCTTCCTTGTTGTTGGATGACATGCTGGTGGTGGGAGTGGAAGTCGTGTTTGTGAGGGAGTGTCTTAGTGGAGGTGATCAGTGGCTTATTCGGTTTGGGGTTATCTTTTTCATAAGCTTATTTGAAACTTTTTGTGGTTACATAATCAACTTATATAAATCGAAAAGTTTCGAAATAAGCCACAAAAAGTGAAATGAATGATGATTCAACAAAAAATACACTAGACAAAAATGGGTATCGAAACACCTGCCTCATTTTTGCCAATTCAAATCAAATTATTCGATAAATAGATTCAAGGAGCGTTTGCTAGTTTAAACTTATTTATTTTACATTTTCATTTCGACTTGTGTTTCATGTATCTAATTTTTATGACTTATTTTAAAACTCGTTGGCTCATATAGCTTGTTATATCACAATAAACCTATATGAACTTATAAGTTTTAAAGTAAGCAACAAAAATTGAGCTTATAAAATATAAACATATATAAGATAAGTTAATAAGCACAAAAATAAGCTTAAATAAACAAATACTAATTTGTTATTCAACAAGCATAATACGGTTCGCACATTGTCTCGATTCTTATTTTTTATACTCGTCACTAATAAACTTTGAGATACCGAAATTGCTTAAGATATCTATCCAAAAGTGTTATTCAACAAGTATCAATACGATTCACACATTGTCGCGATTCTGACTTTTTATACTCGTCATTAATAAACTTTGAGATACCGAAATTGCTTAGGATGTCTATCTAAAAGTTATGTTCGAAAGAAATAGAGTATATGAATATAATCATGTCTCTGTATCTTAATTCAATCTTATCTTTTTGCAATTATTTACTACATTTACTGGAAAAAAAATAATTAAAAAATGGGTGCTACTGTTCATAAGCCGGTAAGCCGCATTGTTTATAAGCCGGGAGTTGCGTTGTTCATAAGCCTCAAGCCGGTACTGTTCATAAGGCGGGTAAGCAAAAAAATGGGTACGTGTCTCTTGAACGGACAATCCAACACAGCCATATTTCTCTCATCTTATCACAAAACACAATCTAACACAACTCTCATCCCTTTCTCTTATCACATATCAGTCGACCACCTCAACGCCAACGAAACCCACTATCGGTTTTTGAAGATTTTTGAGTTTTTTTTTTTTTTTTTAGTTTTTTAGTTTTTTAAAGATTTATTTGATCTTTATAACTTTAAAGTTGAAGAAGATGGGGAAAATATGATCAAAGCAAAGGGAAATCTTCCATTGCATGCAATTGATTCTATTTAAATATGTTTTTATAGTGGATTTTGTGTATTTTTTTCGTAGATTTGAGTGGTCTGATAAACCAGTTATTTGTTATAGTTTTGTGATGTTGACGTTGTGAAAATAAGGTATGGTTTAGTTTATTAATGATGTTTATTATTATTTTTTTTTTTAATATGTACAATTTGGATGTTTTGGTTTGTTAGAGGGTTTTTGAGATTCGGGGTTGCTTATTTGTTGTGTTTATGTTTATGCTTAGAAGAAGAAGAAGAAGAAGCATGTATGTAACTTAAATTAAGTTTAGGAGATAATATAGTTGGTTCTTAAACATATGTGCAAGCCTACCACCCAACACATTCTCTTCTCGTAAGTTTGTTTGGTGTGTAATATCGTGTCAATTTATGTCTTATGTTACGATGGTATGTTACGTTTTATTGACTTACAATTCCCAAGACCTCCTCATGAGAATGCTTCTTCTGATATGGTATTTATATCAAGATATGTAGGCAATCAAAGGAAATTGCTGATTTTATGTTAGAAAATATGTCTTCTGACCTATGAAAGGTCTAGAACTTATCTAGCATTTGATTAATGTTCACCTTGGAAACGATGTTTCAACATTTGGCATTTGAGGACTTGTATCTATTAAGATCCTGATCCTGATCATATGATCTTACGATTTTATGATATTGCAAATCAAAAACAATCTCGATCCTATGTAGGATCTTTGCGCGATAATAGGATCCCGATCTTGACCATAAGATCTTAAGATCTTGATCGATCTGATATTTCTTTTCTCAAACTCACAAGCTAAAAAAACTAAAAATTTATGTATTAAGTTTTACAGAATATGAAAAACGAGAGGCTAATTGTATTAAACACTTCATAATGAAGCCGTAACTTTTAATCTCGATCAAATTTCACGATACACCTCTAATTACAATGCTATGTCAGTAAACCGGATCGATGTCATAGATTTTGCTTGTAAGAAGTATGAAGATCTTGGATTTTCGAACAATTCTCCGAGTGGCATTCCCACTCCATCTTCAGAGCCTGCCATTACCGACTCTTCCCCTTCTCTCATGCCGTTTGAGGGAAGTGATTTCGTTTTGGGAGAGACGAGGCTTGTCTTAAAAATAATTCAATTTCACCAGAAGTTGATCCAGGGGAGAGACTCTTTACTTGACAAAATGTTAAACGATAACCCGCCACCTTCTCTCCCTTCGAAGGAAATTAATGTTGAAGAAATTAAGGAAATTAAGCCATCTAATCTCCCAGAAATCAAGCTCAAGGATTCTTTACTCGATTATGAAAAAAAATTTCTTTGATACCGAAGAAAAGAGTAGTGGCAGTACCACTTCTCATTCCGATTATTCTCTTCCGGATTATGAAGCATTTTGTGTTGATATCGATCATACTCTTCCTACATATGAATCGTTTCCTGCTGATGGGAGTAATCTTTCTCATGAGGAGTTCGCAGATGGACTCGCTCACATCATATCTCCACCGGAGTATGATCATTTTTATTTTGATCTTAAGGACGATTATCATAACTCAGAGGAGACGAAATCTATCTTGAGAGTTTGCTTAATAAAGACCTTATTCTTCCGCTTGAGTTGTTTTTAGACCATGACTTAAAAAGCTTTAATGATGATTTACAGATTAAGGAGAATGTGAGATCTACTTTTGAGGATAGTTATTATCTTTCTCTCACATACGTTATCAGAATCTTCCTTCCTTTTCTTACATATGATGTGAATTCTCCTCTTTTACACTCCTTCGGGAATGAGGATACCATTTTTGACCCCGGTATCACCGCTTATAGTTTCATGAGCTTAAATGTTTATCCAAACATCTTGAATGGAAGTCTGATGGAGATTTTTTCTTCCACTTGCTTCCCCATGAACAATTAAATTCGGGGCGAGTCAAGCTAAACGACTCGATAATAAACAAGCACTTCTCGGGAGGCAACCCGTGTTTCTATCTTCATTCTATTTTCTAATAAGTGTAACGTGAGGTGGGCCACGTCTTCCATTTCTTATGTTTTGCGCTTGTTGTTTATGTCCAGGATTTGCCCGAATTTTGAAGACTCTCATGCTTGTGGTTTTGTCTTTCTTCCACTCGAGTCTCATCCTTCGTTGTTTAATGGGAAATTCGATATCCAAAATCTAATCGATTAATGTTTGTCTATTAGCATAATTAATAAACGGCTTTAGATTTGCATAAGAGAACTCTTATTTCCAAACATTGTGGACAATGTTTCATTTTAGTCTACGAGGGGGGGGGGGGGGGGGGGGGTTTAATCTTTCGATTTGATTTGACCTTTCACTTTGCCTTGTACTCTCGCAACCTAATTTTTCCACCAAAATGTGAAAAATACCAAGAAATTTAAAAAATTTAAAAATTTTGCAAAAATATAATAAGTGTTTTGACACCTTGTTGACTTTCTGTTGGTTAGAGTAGGAATAAAATTTTGACTTGATCAGGCGTGTTGAGTTCTAGCTTGTCCTCTTTACCTTTATAATTGAAAAGCTTTCGCTAGTCTCTTATACAAGAAGCTATAAAATGCAAACTCTAGCTTAAAAAAGCCAAGAATCTACAAGTTTCCATAATTGACTTTGAATATGCCGAGCTTTATTTTATTTGACTAAGCATTCGCAGATCTTATTATTTAAGATTTTAAATTTGCGAAGAACGAGAAATGATAGAGTTATTTATAAGTTCAATGCGAAGCGTGGAGTACTTGGATCTCTTTAGAGCTCACAGAGGTTATTTGTGGCTTTTTGCTCCCATAAGCTTAAAAACACCAAAAATAAAAATTTCTAAATAATTAAAGGTGGTCGGTTTTGGCGATAATTAGTTTTTACTCCTTCTTTAGAAAATTCTTGCTTATGGAAGTTGGGTACACATCAATGTACTGCCAGTGTTTCGGGGTAATAAACTACTGATTCCTGGAGTAAGAAGCACAACTCATAAAGAAGTGTCCATTTGGATAAAATTCATCGTCCTTGACTACTATACATTTTTATCTTTTCTGACGGCTTTTGCCCGTTAAATTGGATAAAATCAGTCTAAGCAAACTATAAGTCGGATGTCTACTGTTAATCGTGTACTAGAATATGTTAGGCATTTATGATAAATGGATAATCGAGTTGATTTAAAGCGTGCCTTACTAACCTTATCTTGAGCTAAAGTTTTCTAGTAAAAAAGAAGGTCCTAAACTGAAAAGGCCGGAGCGTTCACGATTTTAGTCAAGTTCCACTTAAATTCGCAAGAGTTATCAGTTTCCTATAAACGAAAAACCTAATCCCTAGTCAATAAACTAACCTAAACTAACAACTAATATCACCAACAACAACTTCCGCAAATAATCACAACATCCTAACCACCGATTTCTAAACAAACATAAGCAAAATCTACTCACTAACCATCATAATAATATCAACAATAATAATCATCATTAAGCTAAACATGATAATAAACAGAAAATAAATTAAGCTAAAAATAAAGAAAGATAAAACCCAAAATAGAAGCTGTAATGAAATGGCAAGCACCGAAAAGTCTATCCGTCAAAGATATAAGCTGTAATGAAATGGCAAGCACCGAAAAGTGTTGGCCAAATCCGAAGTTTTCTTGGACTCGTGGGATATTACCATAGGTTCATTCAAGATTTTTCTAAGATCGCGTCCTCGCTAACCAAGATCACCAAAAAGAATACTCTTATTGTCTGGAGTAAAGGGCAAGATGAAGCCTTTTTTACTCTAAAGAAGAAGTTGTGTGAAGCGCCGATTCTTGTGTTACCGAAAAGAACATAGGATATGGTAGTTTATAGTGATGCATCGTATTGTGGTCTTGGGTGTGTTCTTATGAATGTTTTAAAAAGCGCGCCTACTCCCTAAATCCCACGAGGCTCCAGCCTTTGGGATTTTTTCAGATCGAGGCTCACGACATGCATGAATCCCGTAAAAATCATAGCGCCTTGGGGATTTTTGCGCTTTTGCGCCTTGGGGATTTTTGCGCCTAGAAGATGTAACGGGGTTTTGGCCTTTTTTCTTAATGGTAAGATATATTTTGGGCTTACATGTTATATACATTAGGCCCTTTAAGTTATAAAGTATCTAATAACCCTAATATTTTTAAAAATAACTAAAACACATAATCAACAAAGACATATATATGTTTTGTAATCTAATGTCTAAGAATAGTAGCTTATTAACAAACACAAATGTTGTTTCTTTAGTGTTAAGTGTTACCAAACAACTATAGATTTGTTGTTGTTGATAGTTGATAGAGATACATGGTAATTTGTTAAATTTTATAAGTCATAAACTCATATATTGTAATGTATATTCAGGTATTTAGGGTAGTTCATGGATTCTGATATGTTGTTTGCTTGATATTTGGGTTTAAATGCAAGCTTTGTTAGATGTGATAACTATTAAGTGGCCTTATGCATTGAATATTGATATTCTTTGTGTAATTTAAGCTGCATAAGTTGTCACATATGTTATAAAAAAACCTAAATGAATAGTGCGCCTCATATTTATGAATCCCGCGCCTTGGTTTGCGCCTCGACTCGAGGCTCTTTGACCCCCTTAGCGCCTTAGTGCGCCTTGAGCCTTTCAGAACATTGGTTCTTATGCAATGGGATAGAGTGATCGCTTATGCCTCAAGACAATTAAAGAATCATGAAGAGAATTGCCCGACTCACGACCTTAAATTTACAGTTGTGGTCTTTGCTTTGAAAAGTTGGAGGCATTATCTATATGGTGTGAAGTTTATAATCTATACTGATCATACAAGCCTTCAGTACTTCATAGAAATTAAAGATCCGAATATGAGGCAGCGAAGATGGCTAGATTTGTTAAAGGATTATGATTATAAAATTCGCTACCACCAAGGTATGGTGAATGTAGTAGTAGATGATTTAAGTCATAAGGACCGAAATGATGTGACGAGAATTCACTATTTAAGAATGATTGTCACATCTGATCTCTTTGATCAAATCAAGTCTGCTCAGGAGGAAGCTCTGAAAGAAGAGAACTGGTGAAACGAGTGTATCACATCACATATTCCTCACCTTGTCGATAATAGTCGTAGGATTAAGATGCGATATGGGAGGATCTACATACCTTTTAAAAGAAACATCAAAGAGTAACTTTTGGAAAAAAGCGCATAAATTTAAGTATTCTATCCACCCAGGGGCTACAAAGATGTACCTTGATCTGAAAAGAGATTACTAGTCTCCGGGATTGTGTAAGATGTGTAGAAAAGTGTTTGACCTGCCTTAAGGTTAAAGCTGAGCACCAAAAGCCGTATGGTAAGGTTTAGCCCTTGGATATTCCGGTGTAAAAGTGGGAGAAGATCACAATGGAAATAAATATAAACAATAATAACCTAATTCCATGTTTACCTTAGTAGTTATTATTGTTGCTTTATTTGTTGCTTGTAGTGTAGTTTTAATTATGTGCGAGTAGTTGATATATGTTAGTTTAGAAAATATGCTTATTATTGTTGGATTAATTGTTATTATTAGCTTAGTAGTCATGAGTAGTGAGTAGACTTATATATGCGAGTTAAGTGATGGTGATTTGTGAATTAAGTGTGAAAAGCTTAGAAATTGTTGATTAATAACCCTTGGTTACTTGGATTTAATTTGGTTCTTTTAACTGGCAAAAGCCGTTAGGGTGATTAATTAAGTCTAGTAATTTTACCTAGATAAAAAGAATTGTATTCAAAATAAACCAACGTTGTGAGATAATATTTCTTTTTAAACGGGTATCAAAGGTTGTTAAGTAATAATTTCCGGATTTATTTTAGATTTATTTACTTGGTTGTTTTAACGGGCAAAAGCTATTACGATAATCAATCATTCAAAACTAGTGATTATTACCAAGATTAAAGATTGTTTTGAATTTCAATTTTGATTTTGAATTTGAATTTGAATAAATGCCACTTTAACACAAACACTTCGCTTTCTCAAACAAGTATCACTAATTTTAACACAAACATTATGGCTAACGAACCAGCTGAGGTGAAAAAGGCTATCCTTACCCATTACGCAGCGAACAGGAAAAAGAACTAAAGCTTATTAACAATTTGCTAGGTGTGATAACTCGTATTATGCTACAGGTGCATGATCGTGCTCCAGAGGTCGAAAGGTTGCGTGAGCTGCCTCAAGAGCATCCAGCTATCAGGGTCGATCTACAAGCTCTAGTAAGAAATGATGAAACAAATCTGCAACTTCATGTCGCCTTGAAGATAGTTAGGGAACAAGTGTTGCAAGTGTGGGAGGAGAAGTCAGATCTCATCGACAATTACAAATCTATATAAAAGTTTCATGAGAATCGTTGGATGATTTGTGTTTTCATATCGTTATTTGACATTTTTATGTTTTTATTGTGTTATCTTGGATTTTGAATTTTAAAAACCAAGGGGGTGTTTTGGATTTTTTTTTTTATATTTTTTTTAAATTCAAATACTATAAAATGTTACAAGGGGCAAAAGTGTAATTTTTTATTTATTTATTATCTTTATATATATATATATATATATATATATATATATATATATATATATATATATATATATATATATATATATATATATATATATATATATATATAAACCACTCTTAGCACTGTGTTAAGGGGTTAACGTGAGGCGTTAACGCAGCCCCATGATGCCTTAACGCGAGCCTTAACGCGAGAGGGTGAAAGCTTAACGTGGGTAAATGGCGAAGAGACCCAATGCTCGAATAGTCTATACAAATTAAATTAATAATTATTCAGTTTTGGAAAGGAAATTAAAATGATCGAAAATTTAAAATGGGTATACATATAAGAAGTTTAATATTTTTAGATCGGATATGGTATTGTGTGGTTTTTAGTTGGACAAATATGGAGTAGGGGTGAGCAAATGGACAGAGAACCGAACCGAAACCAATCCAAGCCGAACCGAATTTTAGAACTGCGGTACGGTTCTCGGTTCTTCAATAATGCAAATTTTGGTTCTCGGTTCGGTTCGGTCCGGAACCGAGGAACCGCCCAAATTCTATGCATCTATATAATTTCTTAGTTTTTACGAAACAATGCACAGACCATATCATTACTCATTACAATCAAGTTTTATTTTTCTTAGTGTGTATCAATTAGATTTTCTTTTTATATACTATATGTGTGCAGCAACTACATTATGGATGGTTCTCCGGTTTGCGTCATCCTTTTCGTTTGGACACATTAACATCAGTTTAGAAATTACTTATATTACTTGAGTTTGTTATAATTATTACTGCATTTGTTAGTGTCACAAATGCATATCATTGTACATATTAAGGGTGAGCATCGATCAAGGATCGGACCAGACCGGATTGACAAGACCGATGACCGAATTAGCTAAAAAGCCAAGACCGAGGACCGGACCGAATGTGGTCGGTTCGGTCCGGTCTAACACGGCCAAATAATCGGTTTGTGGTCCGGACCGGACAGAGGACTGTTGAAGTAAAATCTTGCTTCTACTTCAGACAAGCGAAATGAATCCTCCGGACTACGACTGGTCCTTCGGGTTCGAGGTGATCCTTGGTTGGTGTTTGTCCCTTCGGATATCTACAAAACAGATACGTCCGTTAGTCTCGCCCCGAGAGTGTATCACATGACCAACCTCCGGCGTGAGAGTAAGTATATATTCTTAGAGAGAGAAAGTATAAGTAAAGTTTAGAGAGTGAGAGAATTAGTTAACATTAAATGAAGATTTCTCCTCTATTTATAGGCTGCTCACATGGAGTGCCAGGCTGGTTTGTACTTAATCCCTTATTGTTTGCTTGTTTATGCTCCATTATCGTGTACTTAGTGTACTTATTTGTACTTTGGTTTACAGACATAGGGTTTGGGTCATACGGATATTGAGGTCCGGAAGATATCACTCCGTTCCTTTCGGATGTTAGTCTGTTATGCTCGGATACATTTGGATACGTTCCGTTCGATGCAGACCCGGAGGGTATGTGTCCCGTTCGGCGTATATCCGGAGGGTACATACGCCAACATGTCCCCCCCCCCCCCCCCCCACAATATCATAGTATTGGTTATGCCGATGGTGTGATACTCAAAATCTTTGTTTTTCGTAGTTTTCCGAAGGGTATGTCATGCTTTTGTCGTGTTGAAGTCGTGTGCAAAGTGCCAAATGTAATTAGGGAGAGCCGCTTTTTTTACCGCTCCCCTTAAGATCTGGACACGTATGCATGTCTCTTGATCGTGTGAACCAAGTGGTGCCACGTATGCCCTGTGGCAGACGCGACGTTTCGCGCCCTTTCTTTTTGCCTATAAATAGTGCCTTTGACCTCATTTTTACCACTGTAATTTCTCTCTCTAGCCTTACGTTGATTTTATGACATCTTTTTCGTCCGTATTCCGAACGGTTTTCAGTGCGATAGTTTGCATATATCATTTTCGAGGTACGTCTTTGTCCGTGGTGTGTATCTTTAGTATTTTTGTTATTTGGCTATACTTTTCCTTCTCTCGGATTTATTATGTCGGAATCTACGACTTCGGTTGATTATGAAGATGTTTCAATGCCGGAGGATTCTCATGTTAAAAAAGACATTCTTAAGAGGCAATCTGTGATGGATGAGGATAATGTGCATGCCCTGGTTGTGACTTTCGGAATACCCACAGATTTACACCCGCGGGTTCCTCCGAAGGGTATGACGATGAATCAACTTCCTGACGATGCTATTGGCTTGTACGCGGAGTATTTCTTTAAGGGTGGTCTCACCGTTCCTTTCTCTACTTTCCTCTTAGATGTTATTAGGTATTTCAAAGTTCATATCTCTCAGTTGGTTCCTCTTGGTATGCATCGTGTTACTCTTTTCGAAGTGTATTGCCGAAGCATGCACATTCCTCCTACCACTCATTTGTTCCGTGTTTTTATAAACTTAGTAAACAAGGTTATTGGTTTTCCTTTGAAAAGCGTGTTCATGCGGAGAGGAAAGTTTGTTTTGGGGATTTTCCTTCTTGTCTGAAAGGTTGGAAATATCAGTTTCTCTTGATTGATAGACGAGCTATTACGTTCGCTATGCCTTGGAGGCATCAAGATTTGGATGTCTCAGACCCGTTTCCGAAGGATGAATATGATGTTGCTCATGCCGAAAGGCTAGCCAAGACGGTTATTGAGCCGTTGCAAGTCCCACAAGGGTTTCTGTATGCCTTGGGTTTGTCTGATCATTGGGAGTTTCCCGGTTTTCGACCGGCTTTGTGGGACTAGCAGGGGAGGGGTATAGCCTCTGTTACAAGCATAAGTTTTTAAGTTTTTATTTATATATTTTTTCTTTTGTTTAATTGTGGCTTTCGTTTGTTCGCATGTGTCACTATGTCGAGCTATTTGAAGAAACCATCTCTGCGCAAGAACGTTAATGTGGTGAAGGGGGACCAATATCCAGAAGGTCATGTTCGTGAGATGCACGTTACTAAGCCCCTGGAGTACAATGCTGAGGTTCCGGAGAAAAGTGCTGATTTAAAGAAGGTTGAGGTTCCGAGCGAGAAGGTTTTGGCTGCCAAAGATAAGAAAAAAGAGCAAGCCACCAAGTTGGGATTGAAGAAACCTCCGAGCAAAAGATCCGGAGGAAACGTTTCTTCTCGTGTTCAGAAGAGGAGCAAATTGTCTGCTGATGATACTGTCATTGACTTGGATGCTGTCGAGGGTATCTCTGATCCGCAGCCTATCCGATCAGTTTTTCCGAAGGATGTTCCGTCTGCTAGGGTTGAGGGACGAAGTGGTCAGGCTGGAGGTTCTGAAGCTGGTACGTTGATGGGAACGACCTTCTTTTTGTTCGTATCTGATTGTATACTTCAGCTTGCTAGTCAGTTGTGTTACTATTATTACATATGTGTTATTTGTTTATTTGTTAGTAAAGGTTTTTATTTCTTATTTTTAGGGGGTTCGAAAGGTACTTCTTCCCGTCCGGGCAAGGAGGCAGTTGAGGAGGATGATGTTGAAGTTGATATTGAGGGGGATGATGAAGATGATGCAACGTTTATGCCCGGATGGTTAGTGAAGAGGGGCACACAGATGAATAACTCCAATGTTTGCAGGGATATGATGATAAACTTGGCTACTCCGGGGGAAGAAAAGTAATTAGATACTCATGATGACAGTGATGCCATTCAACCGGCTTGGTTATTGTTGGGTAAGAATGCTACGGCTCAGGCGGATCTCATTTTCCGCTATGAGTCTCTTCTTGGTGATCATCAGAAGCTAGCTGTCACCCATGAGGTCTGCGAAAAAACATTTGCGGACAATTGGAAAAAAATTGGTGAAATGGCAGAGGAACTGAAGAAAGTTAAAGATGAGCACGCGGAATGTGCTAATGTTAATCCGGTGGGTTTGAAGAAGCTGCGCTTGGAGCATGCTAGTTTGGAGGATAGGGTTTCTCAGTTAGAGACAGAGAAAGAGGAATGGAGAAAAGTTTTTGGCGACCAAGTGGAGAAAATAAAATCCTTGGAAGCCCAGCTGGAGGAAACGAGGTTGAAGTTAAGTGATGAGAAGATGGCATATCAAGAGCTCCGTCAAGAGAAGCGAGATATAGCTATTGCGGCTGGTAATGCAGAGGTTGATCGAAACCGTATTGTCAACGAGTTCATCCCTGAGGCGGTTCATCGTTTGCTGGGCAGTCATGAATTCAAAACAGCTTTGGCCGAGCCATTCAACCTGTACTATTAGTCGGGGCTAATAGACGGGGCTAGTTTGGGGAATGAGCCGGAGGAGGAGGCCAAGTTGCTGGGGGAAGTGGGGGGTATTGACATGGAAGCTGATCAGAAGTATCAATTGTTGTATGATCAAGCACTCACTCAAGACTATCCTTATATGCAAAAGATCCGCAAGACTATCAGCAGAACATATAAGGAGTTGGTTGAGTTGTTTCCTGATCCTGCCCCCGCTTCGGAAGTCGAAGAGACTACTACTTCGGGCTCAGCTTTTGAGCTTGTGACTAGGCCTCAAGTTGAAAATCCTTCCGTCCAGGACTCCTCGGCTCATGATGTGTCGGCCTTTATCTGAAGAGTTGTTTGTTTAAGGATCTGTGTACCTCCATTTTGACTATGGGTTTAGGTATTTCGGATTCTTTGTGAAGCTTTTATCAAAATTTCCTTCCATTGGTTAATGTACGTTGGGGCTCGGGTACTTCCATTTTGACTATGGGCTTAAGTACTCCGGGCTCTTTGTGAAGCTCTTATCAAAAATTCTTTGTGAAGTGGGTGTTAGTTTTTAGTCCTCCGTTGGTTGATGTTGAGCCTCGGTGGTAGTACGGATGATAGATGTATTATGGTTCCGTCTTTTTGTAGTGTAGGGCTTTAATGGCCATTCGGAACAAATGATGTAACAGTTTTTTGGACTCTTTGGAATATATATCATTTTACTTTTCCTTTTGATTATGAATGTATATATTTGTTTTTACGTTTTTCCATATCCAAATTTAATATGCTTATATGCTGAAGGGTGTGAGTCACTGTGCCGCAGGGTGCTTGATCTTAGCAATTCGGCTTTTGGCCGTTAGGCTCTTTGCCTTAGTAGTCCGGCTCTTGGCCGTTAGGCACTTGGTCTTAGCGATTTGACTTTTGGCCGTTAGGCACTTGGCCTTAGTGGTCTGGCTCTTGGTCGTTAGGGCAACTTGTGCCGTTAGGCACTTGGCCTTAGTGATCTGGCTCTTGGCCGTTAGGCGCTTGACCTTAGCTATTTGGCTCTTGGCCGTTAGGGCAACTTGTGCCGTTAGGCACTTGGCCTTAGTGGTTTGGCTCTTGGCCGTTAGGGCAACTTGTGCCGTTAGGCACTTGGCCTTAGTGATCTGGCTCTTGGCCGTTAGGCACTTGGCCTTAGCTATTTGGCTCTTGGCCGTTAGGCACTTGGCTTTAGTGGTCTGGCTCTTGGCCGTTAGGCACTTGGCCTTAGTGATCTGGCTCTTGGCCGTTAGGGAAACTTGTACCGGTAGGCATTTGGCCTTAGTGATTTATCGTGTTGAACAATAATATTAGGCAAATGGCAGCTTGCTTTCGTCAGGGGCACAGCTGCATATGATTTTTATTAGAAGTAAGAAAGTGGCTTATAAGCCTTACAGAAAGTCTTTCGGATATCTCCTATTACATAAAACACTTCTTTAAATTAATGGCATGCCAGGTCCGGGGTACTTCTACGTCGTCCATGGTTTGGAGCTTGTAGGTGCCGTGTTGGTAAGCTTCCGTTATCCGATAGGGACCTTCCCAGTTTGGCCCTAGCTTTCCCTGGTCTTCCACTCTGCTAGCTTCGTTCTTCCGATACACAAGATCTCCCACTTTAAATGCTTCAGGTCGAATCCTTCGGTTATAGTATTGTTCCACTTTCTTTTTGTATTTGGCTTCTCTTATTGCCGTCATTTCCCGTCGTTCCTCTAGTAGGTTCAAATTTAGGTTAATCTCATCGTCATTGCTTTCTGCGTTTTCCATCATGGTCCGAAAGGTAGGCATGTCGATTTCAGCCGGAATGACCGCTTCACTTCCGTAGGTCAAACTGAAGGGTGTTTCTCCATTACTAGTCTTCAGGGTGGTGCGGAATGCCCATAGTACGTTTGGTAACTCGTCGACCCATCCGGCACTTTCTCTTCCTAGTCGTGACTTGAACCCTTTCATCAAAATTTTGTTGGCTCTTTCTACTAGTCCGTTGGCTTGAGGGTGAGCTACGGCTATATTGATCTGGGTGATGTTCAGCCTTTCGCACCAGCTCTTGAATGGGTCTCCAATGAAGTTGCTTCCGTTGTCTGTGACGATTATTTTAGGAAGTCCGAACCTACAGACAATGTTGTCCCATACAAATTTCTTTACTTCTTTTCCGGTTGTCTTGGCTAACGGTTTTGCCTTCATCCACTTTGTGAAATAGTCTATTGCAACTATAACGTATTTAACCTTTCTCGGGGCTTCGGGTAAAGGTCCTAACACATCCATTGGCCATTGGAAAAAAGGCCATGGTGCCATGACGAAGGTTAGTACTGTTTTTGGTAATTTGGGAACTGGAGCATGTATCTAGCATGAATCACACTTCTGGATTACTTCCCTAGTGTCTCTGTGCATAGTTGGCCAATAATAGCCTTATCTCATGAGCTTAGCCACCATGGATCGTGGTCCGAAGTGCATCCCACATGCCCCTTCATGTACCTCTCGGATTACATAGTTGGCTTGAAGTGGTCCTACGCATTTTAGCATCGGTTCTAGATATGATTTTTTGAACAACACGTTATCGATTAAGGTGTAGTGGCTTATCTTCATCCGAAGGGCATGGGCCTCATTCTGCTCTTCCGGCCAGATCCCTTCTTTTAAACAACGGAGGATGGGCGTCATCCAGTTCTCTTCCTCTTCTTCTACTATTGCATTGACTATTTCTTCTTCGGTGGACGGTTTTCCCAATACCTCTACCAGGATTTCTTTCGCCAGGTGATCAAATGCTACAGACGCCAGCTTGCTTAGTATATCGGCTTTTTGGTTTTGGGTTCTTGGAATATTTTTTATTTTGAAACGGTCGAAGCAGGTGATGTATTCTTTGGCTTTGGCGAGGTACTTCGTCATGCTTTCCGTATATGCTGTGAAATCTCCGTTGATCTGACTTGCTACTAAGTTTGAGTCCACTCGTACTTCCAGAGCCTTTATGTGCATGTTTTTTGCGATTCTAAATCCGGATAGTAGTGCTTCATATTCTGCTCCGTTGTTAGTGGCATCAAAATTCAACCGGAGGGCATAGGTATACTCTTCTTTATCTGGACTAATTAAAACCAACCCTGCTCCGGCACCCTTTTTACTAGATGCTCCGTCGGTGTATAGTATCCATTCTTCAGTTTGAAAGATATCACATATCTCCCTGCCCCTCCCTTTCGGTTCTTGACCAGCCGGTCCGATGGGTATTTCATTTATGAAATCAGCCAAGACTTGTCCTTTGACTGAATTTCGTGGTACGTAAGTGATATTATAAGCTCCGAGCTCCACGGTGTATTTGGCTAACCGTCCGGAGACTTCTGCTTTGTTGAATATTTGTTTTATGGGCTGATCCGTTATGATCTTGATAGGGTGAGCTTCAAAGTATCGTCTCAATCTTCTAGATAAGTGTAGGAGAGCCAAGGCTAACTTTTCTACCGGAGCACATTTCTTTTCTGCCTCATGCAACGTTCAGCTTACGTAGTGCACCGGAATCTCTCGTCCTTCCCTTTCTACTAGCATTACTCCGCTTATTGCTTCTTTTGCAGCCGATAGGTATAAGTACATGTCTTCTTTTGGTTTTGGTGTTGTTAAGTAGGGGAGTTCTAAAATCATTTTCTTCATTTCTTGAAAAGCTTTCTCGGCCATTTTTGTCCACTGGTACTTATCTTTGTTTTCCTTGGTGATGTTTTTAAAAGTCTCGAAGAAGGGTAGGGATCTTTCGGCAGACTTGGAAAGGAAACGGTTTAATGCGGTGATAAGGCGAAAAATGAACCGTTTTTAGGGGGTCATTTAAGCCCGGAATTGAATTTATTTGATCAAATATTGCCCTAAATCGTTCCTTTTGTGATTTTAGGTACTTTGGGAGAGAAATCTGGAAAAGGAATCAATTCAGACGTTTTTGGAGCATAAAAGTGAATAAAATGCCAAAGTCTTAATTTTCCTTGCTGGGAACAGTAAAGTGGTGACGGCCCAGAGAGAACGTGAAGGCGTCACCCAAGGTCGTCACGTGTTAACTGGTCAAAACTTGCGCGCGGAGTGGCTGATATTGTTTTGGTCATAACTTTTGCATACGAACTCGGATTTAGGTGATTCAAAAGCCCACACGACGAGGACGAAAAGATCTACAATTTGGTGAAAAATGGTCTTGACAGCATCAAGAGAAACGACCTGACGGCGTCAAGCCTTGCCGACAGAAAACATGCCTATAAATATAACATCATAACTTCACTTTTTGTAAGCCCTAAACCCTAAGGTCGATTCCTGGGTTTAGGTGGGTGTTTTTCCAGCAACTTAGAGGGTTTCAATAACTCCACAAACATCATGTATTGGTTTGATGATTCTATCTTAATTATGTTTTCCATTATCATTGTTGTTTGCTCTTCTTTGATGATGATTTGCTAATTCACCTTGTGTCTACTTATGATTATGTGAAACTTGTATATAATTGATTAGATCTCATTGATTTCTTGTTGATGTTGTGTCTATCTCCATAAATGAGGGCTTGTTGATGTGTGTGTCTATCTCTATCAATTAAGGCGTGACAACTTCAATAGATCTAGTTGGTTTAGTTTATAATTCTTGTTTCCTATTGATTCTTGTTTTGATTGAATGAATTCGATGTTAGGCTTAAGAAAACTGGCAGATCTCCATCGTGTAATGTGCTTGAACGTCTTGAGAAACATGTAGCCAAGGCATACTAGGCTATTAAGGTAGTATTTAACGCATGAGCCACTGTTTACAATCCCTATGGTTGTGTCGGGCATGGCATAGGAGGAGATAAGAGCTCATAGAATTGGAGAGATATGTATGCCACTCCATGAGTTATTAGGAATACACCCGTCAATTAAAACAAGGTTTTACAATTCAATAGGTAGAATTGGATAGCTAGCAAGGAGTAACATATCATAGGTAGACATGCTTCACTTATCTTGTAGAACCTTAGTTTATTTTCTTGTTTATTAGTTTAATTAGTAGCATTTGGGTTAGTTGATTAGCAACTAATTCCGCCCCTCCTTCCAATACCCGAGATTTTTACTTGCTTTTCATAAAATATAAAAATACAAAAAGAATCATCCTTCACCTTTAGACCTAGTTAGATCAATTTCAATCCTAACGACAATATTCCTGAGTTGAATGATCAATCCCCCGGTACTTGTCACTATACTATACTACAACGATCAGGTACACTGCCTGGTGGGGGTTGTAAGCTTCTCAAGATCCCTTGAGAGGTAAAGCCTGGTGCGATTCCCACGTTTCATGCGGCAAGCTTACCGATTAGGCTTTGCATTTCTTTAAGTGACTTTGGCGATTGCATGTCGGCAATTGCCCTGGTCTTCTTGGGATTTGCCCTTATTCCTTTCAAGGTTACCATGTAGCCGAGGAATTTTCCTTCTTCTACTCCGAAGGAACACTTCTTGGGGTTCAGCTTCATGTTGATCTTTCGGAGGTTGTCAAATGTTTCGGCTATGTCGGCCAACAACTCCTTTTCTGTTTGGCTCTTGATTACCATGTCATCCACATATGCCTCTAAGTTTCGACCAATCTGTGTCCGAAAGGCGGTGTCTACCAGTTTCTGATATGTTGCTCCGGCGTTCTTTAACCCGAACGACATCTTGACATAGCAATATGTTCCGTGATCCGTGTAGAAGGCCGTTTTCTCTTCGTCCTCTTTTGCCATTTTAACTTGATGGTATCCCTTGTAGGCATCCAGGAAGCACTTGTAACAGAATCCCATTATTGATTCAATTTTCCAATCAATTTCAGGCAGCGGATAGTAGTCTTTTAGGCAAGATGAGTTGAGGTTTTTAAAGTCGATGCACATTCTCCAACTGTCGTCCGATTTCTTTACTAGCACCGGGTTTAAGATCCACGTTGGATATCAGACGAGCCTAATGATTCCGGCCTTTAACCATTCTTCCACATCTTTGTTTATGGCTTTGTTCTTTTCCTCCGAGAAGAATCTCTTCTTTTGAGCAACAGGTTTGACGTGGACATTTACGTCGAGCTTGTGTTCGGCCACCCATCGGGGTACACCCGTCATGTCTGATGGTTCCCATGAAAAGACATCCTGGTTGTTTTTGAGTAAAGTTATCAATTTTCTCCGTCCTTCCTTTGAGAAATTTCTTCCTATCGTCACCAATTGATCCAGATATGCCGGATGGACCAATATTTCTTTGATTTTCGTGGTTTCATTCATGGTTGTGGTTTCCGGGGGAGTCTCCACTTTAGTTTCTTTTTCTAGTAAGAACTTTTCTTCCAGCTTTCTACATTCCGAAATGATAACTAAACGTGTGAACAAAGTAGCTATGCCTCTCAGTGTTGGGAACTTCATCATAGAATGTATTGTTGAAGGGATGACCCTTAGTTTTTTGATTTCGGATCGCCCTAGTATTATGTTGTAAGGGGAGGGAGATCTAACTTCCGCAAACTTCATAGTTGTTCGGCGATACAGTTGATTGAGCCTAAACAGTCAACTAAATTGACCAAGGGATTTGGTCAACAAAGTCAAACTGCCAAGAGTCAATGCTCCGTGGAAGTACAGGGGTTTCCCCGGGTCGTTATGTCCTGACGAGATTGCAATGGTGCTTGAAAACGTTTTTGAGAATGAGTGGCGCTGAGGACAGTAACCAAAGATGATTGGGAAGTGATTATGCTACTGATTGCTTGGTATTTGGACAATTAAAACAATATTAACAATAACAGATATACAGATATGATTACACAAGCACAAATTGAAAATCAGATTTGTTTACAAACAGAGAAAAAGGTGAGATTTAAACAATTTTACAACTACAGGGGTGCAAATGAAAATTTTACAAACTTAACTTTAAAAGAAAATGAAATTAAAAAGAAAATTATTTTTTTGAATTTTTTATTATTTAATATTAATTATTTAAATAAAACTATTTAACTATTTAATTAAAACTAATTAACTTAAAAACTTAATAATACAAATTTAAACTAGAAAATTGTAAAATTGACTTCTAAAAATCTAAAATGACTTAAAATAAGATTAAAAATTAAAAATATGTATTTTTGTCTTTTTGTGGATTTTCTATTAATTAAATACTAATAATATTACTTAAACTATTTAAATTATTTTAAATTACTAATTATACTAAAAATGACTATAAAATTATAGAAAAATTTATAAATCTAATTAACCATCTCAGGAATCCTAAAAAATTATAAAAAGTTTCTAAAAATTATATTTAGACTATTTTACTAATTATTTACTTAATTATTAATTAATATCTAATTTAACTAGATTAATTAAGAAAATTAAAAAGTGAACAGTAGAGTTTAAGAAACTATTTTCTAAAAATCCTAAATAATTTATAAAACCTAGGAAAAATATAAAAACCTACTGTTGTTAAATAAAAATTAAGAAAACTATTTAATTACTAATATTACTTAATTAATTAATTAAACTATTATTAATTCTATTAATTATTAAATTAAAAGAGAAAAATCTAAGAAAATTACTGAAAATACTTTAAGGTAAAAGAAAATTAAGAAAAATATAAAAATGAAGAAGTGCTTATTAATAAGCTGAAAAGAAAAATTAAAAAGATAAATTCTATTAAATAGAAGCTATCACTATTTTTAAATTTGGTTTTTGTTGGTTTTTCTTATTGACAGATGACTATAAGCTAAAAATAAGTAACTTTTGTGAAAACACTTTTGATATAGCTTATAAATAAGCTATGTGCATCCCCTTGTGCTTAACAATTAACTTATTAGCTTATTAGGATTTATGCACTAATTGAAAAAGCTGAGAAATGAACAACTAAGCATAAACAGATGACTAACAACTTGAAATAAGACAAATGGGAACAAATAAGCACTCTGGATAAGATATAGTAAACAAATAAGCACTTATCAAAACACAAGGCCTAAACAGGCCAAACCAAGGGGTTTTGGACCTCTGTGGGGTCCACAGAAGTCCAGGGGGTCCAAAATAAGGATTGAACCTTGAAGGTGGACTGGTCAACTCTCAAATAAGCCAATAAGCTGGGCTTATTACTTATTTTTAAGCACTGGGTGGTGCTTGGAACTTGTGGTCAAACACTGAGTACTCAATGTACTCAGAGATAATGGACAAAGTTTAAGCTGCTTGTAGCCCGATCAAATAAGCCAAAATTAAGCACTTAAGTATAGAACCTTAACGCTGGGCTTATGGGGTTTCCAAAAAGCTAAAAAGCTAGGGGTGGGGCCCACTAATGAAGTAGCTATGGTCTATTGAAGTTGGTGGTCACTACTTAGTGCTCAGTACACAAATCAAAATAAGACAAACTTCAAAGGCTAAATAAGCTAACCTAATAAGCACTGAGATCCAAATTTATGATTAATCCTAAAAGCACTACTGATGAGCTTTTTAAAAAGCTAAAAATCAAGTTCTAGGGTTTTGGTATGCACCCTGGAGGGGGGTTTGAAATTTGACCAAAAACACAAGAACCTTGTTGCAGGGCAGTACCTTGCCTTGCAAGTCTAAATAAGCTGTTGCACAAGCTTGTATAAAATTCACAAAAATAAGCTGATGGTGGGAATTTGTAGCTTAGGTGACAGACAACAACTTGTGAAAAGCTCAGGGTCTTAATCCCAATACAAAAATCACAATAAATCTTCCTATTTTTGGTTTTCTGAGACAAGAGTATTTTTTGACTTTTTGCAATTATGAACCAAATTGTCTTTTATGAATTTAGATCTGAATTTTGTGACTGAAAATGGTTTAATAAGCTATGTTAAGACCAAATTAAGCTAAACCACTCACTTGTGAATGGAAATGGGGCATATGCCACTCTTTAACCAACATAGAGGGTAAATTTGGCCTGTTACTAAGTGATTTTGACTTTTGATGAAACAAGACCAAGTTTTTGTGGTATTTCTGAGTTACTAGACCCTATTGTAACATGTATCAAGCAACAACAACAATATAAACTATTTGGAACACAGAGTATCAGCTAGAACCAAACACTACTTAATTTTGACAGATATGAAGAAACTAATACAAAAGGAAGCTTAAGCACAATCTACTGATCAATAGTAACCTAATAAGCTATAAAGAAGCAAAATAAGCAATAATGAACTACAGTTACACTAGAAAAGATGGAATGGAGAGATTCAAGCTTACAAATGCCTTCCAAGCTTTCTTCCAAGAACAAAAACCCACAGAACTTCTTCCTAATGAACCTCCACAGGTTCTCTAACCCAGGGCCATCCAATATCTACCCTGCTCCAGCCATCTTCTTCATGCAATCTTCAATTTTTATTTTTATCTTCTTTTTCTGCTTTATATATATATATATATATATATATATATATATATATATATATATATATATATATATATATATATATATATATATATATATATATATTTTTTTTTTTTGCTTTTTTGATACTAACTGATTTTAATGGTTTTTAAAAGCTTGAATAAGCTTTCTAGGAGCTTATATGTGCCTAGGAGTCCATATGATCAAACAATAACAACCATAAAGCTTATTGAGAAATTTGAAATAAAACTGAAAATTTCATAAACTGAGATAGAAACTAAAACTTGAAATTGATTATTGAAAGAGTTGAGATTACACTTAAACACACTAGTACAATGCTTATAAACTTGAAATTTGACTGAGAATAAAGTTACAAACTAAACGAGACTAATTTTACACTAAAAATGACTACTCTTTGCTCCATTGTGCTTCTCTTCTATTTATAGCCTTCAATTAGGGTTTGCCAACACCCTCTGAGCATTTCCCATAAAAAATATGGTCCATTGGATTACTGAGATGCTCCCACAGGCTGCCACGTGTTTTGGCGGGAAAATAAAAATGAGCAAATTGCTCTGTGGATATGCAAGGGGGGTGGCATTTATGGTGTTTGTTTTGTTAGGTGAGAGTGGTGATGTGAGTGGTTTGGGCGGTGGAGATGGTGGGAGAGGTGAGGTGATGGTTTGCAGTCCAAGTGGGAGGGAAGGGGTGAAGGGGGTGGTGTGTTTGACTGAGTTTGACCCTGGAGTATTATTTAGAACGTTTTTAGGGTGAGTGGGCTTAGGGGTTGGGCTTGGGGAAAGGGAGTGGGCTGGATGTGTTTATGTTTGGATTGGATTTGCTTTTAGTAATAATAAGGGTCTGTATGGTTTAGATAATATCACAAGGACCAATTTGTAACATGCTGAATTTTGAGGACTTGTTTTGCCAATCTTCCAAAGTTGTCACAAGGGTGTTTTCTGCCAAGTTTCAATATCCCAAGGACCATGATGATAAATTCCACTTTTGAAATTCCAGGGATCAAATCCGCCATACTTTGAAACTTCAGGGACCAAACATGTAATTTCACCAAACTTTCCAACCAAGGACCATTCCTGCCATAGATGAGAAGTACAAGGACAAAAATTGTTTTTCTCAAAGTTTTAATATCCCAGGGACCATTTTTGTCAATTTTGCAAAGTTGAGGGACTAAACTTGTAATTTTGTGAAACTTTACACCAAAGGATTAATTATGTAATTTGTGATTAAAAAAGGACCTTTGGTGACTTTTTCATGTTTTTAGAATAACTAGGACTAGTTTTGACAACTTTTGAAAGATGAGAGACTGAAACTGCCAATTATGCAAACTTTGTTCATTTTTCATTTGTTTTTGATTATTTTGCATCTGAAACATATAAAACACATTCCTGGGATATTTTCAGTATTATGATGCATATTTGAGTGTTTTTAGATGTTTTGGCAGCTCAGAATAGGTAAAAATGATGAGTATTTACACACTCATCAACAGTCCTTCACTTCCGAAACATACTTCCAATTCAATTTTTCCCAACGGTTGGTTAACATCTCCGGCGAAACCGACTAAGGGTGTGTTTGTTTGTGTTAGTCGAGATCGGACAAAGTTTAAGAAACAGTGTTCATACATTACTTCCACTGAAGCACCTTGATCCACGTAAACTCTTCTGACCGTATATCCTTCTACTTCTGCTTCAACTTTAAGTGGTTCGTTCGAAACATCTCTGGGTAAGATCGGAGGGAAACTTATAGGGGCATTCATCCATTCTTCTTCTTGGTCCAAGACTTTGCGTTTCCGCCCCCTTCTTGATATTGAACCATATTGATGACTCGCCCATGGTTGGTTTGATTATTACCTCGCGGAGGGGCTCTGTCTCTCTGCCGGACATCCTTGATCAGATGGTCGAGTTTGTCTGTTTCCATGGCCTTCTTAAGCTGTTCCTTCAGATTGTGACAATCATTTGTGAGATGGCCTTTCCCCCCATGATAGTCGCAATATTTGTCCATATTTTCTCTGGAGGGCCTTCCTCTCAACGGAGGTGGTGCCGGAAGTCTAAGTTGATGTTCGGTTGCCAAGATCTCTTTAGGAGCTTTGGTAAGTGCATTCAAATCTATCGGTCTGGTATCTCTTCGGTTTGCATCGTTACGACGATAATCCGTTCGATAGTCTATTCGGTTATCGTTCCTTGTCGGACCGTAGGGTATAAAGTGATTGTTTTGACGAGGCCTTAATTCATTCCGGTGGTTATCCCGTCGGCGATTTCCTCTAAAGGGGGGTCGTTGAGTGTTTTGGTCATATATGCTATTGTACGGACTGTAATGGTGATCTCTTTTGTAGTTGTCTATCTTTTCTCCTCTTGGCACTTCTGCTGATCGGTACGCCTTCTCAGAACGGATGAAATCATCGACCCTTATCATCATTTCAGTCACTGTTCGAGGAACCTTTTCGGAGAATCTTTTTGCTAGTTTCAAACATTTGCTGCCATCAATGAAAGAGGATATTTGCATTACTTCTGGGACACCTGAAATACGACTAGCTTTGTCTGTCCATCGTTCCTTAAACTCTGACAAAGCCTCGTTGGCTTGCCGGACGATCTTTGTGATTTCCATAGGATCTCTGACGCATTTTCTCCGAAGGGCAAATCTCTGCACGAACTGTTCGCATAAGGCATCCTAATTTTCAATACTACCTCACGGAAGACTATCGAACGATCCCCTGGCTACGTCATCCAAAGTCTGCCGGAACATTATACACCATATAGGCATGGGGCACGCACCTTGATTGGCTGCTCCTTCAAACCTTGTGATGTGATCGTCAGGATCGGTGGACCCATCATACAGTTTTATATGGGAGGGCATCAAATATTTTGCGTTCTTAGGTCCGGAAAAGTCAATGATCCTTCGGGTGAAGGTACTCTTAGATGCTGCTTTGAAAGGTTTAGAAAGATCGTCCATCGGCTCCTCTTCGATTTTCTGCGCTCCGACATCTTGGGACTCTCCGTCCTCGAAGTCAAGCTGGATGGGTTTGATTGGTGTTCCCCCTGTGGTATTGTATTCCTGGATTAGAGCTTTTAGGGTAGTGATGTGATTCTGGATTTGTTCTATGCTGTTGTTGTTGTTGTGAGCGTTGTTATCTTGGTTTCTTTCGCTACCTTCGGGTGTTACTGGAGTAGAACCTGTCATCTCTTAGCTTTAGTAGAGTGAATGACGTGTCCCACGGATGGCGCCAATTTGTTGAAGTAAAATCTTGCTTCTACTTCAGACAAGCGAAATGAATCCTCCGGACTACGACTGGTCCTTCGGGTTCGAGGTGATCCTTGGTTGGTGTCTGTCCCTTCGGATATCTACAAAACAGATACGTCCGTTAGTCTCGCCCCGGGAGTGTATCCCATGACCAACCTCCGGCGTGAGAGTAAGTATATATTCTTAGAGAGAGAAAGTATAAGTAAAGTTTAGAGAGTGAGAGAATTGGTTAACCTTAAATGAAGATTTCTCCTTTATTTATAGGCTGCTCACATGGAGTGTCGGGCTGGTTTTTACTTAATCCCTTATTGTTTGCTTGTTTATGCTCCACTATCGTGTACTTAGTGTACTTATTTGTACTTTGGTTTACGGACGGAGGGTTTGGGTCATACGGATATTGAGGTCCGGAAGATATCGCTTCGTTCCTTTCGGATGTTAGTCTGTTATGCTCGGATACGTTTGGATACGTTCCGTTCGATGCAGACCTGGAGGGTATGTGTCCCGTTCGGCGTATATCCGGAGGGTACATACGCCAACAAGGACCGAATTATCCAAAAACCCAAGACCGAGGACCGGACCGAATGTGGTCGGTCCGGTCCGGTCTCGGTCGGTCCTTCGATCGGTCCGGTCCGTTCGGGTCGTTTGCTCAGCCCTAATACATATTATGAAAGTTTACACACAGTATGTATGCAGTTATCTTTCTCTCTAGATATATTTAAGTTTTAATGGTAGCTTATGATCCCAATATCGAGTTAAAATTTAATTTGTCAATGAAGAATAGTCTCTAAACTACAGTTGTGAATTTTTAAATCTTTTTTTAGAAAATTTAATCGGGTAGAACCGAAATACTCAAACCGGACCCGAGAATCGAACCAGAACAAAACATACTTTTTGGTCCGGTTCTGAGTTCCTAAAATATGCATTTTGCGATTCTCGGTTCTTTCAGTTTTGGAACCGTGCTCACCCCTTATGGAGTAGCATTTAAAGATTATAATCGGGGATCATATATGCAATTAACCCAAAGTAAACCATGTGTTTGGATGATATGTCACCACCAGCCCACCACTAGTAATTAAACTGATAAACACAAACAACAATGGCTGCTGCGTTTGCTCATCGTATCCTAGTCCACTCAAAACCACCCTCTTCTTTTGGTTTCTTCATTTCTTCATCTAAAAATAAAAATGGGTTCAACACTTTGTTACCATTCATTCATCATCGTCGCCACAAATCTTCACAAACAACACTAGCTGCTGCCACAGATTCACTTCTTCAACTTGGTGGTGTTCAAATTTCCAAACAAGGTACTATTTGGGTATTACTATTACTATTATTGTTATGTGTTTTGTTTTCATGGTGGCATGATTAAAGATTTTATTGTTTTATCATCATTTGTCTCATTAGAGGTTTTTCGGGTTATCCTGGTAGAGCGCGAGCCTTTCTTGACTCAGATGTACTCGGCCTCACCGAGTTAATCTCGGGACCGTTTCCGACCCTTCCCTGCCCACCCCTAAATGTACACACCTAGCAAACTTTGAACTTGTAAGAAAACCAAGGACTTTACCACTAGGCCATTTGGTAGTGGTATTTCACTAGAAACTATCCGTTTTCCAGTAGCCACTCTCAAGTTTGCAAACTTCACTCTCGTTAGTCATTATTTAAGAAATTTGACTTTTAATAGGATACTTACGTTTGGTGTAATTATTATTGAGGTAAGGTTCTATTGTTCTCAACTAATATGTTCGGCTCATATTATGGGGCTTACGAATCTTTGTAATACATGCATTTGGATGCTTACATCTCAGAAAGTCGTATACTTTTGAATACTTGCCCTTCATGTTATAAGTTTCATCCTATTATTAAATTTTTTGAAAAGAAAGATGTTATTTCCAATGGTTCTATGTCATGTAAATTTTATAGAATGTTTGAAGCAAATTTTCTTGTGCTTTGCAGATGGTTAAATGTAAATTTAGATTATTATCTAGTCCATTGTTAGCTAGAATTTTTATCTCATGTGCTGATCTAGTTTGTATCTGTAATTGGTGACACAGATGTTGTCAAGGATGAACCGACAAATAATGTCCCGGATCTGATATTCACTAAACTTGGATTGCAACTTCACAGGAGAGATAATCATCCTTTGGGGATCCTCAAAAATGCAATATACGAGTATTTTGACACTAACTATAACAACCAGTTTCAAAAGTTTGATGATCTTTGTCCTATCGTTACTACTAAAATGGTACACCATTAAAACTTGCTTTATATATATGGACATGGTGTCTCCGATTTTTCCTTCTTGAAGTTACATATTTGCCCGTTAATTCTTCCATCTTGTTAGTTTTAAGCTTTGTTAAGTTCGTTTATTAAACTGATTACTATGTCTTACAAAATTAAGATCAGATATTCAAATAAGCAGTTGACTTAATTTAAAGATGGTTAGGCAGGTTTGCGTTTATCTCATTTCTCACTTGTCTTACTCGTGCTTATGCTGCTTCTAAATTATTAGAAAATCGTAATAAAGTACTGTTTTTACCGAACACTTGGTCAAAAACTTATTAATGCAAGTTTCATGTTGCAATATTTCTCTGATTATGTATATACAGAGTATTTTTTTGAAATTAACTGAAGTGATTTCAAACAAACAAAACACCAGCTAGAAAAAGCTAGATAACATAATAATTCATGAATGAATATACATTCTTAGATTTTTGTTGTCTTTAAAAGTTGGGCTTTCAATTATATTCAAATATGGCCATTTTTTTCATGAACATTATTGATGTTAAGTATTCTTAGTAAACTGCAAAAGATACAAGTAACTGTGAAACGAGGAATTGGGAAGTTAGGAAGTTCATCTGATCTAGTAGATATGGTTAATTGGTTATCTCATGTCATATCTTATCTAGTAGAAATGTGAAAACGAGGAATTAGGAAGTTCATCTTCTCGGTTTCAGGATATGCGTCCTTTCCAGTTTCCTTAAGTATATTACGTTCTCAATCACGTTCATGTAATCGATTTGAGGTATCCCACAGGATGGGTAGCTAAGAATGCATTTCATACTGGGTCAGCCCTATATATGTCGGAGTGTATTTTTATGATGCACACTTCATCATGTATATACTCATTCTTATTTGTCGGCGTCCTTTGGATGTGTTGGGCCATTTCATGGACTTTCCGTTTAAGTAAAAATGTAAGTAATGACCCTTAAACATTACCTAATTATTCTCCTCAAATGATATTAAAACAAGAGGCCGAGTATATGTTGAAGCCCCATTTCAACTGTTAAGGTCCAAGATAACACTTGCTCTCTTGATTGATGATGAGAAATCGTGGGTCCTGCTTCGATGAACAGCATTGAGATTACATTTTAAGCTCTAGGTTGTCCTGTTTATTTAAGTGTTTTGGATCAACTCATCCATGCTAAAAAAAAAATACCGTTTTGACCGGAAAGCATTATTGATTACACAACCCTCCCTACCCGTTCAACCTCTAGTTGAGGTTATGGGTACCTTTTGAGTCAGTGCTAATGGGCCTTGAGAGCTTTGTACACTGATCATAATCTTCATACTCCACAGATGATAGTGATTCCAACTATGACTAATCTGCAAAAAGACTTGCTAACATAGAGCATAGATCATTCATCTTTAATCGCGTATATGAGTACCTTTTCTTGAAACTTTGCATTTTCATAAGCAGTGTTGTTGTACACTTGTAGTCATTGATGGAACCTTATTTGTGCAGAACTTTGATGACGTGTTGGTACCTGCTGATCACGTAAGTAGGAGTTACAATGATACATACTACGTCGATGCAGACACTGTGTTGAGGTGCCACACTAGTGCACATCAAGCTAATTTACTTAGGGAGGGGTATGCTAATTTCCTTGTCACTGGTGACGTCTATCGAAGAGACTCCATTGATTCAACTCATTATCCAGTATTTCATCAGGTATCTCATTTTTTTGCAAAAACTAAACTTTACAGCTAACTAATCCGGTGTTTGGATGTGTGTTCGAACTGATAATCGAAAGAATCAGTTGTGTGTGTTTGGGTAAACTTATTATTATTAATATTATGATTTTCTGGGTCAGGGGGGTTGGGTAATGGCTTGACACAAAACCCTTTTTTACATATATATTTATTGGCAAATAAGAAGTGTCTTATATAACAAACAAAAGTTATACCAAAATAATGTTAATTGTTTGAATAAAACGATTTTTCACGTTTGACCCGTTTCTCTTTTACCTTAATTTTTTATTATGTTTTAGTCGTGTACTCGTGTGACCCATCAAATATAACATATATCCAAATCAATATTGATAAGTAAACTGTTTGAAATACTAACATCCAGTAAAAGTAATGTAATTTGGAAAAATGAGGAAGAAGCTGCTTAAAGAAAACTGGTTATCAAGAAAATGTGATATTACCTAGTTCTTCCTATCTTTAATCAAGTTAGTATATGATTTTTAGGTCTCGGTTATATTTATTCAAGTCACAAACCATTTTAAAATGAATATTCAAATGTCCCCCAAAATTATTCTGAATTCTTGTATGCTCAGTAATTCTATGTATGAGCGTGTAGATGGAAGGAGTTAGAGTCTTTAATCCAAGTGATTGGAATGCTTCCGGCATGGATGGCACTTTATATGCTGCACAGGAACTAAAATCATGTCTTGAGGGTTTGGCTCGCCATCTTTTTGGTAAGAAATTGACAAGTTAATCTTATTTTTGCTTACTTGAGATAGAACTAGCTAAAAGATACAGCTTCTGTTATTTGATGTAAACAATAAGAAGTTATGTCCTCCATTCGTCTCAAAATATAGACAACTTTTTTTTTCTATCGTTTTTGTTTATTTATTTTAGATGTTCTATGGAATATGGATGCAATATTTTCCTTTTTGCCAAAGTTCTAGTCCATGACAGATGATTACTACAGAAATATTGATACATGATATGATGATAGCCTCAATTTGGTCCAACAAGGCAAGAAATTCCTTAATCTTGTCATTATGTAGGGGTTACTTAGATATCTGACTAATATCTAATAAGCTTACACTGAACAATATTCCACATTCAGCATTGCTCTTTTATTCTGGAAAAAAGAGGTGTGAGGGAGGGGAGGGGGGAATGGCAGAGACCAACAAATATGTTTTAAACGGATATGGCTCATTACTTTGCATTTTTTGGTAGTAATTTCGTATTGTATCTGATCATTAGCTGCAGATACTTTTAAATACAAATATTGAACACGCTTTGCCATTTAATATCCATTATAACATTCAGGTGCTGTCGAAATGCGCTGGGTTGATACCTATTTTCCGTTCACAAATCCATCTTTTGAACTTGAGATATATTTCCAGGTAAAGTTTTCTCTTGGTCCACATCCCTGTTGTAATTTACTTCAAGAACTTTATACTAGACTAGTATTTTGTAAATTATTCTCAATCTCTTTGGAGTATATGAATTAACAACCCATTGAATATTTTATATGAGAAGTGAGAACCTTAAATAAACAAACAAGAAGGCACATGATTAACTAGTGTTTGCCCCACATGTTGCTTTCAATCCCTCATTCAAATGTAAGTGCAGTTATTTCCAATTTGGGCTGTGTCAAAACATATGTATTGCTTCGTACTACAATTTCAAGGCTAGGTTTGATTCCAATTGTATTTAGTCTCGCTCATGAATCATTACTAGATATATTAATGAAATTGATTTCGTCTTCATTGATCAGCATTTTAGATTTCTGAGTAGTGTTCATACTCCTACATCAAGCCATTTTTTCTAGTCAAAGGGTAGATTAATCTTTAGAAACAGAAAAAATGCTTCTTATGTTTTGTCTTCATTGATCAGCATTTTATGTATTATTTCCATGGTGAAACTGAGGAGCCATAGTGCACCATGATCACCGTTTTAATTTGTCATTTCCATGTCACTAAGTGTTTCTTATGAATTATATTGTAACAAATTATTGAATGATTTATCAGGAGAAGTGGTTGGAGGTTCTTGGTTGCGGGGTGATGGAACAAGAAATATTAAAACGGGGTGGGAAGACTGATAATGTGGCTTGGGCATTTGGACTTGGATTGGAACGTTTAGCGATGGTTTTATTTGACATCCCTGATATTAGACTCTTTTGGTCTACTGATAAGCGATTCACATCTCAGGTAATTTTCTTGTTCTTGGTTCATCTAACTTTTCCTACTTGGATGTCTGCCTGAGAAAAAGAGAACTCATTTGGATTATAGAAATATCAAAGGTTTATTTAACCTTGTTTATAGTAGTACCTTAAGCAACCTAATGTGACCTAGATGTTCTTTCCTTACTGATGCAGTTTTCAAAGGGTCAACTTGGGATTAAATTCAAGCCATTTTCAAAGGTATGAAACAGCATCTTTGCGAGTGTAGTTTCCTTAAAGTTACCTTGAAGTTTATCATTGTGTTATCTCTATATGTATGAGAAAAGACTGTAGTGGAACCCTCTTCATGGAGTAGTGCCTGTGGATGATCCATCTCCCATGTAAGCCTTGTCTACTTCCATCAAGCTGACCATACGTGGTGGCAAAATGAACAGGCAGGGTGGGCTGGGTAACGGTTCAGAATAGGCATTTTGCCTACGGGTTGACCTTGAAGACTTTTGGTCATCTTTTTTACTTTTTATTAAAAAATAAGTGGGCCAAATATGATTACAAATATTATATGTTTTTATTGTTAACTAACTTATTCTAACTGACTTATTTGAATAAAATGATTTAGAAGGCTTTAGGTGCTAAAGTACAATAACTATGGATCCGTTTTACTACGGTCTCATTGGAGACTCCGGAACAGACATCATTAAGTAAAGCGGTTATAATTGCAATCTCTGCTGTCTGTTCTATACGGCAGGTTTCCACAATTCAATATTCGAGATTCCACATATTATGGTGTTCTCTAAACCTGGATAATAATCTGTGCGATGCCACTTGCAGTGACCAACTTGTGAAAATGCTTATAGAATGTAGCTAGTGGCGGATCCAAGATCTTTTACCACAGTATTCATTATTATAGAATGTAGCTACTAGGATGACACTATATTTTATAAAATGTAGCTACTAGTGAAAATGGTCATAGAGTGTAGCTACTGGGATAACATTTATATTTTACAGTATGAAATACTACAATATGTTTTCCAGGGTATGCTTGTATATTCACTATTTTGTGTATATATTTTCCTGGGATCATTGAATAAGTTACATCGGTATACCAGAAATGGAAATTACTTATCCTCCACTCATAGTCCCTGCTTCTTCAGTTAAGAACTGCTGTACAATTTCAGAAACTTATAGTACATTATGCTCATGATTAGATACAGATGCACATGCAGTTGCATATTATAGACGTCAATTTTGATACTTTCTGATTTGATGAATAATACGCTAACATGTTCTGATATTTGGTAAATTATTTGCAGTATCCACCTTGTTATAAAGACATGAGTTTCTGGATCAACGATTCATTTACTGAAAACAATCTTTGCGAAATTGTCAGAGGCGTTGCTGGTGATCTTGCAGAGGAGGTATATTTCTGTTTCCTCTGATTGATTATCAAATTTTCTTTCTTATTGTTATTAGCGTGTCACTCATAAAAAAAAACCCTCACATCACACATGTGATGGCAGCAACAACAAAAACAGAATTCACAGACACCGAACCAAACCATCCATCATCACGCCGGTGCTGCTTCTGCATCCCCTACACGTGGCAAAAGATCCCCTCATCATCCTCATCATCACCAAACTCCCACAGTTCCAATCAATCCATCTGGACACGTGGCGTAACCGCTTTGAAGAAGCTTCGAGAATGGTCAGAGATAGTGGCAAATAAATCTTTGTTCCAATAGGGGACCGGGACAAAATGGGTCAAGATGGCCCATCTTGCCGCCACTTTTATCCTCAAATAACCTTGGTGAATGATTCGAGACAGTGAGACACGGCTTAACTTTCTTAAGTGATATGAACGTATCGTGTATTAAATATGCAGGTACAATTGATTGACAACTTTACCAACAAGAAAGGAATGACTAGTCATTGTTATAGGATCACATACCGCTCAATGGAGCGCTCTCTTACAGATGAGGAAATAAACGAGCTACAGGTATTTTTTCACCATGAGAGATGAAACACATTTTCATTATCCACCTCAAATCCTCTTTTCTAGATAGTTCACTTTCAAGTCCTTTTAGCACTTATGAAAGTTGCTTTTTGTTGAATGTTGATGCAGGGGAATGTTCGAGATCAGGTGCAAAGCCAGATGAATGTTGAACTAAGATGATTTCCGACACGCCTAATGAAGTTTTGTGTATACCTTCCATCTGTTACGATAGCATACATTTATTTTGTTTTTAAGATGGATGACGTTCATTCATAAGCTGTATTGGTACTACATGAGAAGTCACCTTAATATATGCGAGAACTTAATCAACATGACTACAAGCCTAGCTTTTACATACAGTACCCCCATATTATTTAAGAGGGAAAAAAGAAACAAGTATCAGGATGATTGTGATGTGAATGTATCATTCATGCATGTGAAGAATGTTTTAAATTATAATAAGGGTAATGGTGTAATGAAACTGAATATGTGTAACTATTTTTTTCTGAGTGGTTATTTTATATCAAGAACTAGCGAAGCTAGGGAATGACAAGAGGGATTACACCACCCTGACAACTTATATTAGGTTTTGAGTACCAGTTATCCGGAGATACAAATGCACTTGAATATCGCCAAGTAGCCTTGGAGATGGGTTGAAACTTGACCTGATACCACACATTTCTCGTCATCCATATGAACCACATACCATTCGAGAGACAAGCTGTAGGAAATTTTGTGCTACTGATCGAAGTATCCCATATGGTAGAATTAGATGATGATGAAATAAGCTCAAGATTGGTGAACATTGACGAGTTGATATTCCACCAATTAGCAATCCCTTTTCCAGACCTCTTCATGTGTACACACAATGCATGTAGGTGCACTTCATCTGTTATTGATTATATTGTTAAATTACGAAAACAAATCAACACATTTATTTTCTCACGTTAGAAGAAACATTTAGAACTTATACATGGACCACCTGCCCAACATTCAAAAGGCTCTCATGAGGAACATTAAAGATGACACTATGCTGTCTACATATATAATTAAACACAAATCTTATTATAAACTCCTGAACCACTTCTTGCTTTTATAGTAATACTGTAATAGTATCGCCTAATAAATGCACCCCCCGGTATTTCGACACCTTGTTACAAACTCCATTTCATCCCCAATATCCTCCATGTGATGCCTAGAAGGTGTTCCGGGATTACTAACAGGCTGATTTGACAAAACTGTCATATCAACGATAGAGTAAAATGTATTGTTATCTTCATCATTTAAGTCATTAGAATGAATGGTTTCCTGTCATCATATAAGCTGGTAATCATCAGAATCAGAGCTTCCTTCCATTAAAGACTCGAGTTTCACTAACAAAAAGATGGTATCTAATTTTTTTTCTTTTCAACTCATCATCTCTCTTGCGGTCTTTGTACCCATACCTTGCAACACACCTAAACATATGATAATTTTTGGGACCAATGCGTCTTACCAAGAATCTTTCCTCTTCTGGGACAGTGTAAACCGGAAGTGACTTGACACACACGAAAACAACTACAGAATGAATGGCGGGTAAATTGGTTATAAAATGTGAAAAAATACGTGGGGACTCCACTTGCTAGCTGCCTAGCTCGGTGTACACAAGTCCAATCCCTGGTACACTGACAAGACCTAAACTTAGGCCAAGGTTCAGAATCCATGCCATTCAGATCTTACTTTGCATTTCAAACTCATACGTTTTAACTGTACCATAATGCCGTACATACATGATGAGAAAAAATACGGCTGCAATTGCTAGTGGGACCCATGCTCCCTGATCGACCTTGATAACAACTGCTGAAAGATAAGTACATTCCACAACTAGTGATAAGAATGTCATGATGGAGAATTGGAGACGAGAAACCAGTTACAATTCCAAACGAGTATCATTATAGGAATCATGAGGAAAGTTGTCATTAACATCACTATCACGACTGTTGTGCATGTAAAAGCAACATATTACGTGTGATATAGGGAACTTATGTTTTCTCAAAACTGGATCAGTTGTGAACTTTACATTATATCTTGAAAGTAAACTGTACCACTATGAACTTCATCTAGATTTCTCATATGCTACAGTTATTAGTAAGGTGCCAAGTCAAGAAAGGGTTCATGTTGAAAGTACACGTTCTTTTTAGTACGGGTCCGATTGTGTTGAACCTTTAAACACATTATTTGCTTCTAATGTTTTAATATTTTAATTTTTGTTTCAACGACGACGACGACGACGACGACGACAACAACAAACAACAACAACAATATAGTCAACCAAACACTTTTTTTCATTATCTTACCTATTACTCACTCCAAAACCTTCTACCAAGCACACCTTAAAGAGTTTATGTTAACATGTACGACGTACGAGTTCTTACCAAACAATATAATGATAATATTACAACTCAACACTTAAGCATGAAACATCACACTAAGCAAAAATTTATTCTAAAACCCCGTGCGAGCATATGAGATCCGAAACTAATTAATATATAAAATTTTAATATATCTTCATTTTATATACATTCATGAACCTAGTTTGTTTATCGAACGAGTTATATCAATTTCACTCCATATAAATTTACTGAACTACCCTTATCTACCTATTATATAATTATTATAGATCTTTACTTTATAAAAAATCACTCTTGGTGGTACCTTTAAACTATGCAATAAATTTGTCCACATCTAAGAATTTGCGATTATAGTTGTGTATTGAAGTTCCACGTTTAGGTTTGACCGAAAGGTTTTTGTTTGCTTTAATGTTTTGGGAAGTTTCCAGGAAAGTGCTGTTTGCCATCTTGTCTCCTATCCGATGCTATATTTTCAAATTAGCAAGAAAATTCTAAAATCTGTTCATTAAAAAAAAAAAAAAAAAAAAAAAAAAAAAAAAAAAAAAAAAAACGAAAATTCTAAAAGTGTAATAAATAAATCATGGTCATTTATTGTTTATCAAATAACAAAACTTACTTTTATAATTTTTTTCAGAAAAATTAAATATTTCACAACCATTATCATTACGCGAAAAAAAATCATACAATTACGACGAGAATTAAATCAATTTTATACAGAGATGCATTTTTATATATTTATGACGAATCTTTTTATGAGTGTTAAAATTTACGCCTAAAAAATCACATATAATTTGTTCTTTTAATATCACATGTGATTTAATGAAATCAATTATAATTTGTGAAATCACACGTAATTTTTAAAATTACAAATCACATGTTTTTTCCAATCGCAAGATTTAATATAGAAATAAAACTCGAAAAAAAAAGTTCGTTGAAAGTACATTTGAGTGACTGTCTACTGAAAGATTAAAAAAAAATAATAATAAATAAATAAAATAAAATAAAACTCTTCGCGATGGTGTATTCTTTGTCGCTTAACATTTACCGTTTGCAAGATATTTTATTTTTCTAAAAAATGAAAAGTGACATTTTTCTTTTTTTAATGTAAAAATAAGTGGCCATAATTTGTTAATTGCATCTTTAAAGAATGTGTGTTCTATATTGATCTCTATTCTCAAATGAGCATAAAATCTTTTACTCCTCTAAAGTTTAAATTTAAAGTACTTCGTATATTTGCACTCATGGCAGTGATATTTTTTTATACCTACTCTTTTTTTTTTTTTTTTTTTTTTTTTTTTTTTTTTTTCCTTCTAAAAACTAAATTAGAGTCTATTAGATGTGTAATGAGTGAAGCTTTTATTGAGTAATTCGAGCTTGTTCGAGTCGAGAAAATAGACTCGGATTATTTGACGAGTCGAGCTTATAAAAGTTAGACTCGAGTTATTATCGACTTTTTCAACCTTTTAAGTGATACTAAGATACTCTCAAATGAGCCAAACATGATAAATCACATTCGCTAATAAAACATAAGTTATATGTAAAACCTTTTTTTAATAGAAACGAGAATTTACTTATCCATTTAATCTTACAACAAAACTAATATGATTCTATCATTTTTTACTCGAGTATCTTTAATTCTTTATCCATATATTATGTAACCTTTAAATGCTTATTATATAATTGCACTGAATGTAAAAACTTATACTTATTTATAAATAATCAAGTTTTTCTAGTAGATTTTTAAATCTTATATGATATTTCAACTTTTGTTTGTTTGGCAAACACAAAAGTATAAATGAATCGAGTTGTTCGAGTCAAGTTCGAAATGAATTCAAACTTTCCTCGAACTGAACTCAAGCTTTTTTCATGAAAAGCTTACTGAGTTATCAAGCCAAACTGGAACTCAACATCATATCCGGTGGAGCCCTGTAAAAATTTAATTTGATTTGTTTACGTTACAAAATGAAATCAGGGTGTGAATATAGTCCACGTGAATGAGAAATAAAAAATAAAGAGTAAATTTTTAGTCCCTTTAATTTGGCTAAATTGCAAGTTTGGTTTTTATCTTTCCGAACGTGTATCGATAGTCATTTTAAAGTTTAGATTGTATTTTTTGTCCTTAAACAAAGTAAAATGATTAAAATAGTAAAATACCATTTGGCTTCTTCAAAAGATGGCAAGGTAATTTGATCATTTCACATTAATTAATTAAGGACCAAAAATGCAATTCAAACTTCAAAATGAGGACTATGGCTATGTTTGACAAAGATAGTCCACTACTCACCGCTCACAGATTATTAAAGAAACATTGAAAAAATGAGTTTTCCCAAAAAATAGCAAAGCTAACCGCTTTTTTGCCAAACGAACACGAAAAATTTAAAAGCTCATTGCTCACCGCTTATCACCTCAAAAAACTCCAAAAAACTCTGCACCAAACATAGTCTCTCACTACACTTTGAAGATAAGGAACAAACCTGCAATTTAGCCAAACCACATGGACTAGAAATAAAATTTAGTCGAAAATAAAAAAGTCGATGGAGTAATCCATTTCTCTAGACTCGTCTTATTTATTGAAGTCTTGATATTTTCGAAGTAGTGGTATCATCTCTCTTCTTCTCTTTACTCTTTTTGAGGTAGGTGTCTCTTTAGTCTTTGGGAGGTAGGTGGCTAAGTAAGTAGAGTTGCTGCTCTATTCTTATCTACTGTAATTTTCTCTTTTATTTTTCTTCTTCAAATTACTAATTCCTAGTACTAAACTGTTGTTAATTTCCAGTAGTAATCTTATCTGTTAGTATGCGAGGCCTTTTTCTTTTTCTTCTTCTTCTTCATAATTTGTAGTCCATGTTTTAGCGCTTATATTCACTATATTTAGTTTGTAGTTGATCAGCTGACTTGTGTTTGTTTGATCATAAATAAATTTTAAACTTGACACGCTACTTGCGTCTTTGACTTTATTACTCCTTCCATCGATATTATCGTAACGGTTTATCATTTATTTATTTTTCATTATTTGGATTTTAATTTCTTGCTGCTATAGTGTCAAATTTGATTTTGTAACTTTGGATGATCCAGTCCAGTTGACTTTTACTGTATATTTAGAGGATTAAGTTGACTTTAAATATTTTTAGTTTTTATTTTATCATCTTCTTTACTTTAATTGAGCTATACTAGTTGTATTTTATTATATTTTATACTGATAAGTGATAAATTTAATCTGCGTGACCGTTAAGAGATATCCCAAGACTCGAAGAGTAGTAGCAGGGGTGGATCTAGGGGGTTCCCGGGAACCCGATGGATGTTTGTCGGATAGTGTAAATTTTCGTAAAAATTCTCGATTTTTCCAAAATGAACCCGGTCCCAAAATTTTTGTGTCACATGAATATTACTTAATCCACTAATATGTCAAACAATTTTTTTTTTTCCCTTTAAACTTGTAAAAAAAATTTGTGCTCTTAGTGTTTTGGGTTCGCTCCGAGCCCGAGTAGTAGTCTAGGCGTGTAGCCTTAGTGGGGAACTTGAATATCCATTTTTGGATGGAAGCTAAGTGTGCATTTAGTTGTAGATAATTTCTGTAATTTTCTATCTTATTTTTTCGAAAATTTGGAAAACGTGTTTAGATGCAACTTTTTAGAAAGCGAAGACTATAAAAAGCATAATTTTAAAAGAGAAATGCTATGTTCACAGAAAGGAATCCAGTATCCACACACATATGTGTCAACCAAATATGGTTGGTGAGAAAGATGAAAGTGAAAACATCAAACAACATGATTGGTCAGACACACTTGCCACATACGTGTGTAAGATTTTTGTTGTAAAATTTTTGTGAGTCTAGCATTCCTCAGATCTAAAACATATTTTCTATAATTCCTGTTTTTAAAACTTTTTCTGGAAAAGTCTCTTGCGTACTTTTCTACAACTAAACGAAACCTAAGTATCAAACCATATTACTTTTAGCATACTATGAACTATAATAAAATTTATTTATTATGTGGGCGTTTTGCCAACTGAATTCGTTCGTTTAGTGTTTTCTTGAATAAATGCAATTGTTTACAAGATACTGATCATACTGGGCATTGCCCTTGTAACTTAACATGTCGAGCCGCCTACTTGATCTGCTAAAGGCAATAATAACTTTAAGCTGTTTACAACATGAGAGTAATGGTTTGTGTTGTTTGCAGTATTTCACAATAAATTTGTACAAATATAAGCATGCTGTTGGTAGTTTATCCTTTTTATTGGATATGTCAACTGTGAGATAAAAACTCGTGTCTTTTAGTTATCAGAAGCGATAATGGAACGTAGTTTTTCTTGTTACAACAAATTGTTATCTCCAAGGACGCTAATACTATGTTCTTGCATCTTTTACTCATTTCCTGATTTCAGTATAATTTTCATACGCGAGTTTGTTTATTATTAGTAGTAGTATGGTACTCAAATATACCTTTCACAACTTTGGATATGCTAATGCTAACATTCTTTTCATTTCCAAAACAGAAAATTGTTCAACATGGGGAAACATTATCTTTTGTTAGCTTTGTGTTTATGTGCTTTCGTACCCACTATGCTCGATGCTTCCTCTGATGGGTTACTGAGAATCAACGTCAAGAAACGGCCTTTGGATATCAATAGCATTAAAGCTGCTAGAAAAGAGGGTAAATATGGAAAAGGTCCATTGAACACACTACCTGGTCCAGGTGAATCTGATGCGGGTTTAGTCCCTCTAACCAACTACTTGGATGCCCAATACTATGGAGAGATCGGTATTGGTACTCCACCTCAGACATTCACCGTCATATTCGATACTGGCAGTTCAAATCTCTGGGTCCCGTCATCCAAGTGCATATTCTCTGTAAGTCTCGTCTTAATTACACACGCGAAACTTCATGACGGTTTTTTTATGCTTAATTTGCTTCTTTATGCGCAGATTGCTTGCTACTTCCATAACCGGTTTAAGGGAACAAAATCAACTACCTACACGAAAATTGGTATAGACATGCAGCACCATTCCGACTTGATGAAATATATTTGAGTTACATATCTTTCTAAATGCTATGTGCTTAAATCATTTAGGGGATAATTTGGAAATAAACTATGGATCTGGTTCCATTTCGGGATTCTCAAGTAAAGATAATGTGCAAGTCGGTGATCTGTGTGTTGAAGATCAAGTGAGTCTTCTTATTTATGTGACCTCAATATCAGTATTTTCTTTTATGTTCACAATGTGTAACTTGCATCATATTTTCAGGATTTCATTGAAGTCACTAAAGAAGGAAGTCTCTCATTTGTGTTGGGAAAATTCGATGGAATTTTTGGACTCGGTTTTAAGGAGATTTCAGTTGGAAACTTGCAGCCAGTCTGGTACTAATTATTCTTGTTCTTTCAATAACTTAGATGTCTTTAATTTCTCGAGGTGACATATTTTCATTTGTTAATTACAGGTACAATATGATAGAACAAGGCCTTGTAAAAGAGCAGGTATTCTCATTTTGGCTTAACAGAAATGAAGCTGAAGAAGAGGGAGGTGAGCTTGTGTTTGGCGGTGTTGATCCGAAACACTTCATTGGGGAACATTCATACGTTCCTGTGACTAGAAAGGGATACTGGCAGGTAAATTTAACCTTAAATTTTTAGCTATCCAATTGTTAAAAAGAGGCAATATTTGACCCATACTCGTGTTTTACAAAAATCTTGTAGTTCGATATGGGAGATGTTCTTATCGGAGGCCAATCTACAGGTTAGTTCAAGCAATGGAACCTACAATGCTTTGTTACACGTAGTTACTTTTATTTCATTTATCATGGTTTTGTTTTTTCCAGGATTCTGTGAAGGTGGTTGTGCTGCTATTGTGGATTCTGGAACTTCACTGTTAGCTGGTCCAACCGTATGTATTTCACTTTGAACTTCTATTTCAACAACTAAATGTGGAAAAATGAGTGGATCAGATGGGTTTGGTAATGGGTAAAAAAAGGGTTATTGTTTTACGGTAGGAAAGGGCCAGGTCGGGTTGATCCGGAACACTATTTGTGCAAATGATTTACCAAAAGTTATGTTATTCCATTGTTAATTTAGTTATCAGAATGATAAGATTTGTGAGGTTTGATACTAAAAAAAAAAAACACTTATGGGGTAATTTCAACATCTCTGACCCATTTACCCCATTACTTTACCTTTTTGACCCGTTAAGAGTATATGATGACTTACCTTACCAAGTTATAAGTAAACGAGTTGAAAACCTCTACTAGCAACAGAACCTAGGATTTTGTTTACATCTATTTTGTATCTAACTGGTTTGTAAATTCAGACTATCGTTACGGAGCTTAACTATGCAATTGGGGCTGAAGGAGTACTAAGCAGTGAATGCAAAATGCTTGTTTCTGAATATGGAGATATGATTTGGGATCTTCTAGTATCTGGGGTTTGTATTTTGTTATTCGATTTGCGAACCTATATTTCATTATTATTTTAGAAATTAAAGTACAATCATTTATGCCAATATTATTGTTATTTTTAGGTGACTCCTGGAAAGGTTTGTTCACAGGCTGGTTTATGTTTCTCCAGCGGAGCTCAGTCTGTGAGGTAGGATTTACATTCACCATATCAGTTT
Organism: Artemisia argyi; assembly: GCA_030686995.1. Classification (NCBI taxonomy): domain Eukaryota; kingdom Viridiplantae; phylum Streptophyta; class Magnoliopsida; order Asterales; family Asteraceae; genus Artemisia; species Artemisia argyi. Next base: position 148,623 of record JARVZY010001992.1, on the reverse strand, counting down.
GTTAACTAGTTCAGTTTTCAGATTATGTAAACACATGATAGTTGAATGTTCAATACTGTATCAGCTTGATACAATTACGTCATTTCTAAAACGTTGGTTTTAGAAATGATGAATAGTATGTTACTTCGATAGAGTGCTTTGTAAATGATTAGTTCCATCATTTTGTGCTAGAATTATTTTACAATGGTTAACACTTCAATTTATTTTCTTTACATATCTACATTTGGAAATGGCTAAACTGCTAGAGTCATTGTTCAGTTGATACAATTTATTTTCTTCCATGTTTTGAACAAGTTTAGAAAAATCTGTTAGTTCCTGCTTGATTCTTTGAAATGCTTAATTCAATTATTTGTAGTCTTCCACACACTAAGAGTTTATTTACTTTTTACTACTCTTGCAGTTCAAATATTGAAACAGTGGTTGGAAAAGAGAATGGGGGAGTTCAGGATACGGTGTTATGTGAAGTATGCCAAATGGCTGTTATTTGGATGCAAAACCAACTGCGACAAGCTGAGACCAAGGAAGTGGTATTACAATATGTGGACAAGGTGACTCGTGATTTTTATTCTCACTATATAATTTTGTATATCTATGTATATATATACAGACACCTTAACACGTAATTGATTATCTGATATAGCTTTGTGAGAGCATTCCGAGCCCAGCTGGAGAATCAGTAATAGATTGCAATGACCTCCATAAGTTGCCAAATGTTTCATTCACCATTGGGGACAAACTATATAGCCTCACCCCAGAACAGGTATGATTCTTCAGCTTCATTATTAAGGTAGGTCTGTTGATGTACAACTTCGACATTTGTAGTAAAAATGATTGTTTTTCCACTTTGATATGTGACATGTCATGCTAAGCCAGGCAACTTCGATTTATTTATTTTATACATGGATCAATTTGTATTATATTTAGTCTCAAACAAGTGAAATTGATAAATAGAAACTTGATAAATGTGGAGTATTGGAACATGTCAAATGGGTCAAATTTTGCCTCTTTTTTATTTTATTTATTTATTTATTTAATTTTTATGTTTACAACTTCGTAATTGTGAATTATTTTCACATTGTTTGGTAATAGTTCTCTTAAGCATATTCAACAGATTATTTCTTTCATAAAATTCTCATAAGTTGGTCCAAAAAGTTTGGCAACCCAACTTGAGCACAATTTGGTTATAACAGCAAGTTACTTTTCTTGATTCATTAGCATCTCATGCTTGCCTGAAGACTTTACCTAGTTAAAGTGAATAACTCATATAAAGTTGAGTAGCAAAGTAGTTGTGTTAACCAAAAGTCAAAACGTTTAGCCTATTTAAATTCTAAGTTTTGTTGTCTTATAAGCAATCACTGCCTTTGATTATCAGTATATCCTAAAAACCGGAGAAGGGGCGGCTGCTATCTGCATCAGCGGTTTCATGGCGTTGGATGTGCCTCCTCCATCAGGCCCTCTATGGTATGTAGCATCTTCAAACTGAGCTCAACATATTATATGCATGCAGAAACATGTCTAGCACTTCCAAAGTTTTGAATTTAACTATTTGTATGAATGGGTGGATCCGGGTTATGTTTTCTCTCTCGTGGGCCGTGGCCTTGTGGGTAGAATGGTTAAGTTTTAAAAAGGGCCAGCTTGAAAGGAAACATGTAAAAAAGGTTGCCCAAAGTATTCTTCTATTGACCAGTTTTGCTTTCTCCATCCATTTGCCACTCCCACTTATTATTAACGTCTTTTGATGTTGGTAGTGCTGAAAAATTATACAACACAGTGATTAAAAGATGATCTTTCAAAGAAGTGTTGATCACGTGTTTCAACTCTTGCTAAATAATTAACCAGTTATGATAAACCTGTCCATTTGTCACTCCTACGTATGACTAACAACGTCTGATGTGTGTGGTGCAGGATTCTTGGAGATGTGTTTATGGGGGTATACCACACGGTATTTGACTACGGTAATCTGCAGCTTGGGTTTGCTAAATCAGCATAATTTTGTAGCTGATTAGCTTGAAAACTGAAGGCATGTAAATAAAGAAATCGATGGATGGATGTATCTTTTTCTTGAATATTTCTGTTGTGATGTGCGTACGAATATCGAACATATAAGGGATGTTGTATGTTATTTGCCACGCTTGTGATCTGTGAAGGTCACATATGGTTAGCTGTTATGTAAAATTGCACTGGAGAAAATCAGCTGCGACTCCTTTCTATATTGTCTCTAGGTATTATTACTAGTAGGTGGCGAGTATCCTATGTTGTTTGGCATTTATCTCTTCAAATAACATCTTTATGTTCTAATATCTTAATAAGTTAATATAAATTTAAACGTGTTAGGTACTTTCAGTTTATCTTGAAACACATGATTGTTGTTTAAGGGTGTTGATACAAAAGTTGGGCGTTTTTAGTTTGGGCTTTTGCTCTCGTATCAATTCGCTTCTTAATGCTTGAAACCTGCGCACTAAGAAAATAAACAAACACCGTTAGGCTTATCGTGGGATTGTCTCTCACGATTATCCTTCGGCGTGAGAGTAAGTAATCGGTTTTAGGGTTCTCGTAAAGAGTTGAGGGTATGTGAATCGTACCTTTAATGAGAATTATGTCATTCCTTATATAGGCACAGAATCCTTGTAGGTTTCGTGCTCCTTACGTTTCGCACACGTGGTGCTTATCCGGGTTAAGGATATCTATTCCATAGATAGAAGATCTTTATCTATACCGTATATAGTTTAGTTGGGCTTGGGTCTACGTGAGCCCAATCCCATTATTAATGCGGCCCAAGTTATAATAGCCCACCTGTGGTGGTTTTTGGGCCTTAGTGATGTTTATCATTTGGGCTTGTGGCCCAAATATAAACTATACGTAATCATGTCCCCCCAGTCTAGTGTGCGCGGCTCGTAACCGCGGATGCTAGACTAGTCAGAACAGCGGTAAGCGTGGCGGGAGGAATTTTGAATATTGCCGCCCAATATTGAGAACTATGTATCTAGTCCTAGATATTTCAAAGAAATGCCTCGAAAGTCGGGGGTTGTGCCCACGTGTCCCTTGAAAAACAGGAAAAAGTGCATGTACCGTTTCGGATTCCAGCCACACGTTTTATGAGTGGGATCCACGTGGCCTTCATCTATGGTTTTTTGATTGCTTATATAAGAGTCACCGCCTCCATTTACCGAAAACACACAGTAAAAACCCACATTCACCATTGCACATTTCCTCAAAGCGTAATTTCAAAGAAATTAGCTGTTTTATTAGGTAATTGCGCGTGCGCCTCTTAGTATATCTTTATAAAAAATGGTTGCTCAGTTGGATGAGTTTCGCTCTGCGATGAATGAGGATGATGTTCGTCAGTTCTCATCTGATTACTTCATTCCTCTGGATGTGCATCCAGAGGCTCGAGACGTTGATGCGTGTATTGCCGATTTCCCCGAAGGGAAGATAGGGCTATACACGCTCTTTTTTGAGTACGCTAATTATCGCGTACCAATATCCATATTCTTGAGCAATGTGCTCAATTTCTATCGCCTTCATATCTCACAGCTGCACTGTATAGGTGCGGCCAAGATATCGAATTTTGAAGTAAACTGTCGTTTACTTGCGATAGAACCAACCGTTGACCTATTCCGCGCATTTTACCACACAACGTGGTCGCATGGATGGGTATCCTTTGCGAAGCGCGCGGGGAGCCTTCAGTGCTATACCGAGAAGGTAGATTCCCTGAGGCATTGGAGGGAGTATTTTTTCTGGGTGGATGATGTGGTGTTTTCATCACCATTTGAGTTTTATACTCAAGAGACGTTGCCAAGGGATGGGCGCCCCGCACCCGGTTCATATAGCTTGGCAGATGCGCAGATTATTGATGCCAACCGCATCCCCATTAACCCTTATCCTGAGGAGTTTTTGGTGCACGTGGGGTTGAGTCGCAACTATTTCCTTGGTGCTGAGGAGGTGCCAACCTTCATTGATGAGGAAGGCCGGGGTGGGTGTTCATCCCTTTTTATTGTTCGCTTCCAATAATGTAAGTTTTTTTGTATGCACACTTTTAATAACTAATCTCTGTTTTTGCTATTTGTTCCTGTTGTGCAGAGATGGATTTGTTTGCGGTGGTAAAGTTGGAGAAGCCGAAGCAGGTGACCGTTGGTGTGCGCCCTCTGAGGGAGAACGAGCAACCGCTTTTGGAAGCGACTGCGGGTCATCTGACTGTGTTGGGGCCAGTTGGCCATGAAGATTCGCCTCCTCTCCTTGTGACGCCCGTACAGAGCGTGGCGCCGACTGTGGAGACTGCGCATGTGGAGGAGGTGCAAGCTGAATCTTCTGACAGCGTAGAGATACTGAAGCCTGAGGTGGTAGCGCAAAATCTAAAGCGCAAAGGAGAGGCTGGTGGCAGTGGTACTTCCAAGAGGAGGCGCCATCTGATCGCGGATGCAGAGTCATCCGTAGAGGAGGACACATCCGCTTCTGGTGTGGATAAGGAGGCTGCAAAGGCCTCTCCGTTTCTGTAAGTGATCTTCCTCATGCTTTATATTTTGTTATTACTTGTCGTAAGTGCGCTAACTGTCTTCGTTATTCATTTGCAGTGACTATGCTGCGAAGGATGATGCGGCCTTTGTGGAGACTGTGGTCCCTCCTCAAAATGAAAACAAGGAGGAGGGAGTGAAGGTGGATGAGGACGTATCTGCGCAGCAGTTGTTGGTGGAGTTGGCTGCTACTGCTGAGCGTCAAACTGAGCTAGTTGCTCAGTTGAAGACGAGATACGTCGGGGAGAGTAGCACTCTTGCCCAAAAAGATGAGGATATAGCTCTTCTCCGTGCGCAGCTGGCTGAAGCGCAAGCGGAGGTGGGGTCCTTCAAGGCGCACACAGACAAGGTCACGAACGAGAAGTTGACCGCGATGGCTGAGCTGCAGCAAGCGCGCGGGGAACTTCATCAGTTTAGGGCCAACCTTACCTGGGCGGTAAGGTATCTTGAGGAGAAGAAGGAGGAGCATTTTGCGAACATCAATGAGTTCAAGATGCGCATGGAGAAGATTGTTCAGGTGCAGGAGGAGAAGCTGCGTGGCCTGAGCATAGACTATGATGAGGAGTTATACCCTCATCTGATGTCTACCATAGCTGAGCGCAGGTACGTCCTTACATATTTTCCTGCAATGTTGCCTTATTATATTTGTTGGTTTATCTCTTCTAATGCAAGTTGTTCTTGTTGATGTAGGTGGTTGATCAGTCATGGACTGCGCTTGGCTGCTATGGGCACCTTGGAATCTCCAGAGGTGTTGGAGACCTTTGGAAAGGTGGTGCAGTGCGTCGTGGAGCGTGGAAGGGCGCAAGCTATGGAGGAGCTCCATGAGGCCAAGGCGTTGAACGTGGCCCTGACTGAGGTGCCTGGCTATAACGCAAGTGCTTATGACGAGCTGATGCAGGCCATGGAGGGGATGAAGCTTCTTGAGCTTCCTCATATTGCACAGCTGGAGCGCGACCAGGATAACCCCATAAAGGTAATTATGGAGGGGTTGACCCTGGGGCGCCATATTTTGGAGGATGCAGAAGCGCAGCCAGACTACTTCCTCAAGCCTGACGAGTCGCAGCTGCAGGTTCCTGTTTTTGCACAGCCTCGCCATATGCTGAATCCGTTTGCTCTTGAGAAGGAGATTCCTCTGAAGGAGGTGTTGGAGCGCCACGCAGAGAGAGCTGCCCAGAAAAAGGGTATTAAGGGCAAGGTCGTCTTATGCGGTGTAGGCGATGCACATATTCCCAGGTCTGATGGGATTCCTGTTAGTGTAGCGACCGTATCGCCTAAGGATGCGTTGCTCTTGAGAAAGCTTCAAGAGGCAAGAAGTTCCGCTGCTCCGGAAGATAGTCCTGAGCATCGTCATAGCATATAGGCCTTTTGTGACTTGTATATTTATTGTATAACAAAGTATATCTTTTGCATGTTATGGTAGTTGTCTTTTTGTGTAAAAAGATTAAATAAGATACTCTTTTATGTTTAACTTAAGTGCGTGACTTAAGATAAATTATAAGAATGAAAATAAACTTGCATTAATTTTTGCAAAGTTTTATTATGTGACCAAGAGTCTTGGCTCGTTATTTGCTAAGCTTTGTACAGTGTACTTGATATTTGCACATCCTTCGTGGGACGCGCAAGGGAAACTTACCTCAACGTCTCAAAAGTAAGGCACTTAGCAAGGATGCGTGATCCAATGTTGATGGGTTTGCAACCCTCTTACTCAACGAGTGAATTAGTAGGCTTACTCATCCTTTATGCTTTCGTGGGTCTTAATTAGTGCATGCACGCCATGTAGGCAAAAATATAATATAACAATATTGACATATATAAGAATGTACGCAATAAAGTGAAATGCGTTATGGAGTTAGCTAGAAACCATAACATTTTATTGATACTTGCAAGTTTTTAAAAAAGTAAAAGACAATTCCTAACAAAGAAAAGAAAAAACAAACAATTATTGGGCACATACTAAAGTGCAAAGTTGTCTGTTTATGGGCCGTAGCCTCTCCTAAAGATAGCATCTTTTGAGATTGCAGATATTCCAGGTGCGTGCTAGGTCGTGACCTTCCATATCGCGCAACCTGTATGCACCATTGCCTAGCGCATCAGTGACCTCGTAGGGTCCTTCCCATTTGGGTCCGAGCTTGCCCGTGTCTTTTGCGTGGCTTGCGTCATTGGCGCAGTATACAAAGTCTCCTGGCCTGAAGGAAGTGTGTTTGACCTTTGCATCATAATACTTCTTCATTTTTGCCTTAGCCTTTGCTTCGCGTATAGCTGCGCGTTCACGTCTTTCTTCCAGTAAGTCCAAGTCTATGCGCAGCTCCTCGTCATTTGTTGTGAGGTTGACCTCTGCTGTTCGTATAGTTGGCATTCCTATCTCAGCTGGTATGACGGCTTCTGTTCCGTAGACAAGGGAGAATGGTGTGTCTCTGGTACTGGTTTTGATTGTGGTGCGATGCGCCCATAAGACATGTGAGAGCTCGTTCACCCACTTTCCTTTGTGTCTGTCAAGGCGTGCTTTTATTCCTTCACCTAGACTGCGATTCGCGCGCTCAACTAAACCATTGGTTTGTGGGTGTTTTACTGAAGCGAAGTGTTGTGTGATGTTCAATTGCGCGCACCAATCTTTGAATGGGTTGTCGCAGAATTGTTTCCCATTGTCTGATATGATCTCTCCAGGTAGTCCGAAGCGACATACGATATTATCCCATACAAAGCGTTTTACCTGGTTGCCCGTGATACTTACCACTGTCTTTGCCTCGATCCACTTCGTAAAGTAGTCTATGGCTATGATGAGGAATTTTAGCCCTCCTGCTGCAACTGGAAAAGGACCTGCGATGTCAATGCCCCACTTGTAGAATGGCCATGGTGAGGTAATGGGTGTTAACTCTTGTTGTGGTTGGCGCGGAATTGGCCTGTGTACTTGGCAATTGCTGCATTTTTTTATCATATCTCGCGCGTCGCGGTGCATAGTTGGCCAATAATACCCGGACCGTAGAGCGCGCGCTACAACAGACCGTGGCCCTGAGTGCATGCTACATGATCCAGCGTGGATTTCTCGGAGTACATAGTTTGCTTGGAGAGGTCCAACACATCGGAGCCAAGGTTGCAAGAAAGAACGTCGGTAGAGGATGTTGTCTCGTAGCTCAAAGTGTTGCGCTGTGCGCCGCACCCTTCGAGCGTCCTTATGATCTTGTGGTAAGACTCCTTTGCTAATGAATTCAATGATAGGCGTCATCCACGTAGGGTCTTGTTCTTCTATCACTGTGGATACTTCAATTTCCAAGATTGATTTGTTTTGTAGGGTTTCTACCAATACCTGTTTTGATAAGTGCGCAAAGCTTGTAGATGCGATCTTGCTAAGCGCATCAGCTTTCCTGTTGTCCCCTCTAGGTACTTGTTTTATTGTGAACCTATCAAAGTTCTGAATTAAGGACTTGGTCTTTTCCAGGTATTGGATCATGTGTTCATCCTTGGCTTCGTACTCACCTAGCACATGGTTAGCTACTAGCCTGGAATCCACGTTTGCCTCCAGGTTGCGTACACCCATTTGGATTGCAATACGCAGTCCAGCGAGTAGGGCTTCGTATTCTGCCTCATTGTTTGTGGCTGTGAATTCGAAGCGCAGCGCATAGGTGAATTCCATTCCTTCTGGATTAGTGAGAATAAGGCCTGCGCCTGATCCATCCACGCATGAGGATCCATCTGTGAATAGAATCCAGGGTTCTTGTAGGTCTGTTTTGCTTGTTGAAGGTGGACTATCAGTATCTGGCTTTTCAACAATAAAGTCAGCTAATATCTGCCCCTTGATTGCAGTGCGCGGTCTATATGAGATGTTATACTCGCTTAGCAACACACTCCACTTTTGTAGCCGTCCTGATGCGTCAGGTTTAGAGATAACTTGTTTGATTGGCTGGTCTGTGATTACAGCTATTGGGTGCGCTTGAAAGTATCTGCGCAGTCTTTTAGCTGCGAATACTAGAGCTAAGACCAGCTTTTTCATGGCGCTGTAGTTAGTCTCTGTCTTCTTCAGTGCTTTGCTTACAAAGTATATGGGTGTCTGGACGGAGTTTCTATCTGTCAATAGTACTACGCAAACTGCTCCATGGGTTGCAGATAAGTACATGATTAGCTCTTCCCCTGGTCGCGGTGCGACAAGTTTGGGGAGTGATGCCAGATGCTGTTTTAGCTGTTGGAAAGCTTCTTCTGCTTCCTCAGTCCAACGAAAATCTCCCTTTTTAGTGCACTTCGTGAGTGTTTTAAAGAGAGGGAGTGATTTGTCTGCTGATTTAGATAAGAAACGGTTTAGCCCCGCTAGCTTTCCGTTTAATGATTGGACTTCTTTGAGTGTGCGCGGCGAGGGGAGATCAATAACAGCTTTTGTTTTTTCTGGGCAAGGCTTGATTCCATCAGGTTCTATTAAGTATCCGAGGAACATGCCTTCTGTCGCGCCAAAGGTGCACTTCTTGGGATTTAACTTCATGTTTATCTGTCCCAATGTTTTGAACGTTTCCTCGATGTCGCGCACCAATTAATCCTCTGTATGGCTCTTGATGACAAGGTCGTCAACGTAGACCTCCAAGTTTCGACCTACTTGTTTCTCGAAAGCCGTGTCCACCAATCGCTGGTATGTTGCGCCTGCGTTTTTAGGCCAAAAGGCATTTTCGTGTAGCAATATACCCCTTGACTGGTATGAAAAGCTGTTTTTTCTTCAACCTCGACTGCCATCTGGATTTGATGGTATCCTTTGTATGCGTCTAGGAAGCACTTAAAAGGATATCCGCACAGGGATTCTACCTTCCAGTCTATCTCTGGCAGTGGATAGCAGTCCTGTGGGCATGCTTTGTTAAGGTCTGTGAAGTCTACGCACATTCTCCAACTGCCATCACTCTTCTTTACCATCACTGGATTAGAAAGCCAGTCATGATAGTATACCTCGCGCATGATGCCTGCGTCTACGAGTTTGTGTACTTCTTCCAAAATAGCTTTTGCACGATCTGGTGGTCGCGCTTCTTCTGTCGTATTGGGGGATATCCTTGTCGGATTTGTAGCTTGTGCTCCGTGATAGAGCGTGGCACTCCGGTCATGTGCTTTGGTTCCCATGCAAAGATATCTAGGTTCTTTTGCAAGAGTGCGCACACAGCTACTTTACCTTTGTCAGATAAAGATCCTCCAATCGAAATTTGTTGATCTGGGTAATCGGGATGAATAGTGATTGACGCTAAACCACCAACTTAAATTGACCAAGTCAATGGTCAACAAAGTCAAATAGCCTAGATCAATACTCCGGGTAATATAAGGTATCACCGGGTCGTTAAATCCCGTTGAGGTGTGAAATGTAACTTTAGCGTGCTTTGTGATCGGGTGTTTATTCACAGAAAGGGTTTATGATCAGAATTATTAGGAAATTATAAACAAATATAGCTTAGGAAAGCTACGTGATTGATTACGGGAATTTGGATTACAAGGATTTGAGCTAAAACCTTAAAACGTACGTTTTAATTAAAAAACGTATACAGACGAACAAAACAAAAAGTACAACTGAGGAACGAGAAGGGTTAAAAGTGTAAAATTAATATTCTTACAATCCTAATAATTAAAGAAAATTTTAAGAAAAATAAAAATTATTTTTACACTATTTAATTATTTATTATTAATTAATTACTAATTATCTATTTTATACTAATTAAACTAATTAGAATTATTAAAAATACTAAAAAGACTTAGAAAATTAAGAAAAATTTTACAAATCTAATTAACCATTACAGGAATCCAAAAAAATTATAAAAAGTTAATTTTATGTATTTTTAAGCTAATTAACTAATTATTAATCTAACTACTTATTAATTTCTAATTAAACTAATTAAATTATAAAAATTAGAAAATGAACAGTAAAAATTCTAGAAAAATTTATAAAAATGTTTTAACTAAAATAAAAGCTAGAAAAATTATAAAAACTAGGTTATACTATATAAAATCTAATTATGCTATTTAATTGATTAATATTAATTAAAACTAAATTAAACTAAAATTAATTAGAAAAACCACTAAAATACAAAATAAAAATCTAGAAAAATTTATAAAATTATTTTAACCTAAAATAGAATTTCTAAAAATATAAAAGTGATATGTTACTTAGAAATAAATTAAAAAGAAAAATAAATTGATAAATCCTATTAAATAGAAGCTATCACTATTTCTAAAATTGGTTTTTTGGATTTTTTTTCTTTTTCTAAACTAATTATAAACTAAAAACAACTACTTTTAATAAAGACACTTTTATTTTAACCCAAGGAATAAGCACTTGAAGTGCTTATTACACCCACAGTTGACTTTTGTTGACTGTGGAGTATTTTTAGCTCAAATGGTGAGGTGTGGGGTCCACAATGATTGAGTATGGTTTCTCTGAGTCCAATGAACAATAATAAGCAGATATCAAATAACAATGTGGCCTGAATAAGCCAAAAAGCTCAAAAATAAGCACTTGCTTATTGGTTTCTGAGGCAGTTGTGGGACAAAGTTTAGGGCCAAAAACAGGTGGGGTCCACAGGCTTAGGGGTCAAACAAAGAGTTCAAAATCACTCCCTGGTAGGAGGGGGTTGAGGGGAACCAAAAACAAAGGCCTTGGACCACTGTAGTGGCCACAAACCACCACAAAAGGTGGTGGTGTGCAGCTGAGCTGCTGAGACAGAACAGAAGTGATGCCCTGCAGCCTACTTCAAGGGGCTGTGGGGCCCACTAAACAAAATTCATAAAATCTGGAAAAAAATCTTAAAAATCAACAAGGTGGTAAAGATTAAGTTTGTAAAAACTCAGATCCTAAACTCTTATATCCAACAATTTAAAGGCTTCCAAAGTTTGATCAAAATCACTGATTCAGTTTTTGACTTTTTAAAGAAACCTAGCTCTTTGACTTTTGTGAGTTTTTAATGATCAAAACTCACTGAGATGGATGTAATAAGCTACAGTAAGATTTAACTAAGCTAAATTAAGCACTTTTCTAAAAGTTGGATTGGATTTGGAACTAGAAACCATGACAGTTAACTGTCATGGGATTTTGATTGTGACTTTGACTTTGGTGGTTTAAAACCTGAGTTTTGTGACTCAAATAAACTACACTAGTCTGAGGTAACATGCTCAAACCAACATAACAACAAAACAATAACAACAACACATTGAAACATGCTAATCCAAACACCCCACTAATGACAGTTTTGATGAGTTTTTGAAATGAACAAGCACTAAGGAGCTAAGCTATTATTCTAGTTAACTATTTATGTTTTACTGAGCTTATGATAACACAGAATCAAGACCTAAACATGCTAAATCCCATTATGCCAGTTTTCACTTCAATGACAGTTAAACCAAAAAGTTAACACAAGAGATATAATTAACTACCAACTAATTTAATTATAAATAATCAATAATAAACTTGAAATGAACTTAACAACACAACAACAAACAGCTTATTGACTATAAATCATCAGATAAGAAAGAAAATTAGAACTAGCTCACATTATGCAAATCCTGCTCAATCCCACAGAACCAAGTGACAAATGACCAATCCTATCATTCCCCATGGAATCCTAACCCAGGTTCATCCATTATTTAACCTGCTCCAATGCTCATTCTTGCTTTTCTTGTTATTTTTTTTATTTTATTTATTTCTATATTTTTTTTTGTTTATATTTATAAGTTTATGAAACTGGAAATGCAAAACAACTCAAATTTGTTAAACAATACTTCTATTAAAACTGAAAAGGTTCAATTACAACTGAGAATTTGAATAAAAATCAAAGGTACAATACTTGGAAAATTAGATTAAAGCTAAAAAAAACTAACTAGCTGCTCCACTTCATCATCTTCTTTAAATACTCCAAATTAGGGTTTCTGGAGCTATCTTGTCTCTTTCCCAGCTGCATTAGGCACCCTTGGATGAGTTTCACCCAATCTTGGCCGTTAAATGGTTTTGACGCCAAATTACTTTTGGACGTTTTCTTGATTATTGAGGCCAGTGGGGTGGATTCTTGGAAGGTAGTGTTTGTTTGGTGTGCAAGGGGGGGGGGGAAGGAGGTTGAGTGTGCAGAAGGTGAAAAGAGGCTAGGGGTGATGATGGGTTTGGTTTTGGTTTGTAGCAGGTTGAGGGTAGGCTGAGGTGGGAGATGGAGTGTTTGACCGGGTCAATGTGGGAGTGGGATTATTATTTGAAACGGTTAGGGGTTTTGGGTGGGCTAAAGGTTTAAGTGGGCTGAGGAGTGGGGATGGGCCTGGAGTTTGTATTTTGGGTTTAGGTTTTGGATAATAAAAGCCAAGGGTCCGTTTGGTTTGATGAAATTTAAACACAAGGGCCAAATTTGTAATTTGCCGAATCATGAGGGACCAAAACTGCCATTTCCCAAACTTTATTCAAATGACCACTTTTGCCAAGTTAAAGTATTCCAAGGATCAAATATTACATTTTTCATTTTTTCGAATTCCCGGGGACCAAAATTGACAAGTTGCCAAACTTCGGGGACCAAACATGTAATTTCCACAATATTTTACCCAAGGACCATTTTTAACACATTTTGACTTTCCAAGGATAAAAATGATTTTTTTCTTTCAAAATTACCCCACCAGGGACCAATTCTGCCATTTTCTGAAACTCCAGGGACCATTTATGTCAATTTTGGATTTTGAGGGGTAAAAGTGTAATTTTCTCAAACTTTTTCACCCAAGGACTTATTTTGATAATTTTTGACTTTTCTTTGCCTTGGGTTGACTTTTCTTTCATTTTAAACTTCCAGGGACTAGTTTTGCCAAATTTTGAAACTTGAGGGACTGAAACTGCCAATTGTGCAAACTTTGTTCGTTTTTCATTTGTTTTTAAACATTTTGCATCTAAAACATATAAAACACACTTTTGGGATAATTTGTGTATTTTGATGCGTTTTTGGGTGTTTTTGGATGTTTTGGCAGTCCAGATACGATAAAAATGATGAGTGTTTGAGCACTCATCAATCCCCCACACTAAGCTATTGCTAGTCCCTAGCAATCTTTTGAGAAAAACTTGATGGATTTGAAACTCTTTACCAAAAGCCATCACTTCTGGAGTAGCCAGGTGTAAGAACTGTGGCCCACCTGATAACCGTGTGATTTTGAGCAAACCACCAGCTGTCAACGGATTTGATTAGTCTTTACCAAAAGCCGTTTGCTTCTGGACTAGCCAACTCTTGATGGAATAGTCAACATCTTGGTGAGCTGATTACCAATTATGGATTTTCCACGGCCTTTACCACAAGCCATAATCTTGTGGGCTAGCCAACTCATTTGTTTTTGGGGAGTTGAGGAACCGTACAATTTTTGGGCAAATTGCAAGCCGTAAACGGATTTGAGTTGTCTTTACCAAGAGCCGTTTGCTCCTGGACTAGCCAATCCCTTTTATCGCTTAGACAAGGCGGACTGATTACCACAAAAATTTTGAAATAAAGTGAAAAATTTTTGAAAAATTTGGGCCAAAATGGGGGTACGTAAAAGTATTTTGCGATAAAATTCGCTAGAATTTCCCCCCACACTTAGAAATGAATATTGTCCTCAATATTCACAGTCCCGGCTATTATGCCGAAACTATGAACGTAAAAAGATAATATTCGAAGCTAACTGTGGAATTTTTGTTTTGTATTTTTCACTTTATATATCTGTACATACAATCACACATTTTTTTTTTTAAACTTATATACATATATACATTTTTCAAATAGCGGGGGGGGGGGGGGGGGGGGGGGGGGGTTGGCCATTCCCCCACACTAGGGTGGTAGAAAGTAGAAAGAAGTCAGAAATACGGGTGAAAACCCATATATGTTGCTAATTTTTGTTCACCGAGTCGCTAGCTTGACTCGATCCCCGAATTTAATTGTCCTTGGGGAAAGTTTGGAGATCCGGGACAACCATGGATGGTATGTCCTCTCCAAAGTAGTGCTTTAGACGATGTCCATTCACTTTGAAATTTGGGCCGTCATTTTGTGATAACTCGACGGTGCCATAAGGATAAACCTTAACGATAGTGAATGGACCAGTCCATCGGGTCTTGAGCTTTCCCGAGAAGATCTTGAGTCTAGAGTTGAAAAGAAGGACTCGATCACCAACGTTGAAAACGCGGTTTTTGATCTTGGAGTCATGAATCTTCTTTGTCTTTTCTTTATAGATCAAAGAGTTCTCGTAAGCTTGATCACGAAGTTCGTTTAATTCATTGAGTTGAACTTTCCTATGATCACCCGCAGTTTTGAGGTCGAAATTTGCATGCTTGAGAGCCCAATAGGCTTTATGCTCAAGCTCGATCGGAAGATGGCACGCTTTCCCGTACACAAGTTTATAAGGCGTACACCCAATGGGTGTTTTATACGTCGTACGGAAAGCCCAAAGTGCATCATCTAATTTATTCGACCATGATGCACGATTTTCCCGAACGGTTCTTTCCAATATTCTCTTTATGCCTCGATTGGAAACTTCTACTTGTCCACTTGTTTGAGGGTGGTACGCAGTAGAAAGACGGTGAGTTACACCATACTTTTGCATGACTTTATCAAATTTGTCATTGCAAAAATGCGTACCACGATCACTAATTATAGCACGTGGAGTTCCAAATCGAGCAAAGAGAGCTTTCAAAAATTTCACGACTACTCGGGCATCATTTGTGGGTAAAGCTTTCACTTCAACCCATTTTGACAAATAGTCAACTGCCACGAGTATATACTTGTTTCCATGAGATGAGGGAAATGGCCCCATAAAGTCGATGCCCCAGATATCAAAGATTTCACAAACTTGAATTGCATTCTGAGGCATTTCATTCTTTTGTGAAATATTCCCGTGACGTTGACAAGCGTCACAGGACTTGACCAAATCTTGGGCATCCTTGTAGATCGAGGGCCAATAAAAGCCGGAATCAAACACCTTTTTGGCGGTGTAGTTGGGATTGTGGTGGCCCCCCGTGGGACCAGCATGGCAAGTCTTTAAAATTTCAGTGGCTTCCTGACTATACACACACCGCCAGATGACTTGATCCGCGCATATCTTGAACAAGTAGGGGTCGTCCCAAAAGTAATATTTGACATCTTTGAAAAATTTATTTTTTTGTTGGGACGACATCCCTTTCACAATGAAGTTACCCGCAAGATAGTTTGCAAAGTCGGCAAACCATGGGATAATCGAGTCTCCACGAAATGAAACCACATTGAGGGTTTCGAGAGGAAATGTTTCATTTATTTCCTTTTTCTCGAAAGCATTTTGGTGAGGGTTTCCAAGACGGGAGAGATGATCAGCAGCTAGGTTCTCAGCTCCTTTTTTATCACGAATGATGATATTAAATTCCTGAAGGAGGAGAACCCATCGGAGGAGTCTCGGCTTTGAATCTTGTTTTGCAAATAGATACTTCAAAGCCGAATGATCCGTATACACTATGCTTTTAGTCAGAATCAAGTATGGCCGGAATTTTTCAAAAGCATACACCACGGCTAATAATTCTTTTTCAGTGGTGGTATAATGACTTTGAGCCTCGGTCATAGTCTTGCTGGCGTAGTGTATAGGCTGAAAATGTTTTGTTTTGCGTTGCCCCAAGACTGCCCCTATAGCATAATCACTAGCATCACACATGAGCTCGAAGGGCAAGTCCCAATCAGGGGCAACAAGAATCGGTGCCTCGGTAAGCCTTTTCTTTAATGTTTCAAAGGCTTCGATGCACTCAGGGGAGAAGATAAAAGGAGCATCCTTCTCGAGGAGATGGGTCATAGGCCGGGCGATTTCAGAAAAATCTTGAATAAACCTACGGTAAAAACCGGCGTGACCCAAAAAGCTCCTAACACCTTTCACAGTTGTGGGATGAGGCAATTTTGCAATGACGTCCACTTTGGCACGGTCAACCTCAATCCCGTTTTTTGAAATTTTATGGCCGAGGACAATGCCCTCTTTGACCACAAAGTGAATCTTTTCCCAATTTAGACATAACTTTGTGTCTTCACAACATTTTAGCATGCTGTCTAAATGGGAGAGACATGATTGGAACGAATCCCCAATGACCGAGAAATCGTCCATAAAGACCTCCATACTTTTCCCGATCATGTCGGAAAAAATGGCCATCATACATCTTTGAAACGTGCCCGGAGCATTACATAGGCCGAATGGCATACGTTTATATGCGAAAGTTCCATAGGGGCACGTAAAAGTGGTCTTTTCTTGGTCTTGCGGGTCAATGGGAATCTGAAAGTAACCCGAGAAACCATCGAGGAAGCAATAGTACTCATTCCCCGCTAATCTCTCGAGCATCTGATCCATAAAGGGCAGAGGAAAATGATCCTTACGGGTGGCGTCATTCAATTTACGATAATCAATGCAGACGCGCCAACCTGTAACCAAACGAGTTGGAATTAACTCATTCTCCTCATTTGTGACAACAGTAATGCCACCCTTTTTTGGAACACAGTGAACTGGGCTGACCCAAGGACTGTCCGAGATAGGGTAAATCAATCCGGCATCAAGAAGTTTTAAAACTTCTTGTTTAATGACCTCATGAATTTTTGGATTCACCCTTCTTTGGTGTTGGACTGCTGGTTTGAAGTCATCCTCCATTAATATCTTGTGAGTACAAAACTCAGGGTCGATGCCCTTGATATCGGAGAGACGCCAAGCAATTGCTCGTTTATGAGACTTCAAAACCTGTATAAGAGCAGCCTTTTCCTCAACACTTAAATTTTTAGCAATTATGACGGGCAATTTATCATCACCCTCCAGAAATGCATACTCAAGGTGAGGCGGCAAGTCCTTAAGTTCAACCGCGGGAAAGTCATCAGTTTTCTCAACATTTTTGACTTCCTCCTTATGAAGTGTTTGTGGTAGAACAGGAAGATGAGAGGGATCTTCGTTTAACAATTTTTCAAGCAGGTGAATATCCCTCTCGAGGTCGATCTCTTGGTTATCAATTCCATCGGGAATCGAATCACTTTTGAGAAAGGCCTCAATTTCTTCTAAGAAGATGAAGTCACTTCCCTCAAACGGAGTGAGGGAAGGAAAAGAATTGGCAACAATGGGGTGAGAAGATGGAGTGAGGTTTTCACTCGGAGAATCATCGACAAAACCTAGAACCTCTTGAGCGTACTCCTCAGACGCAACATCAATGACATCAATTCGGTTAACCGTTTCGGCGTCATAATTAGAGGAGTACCTCGAAGTTTGATCGAGGTTAAAGGTTACAGCTTCATTACCAACACGAAGAGTTATTTCCTCTTCGTACACATCAATTAACGCACGACCCGTCCTTAAGAATCCTCTCCCAAGAATGAGAGGAACTCATGGGTCAGCATCGAACTTAACAACAACGAAGTCAGCGGGGAAATGGAACTTTCCTACTTTCACGAATACGTCTTCGGCAATGCCGAGAGGACGAGAGATTGAACGGTCGGCAAGCTCGAGAGTCATGCACGTAGGAGTAAGTTGAGGAAGAGAGAGTTTCTCCCACACTGAGTAAGGCATCAGGTTGATGCTAGCGCCAAGATCAGCTAAGGCGAAGCATTCAACCATCCCAGGGAAAACACATGGAATGAGAAATCTCCCAGGGTCTCCAAGCTTCTTAGGAAGCTTCTTTAAGATAACTGCTGAGCAGTTTTCGTTCAATGGAGTCTTTGCCATTTCGTACAATTTTTCTTTGTTGCTTAACAAGTTCTTGATCATCGATGCGAATTTGGGCATCAGGATGATAGCATCCGCAAGGCTAACGTCAAAATGTAAATCTTGAAAGATTTGATAAAATTTATCCATTTGGTGACTAGCCTTTTCGCGGAGCTTTTGCTCATTAAGTCGTGACGGGTATGGTAGCGAAGGTTTGGATTTAGGGTTCTCAACAGGAGTTGTTGATGGTTCAAATACAACTCCCCGTTTTGGTACAAGTCCAGATTTTGGTACAATTTCTGGAACAGCCTGAGGGTGGACGTGTGCGGTACTTCGTGGGCTAGTAAATTGCACCTTGTCCTTGGTTGCCTCAGGCTCAATTTCAACTTCCTCGGGATAAAGAGGAGGAGGAATAGGAGGAACTGGCGGCTTTTCATAAGCTTTACCACTGCGTGTAGTAATAGCTTTGAGTTCACCCTTGGGGTTAACAACTGTATTAGCCGGGAGACCTCCTGATGTAGAGGGTGGAGTGAGATGATTCATAAGACTGGCAAGCATATTTTCAATCTTGCCTTGATTTTG
This sequence comes from Artemisia argyi, assembly GCA_030686995.1. Classification (NCBI taxonomy): domain Eukaryota; kingdom Viridiplantae; phylum Streptophyta; class Magnoliopsida; order Asterales; family Asteraceae; genus Artemisia; species Artemisia argyi. Next base: position 129,910 of record JARVZY010001992.1, on the reverse strand, counting down.
ATCAATTTTGTTGTTTGTTTGCATCAACTCACTCTTCAGCTCTTGACCCTGTTTGGCTATTGATGATTGGAAATCATTCTTCAAATTTGAGATTTGATTTTGCATTGCCCTCATTTTGGTCTCATTAACTTTGATGTAGTTATTGAGCTCGTTTGGGAGGGGATCTTGATAATTTGGAGCTGAATACCCTTTAATACCCCATTGGGGTGGGTACTGATTGACGGGGGCAGGATTTTGATTTTGCAAATTAGCCCCCCTTGGTGGATTAGGATTAAACCTATTTGGATTTTGAGGAAAACCGGGTGGTCCACCCTGATTGCTAGCCCGGTGATTTGGTTCCACTTGAGGACGGTATTGGTTACCTCCTTGGTTGGAATTTCCGGCTATTGCATTTACTTCGAATAGATTGCCTTCGGTGGCAGGGCAATTATAATATGAATGTGGACCACCACAAGTGACACAAACTTCTATCTTTTTTATTTCAGCTTGTGGAGAAGGAGAAGAATCTTTCTTGCTTTGGGCGAGAACAAATGCATGGACAGCTTCCGTGAGTTTATCAAGTCTAGCATCGGTGCTAGACTGAGCCACGGGCGATGAAGAAGAAGGAACAACATCCCTTTGGGAAACAACCGATCTGCTTCGGGGAATGCGAACCTTAGATTTATTCTCTATGATCGCTAAAGCTTCCTTTGTGGTGCGATTCAAGAAGTTACCTCCAGCGGAGGCATTTAGAGAGTCTTGATCGGATTGGCTTACACCATTGTAGAAAGTATCAAGTGTCATGAGATCAGAGAAACCGTGGTGAGGGCATTTTCGGAGCAATTCCTTGTAACGATCCCATGCCTCACTAAAGGATTCATCAAATTTCTGCGTGAATTTCATGATCTCGTTCTTGAGACTTGTGGTTTTGGAAGGAGGAAATAATTCATTCACGAACTTTTTCACAAGATCTTCCCATGTCTCAATAGATCGTGGAGGTTGTTTTTCAAGCCAAATCCGGGCTTGTCCCTCCAGGGAGAATGGGAAGAGAAGAAGTTTGATTGCATCACAGGGGACATCTTTGCATTTGATGGTGTATGTGATTTTATTGAACCATCGAATGTGATCTTGAGGATCGTCCCTCTCATAACCGTAGAATTGACGTGATGTGGCCAGATTTATTAATCTTGTTTTAAGCTCAAAATTATCGGCCATGATTTTTGGAACAACGATAGCATCTCCGTAACCCTCGACGGGTGCTTGGAGAAGCTCGTTCATAGTGGGTTCAGCTGCCATGATGACAGCTGGAGGTGGAACAGCTCGGATATCAGATCCGACTGTTGGTGTAGAACGTCGACGAGGTCTTCGAGGTTTCCGAACCAGCTCACGTAATGGGCTAGTGGACCTTGAAGAACGAGTGCGCATGCACTAGGGATAAAAACTTTTTGGACAATATTTTTGTTATCATCCCGTAATCCAGACTCGTTTCTCTTCAAGAATCACCTTAAAAGAAAACCGAATCATAAAACGTTACGATATGGTTTTGTTGTTTTTTTTTTTTTACTTTTTTTTTTGGTGTTTTAACACTTTAGGAAAAGTGTCAATGACATTTTTATGTGTTTTTTATTTTGAAAATATTCACAAGTGATGGTATTTGTACAATGAGTGATGTGAGATAACACTAATCTCGAAAGACGCTACAGAAACGCGCACACCTCCCCGGCAGCGGCGCCATAAATTGATTGACGCTAAACCACCAACTTAAATTGACCAAGTCAATGGTCAACAAAGTCAAATAGCCTAGATCAATACTCCGGGTAATATAAGGTATCACCGGGTCGTTAAATCCCGTTGAGGTGTGAAATGTAACTTTAGCGTGCTTTGTGATCGGGTGTTTATTCACAGAAAGGGTTTATGATCAGAATTATTAGGAAATTATAAACAAATATAGCTTAGGAAAGCTACGTGATTGATTACGGGAATTTGTATTACAAGGATTTGAGCTAAAACCTTAAAACATACGTTTTAATTAAAAAACGTATACAGACGAACAAAAAAGTACAACTGAGGAACGAGAAGGGTTAAAAGTGTAAAATTAATATTCTTACAATCCTAATAATTAAAGAAAATTTTAAGAAAAATAAAAATTATTTTTACACTATTTAATTATTTATTATTAATTAATTACTAATTATCTATTTTATACTAATTAAACTAATTAGAATTATTAAAAATACTAAAAAGACTTAGAAAATTAAGAAAAATTTTACAAATCTAATTAACCATTACAGGAATCCTAAAAAATTATAAAAAGTTAATTTTATGTATTTTAAGCTAATTAACTAATTATTAATCTAACTACTTATTAATTTCTAATTAAACTAATTAAATTATAAAAATTAGAAAATGAACAGTAAAAATTCTAGAAAAATTTATAAAAATGTTTTAACTAAAATAAAAGCTAGAAAAATTATAAAAATTAGGTTATACTATATAAAATCTAATTATGCTATTTAATTGATTAATATTAATTAAAACTAAATTAAACTAAAATTAATTAGAAAAACCACTAAAAGACAAAATAAAAATCTGGAAAAATTTATAAAATTATTTTAACCTAAAATAGAATTTCTAAAAATATAAAAGTGATATGTTACTTAGAAATAAATTAAAAAGAAAAATAAATTGATAAATCCTATTAAATAGAAGCTATCACTATTTTTAAAATTGGTTTTTTGGATTTTTTTTCTTTTTCTAAACTAATTATAAACTAAAAACAACTACTTTTAATAAAGACACTTTTATTTTAACCCAAGGAATAAGCACTTGAAGTGCTTATTACACCCACAGTTGACTTTTGTTGACTGTGGAGTATTTTTAGCTCAAATGGTGAGGTGTGGGGTCCACAATGATTGAGTATGGTTTCTCTGAGTCCAATGAACAATAATAAGCAGATATCAAATAACAATGTGGCCTGAATAAGCCAAAAAGCTCAAAAATAAGCACTTGCTTATTGGTTTCTGAGGCAGTTGTGGGACAAAGTTTAGGGCCAAAAACAGGTGGGGTCCACAGGCTTAGGGGTCAAACAAAGAGTTCAAAATCACTCCCTGGTAGGAGGGGGGTTGAGGGGAACCAAAAACAAAGGCCTTGGACCACTGTAGTGGCCACAAACCACCGTTGCCAAACTTCGGGGACCAAACATGTAATTTCCACTTTTGCCAAGTTAAAGTATTCCAAGGATCAAATATTACATTTTTCATTTTTTCGAATTCCCGGGGACTAAAATTGACAAGTTGCCAAACTTCGGGGACCAAACATGTAATTTCCACAATATTTTACCCAAGGACCATTTTTAACACATTTTGACTTTCCAAGGATAAAAATGATTTTTTTCTTTCAAAATTACCCCATCAGGGACCAATTCTGCCATTTTCTGAAACTCCAGGGACCATTTATGTCAATTTTGGATTTTGAGGGGTAAAAGTGTAATTTTCTCAAACTTTTTCACCCAAGGACTTATTTTGATAATTTTTGACTTTTCTTTGCCTTCGGTTGACTTTTCTTTCATTTTAAACTTCTAGGGACTAGTTTTGCCAAATTTTGAAACTTGAGGGACTAAAACTGCCAATTGTGCAAACTTTGTTCGTTTTTCATTTGTTTTTAAACATTTTGCATCTAAAACATATAAAACACACTTTTGGGATAATTTGTGTATTTTGATGCGTTTTTGGGTGTTTTGGATGTTTTGGCAGTCCAGATACGATAAAAATGATGAGTGTTTGAGCACTCATCAAATAGCGACCTTTAAGTTTGGTGTTTTTTCTGTGCGCTGTTCTGGAATACTCTCCACCTCAATGGTTACTGCGTTGCATTCTTTTGGTGGTACCGTGGTGTTGTAGAGTGTAACAACTCCTCCTTCCACTGGAAATTTGAGCATCCCATGTGATGTGGATGGTACAACGCGCATGGATGATATTCCAGGTCTCCCAATGATGCCATTGTATGGTGAGGGAGACTTGATTACCATGAAATTTATCCATGTTGCTGTTGAGTGTTGTTCATCGCCCACAACTACTAGCAAGCGCAATTGCCCCATAGGCCAAATCCTTTCTCCTGTGAATCCAGTCAGCGACGTTGTAGTTGGTATCAATTGACTTTGGATCTCGGGTAGTAGCCTTTTGAAGCAATGCTCATATAGAATATTTGCGGATGCCCCTCCATCGATATACATGCGGCGAATCTCGTGTCCCCCCGTATGTATCTCAATAGTTAGTGGCTCCACTACTGCGTTGTCCGCAGCTAAAGTAGGGAAGGATATAACCTTTTCTGAAGAGAACCTTTGACTGACTTTTTGTTTTGTTTTGCGTTGCCATGACTGTATCATGTAGATGACGTTCGCTTTGTCTTTGGAAGGTTCTTTTTTGCCCCCATTCATTTGTTTTTCCTTCCCTTCTTTTATGTTTTTTACAAGGTGATCCATTCTGTCTTCCCTTACTAATTTTTCAATTAGTTGTCGTAGTTGGACGCACTCGCTAGTTGTATGGCCTTTTTGGCCATGATATTCGCAGTATCCATTCCCTATGCGTTTGTCCTCTGCGGTACGCATTGGCGGAGGCTTTGGGAAGTTTGCTCCTTTTGTAACAAATATTTCCCTCGGAGTTTTTGTGAGAGGGGTATACTTGTCATTATCTCGTCCACTGCGATAATTCTTGCTGCGGTTGTTATTCTGATCATTGGATTGTCTCCTAGGCTGTTCTTGTTGCCTATAATTCGAGTAGCCTTTTTTGCTGTCCGCAGCGGCTGCTTCTCCTTGTATGAAGGATCTTGTGCGCTTTGTTAGCTCATCGAAAGTTTGGGGAACCTTGTCGTTTAGCTTCCGAATGAGTTCTGGGTTGTTAATCCCATTCATGAACCCTGAAATTTTTAGAATTTCGGGACACGCTTTGACTTGTATGCACTCATCTTTAAAGCGTTCCATATAAGCACTGGTTGATTCCCGTTAGCGCTGTTTTACTCTGGCTAGTTCAGCAGGGTTTTTAGCGCACTTCTTTCTTTGGGTGAAGTTTAAACGGAATGCTTTCCGTAATTCTTCAAACCCACCGATGCTCCGTCGTGGGAGTTTGCTAAACCATGTGCGCGCATTCCCTACTAATGTAGAATTAAACATATGGCACCACACATGTTGTGGCCAATTTTCGATAGTAGCAGCCGATTCGAAAAATTTTAGGTGGTCATCCGGATCACCTGTCCCATCATATGTTTTTACGTTAGTGGGCATGCGCCTCCTTTTGCGGTCGGAGTAATCGCTGATGCGTTGTGTGAACGCATCAATCTTCTGGCGACGCCATGGAAGAGACATGTCTTCGTTTTCTTCTTCACGACGTCTTCCTCTTGACTTCCAGTGTCTTGTTTCCCTATCCTCGTTGTCCGAGGAGTCGTTGGAGGAGGAATAATTTCTTTTGCGGCGCTTGCGCCGAGTTCATTCAGAGGAAGAGCTTGAGGGGCTTTCACTTGGGGATATTCTCCTCCCTAATCTGTCGTGAATTCTCTTGCTCCCAGACCTGGAGGAACCTTCGCTTGGTGAATGTTGAGGTCCTAATCGGTCTTGTATCCCTCGACTACCAAGTCTGGAATGAACATTAGTGCGCTTCTCGCTACCTTCATGTTCCTCTGAATATTGCGAGTCAGATGTCGTACCCAGCCTATCATAGATAGTGGTACGTTTTTCGTTATATACGCATCTTCCTCGTGGGTGGCGCAGTGGTGATATTTCGCGTTCAGAACCAAAATTGAGTCGGGCTTGTAGGCTCGTACTCGACCTTCTCCTTGCTTCTTCTTGCATGAGGGCGGTTAGGGTTTCATAATTTTGGGATACAAAATTCCCCAACGTTAGGTCAGGCGCGTCCTCAGTTGCTGCAAGAATGTCTGCCTCAGTATTGGGCACCCTATCTCGGTTAGGCGTGCCCGGTGGTACAGTGTTGTCCACTGTAGGTGCCGTTTGGTGAGGAGTATTGAAGATGGTGCGTTGGAGTTCCTCAACGCTTGGAACCACTGTGGTGGCTTGGGTAGTCCTTACTTGGCTAATTAAGTCAACTAATTTTTCCCACACCCTTAGCGTTGTACTCATTTTTAGTACACGAAACCCCTAGTACACCCCTCCGAGCCTATCTTTTCGTTTCTAACTTTAAGCATTTTACTTAAAGGAAGAATTTGTTACACCCCATTAAATGTACACCCAAATCGCCTTACCCTTCCGTGTATGCGCTCATCTTTAGTGCATTATTGTTATTTGTTAAACCCTAAGTTAACTATCTAATTGATTACCTGGTTGCTAAGTCGAGTCATATCCTTGTACATATTGTTTTGGGACGATTGGGACTCATGGGTAAAGTACTTATTTTATGGAGTAATGGGGAAGAACATCATATTATTACCCCCATATGTACGTTAATCTTAAAAGTGCTCAAAGTGTTTTGATTTTCTTAATTCGAGTCATTAGTTTAGTTTATTGTAAAGTATGTAAAGATTCAAGTGTAAGGGGAATGTTCATTCCCTATGATGTATTATTTTGGATGGTAGGGTAAGAGTGTATGCAAAAAAAAAAAAAAAAAAAAAAAAAAAAATAGAAAAAGAAAAGTGAAAAAACATACGGACTACCATCCCGTTTCATTCTATGTTTATTTTATGTTTTTGTTATTTTTCATTTATTAGCTTAAGTCGAGTCTAGTCTTGGCTTAACAACGCCATATTGTACATGTAATTAATCAAAATTGTTAGCTCGCCACCAATAAAAACTTCCTTTATCCAACAAAACCGTGTATTTTATATCCCTACACCTAACGTTACAACCCTTTAAAAAGACCTCTTTGATAGTTTATCCTAGGTGCTTACGCCATGTGGTGGAGGTTTGATCCTTTCCCAAGCCTATGGTAATCTATTTTGCTATGACAGGTAGTGAGAGATATCTTCCGTTTCCATGTTGTAATTTATACTTTATTACACCCGAGAGATGTGAGTATCTAAACACTATTTGTGAGGTGCTTGTGTATGACTTCCGTGCTTGTCTATTGGTCTTTAGTGGAACGATTATTTGTTGTAATTACTTTTATATTAGTGTTAAATGACCCCTAACTTGTATTTTGAGTAGAATAAAAGCGCATTTGCTTGAGGACAAGCAAATCTCAAGTGTAAGGGTATATGATGAGGCGAAAAATGAACCACTTTTAGGGGGTCATTTAAGCCCAGAATTGAATTTATTTGATCAAATATTGCCCTAAATCGTTCCTTTTGTGATTTTAGGTACTTTGGGAGTGAAATCTGGAAAAGGAAGCAATTCGGACCTTTTTGGAGCATAAAAGTGAAGAAAATGCCAAAGTCTTAATTTTTCTTGCTGGGAACAGTAGGTGACGGCGTCAAGAAGGAATTTCTGACGGCGTCAAGAGTAATTTCCATGACGACCCAGTAAAGAATTGACGGCCTCACGAAGTAGGGCGTCAAGAGTAAAGGCAGTCCGAGAAGTATTTTGGCGGCGAGATGACGGCGTCACAAGATTTGTCTTGACGCCGTCAGACCCTATTTCCTATATATAGTTTTCTAATTTTTACATTAAAAAGAGAGAAGTTTTGGAGAAACCCTAAGTACGAACTTGGTACGAATTTTACAGGTTTTTCAAGGGTTCTCAGCCCTTGATCCCTTTCATGTGTAATTGAGATAAGTAATCTTTTAATTCAATCAATATGTCTATGTGTTGGTTGTCTATATCTTGTTCTTGTCTTAATTCTACCATGCTAGGCTAGATCTATCTTGTGTTTGCTTGGATCTAATGAAACCTAGATGTTAATTATGTGTTGATTACTTGTTTATGGTTGTATTGGATGAATGATTTCGATGTTAGGCTTAAGAAAACTGGCAGATCTCCAATTGGTAACATGCTTGAACGTCTTAGGAAACATGAACTGACGTGCACTAGTTTTATTGGTTATATTTAATGCATGAGTAAATTCTAATGATCCCATGTTAGGAGCTTCTTGGCTGGCTCGACATAGGAGTGAAGTAGGCACTCATAGGATTGGGAAATTAAGTGCGCCACCCCATGAATGGTATTAAGGAATACAATCCGTCATCCACGCGACTATAACAAGTAATTAACGTGTAAAAGATATCTAGGGAGTAGTGAAATCTAAGTAAACACATTTTCTCCACTTATTGCTCACAACCTTAGTTAATTTAGTTTATTTTCATTTCTAGTATTTTATTTTGATTGCATCTTTAGTATTGGGTTAGTTGACTAGCAACTAATTCCGCCCAAATCCTTCAAACCCGAGATTTTTACTTGCTTTCTAAAAAATATAAAAATACAAAAATAATCATCCCTCATCTTTAGAACTAGTATTTAGGTTTTCTAATCCTAGCGACACTATTCCTAGCTGAACGATCAATCCCCCGGTACTTGTCACTATACTATACTACAACGATCAGGTACACTTCCTGGTGGGGGTTGTAAGCTTCTCAAGATCCCCTGAGAGGTAAAGCCTGGTGCGATTCCCACGTATCAAGTTTTTGGCGCCGCAACCCGGGAAATAGTTATTGTCTAGGTTAGAATCTCTTTTTATTAGGTCTACTTACTAGATTCCTTTCTAGTAAGATTTTATTTTTATTTTTAGGTTTTCTTTAGTCTATCTTATTTCTTTGTGTCTTTGTTCGTAACTCTTCACCACCCGACATCATGAACAACGGGAACATCTTTGAACCCGTCATCCCACCACAACAAAACCCACCACTAGAACCTCTTAGGCCCCGAACCTTAGGAGAATATTCCCTACCCAGCCACCAAGGCTACCGAAACACCATTGAGCTCACCGGAGCCAATGTGACCCCCTTGCGATCCGACACCATCCGGTTGGTGCAAAGCGGATGTGCATTCCATGGACTTCGTTCCGAAGATCCAAACCAACATCTTAAGGACTTCCTCAAAATCGTAGACTCCATAGACCTAGATGTTGAAACTAGAGAGACAACCCAATTAAGCCTATTCCAATTCTCTCTACGGGATCAAGCTAGTCAATGGCTTGAGCGTTTACCCGCGGGATCCATCACCACATGGGATGATCTCACCACTCGTTTCCTTGCTCAATTTTTCCCACCGGGGAGAACTACTAAGCTTAGAAATGACATCTTGATGTTCCAACACCGTCAAAATGAATCTCTTTATGAAGCATGGACTCGTTTCAAGGACTTACTCCAAAAAGTCCCTCATCATGGTATAGATCTTTGGCTCCAAGTCCAAATATTTTATGATCATATCGATCTCTCCACTAGGCGAGCCATTGACCAATCGGCCGGTGGTAAGCTACGTGATCTAAGTGCGGAACAATCATGGGAACTCATAGAAGATCTTGCTCTCTATGACAACGAAAGTTGGAATGATCCCCGTGATTTGAACAAAACGGTCAAGGCAATATCTTTGCCTTCGAACAATTCTAGCACTCCCGACCGTAGGATCATGGAACTTGAGGACCAAGTCAAGTTTCTCATGAAATCTTACGAAGCTCCTAAGCCTTCAAGCCAAGTGAACAAAATCACTTCTTCATGCGAATTATGTAGTGGTCCCCACGACACTCGTGATTGTGTGGAACTCCCCGGAACAGCTTTTGCGGACTACGCATCCACGCGTACCGACGAAGCGGGAGATAAGTGGTACACTTTCAAGCCCGAGCCAAACCCTTACGGTGATTCATACAACCCCTCTTGGAAAAATCACCCAAACCTTAGGTGGAAACAAAATCAACCCAATTCTTCCAATCCGCCTAATCGTTACCAACCAAACGGTCCACCCTCCAACCGTACTTTCAACAACAATCCTTCTAACAACTATGGTAGTACCAACAATCTTGAAGGATTGATGTCAAAGTTTATGGCATCTCAAGAAGCTCGCATAGCTAGGTTTGAAACCGAATTTAACCAACAACAAACGGAGATGACCAACAAGATAGACAACTTGTTGAAAGCCCTCAACAACCAAGCGTTAGCCACACCAAGGAAGGACACTAGGGACACCAATAACAGAATCCAAATTAAGGATCCCTCATCATCCAAACATGTCCACTTTGTCAATGTTGTCACCACTAAACCAATAAATAAGGAGATAGAAGAAAGTGACAAGGATGAAGTTGAAGTAGAAACCGAGACTAGGGATGAAAGTAGGGAGGTTGAGGTTAATAAGGGAGAAGAATTAGAGGAAGTAGAAGCTATAGAGAAATACTTTGATAAGATGCCTACCAAGGAAGAACGGGAATACCATAAGGATTTATTCGATAGTCCCGAGAGACCATATATCCTTGGCACACCCCTTATCAAAATGGGAGACCCCTCTAACATTAACATACCATGCAATATCGGGCACATGCATATATGGAAAGCTTACATAGATATGAGATCTCTCGTAAACATCATGACTAGGACTTATTACAATTGGGTGATGAAGAAACAACTTGATTTTAGGATGATGCCCAATAGGAATTTGATAAGTAATTTTGTAGGAAGAGTGAAGGGATTGCATGTGATTATAGGTAATCTCACTTATGAGATCGATTTTATGATAGTGGAAGACACTCGTCCGGTGATAGATGATTGCCTAAGCCAAGTAATATTTGGAAAACCATTTGTTGAGGCCACTAGGATGAGTTATGACCCGACTCTAGGAATAGTTAAATTTAAGGAAGAAAATGATGAGGCTGCCTATCAAATGCCCTACAAAATTGAGCAATACCGCCTCCTCTCTAATATAGAAAAAGAACACAAGCAAGCGGCTTATTATAGGAATGAGGAGGATAGACGTAGAGGAGTAGAGTATGTGAAGAGTAGGATGCTTGGTTTCTACAAAGAATGCTTGCAACTAGGTCCGGAATACAAAACTGGTTTAGAAGACGACCTAGAGAGTGAAACCAACGATGAGGTCACGTAGTAACCCATGACCTTGAGTCTAGCTACAAGACTCGTAAATAAAGAAAAGCGCTTCTTGGGAGGCAACCCATGTTTTGTGTGATTTTATTTTGTTTGTTTGTTATTTGCTTCCGTATGCATGCTTTATTTCTATTGTTGGTAGATAATGTTTCTCAATTAAATAGTGGAAATACTTTACTTTGTTGTTTTGGCCTAGTCTTAACTCCACCTAAAAGTATTTTTGCAAAAGATAAGTGTAAGGGGAAACCCCAAATATGTTTTTAAGAAACAAACCGATCATGATTCTCCACAATATTAAATGAACATGTATATTCATATTTGTTAGAGTCAAATGCTTGTATTGAGTCATAATGAAGTTTTGCAGGATTTTCCAGGAAGTAGGACCAAGTTTTTCTAGAAATTTTCCGGAAACTTAACATAAGAATTTCTGCAGGTCACTTCTGACGGCGTCATGAGTTAACTCTTGACGGCGTCACGTGTAAAAATCTAGAAATTTTACCAGTTTTGTTTTTCTAACGAAGTCTTATGGTTTTTGTGAATTATTAAGTTTTATAATCTCAAGGAAATCTGCAAACTTCATTCCACAAGCATTATATCTTATTTTGTTTTCTAGGATTTAGTAACTTATATAGGATGCCGCCGATTTTATGCGAGGTTGTCTTGTCTATTTTCTCAGGATTCACAGGTTATGTATGACAAGAAGATGATTTATATTCTGGAAGGGAAGCTTTGATTGTTCATTTTCTTGGAGGAAGATTTAACCTGGCCACCTTATTATCCATACCGAGCGAATCAGGGGAGTATTTGATTTCATTCTTTTTACTTTTTCACTTTTACATTTTTTACTTGAACATTGGGGACAATATTCATCTTAAGTGTAAGGGGAGGGTAAAAAGATGATCCCTTACATATGCACTTTCGCTTGAGTTTATTTTATTTGATGGTAGATGTGTAATAAAACTATGAGAAATACTTGTTAGTGCAATTTTAGCGCCAAATTTAAAATTTTTTACAACATTTAGGAGTAAAAGTTTAGCCATAGCAAGCGTCTCATGGATAGGAGATTGTATGACTAGCACATAACCGTACTTTCAGAAAAATTTTCCACCCAAATATGTGAGGTTCGCCTTTAGATTTGATAGGAAAAGCATTTATTATTAGTGCTTATGAGTGTACCGGTAGCATTTAGATTCTATAACTTGCGTTAGTGATGCATCCCGAGACCGCTAGTGAGACTACATTCGTGTAGTAGGATTTACTACATGATAAGAGGCATTAGGATCACCCTTGTGTTAAACCCGTATCATAATTACATGACCATTTAAGTCATATTACTTGGCTAGTTAAGTCAACTAATTTTTCCCACACCCTTAGCGTTGTACTCATTTTTAGTACACGAAACCCCTAGTACACCCCTCCGAGCCTATCTTTTCGTTTCTAACTTTAAGCATTTTACTTAAAGGAAGAATTTGTTACACCCCATTAAATGTACACCCAAATCGCCTTAGCCTTCCGTGTATGCGCTCATCTTTAGTGCATTATTGTTATTTGTTAAACCCTAAGTTAACTATCTAATTGATTACATGGTTGCTAAGTCGAGTCATATCCTTGTACATATTGTTTTGGGACGATTGAGACTCATGGGTAAAGTACTTATTTTATGGAGTAATGGGGAAGAACATCATATTATTACCCCCATATGTACGTTAATCTTAAAAGTGCTCCAAGTGTTTTGATTTTCTTAATTCGAGTCATTAGTTTAGTTTATTGTAAAGTATGTAAAGATTCAAGTGTAAGGGGAATGTTCATTCCCTATAATGTATTATTTTGGATGGTAGGGTAAGAGTGTATGCACACAAAAAAAAAAAAAAAAAAAAAAAAAAAAAAAAAAAATCAAGAAAAAGAAAAAAAAAATAGAAAAAGAAAAGAGAAAAAACATACGGACTACCATCCCGTTTCATTCTATGTTTATTCTATGTTTTTGTTATTTTTCATTTATTAGCTTAAGTCGAGTCTAGTCTTGGCTTAGCAACGCCATATTGTACATGTAATTAATCAAGATTGTTAGCTCGCCACTAATAAAAACTTCCTTTATCCAACAAAACCGTGTATTTCATATCCCTACACCTAACGTTACAACCCTTTAAAAAGACCTCTTTGATAGTTTATCCTAGGTGCTTACGCCATGTGGTGGAGGTTTGATCCTTTCCCAAACCTATGGTAATCTATTTTGCTATGACAGGTAGTGAGAGATATCTTCCGTTTCCATGTTGTAATTTATACTTTATTACACCCGAGAGATGTGAGTATCTAAACACTATTTGTGAGGTGCTTGTGTATGACCTCCGTGCTTGTCTATTGGTCTTTAGTGGAACGATTATTTGTTGTAATTACTTTTATATTAGTGTTAAATGACCCCTAACTTGTATTTTGAGTAGAATAAAAGCGCATTTGCTTGAGGACAAGCAAATCTCAAGTGTAAGGGTATATGATAAGGCAAAAAATGAACCACTTTTAGGGGGTCATTTAAGCCCGGAATTGAATTTATTTGATCAAATATTGCCCTAAATCGTTCCTTTTGTGATTTTAGGTACTTTGGGAGTGAAATCTGGAAAAGGAAGCAATTCGGACGTTTTTGGAGCATAAAAGTGAAGAAAACGCCAAAGTCTTAATTTTCCTTGCTGGGAACAGTAGGTGACGGTGTCAAGAAGGAATTTCTGACGGCGTCAAGAGTAATTTCCATGACGACCCAGTACAGAATTGACGGCGTCACGAAGTAGGGCGTCAAGAGTAAAATGCATGACGGCCTGGAAACACGTAACACATGACGGCGTCAAAAGTAGATCAAGACAGTCCGAGAAGTATTTTGGCGGCGAGATGACGGCGTCACAAGATTTGTCTTGACGCCGTCAGACCCTATTTCCTATATATAGTTTTCTAATTTTCACATTAAAAAGAGAGAAGTTTTGGAGAAACCCTAAGTACGAACTTGGTACGAATTTTACAGGTTTTTCAAGGGTTCTCAGCCCTTGATCCCTTTCATGTGTAATTGAGATAAGTATTCTTTTAATTCAATCAATATGTCTATGTGTTGGTTGTCTATATCTTGTTCTTATCTTAATTCTACCATGCTAGGCTAGATCTATCTTGTGTTTGCTTGGATCTAATGAAACCTATATGTTAATTATGTGTTGATTACTTGTTTATGGTTGTATTGGATGAATGATTTCGATGTTAGGCTTAAGAAAACTGGCAGATCTCTAATTGGTAACATGCTTGAACGTCTTAGGAAACATGAACTGACGTGCACTAGGTTTTATTGGTTGTATTTAATGCATGAGTAAATTCTAATGATCCCATGTTAGGAGCTTCTTAGCCGGCTCGACATAGGAGTGAAGTAGGCACTCATAGGATTGGGAAATTAAGTGCGCCACCCCATGAATGGTATTAAGGAATACAATCCGTTATCCACACAACTATAACAAGTAATTAACGTGTAAAAGATATCTAGGGAGTAGTGAAATCTAAGTAAACACATTTTCTCCACTTATTGCTCACAACCTTAGTTAATTTAGTTTATTTTCATTTCTAGTATTTTATTTTGATTGCATCTTTAGTATTGGGTTAGTTGACTAGCAACTAATTCCGCCCAAATCCTTCAAACCCGAGATTTTTACTTGCTTTCTAAAAAATATAAAAATACAAAAATAATCATCCCTCATCTTTAGAACTAGTATTTAGGTTTTCTAATCCTAGCGACACTATTCCTAGCTGAACGATCAATCCCCCGGTACTTGTCACTATACTATACTACAACGATCAGGTACACTGCCTGGTGGGGGTTGTAAGCTTCTCAAGATCCCTTGAGAGGTAAAGCCTGGTGCGATTCCCACGTATCAGTGCTTATCCGGGTTAAGGATATCTATTCTATAGATAGAAGATCCTTATCTATACCGTATATAGTTTAGTTGGGCTTGGGTCTACGTGAGCCCAATCTCATTATTAATGCGGCCCAAGTTAAAATAGCCCACCTGTGGTGGTTTCTGGGCCTTAGTGATGTTTATCATTTGGGCTCGTGGCCCAAATATAGACTATACGTCATCAAAGGGTGTTAAGACAACCTTTTTAGATAGTCTACAGGTCGCATGACCGTCAACATAGGTGTAATGGCTAATGGGTTAGGAGAAGGATGTGATTCGTCATTTTAATTATCATCAGTAGCACAAGATATAACAAGATATAATATACACAGTTGGATGTACAATACAAAATCCAGTTGTGGCCACGGAGGTTTACCTGCGCCGACTTCGGGCTATTCAAAAAGGGTAGTCGATGTGGGATTAGTCGGCTCACAATGTCGAGTCGAAAACCCATGATTACAAAAAAAAAAAAAAAAAAAAAAAAAAAAAAAAAAAAAAAAAAACGGTAGATTTGATTCACAGTAGATTGTACAACGAGATGTGATAAGTAATTTGTGTGGTTTATACATTATCCGAGTTTGGTGGAAAAAGTTGATGTAGGCTTTTGTAATGGGAATTGATTTGCACACTCAAAATTTTTTATTGGGACACTCTACTGTGTGCATTGGATACTTGTACAAGGTTCACAGTGTGTTTTAATTGTCTGTACAGTTGAGTGTCTCAGTCACAAAATTGAGTGTGCAAATCACTTCCCTTTTGTAATACAACAACGTGTTGTGGTGAAATAAGTAATTTGTGTGGTGTATATATTATCTGTGTCTAGTAGAGAAAGCTGGCCTAGTCTTTTGTAATCGGAATTGATTGATACACTCATAAATTTGATTGGGACACTCAATGAATAAACAGTTAAAGCAATTTATATTTACACAACTCTTTAATACATATTTTAAAGTGTCCCAATCAAATATAAAAGAAGAATGATAGAGCCGCAAACAAACTTTTACAAAAACATTCATAAAATGATGTGTTAATGGTTGATTGGTGTATTTTGTATGAGTTTCTTTCTCCTTTCTCTAATTAAACCAATCAATCACTCACACGTTATTAACGGTTTTGTGAAAAATTTTATGTGATAGTAGCATTCCACAATATAGAAGTATGCAGACTACGTTTTTTTTGTAGTTGCGTTGTGAAAAAATGTTGGGTTAAAAGTACTGGGCCCTCTCATATTGTAGAGAAATATTGACACATTCAAAGGCTGAAAGCATTTGGGACTAGAAAAGTCCCTTGATGAGACTCTGTATGGTTATGGTATTAATAGCTTTTAGGAATTTTCATCTGACTTTTTGCCACTGGTGACTTTATTTTATGGTCTAAGAATGTTTCTAGATAACTTTGCAAGGAGTTGAAATGCACAAGAATGTTTATGGATTACCCTCTAGTTGTTGAATCTACCATAATAAATTATTAGATGCACATGGCACCTAGTCGACCGAATGTAATGTTAATCAAATCCATCACATTAATGTTAGCATTATATTACCATTTAGCATATTAACAAACCACTATCACATAAGTGTAGTAGTGACCACCAACCCCATTTCTTTTACAAATTTGATAATCTAAAATTAAATAACTAAAATCACTTCATTAAAAATTAAAAGCATCTCATATAAAAACAAAACTCAAATTAAGCTCCACGTGAAAGGTGTTCGACCACATAGGTACAAAGATTTTATTTGTCTTATTACTTGTAACGTTTGTTCGTGAGTTCATACGAGGTCATTCTCACGATGTTGTTCATCCGAATAAAAGTTGAGAGATATTGTCTTTCATTTGTGTTTTCGAATTTCAACTATGCTTGTGAATAGTTTAACTTATTCAGAACCTTTTCCGGAATGCATATGCACCATTAATCGATGCTCGCAAAAGTAAACGGCCACTAAATGATCATAAACGCCATAACGATCTCTACTTACGATGTTTCTTATACTTCACGAACTTTCACCTTATCGTTTCTTAATCCACAATGCCGTACTTTTGAAAACATCAAGCTCATACTATTATTTTTTTTTTTTTTTTTTTTTTTTTTATTATTATTATTATTATTTTTTTGTAAAAGCACTATTAAATTTTTTCTTCTTCTGATGAGTTTGTAAATATGAACTATTCGGATTCATCGATGCTCGCAAAAGTAAGCGACCACTAAATGATCATAAACGCCATACCGATCTCTACTTACGATGTTTCTTGTACTTCACGAACTTTCACCTTATCGTTTCTTAATCCACAATGCCGCACTTTTGAAAACATCAAGCTCATACTATTAATTTTTATTTTTATTTTATTTTATTTTATTTTATTTTTTATTTTTTGTTTTTTGTAAAAGCACTATTAAATTTTTTCTTCTTCTGATGAGTTTGTAAATATGAACGATTCGGAGACCATTTATATAATGAGGAATATTTATTGTTTGAGTTGTATGATAATGAGAAAAGTGAGGTTTGAAGTAGTGAATAAAAATAAAAAGGTATGGGTGTATTATACGTAAATAACTAAATATAATCATTTAATTTAAATAAAAAGTATATTTTTATATTAAATGAATGTCACAATTTAGCATTGGGATGTTTTATGTGCAACCTTGTTAGGTGATCTGAACCATCAAACCATAAACAAAAAGCAACCATGGTGAACGGTGATGGGCAGGGACGGAACTCGAGCTAAAAGTGACTGGGTGCATAAATTTTTTAGGTGGAAGGAAAAATTTTAACAAAATAATGCGTGACTGAGTTAAGTGAAAACTAAGTTCATTTTTCATCTATTATAGACGAATTAATATATATATATATATATATATATATATATATATATATATATATATATATATATATATATATATATATATATATATATATAATTACATATTTATCCAATTAAATGTTAAAATGTCATATATATACCCAACGATTACACAATATTTGTCATATTTACCCATGTCATTATAAAATTAATTAAAATTGAGATTTATATCATTAAATCTCATGATACGTATCCTTTAACAATATAAATATGTAAGGGAGATTTGTCAGTCGTTTTACACTCCAAGTGCAAGACATGGATTATACATCTTCATCATCTCCTAATGAAAATCGTTGCTACATTTGATTGACGATTTAAGGACTCGATGATACTGATACAAATTTTATTTTATTTATTATTATTATTTTATTTTTTAGAGTTAATTACATAAAAAAGCATCATACTTGTCACTTTTTGTCATTGTATGTTGCGTACTATTTTTTTCTCATCTTAATACCAACTTTTTTAAATCGTGCTATTGTGTGTACTTTGTGACCATTTTACCCCTACTTTTTTCAAATTTTGAAAAGTGAAATGGTCATTTTTATGGCTGAAATAGTCGCAAAGTACACACAATAGCACGATATCAAAAGATTAGTGTCAAGATGAGAAAAAAAATAATACGCAACATACAATGATAAAAAATGACAAATATAATGCCTTTTTATGTAACTAACCCTATTTTTTTGTGCTGCTTGGTTGTTTGCAACTTTTGTTTAGGGAATTGATTTACACATTTTTGTTTTTGATTAAGACACTTTAAAGACTACATCAGATAGTTGTACCATATTTACAACATGCTTTAATTACTTGTATTGTGAGTGTGCCAATAAAAAAAAGGAGTGTGTAAATCACCTCCCGTTTGTTTATGATAAGGAGTAAATGGATATGGTGAACAAAGACTATTGCTATTTTTGCTTATTATGAAAACAAAATGGGAAATGGAAATGCCGAATGCAAGGCATAAGTTCGGGTCCCTTTAATATGTGCATTGGGGTTAGCTTTCATTTTCTTAGTCAAATATTTGCCTTTTTACTGGCAGTATACAAATTCCGTCAAGGTAATAAAACAATTTGGAATTGAACAGGCTTAAACGAAAATGTCAAACAAACTTCATTGTGGTTAAGGGCATAATGGGAATATATGAATATGATATGAATTTATTTTTAGTTAATTAATCAAATGGGTAAATATGACAAATATGATGTTATAGTTGGGTACTTGGTTTAAAATTGCGTTTTGCGATCCAATGCGCTCAAGGTCTCAGAGGCCGATGCGTGATGCGTAATGCGAATGCGAGCGCAATTTAGACGCGTTGCGTTTAGTATTAAAAAAATATAAAAAAGTTACTTATACATAGCATAATTACAAAGTACCAAGTAAATGCAATGAATTTATAAGTAAGTCACAAACATATTGAAATTAGGCCAATAATCCATTTAATAAACATCAAGTCAAACATATATAAGGCTCATGGGCCTTTTTGGCTTTGATAAGCTTAAAAACTATATTAGAAGTAATTAAGCTATTGACGTGAAGTCAGACTCATAAACGAGATCGACACTATATTATGTCCAAGCACAAGTAGATAAACGTTCCAACAGTAAAACCATCTACTCTATGTACAGGTTGTAAAATGATGAGATTTTACGTAAAAGGTAAATAGAGAGAATTGAGGGCATATAAAAACTAACTCACTTTGTACGTCAATGATACAACATACATGGCTATTATAATCAAAGAACAATATATGAGTTTACAACTTGAACCACACAACTTGAGGAAAAAACTATTTGATCATGCATTAAAGTAAAGATGTTTACTCACTTTGTAAAATCAGTGGTGGACCTTGAATGAAATAAAGATGGGTATAATTTAGATGTAGGGTAAGAACTATGGTGGTTATTGTGCCTATGTAGACTTCATTAACTAAGGTCCATTCTTAGAATCCCCAATAAGGATGTAAGTTAACAACTATGGTGGTTCTTGTGTTTACAAATTAGCCTAAATTCCAAATTGCGCTAATTGCGACTAATGCTAGCATTACACAAATGCGATGAGTTGCGGTCGATTGTGAGTGCAATCTAGGATGGCCTCGCATTAGGTGTTATGATGCGAAATCTCAAATGCAATGCAATGATGCGTGCAATTTAAGCAATGATGCGCGCATTTTTATACCAAGGTTGGGTATATATAAAATTGTAACATTTAGTTGGATAAATATGTCATTATAAGGTTTAAATTGAATATAAGGAATCAACCCATTTATAGACTAATAAACAATAACAAGAAACACAATAAAATGGGACATGGTGCATTTTAGAAAATGATTTTTTTTTTTTTTTTTTAATTTTTTTTTTAATGAAAACTAACACTACAAAACCAAGTTCTATCGGGTCCCGTGACACCAGGACCCCCTAGTCTCATCTCAAGTGGTGGCAGAGGCGGACCCATGGCATAGGTAGGTGGTTGAACTACCTTATAAATCCAAGTTATTTAGAAGCTATGTATTACGTTATTTTGGTACCTACCTTGGAAAACTACTAAGAACCTCCTTAGAGTTCGAACGAGTGAACAATGGTGACAAACCATTCGAAATAAGGAGATTTGACGAGGGAAATAGTTCTGGTTGTGAGAAGTTTTATATAAGCTTGTTAATGGCGATGGAGAGAGGTGGGTGGTGTACCATGAGAAAAAAAGAAGTAGAAGTAAAAAAGAAAATGTAGTACGTATATTGTCACGTGATGACAACAGTTTTAGATAAAGTAAAAACATTAGTGTTACTTTTTCAAAATTTTTGAAGCCTTTTTTTTTTTTTTTTTTTTTTTTTTTTTTTTTTTTTTTTAATACTGCAACACTCTTATAAAAAACTTTTTGTTTGTCTATCTAATATGTTGAAGTTTTGCTACTGTAAGAAAACAAAATTTAACCCAGAAACTTCTTCTTTAATTTCAATTCAAGAACCACTTTATTAATTAACAAAAAGCACAAGATCAATAAGTAACTGATCTCAATCAATTCTTACAACACAATCACAACTATTAAGAACTTAACCAAAACCCAGAATCCTACCCACTGCTAATCAGGTGGCAGGCTATTGACTAATTATCAATAGTTCTATTACAAATACCTCACAAACACTCAAAACCACAAAGAAACTGATCTTGGTTGATCACAGAATGAAACAAGAGAACTATGTGAAAATATGAGAAGATACGGCTTTGTTGATAATGAGAAATCCTAGCAGATAAGTGAGCTTATATAGCCTTGACCAAAGCATTTAAGCTACTTGTCAACTTCAGTCCTTCAGTCTTTATCATCATGCTAAATCCAGCCAATCTTATACTTCTCATTATATCTGAAATATAAAAATGACAACATTAGTCCCTATTATTTATGTGTTCCACTTTGAGTTATTTTCAACATCCCCCCTTAACTCAAACCTGGAACACATCAACCATTCCAAGTTTAGAAACAAACTTTTCATGTTGAAGCTTATCAAGTCCTTTTGTAAAGACATCAACTGTTTGATCAGCTGATTGAACCTTTATGGTTTTAATAATCCCTGCCAAAATTTTTTCTCTTACAAAATGTAAATCAATTTCCAGATGCTTAGTTCTTTCATGAAAAACAGGGTTTGCTGCAATCTTAATTGCAGCCTGACTATCACAAAATAGCTTTACAGGTAAAAAAAATGTTCCCAGTTTAGGTCTTTTAAGACTTTCAAGACCCAAACAATTTCTGAAGTAGGAGAGGCCATTGCTCTGTATTCAGCCTCTGCACTTGACTTAGAAATGGTATTTTGTTTTTTGCTCTTCCATGAAACAAGTGAACCATTTAAGAAAATACAAAATCCTGTAACAGACCTTCTAGTAACCACACACTTTGTCCAATCAGCATCCACATAAGTCTCAAGAGACTCAGAAGAATTTTTAACAATATGTATTCCCCTACCAGGAGAACCTTTAAGATACCTCAGAACTTTAAGTGCAATTTTCAAATGAGACTTAAGTGGTTTATGCATAAACTAACTTAAACAATGTACAACATAAGAAATATCAGGCCTAGTGTGTGTAAGGTAAATTAATTTACCTACTAACTTTTGATATTCAATTATTTTGTCTAAAACAGGATCAGATATAATTGGTTCATTAGAAATAGTCAAACTTTGTTCTAAAGGAAAAGCATATGGCTTACATGTTTAAACAATATTTTCTTTGTGTTAAACAAAGACCTTTATCTGTATCAATAACCTCAATTCCTAAGAAATACTTAAGTTTTCCCAGATCTTTAATCTGAAATTTAGACTTAAGAAAATTTTTAAACTTTTCAATCTCAACCAAGTTGTTACCAGTGACAATAATATCATCAACATAAACAAGCAAAGCAACAAAACTTTCAGAATCATTTTTGACAAATAAAGAATAGTCACTTTTACTTTGCACAAAGCCATTTTCAATTAATGCACTAGTCAACTTAGCATTCCACTGTCTAGGTGCTTGTTTCAACCCATATAAAGATTTTTTAAGCCTGCACACTCTCTTATCATTAACATCAAAAAAACCTTCAGGTAAAGACATATAGACAGTCTCTTCTAAATCTCCATACATGAAAGCATTGTTAATATCAAGTTGAAATATGGGCCAACCTTGCTAAACAACAAGATTTATAAGATACATAACAGTCACAATTTTAACAAGAGGTGAAAATGTTTCATCAAAATCAACTCCTTCCTTTTGATTATAACCCTTAGCAACAAGTCTAGCGTTGTATCTATCAACTTCACCACTAGATTTATATTTAATCTTAAAGAGCCATTTAGAACCTGATGCGTGGGAATCGCACCTTGCTTTACCTCTCGAGGGATCTCGCGAGGCTTACAACCCCCACCAGGCAGTGTACCTGATCGTTGTAGTATAGTATAGTGACAAGTACCGGGGGATTGATCGTTCAGCTTAGGAATAGTGTCGCTAGGATTAGAAAACCTAATTAATAGTTCTAAAGGTGAGAGATGATTATTTTTGTGTTTTTATATTTTATGAAAGCAAGTAAAACCTCGGGTTTTGAAGGAGTGGGCGGAATTAGTTGCTATTCAACTAACCCAAAGCTAAGATGCAATCAAAATAAAATAATAAAAATGAAATTAAACTAAATTATACTAAGGTTGTGAGCAGTGGTTGGATAAATTGTGTTTACTTAGACTTCACTACTCCCTAGATATCTTTTACATGTTAATTACTTGTTACACTTGTATGAATGACGGATTGTATTCCTTAATACCATTCGTGGGGTGGCATACATAACTCCCCAACTCTATGAGCTCTTATCTCCTCCTACACCATGACCCAGCACAACTATAGGGATTGTAAACAGTGGCTCATGCATTAAATACAACCAATAAAGACCTAGTACGCCTCGGTTCATGTTTCTTAAGACGTTCAAGCATGTTACCATTTGGAGATCTGCCAGTTTTCTTAAGCCTAACATATAAATCATTCATTCAAAACAAGAATAGACAAGTAATCAACACATAATCAACATCTAGGTTTCATTAGATCTAAGCAAACACAAGAGATATCTAGCCTAGCATAGTAGAATTGAGACAAGAACAAGAGATAAACAACCAACACATAGACATATTGATTGAATTGAAAGTACACTTATCTCAATTACAATGCAAGGTCTCAAGGGTTTGGAACCCTTGAAAAACCTGTGAAAGAGGCACCAAAATCGTCTTTAGGGTTTCACCAAAACTTCTCTCTTTTAATGAAAAAACTAGAAAACTATATATAGGGAAAACAGTCTGACGGCGTCAAGAGTTAAATCTGACGCCGTCAACTCGCCGCCATATACTTCCTCGGACGCCCTAGATCCACTTGTGACGGCCTATGTGACGCCGTCACCTCTCACGGTATAATATTTTAGCCACTTTGACGCCGTCACCAATCCTTCTGACGCCGTCACCAGCTACGGTAAATTATTCTTCATGTCTGACGCCGTCAAGAAGGAAGTCTTGACGCCGTCACCTTGTATCTTCAGCTTGGATTTTTGGTACTTTGTCGTTTTCTTCACTTTATGCTCCAAAAACGTCCAAAATAGCCTCTTTTCCAGAATTCACTCTCCAAACACCTAAAATCACAAAAGGAACGATTTAGGGCAATATTTGATCAAATAAAGTCGGATTCGGGCTTAAATGACCCCCTAAAAACGGATCATTTTTCGCCTCATCATATACCCTTACACTTGAGATTTGCTTGTCCTCAAGCAAATGAGCTTTTATTCTACTCAAAAGACAAGTTAGGGGTCATTTAACACTAATATAAAAGTAATTACAACAAATAATCGTTCCACTAAAGACCAATAGACAAGCACGGAGGTCATACACAAGCACCTCACAAATAGTGTTTAGATACTCACATCTCTCGGGTGTAATAAAGTAATATAACATTATGGAAATGGAAGATATCTCTCACTACCTGTCATAGCAAAATAGATTACCATAGGCTTGGGAAAGGATCAAACCTCCACCACATGGCGTAAGCACCTAGGATAAACTATCAAAGAGGTCTTTTAAAGGGTTATAACGTTAGGTATAGGGATATGAATTACACGGTTTGGTTGGATAAAGGAAGTTTTATTGGTGGCGAGTTAACAATCTTAGTTAATTACATGTACAAGATGGCGTTGCTAAGCCAAGACTAGACTCGACTTAAGCTAATAAATGAAAAATAACAAAAACATAAAATGAACATAGAATAAAAACGGGATGGTAGTCCGTATGTTTTTTTTTTTTTTTTTTTTTTTTTTTGTCTTTTTCTATTTTTTTTTTTTTTTTTTTTTTTTTTTTTTTTTTTTTTTTTTTTTTTTTGCATACAGTCTTACCCTACCATCCAAAATAATACATCATAGGGGATGAGAATTCCCCTTACACTTGAATCTTTACATACTTTACATTTAACTAATCTAATGACTCGAATTAAGAAAATCAAAACACTTGGAGCACTTTTAAGATTAACGTACATATGGGGGTAATAAATGATGTTCTTCCCCATTACTCCATAAAATAAGTACTTACCCATGAGTCCCAATAGTCCCAAAACAATATGTACAAGGATATGACTCGACATAGCAACCATGTAATCAATTAGAAAGTTAACTTAGGGTTTAACAAATAACAATAATGCACTAAAAAATGAGCGCATACACGGAAGGCTAAGGCGATTTGGTTGTACATTTAAGTGGGGTGTAACAAACTCTTCCTTTAAGTAAAATGCTTAAAGTTAGAAACGAAAAGATAGGCTCGGAGGGGTGTACTAGGGGTATCGTGTACTAAAAATGAGTACAACGCTAAGGGTGTGGGAAAAATTAGTTGACTTAACTAGCCAAGTAATATGACTTAAATGGTCAAGTAATTATAATACGGGTTTAACACAAGGGTGATCCTAATGCCTCTTATCATGTAGTAAATCCTACCACACGAATGTAGTCTCACTAGCGGTCTCGGGAGGCATCACTAACGCAAGTTCTAGAATCTAAATGCTACCGGTACACTCATAAGCACCAATAATGAATGCTTTTCCTATCAAATCTAAAGGCGAACCTCACATTTTTGGGTAGAAAATTTTTCTGAATATACGGTTATGTGCTAGTCATACAATCTCCTATCCATGAGACGCTTGCTATGGCTAAAGCTTCACTCCTAAATGTTGTAAAAAATTTTAAATTTGGCGCTAAAATTACACTAACAAGTATTTCTCATAGTTTTATTACACATCTACTATTAAACAAAACAAACTCAAGCGAAAGTGCATATGTAAGGTATCATCTTTTTACCCTCCCCTTACACTTAAGATGAACATTATCCCCAATGTTCAAGTAAAGAATGTAAAAGTGAAAAAGTAAAGAGAATGACATCAAATACTCCCCTGATTCGCTCGGTATGGATAATAAGGTGGCCAGGTTAACTCTTCTTCCAAGAAAACGAACAATCAAAGCTTCCCTTCCAGAATATAAATCATCTTCTTGTCATAAATAACCTGTAAATCCTGACAAAAGTAGACAAGGCAACCTCGCGTAAAATCGGCGGCATCCTATATAAGTTACTAAATCCTAGAAAACAAAGTAAGATATAATGCTTGTGGAATGAAGTTTGCAGATTTCCTGGAGATTATAAAACTTAATAATTCACAAAAACCATAAGACTCCGTTAGAAAAACAAAATCGGTAAAATTTCCAGATTTTTGACTCCTGACGCCGTCAAGAGCAAACCCTGACGCCGTCAGAATGGACCTGCAGAAATTCTTATGTTAAGTTTCCGGAAAATTTCTGGAAAAACTTTGTCCTACTTCCTGGAAAATCCTGCAAAACTTCATTATGACTCAATACAAGCATTTGACTCTAACAAATACGAATATACATGTTCATTTAATATTGTGGAGAATCATGATCGGTTTGTTTCTTAAAAACATATTTGGGGTTTCCCCTTACACTTATCTTTTGCAAAAATACCTTTAGGTTGAAGTTAAGACTAGGCTAAACAACATAATAAAGTATTTCACATTTTAATTGAGAAACATGATCAACCAACAATAAAAATAAAACATGCATACGGAAGCAAATAACAATCAAACAAATAAAAATCACACAAAACATGGGTTGCCTCCCAAGAAGCGCTTTTCTTTATTTACGAGTCTTGTAGCTAGACTCAAAGTCGTGGGTTACTACGTAATCTCATCATTGGTTCCACTCTCTAGGTCGTCTTCTAAACCAGTTTTGTATTCCGGACCTAGTTGCAAGCATTCTTTGTAGAAACCAAGCATTCTATTTCTAACATACTCTACTCCTCTACGTCTATCCTCATCATTCCTATAATAAGCCGCTTGCTTACGTTCCTTTTCGAAATTAGAGAGAAGGCGGTATTGCTCAATCTTGTAGGGCATTTGATAAGCAACCTCATCATTCTCTTCCTTGAATCTAACTATCCCTAACGTCGGATCATAACTCATCCTAGTGGCCTCAACAAATGGTTTCCCAAATATTATTTGTCTTAGGCAAGCGTCTATCACCGGACGCGTGTCTTCCACTATCATAAAATCAATCTCATAGGTGAGATTCCCTATAATCACATGTATTCCCTTAACTCTTCCTGCAAAATTACTTATCCAACTTTTACCGGGCATTATCCTAAAATTGAGTTGCTTCTTCATCACCCAATTGTAATAAGTCCTAGACATGATGTTCACGGGGGATCTAGGGTCTATGTAAGCTTTCCATACATGCATGTGCCCGATATTGCATGGGATGTTAATGTTAGAGGGGTCTCCCATTTTGATCAGGGGATCGCCAAAGATATATGTTGTCTCGGGACTATCGAATAAATACTTATGCTATTCCCGTTCTTCCTTGGTTGGCAACTTATCAAAATATTCCTCTATAGGTTCTACCTTCTCTAATTCCTCATCCTTATTAACCTCAACTTCCCTACTCTCATCCTCACTATTGGCTTCTACTCTAACTTCATCTTTGTCACTCTCCTCTATCTCCCTATCTATTGGCTTAATGGTGACAACATTGACAAAGTGGACATGTTTGGATGATGAGGGGTCCTTAGCTTGGATTCCACTATTGGTGTCCCTAGTGTCCTTCCTAGGTGTGGCTAATGTTTGGTTGTTGAGGGCTTTCAACAAGTTGTCGATTTTGTTGGTCATCTCCGTTTGTTGTTGGTTGAATTCGGTTTCAAACCTAGCTATGCGGGCTTCTTAAGATGCCATGAACTTTGACATCAATCCTTCAAGATTGTTGGTACTACCATAGTTGTTAGAAGGATTGTTGTTGAAGGTACGGTTGGATGGTGGACCGTAACGATTAGGTGGGTTGGATGAATTGGGTTGATTTTGTCTCCACCTAAGGTTTGGGTGATTTTTCCATGAGGGGTTGTATGAATCACCGTATGTGTTTGGCTCGGGCTTGAAAGTGTACCACTTATCTCCCGCTTCGTCGGTACGCGTGGATGCGTAGTCCGCAAAAGCTGTTCCGGGGAGTTCCACACAATCACGAGTGTCATGGGGACCACTACATAATTCGCATGAAGAAGTGATTTTGTTCACTTGGCTTGAATGCTTCGGAGCTTCGTAAGATTTCATGAGAAACTTGACTTGGTCCTCAAGTTCCATGATCCTACGGTCGGGAGTGCTTGAATTGTTCGAAGGCAAAGATATTGCCTTGACCGTTTTGTTCAAATTACGGAGATCATTCCAACTTTCGTTGTCATAGAGAGCAAGATCTTCTATGAGTTCCCATGATTGTTCCGCACTAAGATCACGTAGCTTACCACCGGCCGATTGGTCAATGGTTCGCCTCGTGGAGATGTCGATATGGTCATAGAAGATTTGGATTTGGAGCCAAAGATCTATGCCATGATGAGGGACTTTTTGGAGTAAGTCCTTGAAACGAGTCCATGCTTCATAAAGAGATTCATTTTGACGTTGTTGAAACATCAAGATGTCATTCCTAAGTTTAGTAGTTCTCCCCGGTGGGAAAAATTGAGCAAGGAAACGAGTGGTGAGATCATCCCATGTGGTGATGGATCCCGCGGGTAAACGCTCAAGCCATTGACTAGCTTGATCCCGTAGAGAGAATTGGAATAGGCGTAAACGGGTAGTCTCTCTAGTTTCAATACCTAGGTCTATGAAATCTACGATTTTGAGGAAGTCCTTAAGGTGTTGGTTTGGATCTTCGGAACGAAGTCCATGGAATGCACATCCGCTTTGCACCAACCGGATGGTGTCGGATCGCAAGGGGGTCACATTGGCTCCGGTGAGCTCAATGGTGTTTCGGTAGCCTTGGTGGCTAGGTCGGGAATACTCTCCTAAGGTTCGGGGCCTAAGGGGTTCTAATGGTGGGTTTTGTTGTGGTGGGATGATGGGTTCAAAGATGTTACCACCTTCCATGATGTCGGATGGTAAAGATTACGAACAAAGGCACGAAGAAATAAGATAGACTAAAGAAGACCTAAAAATAAAAATAAAAATCTTACTAGAAAGGAATCTAGCAAGTAGACCTAATAAAAAGAAATCCTAACCTAGACAATAACTATTCCCCGGGTTGCGGCGCCAAAAACTTGATGCGTGGGAATCGCACCTTGCTTTACCTCTCGAGGGATCTCGCGAGGCTTACAACCCCCACCAGGCAGTGTACCTGATCGTTGTAGTATAGTATAGTGACAAGTACCGGGGGATTGATCGTTCAGCTTAGGAATAGTGTCGCTAGGATTAGAAAACCTAATTAGTAGTTCTAAAGGTGAGAGATGATTATTTTTGTGTTTTTATATTTTATGAAAGCAAGTAAAACCTCGGGTTTTGAAGGAGTGGGCGGAATTAGTTGCTATTCAACTAACCCAAAGCTAAGATGCAATCAAAATAAAATAATAAAAATGAAATTAAACTAAATTATACTAAGGTTGTGAGCAGTGGTTGGAGAAATTGTGTTTACTTAGACTTCACTACTCCCTAGATATCTTTTACATGTTAATTACTTGTTACACTTGTATGAATGACGGATTGTATTCCTTAATACCATTCGTGGGGTGGCATACATAACTCCCCAACTCTATGAGCTCTTATCTCCTCCTACACCATGACCCAGCACAACTATAGGGATTGTAAACAGTGGCTCATGCATTAAATACAACCAATAAAGACCTAGTACGCCTCGGTTCATGTTTCTTAAGACGTTCAAGCATGTTACCATTTGGAGATCTGCCAGTTTTCTTAAGCCTAACATATAAATCATTCATTCAAAACAAGAATAGACAAGTAATCAACACATAATCAACATCTAGGTTTCATTAGATCTAAGCAAACACAAGAGATATCTAGCCTAGCATAGTAGAATTGAGACAAGAACAAGAGATAAACAACCAACACATAGACATATTGATTGAATTGAAAGTACACTTATCTCAATTACAATGCAAGGTCTCAAGGGTTTGGAACCCTTGAAAAACCTGTGAAAGAGGCACCAAAATCGTCTTTAGGGTTTCACCAAAACTTCTCTCTTTTAATGAAAAAACTAGAAAACTATATATAGGGAAAACAGTCTGACGGCGTCAAGAGTTAAATCTGACGACATCAACTCGCCGCCATATACTTCCTCGGACGCCCTAGATCCACTTGTGACGGCCTATGTGACGCCGTCACCTCTCACGGTATAATATTTTAGCCACTTTGACGCCGTCACCAATCCTTCTGACGCCGTCACCAGCTACGGTAAATTATTCTTCATGTCTGACGCCGTCAAGAAGGAAGTCTTGACGCCGTCACCTTGTATCTTCAGCTTGAATTTTTGGTACTTTGTCGTTTTCTTCACTTTATGCTCCAAAAACGTCCAAAATAGCCTCTTTTCCAGAATTCACTCTCCAAACACCTAAAATCACAAAAGGAACGATTTAGGGCAATATTTGATCAAATAAAGTCGGATTCGGGCTTAAATGACCCCCTAAAAATGGATCATTTTTCGCCTCATCAGAACCTATGGCTTTTCTGCCATCAGGCAACTCAACAATCTCAAAAGTATCATTTCTATACAAAGCTTGCATTTCATTATTCATTGCATCCATCCAGTGTTGATACATGCATGCCTCCCAATATGTTTTAGGTTCAAAACTTTTATTAAGTTCAACAACAAAACACAGAGTATCATTTTTAAGTTTAGCATAAGTAACAAACTTTTCAAGACCAAATTTGACTTTAGAGTCAACTACATAATCATTATATTTATTTGGAAAAACAGATGTCCTATCAGACCTTCTTAAAGAAGGCTGATCATTATTAAAAAGGCAGATCTGCTGCTTGTTCAGGTAAGGAACTGTTTTCACCCTCAGAACTGCTCACACCAAGAGGAGTTGCAGCCATCTCACTTGTACTGGTAACCTCATTGGAACCATCAGAGTGCCCCAAATCACCCTGTTCATGGTCAATTGTTGGGCTGCCAAGATGCAAGGAGTAGCTGCCCTTACTCTCATGATGATCATCATGAGTATTATCATCATTGGGTGTGTCAAGGTTGTCACAAGCTACTTTATCAAAAAAGTTAACATGATTCAAACCCTGACTGAGAGGGTCATGAGCAGCAGAAGAGTTTTTAATCTTGAAAGGAAAAATATTTTCAAAAAATCTTACATCTCTAGAGAATATAAACTGTTTCCTTTCAAGACTATAAAGCTTATAACCTTTTTGAAAGTTGGAATACCCAACTAAAACACACTTTTCAGCCCTACTACTAAACTTATCATTGCTGGTAAGAATGGTAGCAAAGCAAATACAACCAAAAGTTCTTAAATGATTTAGTTCAGGTTTTCTATTAAAAACAAGATTAAAGGGAGACATTCCATTCAGCACTGAAGATGGCAATCTGTTAATCAAATAAGTTGCAGTTAGAACACATTCAGACCACAAATACAAAGGCAATCCCCCCTGAAACATAAGGGATCTGGCAACATTTAGAAGATGCCTATTGATAAGGCGAAAAATGAACCACTTTTAGGGGGTCATTTAAGCCCGAATCAGAATTTATTTGATCAAATATTGCCCTAAATCGTTCATTTTGTGATTTTAGGTACTTGGATAGTGAATTCTGGAAAAGAAGCCATTTTGGACGTTTTTGGAGCATAAAAGTGAAGAAAACGGCAAAGTCTCAATTTTCCATGCTGGGAACAGTAGGTGACGGCGTCAAGAGTAATTTCCTGACGGTGTCAAACCTCAATAATAAAATCCGAGAGTTCATGAAGGCGTCAAGAGTTTTCCTGACGGCGTCAAACCCCAAGAATTAAAATCCGTAGTTGATGACGACGTCACACACAGGGCGTCAAGAGTAATTTGTGTGACGGCCTAGGCCTTGACGATGTCAGAAGTAGATCAAGGCCGTCCAAGGAAGTATTTGGCGGCGAGATGACGGCGTCACACCTTTGTTCTTGACGCCGTCATCCCTATTTTCCTATATATAGTTTTCTAGTTTTTCACATTTAGAGAGAGAAGTTTTTTTGGGAGAAACCCTAAAGACGATTTTGGTGTAACTTTACAGGTTTTTCAAGGGGTCCAACCCCTTGATACCTTGCATGATTAATCAAGATAAGTGTTCTTCTAATTCAATCAATATGTCTATGTGTTGGTTGTCTATATCTTGTTCTTGTCTTAATTCTATCATGCTAGGCTAGATCTCTTTTGTGTTTGCTTAGATCTAATGAAACCTAGATATTGATTATGTGTTGATTACTTGTTTATTCTTGTTTTGGATGAATGATTTATATGTTAGGCTTAAGAAAACTGGCAGATCTCCAAATGGTAACATGCTTGAACGTCTTAAGAAACATGAACCGAGGTGCACTAGGTCTTTATTGGTTGTATTTGATGCATGAGCCACTGTTTACAATCCCTATAGTTGTGTTGGGCATGGTGTAGGAGGAGATAAGAGCTCATAGAATTGGGGAGCTATGTGTGCCACCCCATGAATGGTATTAAGGAATACGATCCGTCATCCATGCAATTATAACAAGTAATTAACGTGTAAAAGATGAGTAGTGAAATCTAAGTAAACACATTTTCTCCAATTACTGCTCACAACTTTAGTATAAATTAGTTTATTTCATTTTTATTATTTTATTTTGATTGCATCTTAGTATTGGGTTAGTTGAATAGCAACTAATTCCGCCCACTCTTCCAAAACCCGAGATTTTAATTTGCTTTCTAAAAAAATATAAAAACACAAAAATAATCATCCCTCACCTTTAGAACTAGTATTTAGGCCTTCTAATCCTAGCGACACTATTCCTAAGCTGAACGATCAATCCCCCGGTACTTGTCACTATACTATACTACAACGATCAGGTACACTGCCTGGTGGGGGTTGTAAGCTTCTCGAGATCCCTCGAGAGGTAAAGCCTGTTGCGATTCCCACGCATCACCTATGTTTCCTCTCAACAACCCAATTCTGTTGAGGTGTGTAAATATAAGATGTTTGATGAATAATACCATGTTTCTCACAAAAACCATTAAATTGAGTATTAACAAATTATGTGCCATTATCACTCCTAAATATTTTAACACATTTTTCAAACTGTGTTTTAATCAGATTATAAAAGATTTGAATGTAATCAAACACCTCTTGCTTATTCTTAAGTAAATAAACCCAAACAGCCCTGGTGAAATCATCAACAATGGTTAAAAAGAATCTATGACCTTCTTTACTTTTTATTCTATAAGGACCCCAAAGATCTAGATGAACTAAATCACCTAAAGCCAAGGTTTTATGGTCACTTAGAGGAAAAGGCTCTCTGGTTTGTTTTGCCTTTTGACAAATGTCACAAGGCTCAAGTGCAGTTTTATTATCAAAATTGATTTCACCCTGTAGCACTGTCAAAACTTGATCAGAGGGATGACCAAGTCTGCAATGCCACATTTCTTTAGTCAAATTACAAACAGTCCTAGACTTCTCAAATCCTAGGTCAATACCTTGATTTCCATCAAAGTAATAAAGTCCATCTTTCTGTCTACCAATCCCCAACACATTCATTCCCCTCAAATCCTGAGGTAACACATAACATTGTGACTCATCAAAAGCAACAACAAATTTGCTGTATTTAGCCACTTTATGAACAGACATTAAGCTTACACAATACTCAGGTACAACCAGCACACCATATAGAGTTAAATGTTTGGTTAAAACCATATTTCCAACTTTGGTAATTAAAGCTTCGGTCCCACTTGGATGTGAAACTTTAATTCCAAGTTTGGAAATATCAATGACATTAACCAAATATTTATCTGTATATGTAAGATGCTAATTTGCACCTGAATCAACAATAATTCCAGCTGCAACAAGTGCAGATCTAAACTTATTGTTATTACAAAAGAACTTTTGAAAATGTTGATTAAAAAACTTGCTATTATTCAAAACAATACCTGCCATATTGGCATGTACACTTTTTCCATTCTCATCAACATTACCAGAGTTTTCCTTAGTCAATGAAATCAATTTTGAAATCTGTTCATCAGAAAAAGTGGAAGTGGAACTAGAACCAACAGAGTTGTTATTTATAAATCTTCTATTAAAATTCTGTGTACCCTGATTATTATTATTAGTATTCCTCCTATTTTTTCCAAAATCAGCAGGGTACCCAATGAGCTTAAAACATCTATCAGCAGTATGTCCATTGAAACCACAATGTTCACAAACAAAGGTAGGACCACCAGCAGTCCTCCTATTGACATTAGGTCTAGCAGTGTTATTAGGCCTTGAGGAATTAGCAGAGGTTTGGGGCCTCTGAGAATTACCTCTATTGGGCACACTGGAGTTAAACACAGTTGACTGAGACCTTTGAGAGGTGCCAGCAACTGAACCAGTGACCACAGATCTGTGAGACTCCTCACTAGAAATAATGGCAAAAGCCCTTTTAACATCAGGAAGAGGGTCTCTAGACAGAATATTGGACCTAATTTGCATATAAAAATCATCTAACATTAAAAATTGCATAAGTTTCATTAACTGGTTATGTTTCTTAAAATCCTCAGCAGCATGACAAGTGCACCTAGGCAACTGTATTAAAGCATCAAATTGTTTCCACAATGTACTCAACTTATTAAAATACTCAGCAATAGAACAACCATTTTGAGACAAAGAATTGATTTTATGATGCAGATTAAAAGTAACTGAACCATCAACTCTATCAAATGTTTCTTTTAATTCAGTCCATACATCAGAAGCTCTTTTTGAAAAAATTTGCCCCAAAAATAATTCTTCTGATATAGAATTTAAAATCCATCCTAATACAACAGCATTCACCCTATCCCATTGTCTTCCTAAAACTTCATTAGTATTAGATCTTCTACAAGATCCATCTATAAATCCAGTTTTATTTTTGCCTTCTAAGGATAACAACATAGCACAAGACCACACATTATAATTTTCAGTTCTTTTTAGTTTTATAGACACTACAGTTAGGGTGGCTGAATCATTAGGATGCAAGTGTAATGGATGACTGAGGTCAAGCTTACTAATCAAAGTAACTGGAACCTCATCCTCATCATCAGTATTATGCACAGAATCAGGAGGTGTAGAATTATGAACAGACATAATAGAAGCAAATATAAATGCAACACAAACACACAAGAAAGAGACAAGAAGGTAGCTCCCAGGCTTCCTTGCCACTCAAGGTGGTAGGTCAAGGGCTGAACACACAAGAACAGAAAAAAAAAAGAAAAAAAATAGATAGCAATTAATCAATAAAGCACAGACAACACCTCAACAATAATCAAAACAATTTCAACAATCCCTGAATCCTACTCCCCGTCAATCTAAACAAGAAATAAGAAAGGAAAAATTAAAGTAAGAGCGTGAGAGGTGTTACAGTGCACACAAGAAACCAATAAGCAGCGGAACAAGAACCCATATTGTGATCTTGATTCACTTAGTCAAGAATCACAACCCACACGATCTCAATCAGCCAAAATCAACAACCACCAAACCCTAATTTTCAAGAATTAGGGAAACCACCAACAGAATCACCAAGATTCACAAGAAACCAATCAAGAATCCAAAACCAACCACCAACCGAACTAGAGATCAAAGAACCCCCAAAATTAATCAAACCCTAACTTCTCAAAAATTAGGCGTTTTTGAAAAACTTTTAGAATCGATCAATTGGAGTCAAAATACACCAATTAACCACAGTTAATTGAGTTTAATCAAATCAATTTTGAAAACCCCCAAAATTTTGAAACCCTAATTTTTTTTAAAACGATTTTAGATATCAGAACCTGTCTCTGATACCATGTAGGAAAACATAATTTAACCCAGAAACTTCTTCTTGAATCTCAATTCAAGAACCACTTTATTAATCAACCAAAATCACAAGATCAATAAGTAACTGATCTCAATCAATTCTTACAACACAATCACAACTATCAAGAACTTAACCAAAACCCAGAATCCTACCCACTGCTAATCAGGTGGCAGGCTATTGACTAATTATCAATAGTTCTATTACAAATACCTCACAAACACTCAAAACCACAAAGAAACTGATCTTGGTTGATCACAGAAAGAAACAAGAGAACTATGTGAAAATATGAGAAGATACGACTTTGATGATAATGAGAAACCCTAGCAGATAAGTGAGCTTATATAGCCTTGACCAAA
This sequence comes from Artemisia argyi, assembly GCA_030686995.1. Taxonomy (NCBI): domain Eukaryota; kingdom Viridiplantae; phylum Streptophyta; class Magnoliopsida; order Asterales; family Asteraceae; genus Artemisia; species Artemisia argyi. The sequence goes on along the minus strand of JARVZY010001992.1, from coordinate 93,995 downwards.
GCACTTTAGCTACTTGTCAACTTCAGTCCTTCAGTCTTTATCATCATGCTAAATCCAACCAATCTTATACTTCTCTTTATATCTGAAATATAAAAATGACAATATTAGTCCCTATTATTTATGTGTTCCATTTTGAATTATTTTCAACAGCTACTAATTTATGTTATCACAATTTTATAATTATACTAATTAGTATGAACAAAGTTTACATAGGTATATGATTCTTTATATTTTTGTACTGAAGATCAAAACTTGTAACGGGGTGGATTAGATGATCTTGTAAAAGTCGGATTCAAAACTTTGTATGGAAAACAAGTTCATTTGAACACAATGTGCAAATATTTTTATGTTTTATAATAATGCAATTATGTTAAATTATACCTGACCTGATTAGTTATGTTAAATTATACTGATTGACACATTGATATTATTGTTTTCAAGCAAAGAAATCACCTTAGTTTAATGGCGGGCGCCCCAGAATGGTTACAGCCGGTCATAAGACATTAAAGATCAATTGCACACATATTTTTACAAAGTTTTTTGCCTACGTATTTGTTTGATTTAAAGGGTGTAGTGCTTTGGTACATCGCTACATATGATGGATAACATTTGTCTATGAAAAATACTACGTAACTTAAAATTTCGTTAACACCACTTGAAATGATTATGACCAATGTTATAAATGGCGTGAGGCGTGGCGTGACGGCAAGGCCACGCCTCAAGCCTTACGCGCCATGGCGAAGCCATGGCGTTTTTTGCGGCGTGACTAAGGCGGCGAAAAAATATTTATATATTTATCATTTATGTTATAATATCATATTTTATATGCATATCGAGTTTACAAAAGGTGAGTTTACAAAATGTGAGCTTAAAAAAAGTGATATGCATAAGAAATAAAGTGAAAATTTGAACTATGTTTAGAAATTACTAGGCCCAAAATTTAAGCCCACATCATCCCCTTCTAAAAATGGCGCCACGCCATACGATAAGGCGCGCCTTGGCTCGCCTTTTCGCGCCTTATTCCACGCCTTTTCACATGACGCCTAGATTTCACGCCTTGGTCCATTTCGTGGCGCCGAGGCCATGCCTCGCGTCTTGGCGACACCTTGATGGCGCTTTGGCGCGCCTTTTAGAACACTGATTATGAGCAATGATAATGAATCATGATCATGATGGAGCATGCATTCACATCAAAATGGGTCCATTATTTTAACGTTGTGGGCAGTGTGCATTAATGGTTAAAAAGCCATGCCCTTTATATTTAAGGCACATGCTTGATGCGTTTTTTTTTTTTTTTTTTTTTTTTTTTTTTTTTTTTTTTTAAATTGATTTTCATTGGGGAAATTCAAGTCCAGTTTGAAACCCGATGGGGGAAAACCTTTAATTTAAGCCGCCCGAAGGCACGACACTTAAATTGAAGTAAACCCTGCCTTCTTCAGATTCGAACCCTTGTGGGTTGAAACCTTCATTGAAGGACTTTGAAATCGTACCGACAGGGCAGTGGTCCACAAAGGAGGACTTCCCGGTTTGGTCACTCAAACCGGTATTACTCTCCACTAGGCACACTTAACTGAATAAGACACGCTTGATGCGTAGTTGCTTACGATATTTTTTTAATCCCAGGAAACTCACATGTTGAAGTATGACAGACGAACTTCAGTTTAGTTCTCCTAGAAATTTTACATTTGTTTAAGTTTTTTCATATCTAACATGTTAAATATGTATGTAAACAGAAATTTAGCTGAATCTATAGGTGCTCCACTATATGCATTTATTTGTAATTTGTTGCTTTTGTTGATGTCTTATGGCTTTTGATTTATTATACTAGAACGGTACCCGCGCAATGCAGCGGCGGGTACCATATGACTATATTTTGCGTTATTTGATTACACTAGTTGTCTTCATGCTTTATAAGTAGAGATATTAGAGATGATTAAAGCAAATTATTTTAGTTTAAACAACCAACTGCTTCCTAACAAATTAATTTTGAAATCTTTCCATAATAAGTAAGAAAAAAGTCTGAATTTTAATTCTTTATAATTATAGAATAGTCCAAAATGCATTATCTATACTACTATATAATGCATTTGAGATTATTCTATAATTAGAAAGACTTAAAATTTAGACTTTTTACTTGCTTATTATGGAAAAATTTCAAAATTAATTTGTTAGGAAGAAAGTTAGTTAGGAAGTTTGTTAGGAAGTAGTTGGTTATTCAAATTAAAATTATTTGACTTAACGATATCTAATATCTTTACTTATAAAGCATGAAAACAACTAAACGCGTAACAAAATAACGTAGAATATAATCACACGGTACCCGCCGTCGCATTGCGCGGGTACCGTTGTAGTATAGTAGTAGAGATATACGCCACACACTTGTACCTAACTTGAACCTACAGTGTAAAGTGGCCATTCATGTTAAGAATATTCAAACTAAACCTACACCAATCTTCAATTCACCGTCAATTCGTTTCACAGTACACTTTATTGAACGATGAAGGGTTCCAGCCGTCATAAAAACGACGAATGGTACGAAGTGCCGGCGAGAAAAGGAAGGGATGACAGGAATCAAGATCAGGTTAAGAAGAAGATAATAACAAAATTCTTTGTTTCGAATTTACCGCCTAAGTCTTCATCAACGGATCTGAAGAACGTTTTCAACGGTTTCGCCGAGTATGTTGGATCGTATATTGCAAGAAAGATGGACAGGTTAGGCAAGAAGTTTGGTTTCATATCGTTTCGTAATGTCAGAGATGTTAAAAGATTGGAGGGCGAGATGAGTGATGTGTGGATGGGTTCATATAAATTGTTTGTTGTTTTAGCGAGATTTGTTGATGGGAAACGAGTAGATGGAAATGTGTCTGGACATAAAGAGAAATCAAAAGAAGATGCGGTGCAAGCAAGTTCTCATGTGAGGGGCCCTTGGGTTGATCTTGCAAAGCCCAGTTCAGGGGAAGTTCCAGGAAGTGGGGGGGGGGGGGTGTTTGGAAGATCTTTTCGGGACACCATTACTAATAAAAAACCGGAGAAAGCGAAGGATGTGATAAAGATTGATGATAACGTGGAGGCTTCTCGGTCATGGTATGAGGTAGCACTGTTAGGAAGGGTAACGGAGTTCAAAGTTTTAACAGGGTTACATTCATTGTTGAAGGATTCGAAGTGGTGTAATGTTGATATAAAATACGTGGGGGGATTCAATGTTTTGCTTGTTTTTCAAAGTGGGGAGGACTGTGACAGGTTTTTGGTTAACAATGTGATGTGGGGAGCGTGGTTCGAAAGTCTTGATAAATGGAAGAGTCAATGCTTGATGACTGAGAGGATTGTTTGGTTAAAACTACATGGCATTCCGGTGCAGCTGGCAGAGGATCAAGTTTTTGAACTCATTGGAAGAAGGTATGGAAGGATTATACAGCCGGCGTGCATGTCGGAGAAGGACAAGGATTTATCTTATGCGTCTGTTGGCATTCTCTGTAGTAAGGATTTTTGAATAGTTGATAGGTTTACTTTAAGTTGGAGGGGGGGGGGGGTATCATTTAGGGTGTGGGTAGATGAAGATGTTGGGGAGTGGGTGTCGGATTGCATTGCTGATATGGAAGACCTTGTAAGTGACGACGGTGAGGATTGCCAGGATGTAAATGGTGGGGATGCTGGTCGGATCCCTAATGCCGTTCATCAGGGTGAAGTAGATGGAGTGGATTTGGAAGAGGGCGAAATTGGAGGGGGCGATTCGGAGGTCAATGGGTCAGAAGAACCTCCTATAATGGAGGTGAACATCTCGTATAATAATGCTAATAATATGGTCAATAAAGGGGCAGTGTATGGCAGAAAAAAATACAGAAAAAAACTTTGTTCAAAAATAGAGTGCGATCTCCGGGGAGCTATGAGAGACCCAAGAAGAGACCCAGGGAGGAAACCGACACTTCTGATCCATTTGGGTTAGACAAACTCATTGGTATCATTAAGAATGGTCCAATTAATTGTGAGAGGAATGTGGATGCGTCTGGGAGCTCGCATGGGTTTTGCACTCCAGATTTGAATAAGAAAGCCCAGTCTGGGGGTGGAGCAGGGGTTCCGAACAGTGTTTCAGAACAGGAAGAGGAGGAGAGTGTCTCGAATCAAGACATTTTTCAGCCGAGTGATCAATTAGACGTTAATAAGGAGGCGGCGAACACTGTCGACCTTGGGAGATCACTGGGAGTAGAAAATTTGGGTTTGTTTCTTCCTCAGGTATGTGATTCGATAATGAATGAAGGTTTTCAAGGGGCGGTTCCATGAATATCTTGTCTCTTAACATTCGTGGACTAGGGGTTCAAGAGAAAGCAAAGGGGGTTAGGGAGATACGGTTACAACAGGAGGTTAGTTTTATGCTGTTTCAAGAGACACAGTATTCGGACTTTAGTACTGTTGATTTGGGGGGTTTTTGGGGGAGAGGTACTTTTCGGTCCGAGGTGGTGGAATCTATAGGAAGATCGGGAGGATTATTATCGATGTGGGACCCTTCGGTATTTTCAGTTTTGGATGTTAAGAAATCGAGGTACTGTTTGTTGGTGGTGGGTACGATTAAAGGCAGTGGGGTGATAACTAATGTTCTTAATGTGTATGCTCCCCAGTCTAGTGTGGGGAAGCGACAATTATGGGCCGAGATTGGATATTGGATGGGTACGGGTGACGGTATGTGGGTCGTGGCAGGGGATTTCAATTCTGTGAGGAATAGTTCAGAAAGAAGAAATTCGAAACTCAATGTTGCAGCTGCACAGGAATTTAATGTGTTTTTAGACGACGTTAATCTTCATGAGTATGCATTGAAAGGTAGGAGGTTCACTTTCGTTACGGGGGCCAAGATGAGCCGTATAGACAGGATATTTGTTAACTGGAGTTTTCTGATGGAATGGCCAAATGCGGAGTATATAGCATTAAATAGAGACAAATCGGATCACTGTCCATTGCTTTTAAAAGTGATTTCAAGGAACTATGGTCCAAAACCTTTTCGTTTCTTTAACTCATGGTTTGAGAGGGAGGATTTCGAAGGGGTGGTGAGGAAAGCTCTGGATGATCGGGTTTACACGGGGGTTCCGGATGTACGTCTAATGAGTAAGTTTAGGCGATTGAGGCAAGTCATTGTGGAGTGGAAGGTGTCGCGGCTGGAGAAAGAATTAGAAGAGAAAATCGGTCTTGAACAAGAGTCGCATCAGTTGGATATGGTTTTGGAAGAGAGAGATCTTAATGAAGTGGAAATGTGGGTGTTCGAAGAATCTAAAAGGCGGCTTCGTGAGATCGAATTAATAAAGCAAAAGGACATAAAGCAAAAGTCTAGAAGTAAGTGGGCTATGGAAGGGGATGACAACACGAGGTTTTTTCACGGGGTGATCAATAAAAGAAGAGTTGCGAATTTCATGCCAGGCTTGATGGTCGGGGGAGTATGGGAAACGAAGCCTAACCTAGTGAAAAGAGAGGTTTTACGCTTCTTTCGTATGAAGTATGTTGAAGATATGAAGACACGGCCAAAGTTGGAATGTTTTGGTTTAAAACAGTTGGATCAGAATGAAGCTAGCAGTCTTATTGGGTGTTTTTCTTCGAAAGAAATTAAAGAAGCTGTGTGGGAGTGTGGGGATGATAAAGCGCCCGGTCCAGACGAGTTTAATTTCCGGTTTATTAAGAGGTTTTGGGACTGTTTTGAAGGTGATTTTGTAGGTATTATGCGACATTTCTATGATACCGGGTCATTTAGTCTAGGAGTAGGTTCTTCTTTTATAACTTTGATTCCGAAAATTGTGGAACCAACGGAGTTGGGGGATTTTAGACCGATAAATTTAATTGGAGTGATTAATAAGGTGGTGTCTAAAGTCTTGGCGAATAGGTTAAAAGGTGTTATGGATAGCGTTGTTTCCGAGTCTCAGTCGGCGTTTTTGACAGGGAGATATATATTGGATGGCCCTCTTATCACTAACGAGATTTTGTCATGGGCAAGGAAAATGGGAAAGGAAATATTCTTATTTAAAATTGATTTTGATAAAGCTTATGATAATGTTCATTGGGAGTTTTTGTTGTCGGTGCTGGAGCAGATGGGATTCCCGCATCTTTGGTGTAAATGGATTTGTGGCTTGTTGATGGCTGCGAGGTCGTCAATTCTAGTGAATGGGTCACCTACATTCGAGTTTGACTGTCAGAAAGGAATCCGTCAAGGCGATCCTATTTCTCCGTTTTTATTTATTATTCTCATGGAGGCGTTTTCTGGGTTAGTTAATAAAGCAAGTAGTATTGGTTCTTTTGACGGGGTGCGTCTCCCTAGAAATGGGCCTGTTCTCTCGCATTTGTTGTACGCGGATGATGCGATGTTGATGGGGGAATGGTTTAACCTCAACTTCGATAATATGAGACGGATCTTGCGTATATTTTATCTGTGTTCAGGATTAAAGATTAATATACATAAGTCCGTGTTGTATGGTGTCTGTGTGCACAGTGAAGAGGTGAGTAGAAAGGCGGCTTCTTTGGGGTGTAAATCAGGGGAATTCCCGTTTCAATATTTGGGAATTAAGGTTGGAGCAAATATGAATAGGATCTCTAACTGGGATCCGGTTGTAGATACATTTCGGAGACGCTTATCTAAATGGAAAGCTAATGCTATTTCCATTGGTGGTCGGGTTACATTGATAAAGTCGGTGCTCGATAGTTTACCAACTTATTATTTTTCTTTATTTAATGCGCCAGTGAAGGTGGTTTACAAACTGGAACAGTTAATGCGTAGATTCTTATGGGGCGGTTCCGACGAAGTGAAAAAATTAAATTGGGTGGCATGGGAAAAAATAACAAGGAAAAAAGAAGAGGGCGGGTTGGGAATACCAAAACTAGAAGAGAACAATAAAGCTTTGTTGACAAAATGGTTTTGGAGATACCACACAGAACAACACGCGTTATGGAGAAAGGTAGTAGATGCGGTTCATGGGTCCGATAGAAAATGGGGAGCGCTCCCTATTAATAATAATGTGACAGGGGTGTGGAAGAATTTAGTGGCTATGTGCAATAATCTGAAGGTAGACGGGTTGGGGGTGACAAATATGATACGGGGCAAAGTTGGAAATGGACGGGACATTCGGTTTTGGATTGATCCTTGGATATGTCAAGAAGCGCTTAAAAATCGTTTCCCAAATTTATTTGCTCTTGACAAATACAAGTGCTGCAAGGTTGCGGAGAGGGTCTCAAGCATGGGAGAGACTGTCACGGTTTGTTGGAGCTGGAAGAAGGCTCCTGGGTCAACGACTGAATTGGCAGAGAGGGCTGAGCTGGAGGGGTTGCTGAACGATTGCGCCTTGACGAGTGGCAAAGATAGGTGGGTTTGGAACGATAACAAATGTATAGTGTTTATGGTTGCAGGGGTCAAAAGATGGCTGAAGGAGCCGAGTAGCAACGTGGAGCCTTTTGACTTCAAATGGTGTAAATGGTTGCCTAACAAATGTAACATCTTTATGTGGAGAGCGTTTCTAGATCGGCTTCCGACAAAGCTAGCATTGAGGAAGAGAAACATTCAAGTGGAAGTTTCCGTGTGTGTGTTGTGCGGTGATAATGACGAGACAACGGAACATGTGTTTACCGGATGCGATTTTGCGGCAGGTGTATGGAATGGTATTTCGATGTGGTGTCGAATGCCACAAATTTATGCATTTTCTATGAAGGACTTGGTTAACATATTCGAACAATGTGGTTATTCGGAGATAAATAAGAAGGTAATTCAAGGTGTCATCATCATCACTTCGTGGAGATTGTGAAAAGCAAGGAATGAGAGGATTTTTACGAACAAGGTTTCAAAAGTGGCGGACATTGTTTCGGAGGTGAAGGTTTTGGGTTTTCTTTGGTATAAAAATAGGGCGAAAGGGGGAACGGTGGATTGGGAGAAATGGTATAAATTTGATATAATGTAATTTATTAGTTCGTTTTTTTGGGCTCGTATTCCATCTTAGTATACTAGCATTTTGGTTGTTTGAATGAAAGTCGATTCTTCAAAAAAAAAAAGAATATTCAAACTAAAGTGTCGATGTGTCTACTATTCTTTCTTTTTCTTTTGTGAACATGGATACTTGTTAAATATTATATGTAATATATCAGACAGGGCCGGCTTTGAGGGTGTGCAAGGTGAGCGACCGCTCAGGGCCTCAAAATTTTAAATGGCCCCAAAATTTGTCCCGTTAATAATTATATGCATGTGTCGACATATTTTTAACAAATAAAAGAGTATTTAGCTGGTAAAATATCTTAAATGGGTAATATGTTAGAACGTTTTGATAACTAATTGCATTATATCTTATAAATGGTGACACTTTATATATAACATTGCTTATCGAAAGACCTCATTATATAATTTTGTACAGAGCCCTCAAAAATTTCACCAATTCATGGGATGACCCTGATATCAGATTATCACCGACCCAAGATCGACTTATATGTCAGCACTTCTGAGTTGAGTTAAATAATTAAAATATCTTTGTTTGAAAGGAATCTTTTCATTATATCAAAATTTTCAAGAAATTGTGAAAATTTATAAGGTCTAATTTCATATGTATACCACAAAAATAAGAATTTAATAGCTCCATATTATCCCAATATTGCAAGTTGCACTGAATCCAAAATAAACAAATCCCATACCTACAATTTTTAGATAATCCAAAATAGTTATGTTTCCGTTGCTTTATTTCATCATTTGTTAAATGGCTGAACTCGGCTATGAGAAATCTCATGCTAGGTGCATCCAGTAAAAAGTGGTATATGCACTTCACTACTACTAGTATATATATTTGTCTTCTCTGTATATTCGATCGTCATTGTGATCTTATGTTCTTAGACCTACATCATGCTTACAAATACTAATATACTAGTAATATATATAGTGCTTTATTTTCTAAAAGCAAAGCTAAAATCTAAAGTACTGATAAGTAGCGGCGACTAGTATGTACAAGTGGTGCAACCGCACAGGACACCTTATTGTAAAAGGCTCTCAATTTAGTATACATAAATTAATATTTATAGTTTTATACATATATAAGTATATAATGTTTTGAATTTTTAGTGTTTTTGTGTAATATCAAAGAACTTTTTATTTTCTATAATAGTTAAATTTTTCATGATTTATGAGGGCTTTAATCGTGATTTTGCATCGGGTCACCCAAATCAATAAAACGGCTCTGGTACCAATAGAATTTGGCCTAGTGACGAACGTGAAGCATTTTTTGATCAAGTGGTTGTAGATTGAAATAGTCATGATAACATTATATGTGTGGTAGGTCCTTTTTTCAGAAAATCAAAACCAAATCAAATAATAAGTCAATGCAGCCAAACAAAGAAAGCAAAGTATTTTATAAACCATAAAAAAGGACTAATAAACTAATTAAAGAAAAAAGAAGCATCATCATGAGTCATGACAAACTATTATGCTAAATTAATTATCTTATTAAATAGCAAGTTGAAGAATATAATTAGATGGTTGTGATATACTTTCCAATACTTAAATCAAAAGCTTAAAGCCACAAGCATCAACACATGTGGTTGAAGTTAATAATCATTAGTAAGCTAGTTTAATGAATCACTTTGTTTCTCAAGCTTACAAAATTAGTTCTTCCATCACTAATAATACACACTACCACACATTTTGTGTCATGATGGATGCATATAAGTTTGAAATGCCTAACAGGCAAGAGAACAAATATGAATATAAATGTTTTAATTTGGGCAAACCAAGTCACTAGGTGAAAAATAATTGCAGCGTTATATTTAAGATTTGTAGATAAATTCAGAAGTCGCTAGTGCATTTAGAAACAACTAGTTTTGAACATAATTTACACTTTAGCAAAGAAAATCCACCTGGTTTCAAAAGTTAGGTTTGTAATCATTATTGACAAGTAATTAAATCTGTAATACCAATGAGATATTGACATAGCGGTATCCAAAACACAATTAAGGTGTTGCTCAACCAATAGGTCCAGGATTCAAATCGCATCATAAGCACAAGTATAATGGAAACAAATGTGCCTATCTCATGTAAAAAATAAAAACTAAACATATAAATTAATCACTTAGGGGGTGTTGTCTAGTGGCAAAATGGTTGCGACCATGACATTAAAATATATTACAGTAGGTCTTAAGTTTTATTTTTGGTTGGTGTAAACATCATAAGTAGTCACACTAACCCGATGAAAAAGAAATACTCTATCTGATTTAAGTCAATTTGCAATGAGTTCAAACCTTTGTATCAGTGAGTGTTAACGAGAAGAAAGAAACTAAGGCTGTGTTTAAGAGTGGGCTTATGGGGCTTAAAATTTTAAAATAAGTCGGCTTATAAAATAAGTCTTGTTTGTTGCACGGGCTTATAGAGACCTTTATAAGTCATAAGCCTCCATAAGTCTAAGCCCATTGAAAAAGGCTTATAAGGGCTTATAGTTATTCAAATTACTTAAATACGCTTTAAAATATAATGGATTATCATGCAAAAACAGAAAATATATCAGAATTTAATTGATGTATTTTTGTACGATTTTACATTAATAAGCTTCAGCTCAAACTAATTCGTCAAATAACTTTATAAAATTACAAGCTCCAGCTTTTAACTTAGAGAAATGGTACATGGAAATAATAATGGACCTAAAATCATGTGACATGATCTTGATGAGTTGTAAAATAAGTGTGTCCGTGTCTGTAGCTATCAGAATAATGCAACGTATTTTTAAGTTAATAATTAAGTCCACTTTTAGGTCCATATATTATTTCTGTTTAAGTTATAATATAAGCCTCAACCTTCGGCCACAACTTTTTGGACAAAGATACCCTAAATATGTAAATTTGATAAGAGTGGTATGAATAATGCAATTAACAGGTATTGAAGGAGAGAAATGTAAATAAAAGAAAAGAGTGAGTCCAATCCCAACCAAATACCTTTGATATAAAATCCCGCGAACACACATACATCATCCATCCATCTCTTTCTCTCACTTTTTCAACAAACTCTTTTCTTTCTTTGTTTCACACACTAAATAAAATAAACCAAGAAAGAAAAGAGAAAAAACATATAATGGCTTCAGTGAAAGAAGGATTATATGGATCGATAGACGACTTCTTGAAAGAGTGTTCAGAGTCAGGCGACTCAGCCTACAGCGCATTACGATCATTGTTAGAACGTCTCGAAAACCCCGATACTCGTACCCAAACCAGGATCTTCTTCGCTCATCTCCAGAAGAAGCTCGAAGCCGATGGCGTATCGTTACAACATTGCCTTGATACTTATCATTTCCAAATCCAAGATATCTATCTTGAGCACAATCATGGTACTATTCATACATTTAATTAATCTCCATTCTGTTAGATAGGGGATTGTTTGGATTTGAGTGTTGTGTTCAATATAATTTCATGATAAATGTAGATGAAATAAAATATCTTATCCGAGTAAATGATTTTAAGTTAAGGGGGGCGAACTTGACGTAAACACTATACTGAAAAATATGGCTCAATGATATATCTATTTTTTTTTTTTTTTATTATTTTTTTTAAAACCATGATTCAACCTAACACCGTAATGATTAAGAAATAGTTTGACAAGTAAATTCATTTTATTGTTGTATTTCATTGTTCAAGTTGTTCGTTTTTGAGCTTTAATCAGCATATCTATATGATTAAAGGGGGTTTTGCAAAAGTTATTTACAAACTAACTAATGTACCAATCCACTAGTCACCCTACTAGCTCCGCCACTGCCAAGTTAAATTGAGTTGGATAGAGTAACGCACAGGATTACTGAAATTAACTATGGCCTACTTTTCTTACCACTATAACATGTTTATTTTTAAGCACAAGCATTCATCCAAATTGCTTTTGGGTATCTGCATTTTTGATAAATACGCAAGGAGGAGCTGCGTGTTTCAACGTGTTTATTTGTGATTACAATTAATTTTTCTTTTATCATCATAATTAACCTAAAATCTGTTTTTTTTTTTTTTTTTTTTTTTTTTTTTTTTTTTTTTTAATTTCGATTTTTCCAAAATAAGTCAATCCAAACACTCTTTCCTGAACTACCTATTTTTTAGGCTGCTTATTCACCAACAAAAGCATAAGCAGAAAAAATAAGCAATCCCAAACACCCCGTAAAATTGATCTAGAAATGTTGTCTCCACTGTGACGCACTTAAGGTAGAGCAGGCTATCAGGATTGTTGAATTTTTATATGGTCGATCATAAACTTTCTCTTCTTTCTTCATAATATGTCATGTCACTCAAGTTGTTTTGCAAGCAACGTTTAGTTATCGGATACCTGCACTAATGACATATTAATAGGACACGGTACTCTCGGGTATGGACGTCCTAGCTACGTATTATTGATTATTTAATTAGACTTAAATTAAGTGCAGTCATAACTGGTCTAAGTGTATTCTTCTTCTTGTGAACTGTATTTTAAGTCAGTTGAATCCTTTGTTTGCAAACGAAACCAGACACATGAACAATTGGCAGTGTCAAATGTAGACTTGACTAAATATATTTTTTTGCGCTTTCTTCAGATACAGGTTACCAGAAGAGGAAAAAGTTAACTATGATGGTGATACCCAGCATTTTTATGCCAGAGGATTGGTCCTTTACTTTCTATGAGGGGTTAAACAGACATCCCGACTCTATCTTCAAAGACAAGACGGTTGCTGAGCTTGGTTGCGGAAACGGATGGATATCCATAGCCATTGCTGAGAAGTGGTTGCCATTAAAGGTCATTGTCATTATCTATCTGTATTAAACTAAAGCTATGATTCTGTTACTTATGGAATATCTTAGTTACTACATAAAAGCCTTTTACCGCACCCTAAAGGATGAAACCAACAATAACTTGTTGCTAGTTTGATATTTTCTGTAATGAATCAAGTTTTCAATAGACTTTCGATTTTACAATCTTCTCTAAATAATGTCTTGCAGGTTTATGGCCTTGATATAAATCCAAGAGCAGTAAAGATTTCATGGATAAATTTATATCTAAATGCTTTGGATGAGAATGGAGAGCCCGTTTATGACCAGGATAAGAAAACTTTGCTTGACAGGGTCGAGTTTTATGAATCTGATTTACTATCTTACTGCAAAGATAACCACATAGAGCTTGAAAGGATTGTCGGATGCATACCGCAGGTATTCCAGTCGATCATTCAATATGTCTTGCTTATTTTATTCGTTTCTTCTTGTTCCTCTTGGATGAGTTATCTATTGCCATTGGTGGGTGTGACGTGGCTTACTCAACCTTATGGTGTTAATCTGTACTTTTTGTTCTAGATTCTTAATCCGAATCCAGATGCAATGTCGAAGCTTATTACCGAAAATGCTAGTGAAGAGTTTCTGCATGATCTAAGTAACTACTGTGCACTTCAGGTACGTGGGACACATATTATCGACATTGTTTTCTTGCTTCTTCTCAGTTTTTGTCTTTCCAAAACTATTTAGTTTTGTGCTGAACTAAGCTCTGATGGTTACTGCAAACTTGAGAATTGAAGCACTCATTTATTGTGGATCAATTGATGAATTGAAGCACTCAGGCTATTGGCAATTACTGTATTCTGTCTGTCCTAATGTTTAATTATATCTGATTCATCTGATCGTACAGGTAGTTTATTAGGATCAGAGGAATATAATCTTTATTATGACTGAAACAAGGATACACTTATGAAACTGTAGAAGTGTTGTTACCAAAAACAAACTCAATTTCCCTGAAAACCATATCGATTTTGTTTTCAAACTTGATGATATTCCTTGCAAAACTCAAGATATATCTAAATTATGCAATAGGGGTAGTATTCCATTTCTAAAAGCATCTTCTTTCTAAAGGTTAGGCCTATTGTCATATTGATATACTTTTTAACCACTGGTCAGTGTTACTAACTTTCCTCACATAAGTCATTTGCTTGCAGAAGTTAGCATGCTAATTAAATTATTTATTACCGATTTCTTGTTTTAAACTTTCTTTCACCTCTGTCTGAGAAAAATTGATATGAAGCTGAGCCTTAGAGAACTAAATCTTTGATACCAATCGTGTTTAATCACTTCAATCGTCTCACTTATTCTTAATTCATAGGTCTTAAGACCAAACATAAATCGCGGAACCAATGGCTTCACATAAAGTTCATCTGATTTGATATGTACATAGAATGTTTCTAACTAGTTTCAACTTAAAACGAAAACATGATTTTTCTATTTCATCATCTTCATGAACTTTGATAGTTTGATCCATGACTCAGTATGGAATCAACCTAAGAAAACCTTTGGTGCAAACTACACCATATGCAACAGCTGACTATGTTGCTGCATCATTATCTCCCCTCTTCTCTTTTTGCTTGTTATTCTTACTTTTGTTGTTAAGTGGGTACTATTACTGTTATGATCTCTGATGACCTACTTGTTAGCTACATAGTATAATTCATTACAGATGCCATCACAGCACCATTCTTTCATAATTATATGCAAATAGAGTCACACTACCAAATAATTGATGTACCACCATATTATCATATCAGTGTGGTCTAACAGAAGGGTTGGTGTTGCAGTTTATCAGTTGAACTTTGTCACCATATGTGCAGGGTTTTGTTGAAGATCAGTTTGGTCTCGGTCTCATTGCTAGGGCAGTAGAAGAAGGTATTGATGTCATCAAGCCTATGGGAATCATGATCTTCAATATGGGAGGCCGTCCAGGGCAAGGTGTTTGTAAGCGTTTATTTGAACGCCGTGGGCTCCTTGTTAACAAGCTGTGGCAGACCAAAATACTTCAGGCTTCGGACACAGACATTTCAGCGTTAGTTGAAATTGAGAAGAATAATCCACACCGTTTTGAGTTCTTCATGGGACTTGTCGGGGACCAGCCAATTTGTGCTAGAACAGCATGGGCCTTTGGAAAGGCTGGTGGAAGAATTTCTCATGCTTTGTCTGTTTACAGCTGTCAGCTTCGAAATCCTAATCAGGTCCGTACTATTAGAACACATTGATCATTTAGGTATAGGAAGGTTCCCAACTTTTGTTAAATTTCTATTTTACAAAACCAACTGCTTTAGATCCTAAGAAACAATTAAAGTTTCTCCTATAATCCTTTTTAATTTTGAATTTGTTTCACAAAATTTTGATTTACCAACATTAAAAGATTTCAAGGTACCATAAATAGATAATTTTGAAAATGGATGGTTTTTCTAGTAAATCTAAGTTGGTTACCCGAACCAGGAATTTGACTAAGTCTGTTGCCTTTTTGTGCAATTTCTCTGATATATATCACATAATGTAATCTGAAAATGGAATAAGTACTGAAAAGGTTATGCTGACAGGTTAAGAAAATATTTGAGTTTCTCAAAAACGGGTTTCACGATATCAGCAATTCCTTAGATTTATCTTTTGAGGATGATTCTGTCGCCGATGAGAAGATCCCTTTTCTAGCATATCTTGCTGGTGTTTTGAAAGACAGCTCTCGCTTTACATATGAGCCTCCAACTGGAAGCAAAAGGTTTCGTGATCTTATTGCAGGCTTCATGAAAACATACCACCATGTACCACTTAGTGCTGATGTAAGAAAACTTTTCTTAATGGCTATCTCTTTCTGCTATATGCATCATAATATAACTATGAGCTGATATCAATTAATCAATACGGATATCTTGTAAGCTGGATATGTTATTACAATAATGGTGGGGGGACAGGTTCTTTAATTTTGAAAAAATATCTGTCTTCTTCATTTGAAATACAGTATTTTGTAACAGATAAGTTGCATTCCTGACTTGCTCATTTTTCATTATTCTGCCAGAATGTTGCTATTTTTCCTTCGAGGGCTACGGCTATTGAGAACGCTCTCCGGTTGTTCTCTCCACGTCTTGCCATTGTTGATGAACATCTATCCCGACATCTACCCAGGCAATGGTTAACATCATTAGAAATTGAGGTACGATATACTTATGGAAGCTTTCCCCTCTTGAAATGCATTCTGTAATTTCGGTTTAAATCTCGTTGCTTGTACTAATAAATAGAGTTTCCTAACTAAAACATTATATTTTGTATTCTACTTTCATCCAAGTTATAATTCTAAAGGAATCTCAGAATTATCTGGCACATGTATTGCAGCAAACATTTCAAACATGTCAACCTTAGTAATCTTGAAATTCGCAACATGTAATACATCTCCGAACACTGAGTTGCTTATAGGAAAAAAAAAAAAAAATTGTCATGCTAAATGTTCTAATTATTATATGCACTTGTCTCTAAAAGAGAGAACAAGTATCTAAGCCAGCAAATTAACCAGCTTCCATCATAGGCATTCGATAATAAAATTATCTAAGCAACCATGTTGTAGAACCATAACAGATTTTATTAGGAAATAATATTTCATGGTTTTAGCTGTTTGATGTGGAGACTCCTAAATATTGTGTCTTGATGACCTAAATGCTACTTTTATGCTCCTTTTAGGAAGGAAAAGACAACAAAACTTCAACAGATGGAATCACTGTTATTGAAGCACCACGCCAGTCAGATTTGATGATAGAGCTGATAAAAAAGTTAAGACCACAAGTAGTGGTCACAGGGATCGCTCAGTTTGAGGCTGTTACTAGCTCAGCTTTTGAGCACCTTTTACGCGTTACAAGGGAAATTGGGTCTCGCCTTTTCATAGACATATCTGACCAGTTTGAGCTTTCCAGCCTTCCTAATTCAATTGGGGTCTTAAAATATCTAGCTCGGACTCCACTGCCTTCTCATGCAGCCATAATATGTGGCTTGTTAAGAAATCAGGTATGTTTTCTTATCAGCAACAGATGTTTTGAAGATGCAATTTCGACCCACGTATTTATATATGGGTCGATTTGGGTTGTTTCTGTAATTTTAAACAGGTGAAATGGGTCAAATCAGTAGCTAAAGCGGGAATGAATCAAATGGTTCAAATTGGTTGAAAGTTGTTGAAAGTTTATTTTAATGCATATAACTACCTAAATTATCAGTATTTCACTGATTTAGATAACTATAGAAATACTTCTTGTCTATAATCATAAGTAATACATAAGTTATTTGTAATTACAGGAATAGGTTTTGGCAAGTCAACTTGACATTGATTGTTTCGGCCCGTGCTAAAAATGACCCATTTAACCTCCACCATGTTATCCTTGATCTGTTACCCAACCTGCCCATCTTGCCACCTATAATAATTATTATAAACATCGATTCGTTGTGAAATTGTTAATTATCTTGATATTGTTGAATTTTATCCTAACCACAGTTTATTAGTATTGTATTCTCTAATCACCTAGATATTGTTGATTTGCTTACCTAGGATTAGTCTAACAAGAATTTATCATTATTGTGTTCTCTAATCATCTTTTCTACTCTATTACTAGGTTTATACAGATCTTGAAGTAGCGTTTGTGATATCAGAAGAACAAAAAATCTTTGACGCATTGTCAAGGAGTGTGGAACTCCTGCAAGGCAATACCGCACTAATTAGCCAATATTATTATGGTTGTCTTTTCCATGAGCTTCTGTCCTTTCAGCTTCCTGATAGGCGCCCACCTGTAGAGGTTTACTTCTTTTACTTCTAGCATTTAACCTGCCATGTGTCACATATAAAATCTATGCAGAAATCCACTTTATTCTCTTTTTGTGTTAATGCCAAGTCAGAAGTGGCTATGTCAAGTGCATTTCTGGTTTGCAGAAGTTGAAACATGTATACAAACACATTATGCTAGAAAGTATATTTGTGTATGGAAAATCTTGAGAAAGAAAGTCAGTTAGTAACGCTTGCAAGGATTTGCAAGTTGATTATTGTCTCTCCAGATCCTCAACTGCATGAAACTTGTAATCATTATTTTGTTTAAGACTGATATTTGACAGTTTGACACATTTGACCCAACTAGGCGTTTTACTCATTCAGACTAGTGTGACCTTTAAGAGAATTGATAGTGTCTAGTGAGAGACACCTCAATCAGAAGTGAGAATCTCGACCCAATTAGTCTCATAAATCAGTTGATTTGGGCTGTGTATCCATTCTCGAATGAGTCAAATTGAACAATTTAGGTTAATAGGGAACAATCAAATGGGTCAAACAAGTTATACGGATACAAAATTGTCCAAATTATATTTTAATGCATACAACTCCTATATCACGTAATTCAAATTTTAAATTATATCGGTATTGATATTGCTTTTCTAACCACAAAAAACGAATTTTTTATATTTAATTTTTTTTAAGTCAAACGATAAAGTGTTTGTGGGTCAACCCAGCCCGATCCAGCTCATTTTGAGTTGTACTTAAAATGACCCATTTTGACCTGCCCATCTTGCCACCTGTAAGCTCATCCTATACTGAACACAAGCTCATAGGCCATTCAACCCCTTGGGGTTACCTTGTAAGCTAGAGTGCTCGACACATCATAAGTTTAAAAGGCTTTTAGATATTGTTTTTTGATGTTCTATTTTAGTTGGGTTATTCTAGATGGAAGACAGTTTAATATTTATCTTTTTCATTTGTTTGTATTTTTATTTATTTATTTATTTATTTATTATTATTATTATTATTTTTTTCAGAGAGAAGTTGAGACTGTACAATCTAGTGAGATGATAGGATTTTCAAGTTCAGCAGTCTCGGTTCTGAGCCAAGCAGAACTATCGTTCACAGAAACAGACAAATCATCTCTCATTCACATGGATGTGGATAAAATTTTCCTGCCTACACCAACTCCCGTTAAGGCTGCCATCTTTGAAAGTTTTGCAAGGCAGAATGTCACAGAGTCAGAGTGTGATATTACACCCAGCCTTAGGCAATTTATCAAGAATGCGTACAACTTCTCACTTGATCACAATGCAGAATTCATATATGCAGACTTCCCGCTAGCTCTTTTCAATAAGCTTGTCCTCTGCTGCATTGAAGAAGGAGGAAGCCTATGCATACCATCTGGATCAAATGGAAATTATGTATCAGCTGCCAAATTCTTAAATACAAACATCGTATCCATCCCAACACAGGGTGAACTAGGTTTTAAATTAACTGAGAAGCAGCTTATTACTGTATTGGAGACTGTTAGTAAACCATGGGTGTATATTTCTGGTCCAACAATAAACCCGAGTGGCTTGCTTTACAGCAATGAAGAGATGAAAAGCTTGCTGACGATTTGTGCTAATTATGGGGCACGGGTTATTATTGATACTTCATTCTCGGGGGTGGAGTTCAACTCTAAGGGATGGGATGGGTGGAATTTGGATGGGTGTTTAGCAGGATTGACTGGAAAACCCTCTTTCTGCGTGTGTTTGCTTGGAGAGCTATTTTTCAGGATGCCGACAGGAGGGCTTGCGTATGGGTTTCTTGTTCTAAAGCAGGGATTTCTGGCTGATGCATTTCATAGTTTCTCGGGGTTGAATAAACCTCACAGTACTATCAGATATACTGCAAAGAAATTGCTAGATCTTACAGAGCAGAAAGTAGATCTAACAGGTGCTGCTGAAGGACAGGGGAAATTGCTGGCGACTAGATTGAATCGTTTGAAAGAGGTAATCATTAATTTATCAAAATTATTTATATGGGTCACGAGTATCCTTTTTGTTTCCATTACAGTATGTACACTTTTTCTTACGAATGCCAGCCAGTAGCCGCAATGATCTAGGAAGCAAGAGTGTTTCTACCGCTTGCTAAATCATTGTAGCGAGGCTGGCAGGATACATTTTTGAGGTGTTAAATTGTGGGTGTTGGGTTTTTTTTGGCTAACAGGTCTAAATAGGTTTTTATGCGTGTATGGGTTGAAACGGTTGAGGTTGACCCACTATACTTCTTTTCCAAACAAATTTTAATTTTGAATACATAATTAATTTTTAACAAAAAGTAAAATATCGGGTTAATTAGTTAAAAATGCATGCATCTTGCACAAAATCTTCAGCGTGTATTAATCTAATTTTTTTCCTATTAAATACGCCATTTTTAATCTTACTAAAGTGTAGACGAAATGACTGGATTAGCAAATGGTGGTGGCATGGCACTAATCATTTAGTACACACAATAGGAAGATTAGGCAGTTTGATGTATTTGTTTATGTCATTAAGTACATACAATAGGAAAACTTAAAAGTGTATGTATTTAATAGAAAAAAAAATTAGATTGATACACGCTAAACAATTTTGTGGCAAGTTAGATACTTTTTAACTAATTATCCCCAAAATATTCCAATGTAATGATCTAGAGGTTTTAAGCACTAAGAATACAGTTTGGGCTACTTTTGACCATTTGACTATTCTTAAAAAGTGAAATAAAAAATTATGTTAATGTCAGCGGATGAGGAAAAAGACATCAGTACAAGAAGTATCCTTCTTATAGTTGGAATTCGAATATTATTGCAAAGCTATTTATGAAATTATGTATTGGTACATACTTCAATGTATGAATTATGAAAATTTTCCTTATATTTTATTCAATTGGTTTTAGATTTGCACACACAGATAAACAATATGGGATTGCATCCCTGTATCTTTAACTTATTAAATACTCTGAATTCTAGTACCATTTCTGGTAAACATATCCTATGAGCTTTACTGCTATACTTGGAGACAACTTTTTGCTTGATCATGATTTAGGATTTCATTCTATAAAAGCTTTTTGTGCATCTTAATTTTGAAGAAAATAATCACATTTTTAATGACCCACCTAGAAAATAAAAATGTCGCACTTAGATGGCCCAAATTTATTTGAAAAAGTGATGCTAATTCATTGCGCATTTTACATATACTATAAACAGACACTCGAGAGTTGTGGGTGGGAAGTAATTGAAGCTTGTGGAGGTGTTTCTGTGCTTGCAAAACCATCTGCTTATCTTAGCAAAAGCATTAAGCTCGAGAAAGATGGTTCTACATGGGAAGCCAAGCTCAATGATACCAATATCCGTGAAGCAATGCTGAGAGCCACAGGTCTGTGCGTCAATGGACCATCTTGGACAGGGATTCCTGGCTATTGCCGATTCACGCTAGCTCTGGAAGATGGTGATTTTGACCGCGCTTTGGATTGCATTGTCAGATTCAAGCAAATTGTCAAGTAACTTGATTGCTTTTTCTATTGCATTGATGGCACCTATCAACCTTATTTTTTGTCTTTGCGACTTAGCTGTCGTGAAATAAGCCTTTCATGTTCATTTCACTTAACTCCATATATTGTGTGATTTTCCACAAATTTCAAAGTGTTTTATAGGCATGTAAAAGACATTTAATTGGTATTCTATACAAATGGTGAAATTACGTTGGACTACAATGAGTATATCTGCAATCTACTACTAGATAAAAGTTTGCTGTTATAAACCATTTGACTTCTTTCCATCGAATTTGGTTGACACCATGTAGTTGAAAATGCATTATCTCGTTGTCCTCTAGGGATGGTAAAACCTGGATCATACGAAGCTTGAAATGCTAGCTTTTACAACTTAATTTTTGTTAAACACTTTATTATTCTTTACTATTTTAGACATACAAATAGATTAAACATATCAATGTGAGAGAAAGTGAGAAGATTCTCGGATCTTTAAATATAAAATTTAGGCACACATGCTTTTAAAATGAAAGGGCAATTACATCTGTATCCTTAGTAAAGTTTAATATTACATCAATGTCCTTTTCATTTTTTTAATTAAGTCAATATTATTTCCAAACTTTTAAAATGAATAATTTTCAGAGTTAATGTACAGAAATACCTTAAAACTCAAATCATACCTTAATTACTTATTTCAAATTTGAATATGAAGATTGTTTATTCGGCTTGAAAAGGTTTACATCCACCTCTAGGACTATCTATATACAATATCATAGAGATTAAATGTTGAATGACAAACAATGAGGTAATAAAAAGGTAAAACATGTGATTATGAAGTTTCACTTGGTTACTTCTCCAGGCAACATTTCTTCATGTCATTCTAAAGCTGTCTAATCACATCCAAGGCTTCGTTTAGCGTATAAGATGGTTTATCCAGACAAAGGAACGCAAGAGCAGCCAATTTGGCTGCCTGTTTAACTGTATTGTCATCTGCATTAGGCAAGCCTGGGTCCAGTGCCTTCCTAAAATTCTCTTTTGAAGGTTCTTTCAAATGCAATGTCTGCCTTAGAACTTGAAAATCGATTTTGCTAATGTGTTGACCAGTTAATATCTGAACAAGCACTACTCCAAAAGCATGGATGTTGCCCTTCACTTGTGAAGCTGAAATATATATGTATCATTTTGGTTTTTTGTTATTTCACAACTTATATGTATCAATCAAACAAGTTTCCAGCATGTACACTATGGGTGAGCCAGGCTGGTTGAATAAGAGGTCAAAAAACTTTTTGCTCTAAATCTATCATTTATCTCAACAATAATCTTTTGAATAAAATTATTTAGGATGTTTTATGCATAGAATGCTGGAAAATTTTAAGTTAAATATAACCCGAATCATTCTATTCATAATAATATGTTGAAATCGCCACGTCTAAGTAGATGATGTACTGGAAAATAGAAGTAACAAAAAAAATGAGAGAGAGACATTGAGGGAACTTGCTCATTCGTTGTGGATGGAAATATAATGGATCAACAATCTTCAGCATAGTGGAATCCCCATGCACAAGTTTTGAAGCTTCAAAATCAGAGAGCTTTGCATTCAACTCCTACAATGAACACTGAATAATATGAGCACTAAAACCAGTGAATGTTAAATTGGGATTCTAAAGTGACAAAATTTAGAGGTCCATCTTACCCTGTCCAGCAAAATATTATGTAGCCTTAACGGACGATTATCGACCTGATTCTGTGTTCTGTGCAGGAAACAAAGGGCTTCGGCTATTCCGATTGCTATTTTAACTCTTGTCGTCCATGGAAGTGGTTCTTTGTCTTCTGCAACAGATGTACAAGTTACATTCTCTAGTTACATTCTCTATCTTCTTGCAATGTTTGGTTATTTCAGAAGTTTTTAAGGTACAACTTGCCTGTGAATAGGTGAGAATCTAAACTTCCATTTTCTATGAACTCATAAATAAGAAATAGCTTTTGGTCATGGAAGCAGTAGCCTAGCAGTTTGACCAAGTTGGGATGATTAAACCCGCTTAAGATTGTCAAATCAACAAACTGCAGCCACAAGTTTTCATAAGGTTCATAAGCTAACTAGGGGGAATTTAGAAAACTTCAAAACAAGGAAGCTAGTAATTCAAAAAGATGATTATATCATGATATCAATCGGAAAATATAGAACCAAAACTATATATCAATACATAATCTAAATTACATTGTTATATATGTAAATAATCTTATGTTTTTACTTGAAAGTCCTCTAATCCACATTTAGGTGCTATAATATAATCCGTCATCTATCTCCAATCATTTTGCATTGATTTTCAGAATAATTGAACCTCTAACACTACAATACGAAGGGGTGATATACGAATTGGGTGGTATATAATAACAACAGACTTCCTAATAACCCCAAATAACTTATTAAGCACTATGTGTGGATTCGACTGCCTAGCTCCCCACCTAATGCATTTTAAAGAGTAAATTTTCTATCTTAGACCTATATGGCTGTTTCTGTTGTGATAACTCATATTAGAAAATAGAAAACCATGCAGTACTCCTTGTGAAACATATACTATTTGGAATAAAAAGGATGTTATCAAAGAGAAGTAGAGAAATAAAAAAAAAAAAAAAAAAAAAAAAAAAACAACAACAACAAAACAAAACAAAACAAAAAAAGTCCCTACCGCAAATTATATCTGAAATTTATGGTTTACCTTCTCATGCTGAATCTTATAGTGATAAAGCCTCTTAACTGCAATCTTTGTATTGATCCAGCCACTAAAAACCTCCCCAAATTCTCCAGCACCCAACCTCATAAAAGGCGAGAAATCTCTGGTGGCATTTTTTAATTCACTAAATTTATATACCTTTAGATCGTGAACCAATATTTGTATCTTGCCAATAGGAGATACTTTGAGATGATCATCGCTATGCTCTTTGGACAATGAGGCATGAATATGATGATTAATATTGTCTTCATCAAGAGAGATAGTCTTGATTTGAGCTTTAAGGGAAGGAATACAAGAAAAGAACAAAATATCTTGAAGAACTCGAGAAAAACTACAAATAATACACTAAATAACAAATCAAGATATTATGTCAGGAGGACTTTAAGAGGGTCTCTTCTAGACTGAGATATGGATTAAAAAGACATTTCATACACAAAAAGAAAAAAATAAGTTACAGGCTACCTGAAACTTGATGCAAATGATCAAGGAGTTCCCCCAATGGGATGACCTTGTGGTGATCAATACCACCCTCTTTCAAAGACGGACTGCATTCAATGGCATCTTCATTGTTTCTTGAGGGTTTTCTAACTCTTTCGGCTTCAGAAAATGATGAGATGAGGATAACAACTTTTAAATTACGCCCTTATAATCCGATCCAATACAAGTAAGCTCACTTTATTTACCATATCAATCCTCTTACAATTCTGGCAAGCCAAGCTCGTTGGCTATTTAGTCAATATTCTTAATAGACAGCCTTAAATGTTGCAAGGGAATACTTGGGGAAATGGAATAATTTTATAGTTTAGGGTAGGGCTGTTGTTAAGAGTTTGATTTTATGACATAAACCGAAGGTAGTTTGTGACTTTGTGTATCGTAGAGGTGCTAATTAGCTTAATGGATATACCATGTTGATGTAATCAACTCAAAAACTTGTTTGTGATTCTCCCAGCAAGCATTAACTAGATGCAATAAATTCATCATATAC
The DNA here is from genome assembly GCA_030686995.1 of Artemisia argyi. NCBI lineage: Eukaryota > Viridiplantae > Streptophyta > Magnoliopsida > Asterales > Asteraceae > Artemisia > Artemisia argyi. The sequence goes on along the minus strand of JARVZY010001992.1, from coordinate 69,253 downwards.
CAACGAAAGAAAACACTTACTAGAACCTGTCAAATTCCTTTAGCAAAGAACAAGCATCAAATTGATTCTCCAAACAACAATAAAGTCATGCACCATGTCTTATAATGAGACGCAAACTTACAGCCTTTAGGATACGAGCGAGTTTGTTAAGATCGAGCCAAAGACTTCTATAGCAGCTCATAAGGTTCCATCAGTAAAGAGAGAATAAACTAAGGGACCGAAGACGCCTATTATAAGCTGTTTTGCCTTTCTACAATTGAATTCTATCAATCATTAGTTGGTACATCTGTTTGCCCTTCGCCCCAATTATCCGAGGTTCCTGCGTAAATCTCAGATGACCCTTCTATAGTTTTTATATTCCAAGATTTGTGATTAGTAGATGTTTTGGCCCACTATAAGCCTAGTCCATTAATTATGTTTAGTTAGCCTTATAGTTACGTAGGCTTATAAAGAAATGGGATTCAACCCCTAGCTACCTAAGTTTTATCCGCATAACCCCCTAAAACCCTAGTTAGCTATGAAGCGATGTGTGATAAAAAGACCAGAAAACTCATTGTCCATTAACGATGAAACCAAACAAGATATAATAAGCGAGTTACCAGACACATTGCTTACACATATCATATCTCTACTACCGGATGCCGATGCATGTCGAACCAGTGTTCTTTCGAAAAGGTGGAGAGACCTTTGGATGTTTCTCCCTAATCTCCATCTCGTAATGCCCCTTTGTCAAACAAAACAACAAGTTGACAAATTTTATGATTTGGTCGATAAAACCCTTGCTATTCGTCATGGTATTGGCATGTCGATTCAAAAGTTCCTTCTCTCCTGTTCTGAGGGCTTTGATTATGATCGTGTTCATTATTGGCTTTGCATTGTTGTTCTGTGTAATGTTGAGATACTTGTGCTTAAGTTTCCAGAGTATACTGTTTACCGTGGCATAAAAGAGCCGCATACGGCAATTAGCTTTTGTTGGGGTTTGTTTAAGCTTTGTAACACGCTCGTTGAGTTAACTTTGGAAGGGAAGTTAGAGCTGAATGTGCCTAAAGATGACGTCCTATTTCCGCGATTGAAGAAAATCAGTTTACTACGTACTATGTATTTTAGTAGTAACTCATTAAAGAATCTCATTACGGGTTGCCCTGTTTTAGAAGAATTGTCTGTGGAGGCATACGAGCCTACTCTTAACTTGATTAAACTTAAGGAGGATTCTTCACAATCTTTAAAGAGATTAAAGATATCTTCACAGAGAACCTCAGAGTTTGAGCTCGTGATTCATGAATACCGTTACATGCACGACTATTGTGTCTTCCCAACCCACATTCTAGCGAAGCCATTGTCTTATGTTGAAGTTTTGGATAATATTAGTTATCCATCCCGTTATTCCCTTCTTCCTCATATCGCAGAAGCCAAAATATTGACATTCGCATTGACTAACTCATCTTTGGAGGTATGTTTAAATATCCATCTAAAGCTATATATATATATATATATATATATATATATATATATATATATATATATATATATATATATATATATATATATATATAGGGGCGGAGCTGTTAAGGGAAGCACGTTAGTGTATTTTTTCGCGATTTCATGTGTTATTCTTGAAAAAAAATTGTTTCGGCCCTCCCAAATTTTTTTTTCTAGCTCCGCCACTATATATATATATATATATATATATATATATATATATATATATATATATATATGATGTATGATGTATGAGGTATGCGTATTATACGTACACATGTACTACGTATACGTACACACGTACACGTATACGTATAGCCAAAATATTGACATTCACATTGACTAACTCATCTTTGGAGGTATGTTTAAATATCCGTCTTATGTATTTGGCTATAAGATGTAGTACAAACAAATTGAGAAATGCCTAAGAATTTTCATGTGTACGTTGTCTGCAGGCTCTCCTCTTTCAAGGTTTAGACAAGTGCATTTTGTCTAACGTGGCCAAATTGGTGATCGACAATATTTCAACTTGGAATTCTCTGTTGGTTCTGCTAAACAGTGTGCCTAATCTTGAGCATATTACCTTTTCTGATGTAAGTTTATATGTGCCATTAACTTTGTTTCGATTTGCCTTTTAATTACGTGCAGGACATTACCTTATACTATATGATATGTTTCAGGGGTCGAATAATCGTTTTGGATAATTAGTTTTATATCACCTGTAAGAAAGCCGATTTTTCTAGCTTGTTTTATGATTTTTTTTTTTTTTTTTTTTTTTCTCGAGTGTCTTCTACACTTATCTGCAAAGAGTATATCCTTTGTTTCTAATTATAACGTCTCTGGTTTCCATGAAATCGTAACCTCCAGAACATGTGGTTATCGCATAATATATACCTTTGTCTTGAACTCGTAATTTGTTTTGCCTCAAGACTCCGTGGGGTCTTTTGGTACTTTTTATATGCTTATGCTAATTATTGGTAGTTGTTTGTTATCGTTAGGGGATTTCACATGATAAAGTGAGCTGGATCCCACCAATGGAGCCACCGGCTTGCCTACACCTAAAGATGAAAGAAATAATAATACTCAATCGGAAAACTTTAAACCATGAAGAGTTCAGATTCGTAAGGTTTCTGCTCAAATATTCGAAGAATTTGGAGAGGTTAAGAATAAATGCTCATGTACTTGATCCTATGAGGCATGAGCAGTTACAGGAGTTCCATCGTGGCTTGTGTCAGATTGAAATTGTTTGAAGCATCTAGCTCCAAGATGACTATGGCAATTCTCATATACTTGGACAAGCTCAAATTTTTACATTCCTTTTGTGGTTTTGTAATTCACACCGGAGACAATTTAATTATTGTGTACCACCATACGAGTGGTTCACATGAGGTGTGCTACACCCACTCACAATTTACAAAAAAAAACCCACTCGCTGACGTGTCAGCGAGCTGATTGGTTGGTTTTTTGTGGGCCACAAAAAACCAACCAATCAGCTCGCTGACACGTCAGCGAGTGAGTTTTTTTTTGTAAATTGTGAGTGGATCTAGAAATATTCGGTTCACATATGAAAGACCTATGAATAATGCTCAAATATCTAGGGTCGTTTAGTTGAAGGAAAATACCCTTGTTTTTCACCAAATGTTTTGTCGAAAACAAAGAAAACAAAGATCGCGTTCAAATTAGTGTTTCCAATAAAATTCTCTACAAAACACAAAATTCCTATTTCCAAGTTTAATACACAAAACTAAAAAAACTTTTTTTTTTTTTTTTTTTTTTTTTTTTATCACCTATATTCCTTTAAAATACCCCCAATCCGTTTTCGTCCAATTTTTATACGTTTTCGTCGGTTTTTATCCGTTTTTGTCAGGTTTTCTCCGTTTTCGTCCGATTTTTAAGTTTTCGGTCGATTTTTTACATTTTCTTCTGATTTTTACGTTTTTGTCTGTTTTTTCACGTTTTGTCCGTTCTTTTACGTTTTTTATATTTTATTACGTTTTCGTCCGATTATTTACGTTTTCATATGTTTTTTTTACGTTTTCGTCTGATTTTTTTAACGTTTTTGTCCATTTTTTTTACCTTTTCGTTCGTTTTTTTACATTTTCTTCAGTTTTTTTTACGTTTTCGTCTGATTTTTTATGTTTTCATCCATTTTTTTACGTTTTCGACCATTTTTTACGTTTTCGTCAGACTTTTTACGTTTTCTTCCATTTATTTTACATTTTCGTCAGTTTTTTTTACGTTTTCATATGATTTTTTACATTTTCGTTAGTTTTTTTACGTTTTCGTCAGATTTCTTACTTTTTCGTCCATTTTTTTACGTTTTCGTCAGATAATTTACGTTTCCGTTAGATTATTTATGTTTTCGTCTGATTTTTTACGTTATTATCCGATATTTTACGTTTTTGTCCTTTTTTTTGCGTTTTCGTCCGTTTCCTTACGTGGCCGTCCGTTTTCATCTATTTTTTTACGTTTTCCTTTTTCGTCCGTTTCTTTACGCTTTCGTCAGATAATTTACGTTTTCGTTAGATTATTTATTTTTTCGTCCGATTTTTACGTTATCGCCTGATATTTTACGTTTTTGTCCTTTCTTTGCCTTTTTGTCCGTTTCCTTACGTGGTCGTCCGTTTTCATCTATTTTTTACGTTTTCCTGCAGTTTTTTACGTTTTTGTTTTTTATGATTTCATCCGATTTTTTACGTTTTCTTCAAATTTTTTACATTTTCGTCTGTTTTTTACGTTTTCGTCCGTTCTTTTACGTTTCGTCTATCTTCTTTACGTTTTTGACCCATTTTTTACGTTTTCGTAAATATTTTACGTTTTCCTCTGCTCTTTTGCGTTTTCGTCTTTTTTTACATTTTCGTTTTTTTATTTCGTCCGATTTTTTATAATTTCGTCCGTTTTCGTCTATTTTTTACGTTTTCATCTTTTCTTTACGTTTTTTAAGTTTCGTCTGACAAAAACGTAAAAAAGCAGACGAAAATGTAAATAAATATAAGTAAACGTAAAAAAATGGACGAAAACGTTAAAAAAACATAAAAGAAAGGACGAAAAGGTAAGAAAACATAATAAAATGAGCGAAAAAGTAAGATAACAAACAAATATGTAAGAAAACGGATGAAAACGTAAGAAATGGGCGAAAACGTAAAAAAAACAGACGAAAATGTAAAAAAATAGATGAAAACGTTACAAACAGACGAAACCTAAAAAACGGGCGAAAGCGTAAAAAAAACATATAAAAACGTAAAAAATGGGACGAAAGCGTAATAAAAAGAGCCGAAAATGTAAGAAAACGGATGAAAACGTAAAAAAACTGACGAAAACGTAAAAAACACTGACGAAAACATAAAAGAATCGACGAAAACGTAAAAAACGGACGAGAACGTAAAAAAACAGACGAAAACATAATAAAACGGACGAAAACGTAGAAAAGCGGATGTAAACGTAAAAAACAGACGAAAAAGTAAAAAAAAAAATAGGAAAAAAATAAATAAATAAAAAAAGATAAGAACATCAAAAAACGGATGAAAACACTATAGTATTAGATTTTTTCATGTTATTTTTGTTACTTTATTTTGCCGTATTTGATTTTTTTATTTATTTTATAATTTAGTTGGTTAGTTTATGATACTTGTTTTTGTGTTTTGAAGATGTTTTTATAATATTACAAAGATGTATAGAGAATTAAGATAGAAAACAACAACACTTAAATATGTTTTCTAGTTTTGCAAAATGGAAAACACAAACACGTGTTTCTCAGACTAAACGCGTTTTCTAAATTTTACATTGTTTTGTGGAAATAAAACTCCCCTCTCTTTTCCTACAAAACAAGAAATAAGAAATGAAAAAAAATGTTCTCCAACTAAACGCAACCCTATCAACCTCATAACAATTCTCTCTTTTTTTATATAACTTTTTTATTCTTTAATATTTTGTCATCTCCGCGGTAAATGTCACCAAATTAAGGCATGCTTCACTACAAGAATTTAGTACTTGCTACTTATTACCAAGAAGTTATTTTTATTCTTCTATGCATTTAGACATTAGGTTGCCGAACTGGAGCTCAATTGAGCTTTTTTTTTTTTTTTTTTTTTTTTTTTATCTTGTAAACGGTAATCGAGGAGTCTTTATTTTTATTCTTCTGTGCATTTAGACATTATCTTGTAAACGGTAAATCGTTAAGTGAAAAAAAAAATACACCATCACGACTACTTATTTCTTTATCGGGCACTTCGATATGCTTTTAACAAACTTTTTTTTTTCAGTTTCATCCTCATATTCAACATCTTTATTCCAAATTAGTGCACACCCTTTTCACCCATCAATAATTTCCATCCTCATATTCAACATCTTTATTGCACACCTTTTTCACCCATCAGTATTTTCATTCATCAAACCCATATGAAAATAGGGGTGTTCATTCATCAAACCCATCAGTATATCCAGCATAGATTGACCCCGAGAATCGGAAGCAAACTAGGCAAAACAGAATATGCATATGTATATTAACTAAACTTAGTAAGTTGATACTACAAGTACAAACGACTAACTAGATGTTCAAAACCACCATCTCAAATTAAAAACAACATTGCAGTAACTACATTTCATGAACATAGTGAACAAAACTTACGTTGTCATCTTCATAGGTTACCTGCTTTGTCAAACCCTTTGATGTTGAACACAACATATAATATACAAATCTTATGCAAAATTATTGGGAAAACAAAGTTCTCACATCAGGCAACAACAAAGTAGAGCAATCAGAGATACGTTATGTGTTTATGAACAAAGAACACACACACCCTTAGTAGAGTTGGATGACATATACAGGGATAAAACCAAAAAATGAGTACAGACAAGACTGCATCAGGGACCATTGCAAAATACATCACCAGAAGAAGACCTTACTACTTATAAAGGGCTGGCAAGGTTGTCAAAATCAAGCCTCCCAGTGAAGATCTAATGACTAACAAGATTCCAGTGTGATTCCAGTATCGTTATTGTTTTTCGCTCTCACACTCTCACCTAACTTTTCTTGTAACTCCTTAATTTCCTTATCAATAACCAACATTTCCATATGGTGCTTCTCAAGATCTTGATTGATTTTATCCCTCCTTTCCTCGAGCTTGCCCCTTTTGGCTTTCAATTCTCTCAATTCTTCCAAATGAGCTGTAATAGCACTCACATCAAACCTATGCATGTCTTGGCAACTCTACTACTTTTTTCAAAGCGTCGGCGAGTATGTCCATGGGATTAGTCAACTCGAATTCTGAAATTATCCCAACCACATCTAAAAATATATCCATGTAAAAAGGGGCAAAGCTCTCACGCTCATCCTCTTCAAATCCTTTCAATGATGAAAAGTGTGGCTTATCAAGTTTTTCAAAAGCAAGCTGTCCTTCCAGGATCTCATGAATAACCAAATGCAAGCGTGATTTAAGTGTTGTGATTTCAGTATCCTTAATTTTCTTTGCTCTCTCACGCTCGTATAGATTTTCTTGCAACTCCTTAATATGGGCTTCAATAACCGGCTCTTCAATATTGTGCTTCTCATACTCGATTTTTTCCCTCTTTTCCTCGAGTTGGCCTATTTTGACTTTCCAATCTTGTAACTCTTTTAAACGAGCTTTAATAGTCCTCACATCAAACCCATGACATTGCAAGTCATCTACTATTTTCAAGTTTTTTGAGATTATGTGAGCGGGATCACTCAACTTGAAATTTCTAAGGCTTGTAACCACCTCTATAAATTTCACCATTTGAGCAAGGGCCAAGCCCTCACGAAGTTTCATTGGGACATCTTTCAGTGGTGAAAAATGTGGCTTTTGAGATGACTTTTGGTAAAAGTCATCTGATTCATACTTCGCCCATTGTTGAGACCTCTTCTCAAATGGCAACGAAATTCCTAAGTAACAGAACTAGCCAAAATTAGATGCAGACTCAGAAATCATGCTGTTTAAAGCTGGATATTCTAAACACGTATTTAGCAAAAAGTCAATTCATGTTACGGTCCATCTCTAATGGTTAAAGGACCAAAAAGACTTGCTAAGTGCAAAGAGGGTCAAATAGGTCAAATGTCATCTGTATTATCACTGAAATGATATAAACGACACACTAGTTATGCAACTATTTATTTTATGATTGGGACCAGCCAAGGATAACTACCACCAAGTTCAATAAAATGATAATACCTAAAAACATGTATTATATGAGGGTAAAAAAGTTTCTTGCTGGGGAATTTCCTGTTGTTTACTATCTGAAAATGGGTCTAATTGGGTTAGTTTTGTTGCAATGGGTCAAAAAGTAAGGCTGAAAAAAATACAAAACTTATCTAACAAAACAATTAGGTCAAACGGCATAACAATTTAGAGGTTAGCCATAGCATTCTCAATTTTATAACATCTAAAATTATGAATTTCAAACAACAAAAAACTAAATGGTGGTTTTGTTGCGGTTCTCAATTAAACTTTTGTGTCTTAAAAAGCTAAAGTTCTATCAAGAAGATTAGTAATATATTAAAACCTTTCGATACACATTTTTTTCTTTTATACTGCAACATTGGTTGGCTTCCCTTCTTTCCATTCTTTTGGCTGTTGCCATTATCCCCTGACTCACATGTTTCCTGTTAAAACAACCAACATACCAAACATAAGCTAAATTTGTCCAAACACTATCATAGTCTATGTTTTTTTTAGTCCTACGACTACTCTATTTCAAAACTAAACATAGCACAAAGTTTCATCTACGAGCTCCTTAAAAGATTAGTTATTGTTTTGTTAACTAGTGTCGCATACAAAATTGTCCAAAAAGTTATCTAAAGTTGAAATGAAGTTGTCTCCTCACTAGCAATGGTGAATTATAAACTTTTAGGTCTTGTTTTCTTTTTAGTGTGTCCAAAATCGAACACATAGAATTATTACCTTTATAATTAACTTTTCAATGCAAACTAACCAATTGTTTTTGCACAAGTACGAGGCATTACACTTCATGTTATATATATAATTTCAATAACTTATAATTTTATATATAAAAAATCTAATCCGATTAATCGCCCCCTAACCAATTAATCACTAGGTGGTACTCGGCCGCCCGGCTTGCACCTAGCGATTTTTATAACCTTGGCCTTCATTAGTCGAAGTTATACTCTATCAAACTACTAAAATACTTACTGCGAGTATCAATTCTGTGGTTGTCCTTTCTTCTTCTGGTGCACCTTGATTTATAGCTATAGGTTCACTTGTTTCCTTTATAGACACAGGTTCTTTGTTTTCCTTGCTACCTATACCATATTCTACATAACATTAGATTATATTTTTTAATTAATCCCCAACTTTGTGTGAGGGGAACAATTTCAGTTATGTGGTCATAAAGGGTAGATAAGCGGGTCCAGGTTGAGATGACCCTGATACCAATATATATATATATATATATATATATATATATATATATATATATATATATATATTCACATTTAGTTTAATAGTTTTCAGAATATACTAATGTGTTAATTATGATAATAGATCATATATAGTTGCCATAATAACAATGAATCCTGAATAAAAGACATATAATTAGGAGATAGTGATTCAAAAAATACATTTTGTGCCACTTTAACCCGTTTCAACAATTTGACCCATTTGAGATAAAAAGACAACCCAAATTACCCATTCATAAGTAAATGGGTCAAAAATTGCATCTCTATTAAATGGAGTTGCTACCCAAAATTTTGTATGAAACATGTACAACCTGAGTTTTCTGCAGCTGCTGAAACTCGGATCCTTTTACCACTTGAAACTTCTACGGTGTTTCTCTCGATGCTCGTGACTGAACTGTACTTTCCTGCACATGTTGGTAACCATAACTACTATTAATGTACATTCATAATGCAGTAAATCTCAAAGCTCAAAAGGTAGATTCAACTCACAGCAGTTGGAGGTCCTTTAGATGGTTTGGTAAGGCCTGAATGAGCGACTGTTGTTGTATGTGTGGAACTTTTATCTGCCAATTTTTCCTTAGGTGGCTGCATGATAAATAAACAAATTATATTCAAATATAGAGTAAGGGTACCCCTTTGACAATTATAGTACTCAATTAAGACAGTACAAGATTGCGGTATGATGTACAACTAATGTGGTGTGATGTGGCCATGTATATGTATTGTATTCTGCCATAACTTTTTAGCAAGTCAGAGGACTTTGTTTAAAAAAAATCACAATATCAAATCTTCAAAATAAACTAAACGCAAGTAAATTTCTGGACAACTCATAAGGAAATCAAAACTAATGTAACTGAATCATCTGTACGGATTCAAATATCAATTAAATTCCCCGTTCGATTAGTTTCTTGCCATATTATTCGTGGCTACTGTTGTGAATTGTGTTTTTATGGTAGCGTAAACCTTTTTTTATCATTCAAATAATAAATTAGCTTAACAATCAGTTAATTTGTTGTTAGTATTAAAGCCAAGAATGAGCCCCAACTTCATCCCAACATAACCAAATCACAGTCACGCATCTTGTCTTAAATAACAAAACATCAAGAACTTTGAATAACAAAAGGTATGTGTGATTACATGCATTTATCAGTTTTGGACTCTCGAAGTTGGTTGGGATAAAAACTCATTAAGTCCATGTAGGGAACAATGCAATTATGCTAATTGACAACGCGGTTATGTGTCTAAAACATATGAGAGCTTAGAAAATGATGCTCTACCTAGGGAACTGTACAAATTAGTTGACTTCCGCTTAGGCTACCGTCGTACAGTATGATTTAACAAATACATATGTTAGTATTTAGAAACCGTGTTTATATACAAGGGTTTATAACCAGTATATTTACAAGTGTAATATAATAAAATAATGGCCATTTGAGTTTAAAAGATGCACTACCTTCAACACAATCTGAAATGTTTAAAAAAACACATACTTATATAAAAACTCAAGGTCAGATAGCATCATGGAACCCTAAAAAATTTAAAACCATATTTAACACAAGAATTATAATTTAAAAACACGCATTTTAGTTTCTTAAAATATATAATTAATAAAGATACTAGACAGTAAAAAATACAAAGAAAGGATGATGCCACTACACAATTCTAAGGGCCCTTATAAAAGGCATCTCCAAGGACTAAACATAAACACTTTAAGAGAACAAAAAACAACAAAACAAATAGTTACAAAATGACTCAACAAAAACCAAAATTACCACATTGCTTGCAAGATGAATTAAAACAAACCGCTCCACTTGTTGAATTGGAAGCAATGGCTTACTAAACTTTGCAAGCTATTACCGGATCTGAACACCAATCTATCGAAGATGCAATTGCTCCTTTAGCTCTATGAGACACCCAATAGAACATAAGGACTTGTAATTCGTCGCATATCGTGGTCCAATTTGAAACTTTATTTTTATATATTCTTTTGTTGCGAAATCCCCATACTAAGTATAACATCGACCAACATACCGCTTGCCAAATCGTTTTTTGTTTTTTGTTGAACGTATCATGACCAATATGATTTATTATATCATCAATCGACCCAACATTGAAATTCTCTAACTTCCACCGTTTAAATACCTTTTCCCATCCAACTAAAACTCGAGAACATCTAAGGAAACAATGATCAAATGTTTCTATTTCATCTTCACAGTGTGGGCAAAGTGTTGAGTTAAGATCCATACCAATATGATGTAACCATGTGAGAACCGGTAATCTTCTTTGTTGTAATTGCCAAATAAAGATACAAATTTTCTTGGGATTATCTTGCTCCACTTTGTCTCTTTCGTTGAATTTGTCGACCTTAGGATTTTTTTCATCAATCTTCTCTCTAAGGTACTTGACCGTGAATTGCCCCTTATTATCAAGAAGCCAACGCCAAGAATCTAGCTGTAAGACATTTGGGACAAAAAAATTAGTTAACGCCGTCAATTCCGTAAGATCACCTTCTCCTCTACCTCTTGGCTCTCTAACCCAATTCCATTGCCATTCCCAACCCCCTTCTCCCCACACCCTCTTCTCGCCCACCGATTCATCTTTATTCACTTTTAATCTAAATAAACTTGGAAATTTTTTACACAACAACACCCCTTACCGCACCCACCTATCAAGCCAAAAACGTGTATTATACCCATTTCCCCCAGTTTTTCCAAAAGATGAACAAAAGTTTATCCCCGTTTTATCAATGTCCTTACCAACCTCACAATGTCTCCCTAAATACTTCCACTCAATCTATCTCCTCTAATCTCAAACAAGCCCCCATCACAACCTTAAATACTTTTGATGATTTTCACCCATAACCGGTCTCCTTCCACTTGAAATCGCCACCACCATTTACCTAGTAATGCCTAATTGGAAGCCTTAAGACTACCAATATTAAGCCCCCCCCCCCCCTAATTTTTGTGTTTTTAGAGCTAAGTCCCACTTAACCCAAGCTATTTTTTTACATTCATCGTTCCCGCCCCAAAAGAACCGTTGTCTCATACTTTCTAATTTTTTAATAACACCCATTGGAGCCCTAAAATAAGAAAAATAATATAATCGCAAACTGCTAAGGACTGATTTCACCAACGTTAGCCTACCACCAAAAGAGAGCGTTTTAGCTTTTCACTTCCCTAATCTTTTTTTGAACTTCTCCTCTATTACCTCCCAATTTTTTATTCTTTTCATATTACATCCAATCGAGATCCCAAGATAAGTGAAAGGCATATTACCCGCCGAACATCCCATTCTAGACGCGAATTGCTCCACCTCCTCCATTTGAACCCCAATCCCATAAACTTTAGTCTTATTTGTATTTATTTTCAACCCGGAAGCTTGTTTGATATATCCAATTATCCTCATTAGGTTTCTAGCATTTGACACTTTCCACTCCCCAAAAATCAAAGTAATTGTAAATGCGAGATAGGAATGCCACTACTACCAATATGTACTCCATTAAAGAAACCTCTTGAAACTACCTCTCGTTAAGTAACAAACCTTCTGCCGCAATAAGGTACAAAAATGGTGATAGTGGGTCACCTTGTCTAACCCCCCTTTCCATTTTAAACTCCAAAGTATGTGACCCGTTTACTAAAGTTGAGACCAATGCTGATTTTTGACATGCTTCAATCCATTTGCACCATTTCACACCAAAAGCCCATTTGTAAAAAAATTTGACTAATGAAATTCCAATTGACACTATCGTATGCCTTTTCAAAGTTGATTTTAAGTAGAAATGCATTCTCTTTTTTCTTCTTTAAATACTCCAAAGCTTCATTTGCAATCAACCCACCATCTAATATAAATCTACCTTTTATAAAGGCATTTTGTTCCTCCCCAATTACCTTATCTATAACCTTCTTCATTCTCTCGGCAAGTAACTTTGAGACAATCTTATAATAACAACCTATCAAACTTATAGGCCTAAAATCAGTCAATGTAATTGGGTTACTGCATTTTGGAATTAATGTAACAAAAGAGGAATTGCACCCTTTTGAATTTTCTTCAGTAAGCCAAAACCACTCAGTGGCCCTCAACAAGCCGAAATTAAATCCATCGGGCCCAAGTGCTTTTTTTGCTACCACATTGTTTAATAGCATACCACACTTCTTCATGAAAAGCACATTCCAACTCTTCTTTGTCTTCCCTTGTAATAGCTTTGAAGTTACCATTCACCAAACTCGGTCTTTCAATATGGGCCTCATTAAAGGAATTATTGAGAAAAATCATATACTTTTGCTTTTATGGTAATAGGATCTTCACACCACACACCGTCCACCATCAATCCATTTAATTTTGTCTTCCGTATGTTACCTCTAATACAAGAGTGAAAAAATTTAGAATTTTCATCACCCTCCAACACCCACCTTGATCTAGCCTTCTGTTTTAAAATCTCATTTTTATGTGTCTTTTTCTATCCACCCTCTCCTAGCTTCTTTCCATCTTTCCAACTCCCTTTGTCAAGATCTCTTGATTCATCAATTAACTCCCATTTTGTGGCTTCGGCTTTAAGTTCCTCAAGTTGTTGGCTATTTCTTCCAAACTTGGTTTTACTCCACGTTTTTAGACCCCCTTTAACGTTCTTTAAATTATCTCTAAAACCCGAGTCGGGGTTTAATGAGTACACTGGTTTTTCCCAACAATCAACCACTATATTCTCACAATCTTTATCATCTAACCAAACATCAAAAAGCCGGAATTGTTTTGGCCCAAAATCCACCACTTTATCCATGAGTATTAAAAGGCAATGATCCGACAACTTCTTCTCCTTTGCGACTACTATTAATGAATTCCAATGATCACAAAAATGACCGTTAGTTAAAAACCGATCAATCTTACTAAATTTAAGCCCATCATCACTTATTCTTGTGAATCTTTTGCCTCCCATCGGGATATCAATCAAACCATCTCCATTTATGAAGTTATTAAAAATTGCAGCCCCTCTTTTATCGAATATCGAGTTTCTTCTCTCGTCGACACTTCTAACTTCATTAAAGTCCCCAAATATACACCAAGCCGCCTCAACTGTATTGATTATCCTAGAAATCTTGTCCCAAAGAATTGTTTTGATTTCAACATCACGTGGAGCATAAACATTAATGAAACCCACCAACCCATCTTTCCCTTTCCAAGATCCAACAACCGCAACAAAACCTTCCTCGCCTATTGTTGTTGTATCAAAAAACCACGATTTGTCCCAAATCGTAAGTACTCCACCTGCACCACCTATTGCATCGACTTTGGCAAACCCAAATGATTGTTCTTGTTGCCATCAACAACTTTCACCACAGTACCAACCGTCCACCCATCTTCATAAAAAGCATCCACAACATCCATAGCCTCAAACTCCACGTCATCATTATCATTCCTAGGTGGCAAAGGTCTAACAAGCTTAGGATCAACATCATCTTGAATGAACATTTTCCCATCTCCATTTGTATTATGCAATGTCTTAAATCCTATTCTATAAAATTCTACCACTTTCTCGGTGGTATTTTTACTTTCTAACGTGGGTATAATGTTTAAGATGGTGCTAGGATACCATCTAATATGGGAACCTAATTCGTCGCGACTGGATACTTCTACAGATAATTTTACGGGGAAAGTGACGGGTTGTGGTTTTGTGAAGTGCATATGCCGAAATTTAAGGTGATTGAGATATGAAAAATAAATCTCCGATTTGTCAAAAAAGAATAGGAAGTTATGAGAGTAATTATTGCTAGTTTGGAAACGGTTCTATTATCATTCAAATTTTTTTGAAACGGAATTAAATATTCTAAAACTGTCACAACTTAATAATTTCTAATCGGTCCATGTAATCTTTTTAATGAGTAATAAAGTTTTTAGGTGCTAAATACGTACATTTTATTTTATCATGAGTTTTATTAACGGTATAAATGTGTATTGTTCAATATTACGGTTTTTAAATAATTAGGTTATAAACGTAATGTAATGTCTTAGATTATAAAAGCCTTTTCAAAAGTTTAAAATTTGAGGGGTATTTTGGGCATTTTACATGTTTCAGAATTTCGGGTTTTACAGCCAACCACATCACCTTTCTCATCATTCATCAAAAACTTGTCACCTTTGCTCACCGAATCTAGTTCGGGTGCTTACATTCCATTTGTGAGTAATCACTTTTAAGTAATACAGTAGCTATTTTATATTACAATGGTGATTGAGTTTTCAATCGTTTTGAAATGCTTTTCTTGTAATAAGTATTTCTTAGTTGGGTACTTAACTATGTCTGTAAATCATAAAGTAGCTGGTAAAGGACTCCTCTTTCACACAAATATAGGTAGGACTTTGGACATCTGTTAAGAACATCTAACTCCAAGTTTCACAATTATTACTGAGAACAAACATATAGCAAGTTGTTCTTAGTATACATAATATGTCCATTTCGGAAAATTTACTTTACTTAACAGTTTATCTTAATCTAGAAAACAAGTCATTTTTATTATTGGAACTATTAACTTTCTTAAGTGTTAATCCGTGAAATTCATGCATGTATAGATAATTGCACATGGCATACAGAAGAATCGGCATGTACCAGAATCTACTTCAGATGAGATAAAGAGCCACTTCTTGGACTTGGTAAATGAGAAAATCCCAACACGTTTCACATGGTATACTTGTAAGGACAGAGCGAGCTCAAGAGCGACCACAATCTCTCCCATTGTGGGACGTTTCTTCGACTCATATTGTAAAACCCTAAAATCCGTTTTTCTAATTTTCTATCAAATTTAAATTTTAACCTAAGTATTACGAATATTAATAGGAATTCGAAACCTTACGTTATATGTGAATAAATTAAAAGGTACTTTTAAACTAAGTCTATCTAATTAACTACAATTGTAAACTCTTCTAAATTGGTTCTAAAAATAGTACACGACATGTTTTCTTGTGTATAGCCTATACACGTTTATTTCCTTGCCTTGATTCAATCCTATCACACTACACAAATAAAACTTACCATACCTACCATACATATTTTTATAATCACAAAATCAGAGATTGATATGATCCATTTATGTCAGCCTTTAACCACTCGACATTCTCTCTAGTGATTGATACGATCTTCCTTTGTTTCCAAGTTTAGAAAACACAGCTTTCCAAAGTTCTGCACACGCTTTGCCATAATAGTTATGCCGTATATTGTGTTTTCCCTCCTATCTCCTGTACACGGATTCACAACCAAGAAACACACACACAATACCCTAAAACTAAACACCTCCAAACCAATGGCCACTATTCTCCTTATTTTTCTATTCGATCGAGAAGAAGCATGGGAGGTTCGATTGTGTTGCTGTAGGAGGATGTATGCTGTAACAATGGCTGTGTTCCTGTTCGACAAGGGTGAGATTCTGGTTTGAGGTTTTGGTTTGGTCGTGAGTTGTTGCTGAACCGAGGGTGTTGTTCGTCGGTTTATACCTCTCGAAAAATGGGGTGAACGTGGGTCAATTATTGTCGGTTGATTCTTCGTTTCTCATCCCACTCGCAACGAAGGTAACTGTATCATCCTTGTTCGGTTCTTCGTTCGTTTTGAATTCAGTCGTCACGTTAAAACATGTCACATAAAAGTTATATGAATCGTATTAGGGATATATGTATGTATACGATTGCTGTCACATGAAATAAAGATTTTAAAATCGATCTATTCAAATCAGGAAATGGCTATTTGATCTCTTATTGTGTCAATCTACTATTAGGACTAACCTAAATCTAATAATGAGTTAATAACATAAGAAGACTGCATGCATGCTTTTCGAAACGAAAGTCGCATAAAATAATGGGGAACTTATAAAAAAAATGACGTGAACATACTACTATTAACCAACTGTATGTGTGTTGCATGGTATTTGATTCATTACATTGTGGTTAGATCCTAAACTATTTTTAAAAATCCAATCTATAATCGACTTGACACAAGAGAAAAGAGCAGAATACTTATTTCGTATGGCATAATAGAAAAACCCACGACTTGGAATAAGTTGCAAATGGATTTCGAAAATAATGAAACATATGGGGTAAAGTGTGTGCTTGTATATGCCTGATACTATATGTATATATATTTTAAAATGAAAACCTGTAATACGTAAAAGATAGATAGATTTCATGGTGTGATTAATTGGGTTTATATGCATGGTTATAAATGTGTATATACACGTACGATATATGGATGAAAGTATGTTGAATTTGTGATGAAACGTAGTTTGGGTCGTCGCGGTCTAATTTAACGTCGATAATACGTTAATATAATTATAAACGATGGGTCTAAAATTATCGTCTTAATATAAAATTATAGTATAAACTTTAAAATTTTGACATTCTTAATATTTAATTTTGATAATTTATATTTTGACCCTAAACATTACTAAATTTACGTGTTTAAACCCTAAACTAATATAATTGCCATTTGTGACACCAATCTATAAAAGTTGCTAATACGGAAAAGCTACTAAATATGGGAACTTACTAAATATGTCAAGTTACTAAAAATAGAAGGAAACCAAAAAATGGGAAATCTGATCTAAAATGAGCGTATGAATAAATAAGACGATCATTATTCGTGTAGATTCGTTGAAGAAGGAGTGTTTCCTTATGCTTACGTACGTTATGATTTCGATGGTGATTAAGGTACAGATATTCTGCCCTTTCAGTAAGGGTGCCTTCTCTCTCATGACTTGATCTTTGATTATTGATTCGTTATAAGATTCCCTAAGCCATTGCTATGTTCCCTTATGTTTGATCCTATCTTTATGATTCATTTGATATGATCTTTGATATGATCCCTTTGATATATGATTCACATTCATTGGATACTCCTCTGATTATGATTATGCTATGATATGATTCGGATATGCTGCTATGATTCTATATATGTGTGTATGTATGCTTCGTTCTTTCTTATGCCCGAGTTTTCTAACTACTCATGGAGGTACCATGGGCGTGTCATCGAGGCACCGATGGCATGACACTTTCTGTGGAGGTGTGATTGATCCACGGCTTCCCCATTTGATATGATATGATTATGCGCACTTATGACTATGATTATGCTGAATTATGTATGTATGTATGTATGGGGGGCGTATGGATGCATCCTAGCACTTATGTTTATGTATGGTTATGATATGGATATATGTATGGTGAATGTGGGTAGGTGCTTCTCTACTCCTTCACATTTGGGAGCTAGCTACTCCATGTGGTACCGAGAGGTCTCCCCTCTCCGTATCCTTTGACAGGTGATTATGGATTATGTATGTATGTATGTATGAGATCTATCAAGTACCTTGGCAGGTCGGCTCGTGGCTTTCCTATGATTCGTTTGTCCATTCAAGTACCTTGTTTGGACGCTTCTTTGTTGATACGTGCTCATTACCTTTCCCTTATGATTATGTTTATGTGATATATCTTTGATACTTCGTTTTTTGACTTATGATATTCGTTCATTGTATGTTGATCTCTTATGCATTTGACATATGATATTCCTATCAGCAAAAGCTTATGATGTCTTGTTTCTCACATTTATATACGTTTCGTTTATCCGTTTACTTTGTTTTATATCTGTTCACTGGGCTTTTTGAGCTTAGCCGCATTTCCTTTCCTGCGGCAGGTCTTAGGTTGGAAGCTGGGATTAGGTGAAGAGAGAGCATAGGAGCATAATGGACTACCCGTGGACTAGAAGCCCATTACATCTGGACTAGTTTTTAGACTTGGATTAGATTAGACTTTGTTTAGTTTGTATCTTCCTTTCTCTTATGGTTTTAGTATCCCTTTTGTACCTTTAGATTTTCCCTTGTAATCTTTTATTTTAAGTCTTCCGCTTGCATTGTATGCTTTGATATGTCACCATACTGTAGCACTCCAGACCCATGTCGGGTTGGGGTGTTACAATTATGGTATCAGAGCTAAGGCTGCGACTTGTAGTACCTAAGTTATGGCCTGTGAGTTTTGGACCCTTAGGTTTGCACCTTAGAAACTCTAGGAATAACTTTGGAAGGTTTTGCCTTAAGTTTCTCCCTTTACGAGCTTTATTATGACAAATAAGGATTGGGTAGATATATGATCAGACATTGGTTTTCTTGCTTCCATTTTACTCTGATTTATTCCTTGCTTTTCGTTAAGCTCTTACAAGATCAATCGTTTCTGAGATTTAGAAGACTTATCAGGATACGCGACATAAGTTTAGAATGCCTTGAGACTTCGTAGTAATGCCTTATAGGTTTCATTTTCTGAGGTTATCGTTTCCTTTTGAGCTTCGATCCTTGATTCATTGTCATTCGTTTAGATGGCTTTTTGTTCGTTCAGAGAATTCGCGTATGTATGAATCCTACGTGTTCGACACATTCTATGATTTCTCTTTGCTTTTGATCTTCTTCATTGTTGACTGATCTTACCTATTCTACCCTATGATCATTTTGTGACTTTTCATCGTGTATATTCGATTTTTCCAATGCGTTCTGGAGATATTTGGAGACGATTTCGTTGTGTTAATCTGTTTATGTTAGAGATGTCTGATTCGTTGTTATTCTGGATTTGGATTTGTTACCTGGGTATTATGATGATGACGATTGTCATTTTATGTCTATCACCTTTAACGTTTTGTGAAGTTCATATTCTACACCATGATTCTTAACCTCATAATCATTTATGACCACCTTGTTCTGAAACTCGTGCGTTGATTTCCCCACTGTTGTGAAGATTGTTCGTTTGGTGAGGCTCGCCTCAAGAGTTATTCAGATTGCTTGGAATGTTCGCTGTGTATCCTTGGTATGTTTACTCATGGAGAAGAATGATGATAGTATGAGGATGTGGATTGATTTTGGAGGCTAAATTGTGTCATGTTTTGTGTGAAGAGCAAGATGTTCTTAGAAAATTCTTATCCGTTTTGATCTTTTATGAGTGTTGTAATGCCAATTGTATGGGCTACTACTCCGACTATTTCTATGAACTTGATGAATCGTGTTTTTCATGAATACTTGGACAATTTGTCATAGTATGACATTTTAGTATATTCAGAGACAAAAGAGAAACACGAGGATTGTCTTCGTATTTTGTGTTGGTATTTTTGCGTTAGAAGAAGCTCTATGTGATATTTCTCGAAGAGTAACTTTTGTTGGAAGAGATGAGAGAAGAAGTTTGAGAAGTTGAGAAGAAATTTGTTCTATCCAAGAGAAAGGAGCTCAGGAGCAAGACGGTAGAAGATAGGCTATGTTGGAAGACGAAAAGAAGTAGTTTTAATTGAAGCCCACACTTTTAGCAACTCTATTCATTTTAGTTGTACTAATATGTATAGAGTCTTAAAGCAGGAGCTGGAAGGGATGGTATGAAGACGGTGGTGATAACATCGGTGATTTCCACGCACATAAGGAAGGACAAAATGAGTGGAGTTACAGTGGAGCATTGACTAGGATGGCTTGCTTGGAAGATGGGTAGAGATTCTTTCGACAGAAGATTATTCAAGCTACATGGCGCACCTGCAATGATCGTGATAGAGAATCGCATTTTGGTTCACACTGCCAGAAGAGGTATAGAAGAGTTAGACATCTTGGCATTGGAAGGAGTTTTGGTTCGTGAAACGTTTAGATCTTGATTTTATTCCTATCCATATGAATTATTCGACCTATTCGATTATGATTTATGATACGTTTTCATACTCTGATTCGTGATATGGAATGTCGGTATGAATATGATATCCCATCTCCCTATGAGACTCTTGGTATGTTTGATGATTCGACTTGTGCTTCTATGACTTTGGTAAGTTCCTTTATCCATTCAGAATCTGGTAGGAGTTGATGAAGACTTATCGCTTTGTACTATCTCTGTGTTTACCTCGAAGGTGTATGTGTCTTGTGTATATCCGTGCGGGATTTCAAATATCATCTGTCATCTGCTACACATTTGTTTCGTATTCGTTGGAATCAGATTCGTTATGATATATGTTTTGCGGAGAGCCTGGGGCTATCCTTGTTATCGGGATCGAGTCATGAGAAAATATTCTATTTATGAATATTCTGTTGGAAGGACCTCCCCGAGTGCGAGGTTAATTGTGTCGTTTCTTTTATGATTTGCTATGTCTCCATTTAACTTGTGCGACTCCAATTTCGCAGACGAAATTTTCTTTTTAGCTGGGAAGAATTGTAAAACCCTAAAATCCGTTTTTCTAATTTTCTATCAAATTTAAATTTTAACCTAAGTATTACGAATATTAATAGGAATTCGAAACCTTACGTTATATGTGAATAAATTAAAAGGTACTTTTAACCTAAGTCTATCTAATTAACTACAATTGTAAACTCTTCTAAATTGGTTCTAAAAATAGTACACGACATGTTTTCTTGTGTATAGCCTATACACGTTTATTTCCTTGCCTTGATTCAATCCTATCACACTACACAAATAAAACTTAACATACCTACCATACAGATTTTTATAATCACAAAATCAGAGATTGATATGATCCCTTTATGTCAGCCTTTAACCACTCGACATTCTCTCTAGTGATTTATACGATCTTCCTTTGTTTCCAAGTTTAGAAAACACAGCTTTCCAAAGTTTTGCACACGCTCTGCCATAATAGTTATGCCGTATATTGTGCTTTCCCACCTATCTCCTTTACACGGATTCACAACCAAGAAACACATACACAATACCCTAAAACTAAACACCTCCAAACCAGTGGCCACTATTCTCCTTCTTTTTCTGTTCGATCGAGAAGAAGCATGGGAGGTTCGATTGTGTTGATGTAGGAGGATGTATGTTGTAACAATGGCTGTGTTCCTGTTCGACAAGGGTGAGATTCAGGTTTGAGGTTTTGGTTTGGTCGTGAGTTGCTGCTGAACCGAGGGTGTTGTTCGTCGGTTTATACCTCTCGAAAAGTGGGGTGAACGTGGGTAGTAATTGTCTCGGTTTGGTGATGATCTGGTTGCCTCGGGTCAATTATTGTCGGTTGATTCTTCGTTTCTCATCCCACTCGCGACGAAGGTAACTGTATCATCCTTGTTCGGTTCTTCGTTCGTTTTGAATTCAGTCGTCACGTTAAAACATGTCACATAAAAGTTATATGAATCGTATTAGAGATATATGTATGTATACGATTGCTGTCACATGAAATGAAGATTTTAAAATCGATCTATTCAAATCAGGAAATGGCTGTTTGATCTTTTATTGTGTCAATCTACTATTAGGACTAACCTAAATCTAATAATGAGTTAATAACATAAGAAGACTGCATGCATGCTTTTCGAAACGAAAGTCGCATAAAATAATGGGGAACTTATAAAAAAAATGACGTGAACATACTACTATTAACCAACTGTATGTGTGTTGCATGGTATATGATTCATTACGTTGTGGTTAGATCCTAAACTATTTTTAAAAATCCAATCTATAATCGACTTGACACAAGAGAAAAGAGCAGAATACTTATTTCGTATGGCCTAATAGAAAAACCCACGACTTGGAATAAGTTGCAAATGGATTTCGAAAATAATGAAACATATGGGGTAAAGTGTGTGCTTGTATATGCATGATACTATATGTATATATATTTTAAAATGAAAACCTGTAAGACGTAAAAGATAGATAGATTGCATGGTGTGATTAATTGGGTTTATATGCATGGTTATAAATGTGTATATATACGTATGATATATGGATGAAAGTATGTTGAATTTGTGATGAAACGTAGTTTGGGTCGTCGCGGTCTAATTTAACGTCGATAATACGTTAATATAATTATAAACGACGGGTCTAAAATTATCGTCTTAATATAAAATTATAGTATAAACTTTAATATAATTTTATTTGACATTCTTAATATTTAATTTTGATAATTTATATTTTGATCCTAAACATTACTAAATTGACGTGTTTAAACCCTAAACTAATATAATTGCCATTTGTGACACCAATCTATAAAAGTTGCTAATACAGAAAAGCTACTAAATATCGGAACTTACTAAATATGTCAAGTTACTAAAAATAGAAGGAAACCAAAAATGGGAAATCTGATCTAAAATGAGCGTATGAATAAATAAGACGATCATTATTCGTGTAGATTCATTGAAGAAGGAGTGTTTCCTTATGCTTACGTACGTTATGATTTCGATGGCGATTAAGGTACAAATATTCTGCCCTTTCAGTAAGGGTGCCTTCTCTCTCATGACTTGATCTTTGATTATTGATTCGTTATAAGATTCCCTAAGTCATTGCTATGTTCCCTTATGTTTGATCCATTCTTTATGATTCCTTTGATATGATCCCTTTGATATATGATTCACATTCATTGGATACTCCTATGATTATGATTATGCTATGATATGATTCGGATATGCTGCTATGATTCTATATATGTATGTATGTATGCTTCGTTCCTTCTTATGCCCGAGTTTTCTAAGTACTCATGGAGGTACCATGGGCGTGTCATCAAGGCACCGATGGCATGACACTTTCTGTGGAGGTGTGATTGATCCACGGCGTCCCCATTTGATATGATATGATTATGCGCACTTATGACTATGATTATGCTGGATTATGTATGTATGTATGTATGGGGGGGGGGGCGTATGGATGCATCTTAGCACTTATGTTTATGTATGGTTATGATATGGATAGATGTATGGTGAATGTGGGTAGGTGCTTCTCTACTCCTTCACATTTGGGAGCTAGCTACTCCATGTGGTACCGAGAGGTCTCCCCTCTCCGTATCCTTTGACAGGTGATTATGGATTATGTATGTATGTATGTATGAGATCTGTCAAGTACCTTGGCAGGTCGGCTCGTGGCTTTCCTATGATTCGTTTGTCCATTCAAGTACCTTGTTTGGTCGCTTCTTTGTTGATACGTGCTCATTACCTTTCCCTTATGATTATGTTTATGTGATATATCTTTGATACTTCGTTTCCCTTTGACTTATGATATTCGTTCAGTGTATGTTGATCTCTTATGCATTTGAAAGATGATATTCCTATCAGCAGAAGCTTATGATGTCTTGTTTCTTACATTTATATACGTTTCGTTTATCCGTTTACTTTGTTTTATATTTGTTCACTGGGCTTTTTAAGCTCAGCCGCATTTCCTTTTCTGCGGCAGGTCTTAGGTTGGAAGCTGGGATTAGGTGAAGAGAGAGCATAGGAGCTTAATGGACTACCCGTGGACTAGAAGCCCATTACATCTGGACTAGTTTTTAGACTTGGATTAGATTAGACTTTGTTTAGTTTGTATCTTCCTTTCTCTTATGGTTTTAGTATCCCTTTTGTACCTTTAGATTTTCCCTTGTAATCTTTTATTTTAAGTCTTCTGCTTGCATTGTATGCTTTGATATGTCACCATACTGTAGTGCTCCAAACCCATGTCGGGTTGTAGTGTTACACATATTGCAGACAACGATATGCAATATGCACAAACACCTTCAAACACTTGGGAAAAATCTGCCTCTCAATGTTACAATCAACGATTTGATTGGGTCTTTTCTGTTCAACACATTCATAAGCCCATTTTGCCAAACTGCACTTGTTGTCATCAAGATTTTCAGCCAATGCCACCCTCCCAGACAACAACTCAAATAATACTACCCCAAAAGCAAATACGTCGGATTTAGGGGTCAATCTTCCAGTCAACAAGTACTCAGGATCAAAATAACCAAATGTACCCTTGATGTGTGTGTTGACATAGGTACCAGATGGGTTTTTTGGGCCACTTTTGGACAATCCAAAATCAGATATTTTAGCGGAAAAATGTTCATCCAACAAAATATTTGAACTCTTAACGTCACGGTGTATGACCCCATGTTGGGTGCTTGTCCCACTATGAAGGTATTGCAATCCACGTGCAGCACCTATGCTTATTTTAAGTCGTTGTACCCAACTTAGTTTTGTACCACGTGTGTGCAAATGATCATTGAGGCTTCCATGGGTCATATACTCGTAAAGTAGTATCATCTCTGAGTCATCATTACAATACCCAATTAAAGACACAAGATTGCAGTGCCGCAACTTAGAAAGCATATGAATTTCAGACCAAAACTCATGCGATCCTTGGTTAGAGCTGGATTCCAATCGCTTAATGGCAGCATGAACATTTTCCCCATTCACTACAATAGTACCTTGATACACAGAACCAAATCCACCCTTTCTAATGACCAAGTTCTCACTGAAATTCTGGGTGGCTGATCGAATTTCATCAAGTGAATATGGGTGGAATAATCGTTCATAAGGAAATGATGACATTCTATATTTGTTGCCAAAGACACAATGACTGGCAAAGTATAAGGTTTATGCTAAACTGTATGTTTTTGGTACAATGAACGTAGAGTGTTGCTTGATGATCCAAATTTAACTAATCGATAGAAGATATTTGGTAGTTTATTTTGAAATTATCATAGGCACTAGATTTTACTTGAGAAAGAGTATCCTAAAGAAAGAACAGTAGTTAAAACATCATTTCAAGTGACATATTCAAATAAAGTAATGGCAAAAGAATTGACTCAGTTTATTAGGAAAGAATCTTGTAAATTAAATACAGTTTACCAATTCAAAGGCATACCTCATTCTTTCCAACATAACATCCTAATAAGAAAACAAGAGCAACATTATTGGAGTACAAGATTGCGTATCAGGCAGGCTATCGGTTGTCTTATCAATAACTTCCTAAATGAAAATTTAGGATCTTGTGACATGTCATAGGACCTATATTGACATTTTCTACAATATGCAAGATCATACGCGTATGCTTTTAAAATTGTGTTTTCAGTCATCTCTTATTTGAACTATGAATTTGGAATAATGAATATAAGGGTGCAAAGTGATTCAAACAAAAAATAACTTTATTTCTCAAATGCAAACAGCTCATATAACCACTTGCTACAGTCATGATTTTACTATAGTTGTACACTTTTTTCACCTTCTTGCTTCAATATAACTATCTTTTAACACACTCTCTCTTCTTCATTCAACACTAAGAAAGCTTTTGCTGGACGTGTCGTTGCCACGGCTAAAAAATAGTTGAAACTTTTGGAGTCCTGTACAATTACCTAAGCCCATTTTACTATAGTTGTTTAGTTTTTGTACTTCTTAAATCAAATATCAAATACCAAGTGAGATTTAACACCAATTAAGTTATTTTTTTTTTATGTATTTTGTCCAACTTCGATGATTAAAATTTATTGATATAAAAGCTTGAATATACTACATAAAATGCATGAAGCACTCTCTCTAAAAAAATTTCAGATTTACAAGAAATAATGCATGGTTTTCAACACTTTAATGCACTCAATTTTCAGAATTACAATAAAGTAAGCATATTGTATAACAAAAAACAGCGTTGTGTCATTTTAAGACTAAAATTCTACCAAACAACATTAATGCTATTAAAAACACCCGTTCATTAAACATTACAACCATTTAAACACAATGTACAATAGCTTTTAAGTAAATACAAGTCATAAAACACAAAGCACAAGTATGTAAAGCACAATCATTTTAAGGTCAACAATCTATTCAACACATATAATTAATATACTAATTAATTCACCCATTCACCAAAATATACAATCATTTAACCATAATGTACAAGCTAATCAAGCTACTAAGCTATGTACTTAAAAATAAAGCCATTAGGCTGGGCATAGTGGTCGGTCGACCGGACCGGTCGCCCCTGCGCTGACCGAGTCGCCGTCACTGCAACCACAAGGTTGGACGACTCCAAAATTCATAAACCAGTCACCCCCTCGACTGATTAATGCATTTCACAAAAGAAGAAAAAAAACGTGCCATTACATATCAAAACAAAAACAAAGATGAAACGAAAGAAGAAAAGAACAATTATCATTGAAGCCAAAACAAACATCAAACTTATTCCATCTATGGTCCACGAACAGAAAGTATACAGCAACAATAAAACCCAACATCTACATCTACCTCAGTTCTAACCTCATCCCAAAACCTCCATCACGGTCAACACAACATAAAACCTTAGAGAGAGTTTTCGTTTGATATTAAAGAAAAGGGTCTGATTTTCTTGCAAACATAGATTGTTGGTTATGTTCGGTTATTAAGATAAGAAAGAAAGGAAGAGTATGTGATGTTTGTGTGGCTGCAAATCATGGTTGCGTATTTTTGTAGGGGAAATTAGGGCAGGAACGAGGTAATTTAGGTTTTGTAAACGTATTTATAAGTCCTAACATTTGGATTATATACTGGTTTGGTTGTTAATTGGGCTGGTCAAATGATATCACAAATTGTTTGGTAGTTTTATCATGGGCATTGATAGATATTGATGATTAAAGTTTGTTTAGGCTAAAAATGATTTTAGACTAATTACCTTGGTAATTGAACCGTATATTATTTGTATGGTATAGTTTATTTTGGGCTAATTTTGATATTTGGTTCATGTGAATAGTGTATATTAAAAATGAAAATGTAAGGGATATATAGTGTAAAAATGATGGATTTTTTTTGAAATAAAAATAAAAATATAAATGTCGGTCGCCTTACTATGCCTAAAGGGTCGCATGTAGGTCAGGAAATTTAAAGGTGATTGTGATGAAGGAAAGAATCAAGATTTATGTTTGTGGTAGCTTCGGTTAACAGTAAATGAAATTATGCTACTGTTTTTTTTATTGGTCTCAATACCGTCTTCCACGATGTATGAGGAGGTTGAGATGTAGACAACCTTAATGCAGAGAGGCTGCTTCCAGTTCTATCTAAGATAGGAAAGGACCTCTGGCCTTTTGTAGGGAGTGAGGATCGAACCATTGACATCTAGGTTAAGATACAAGGGGTTTTCCAACTGATCCAACCTTAAAATTATTGTTATTTGTAAATTAACCGTTAAAAAAAATATGTCCGCATAACATCACATTACCAGAAAATATAGTCACAGGATACCCGTCGCCGCATCGCGCGGGTACCTTGCTAGTATATTTGATATATGATTTGAAAGCTATGAATGTGTAGCATCTAATGAAAAAAGAGTATTGATAATCACACCACAACTTTTTATGCTTTCACCACAATCCGTGAATTACAGTGTTGTACGTTGTGCTGTACAGCTTATACAGAGTGGTGTAACTATCAAATAAAATGGTGTGAGTATCAACACCCAATGAAAAAATGGTAAAACTTTTGTAGTTCTACTCCGCCGGTAAAACTTTTGTAGTTCTACTCCCCCGTCCCAAATTATAAGTCCATTTTGACTTTTTCAAAGTCTTTTTATTCCAAGTTTGACATTAAATTTTTTTTCGTATTATATAATACTTGATGCAAAATATATAAATGGACTTTTGTTTTAAATACATTCTCATTAGTATACTTTTCATCGAGTATTATATAATGATTCGTTGTGTTTTGGTGTGTGCAAACAATAATTTATCAAAATATCAACAAACGTTAAGTTTAATTTGTCGTGAGACAAATAAACGTGAAGTAATACGAGTAAACCGTTTAGGAAAACGATTACCTCGCAAAACTTGTGAAAGTGATATTAAAATTGTGAGACCGGGAAGTGATTTCCTGGGTCGTACCCCAACGAGGTGTGAATGGAAAGCTTCGAATGAGATTGGGATTAAAATCTTGTATAATTGGAAAGGTTATTTGGTTTTATGATACGTTAAATTAACGAATTTGAAAATTAACGAACGAATGTAAAAGTAAATTAACCTAAGGCAACTAACAATCTAAGAAATACCTAAAAAACTACGGGAAAAACATAATTAGGTATCGGGAATCCTAAAACGTTAACTAAATCAAAAACGGGACGTTTAATTAAAAATTACGCGAGTGCGCAAAATAAAACGTGAATTTTGAGTTCTAAACGTCCTACGAGTTTCCAATTAATTTCCTTACGTATTATAAGACAAAAGAAAATTTTAGAAAAAAGAAAATTAATTTTCCAAACAAAATTCTAATTGTTATGAATTAAATTTTAATTTAACTAAATAAAATCCTAATAATTAATCTAACAATGAGAAAAATTCGAAACTTTCATGGAAATTATTTAACACTAATACAAAACTAATAAAAATGTTAATTTGGAAAAAGCTACAATATATAAGCTGATAACAGCCCAAACAGTTTTAATAAGCTAAAAAGGTTTAAGAAATAAACTTAAGACAAAAGGTTTAAGGTATAGAAATAATTAACAAAAGACTCAAGGGTGCAGTTGGTAAGTGTGAGTTGTGATATGTTTCAGAGTGAGTTGAGGTCTGGGGTTCGACCCTCAGCCTTAACACTTTTTGCACAAAATTATTATATATATATATATATATATATATATATATATATATATATATATATATATATTTACTTATCTTGCTTCATTTTAACCAACACACAAATAACTTTGCAATCTTACAAACTTTTGGTAACAGCTTCTAACAACGATCTGAGTTCAAAAAGCCAGATTCAAAAAACTTTTGTATTTGCACTTAAATTCAACAATCTTACAACTTTTAATCAGGTTATAAGCTAAAACAAGCCTGCTGGGCAAATCAGTGACAAAAGAACAACTAACACTAAAATGGGAACAAGACCCAGATTCAAGAGCAACTACAAATTTAACTATAAAAACAAGAAGGCAGTAGCAGCTAAAGTAGTAAGAACACAACAAGCTTACAAGTATAAAAGCTTGATAAGCTCTCAAAATCTCAAGCAAACTAATAACTACTGTAGTAACATCTACCAAGAGCAAAAGACAACAAGAAAATGTACCAACAACAAGTTACTAAGCTTGCATGAATGCATTAACAAGGATAGTATGTAGCAGCAATCCCAGTCCAAGGAGGTGAGTTCAGAGTCAAGAATGAGCAGTTAAATAAGCCTAAGAAGGAAACCCAAGTGCACTTCTAACAAGACTACCTAAGTGAGATTCTAAAAACCTTAAAAGCCCTATCACAAACACCCTAATTGAAGTCCAATTGAGCTCAGGTTCAGCAAGAAAAAAAAAAAAAAAAAAAAAAAAAAAAAAAAAAAAAAAAAAACATTCAAGCCTGCAATAAAGTCAGTTCATGCTGACTTTTCCACTATCCTACACAGTTGACTATTTCAAATTTTAAATGCCTAGATCTATTTATTTGTGTTTAATTAACATCCTTGACCATCATTTTTGCAAACACATACTCTAATTCTATCAGATGATTAAATGTGCAAAAGCAGTTTCAAGTAAACAAAGTTAGAAATTAGGCCAAGAGTTAAATTTGACTTTTACCTTATGACCTTCTGATTTCTTGCCATACCAAGCCTAAACTACCCTAATATGAACTGTCTATGCATATTACTCATCAGATAAGCCACAGGGACATCACTAACCATCCCAAACCAAACACCCCTACTTCTACTAGTTTTAAGAATTTTCAAAGTCTGCTACTGAATTATCAAGTATCCTAAACTAATAACATTTTATAACCTCCAAGCTAACTCAGAAACATGGTAATCAACAATAAACAAGGACAAACAACAACTAATATAAACTATACTTAAACAAATGGTAAAACCTACTTGGTGTCCAAAGCAAGGAGAATTATAAGAACTAAGTACATAGGAACAACCTAATGCTCTCCATAGAGCTCTAAACCAACTTCCTTTTCATGTCTGCTTCTGCTACTTTCTTCTTTCCTCAATCTTTCTTATTTTCTCTCTTTATTTTTTACTTCTTTTCTTTCTAGATTCTTTTCTTTTCTTTAACTCTCAATAATTTTAAATAACTTTTAAAAACATTCAATACCATGAAGTAACATAATTTAAAGAGAATACAAGAAATAAAATACGAAATTGGATTTAACTAAAAAGGGATTTCATTAAACTGAATAACTTTCTTTAACTCAGAATAGCAGAATACATTTTTAAGCTAAATTTTAAAAACAGAAAAGATAGAAAGATAAGAGGTGCCTCTTAAGGCTTACAACACAACCTATTTATACTACTTCTTCAAAGGCTTCATGGCTTCCTCTTTTGTCTTCATCTAATGTGCTTCTTCTTTGAGACAGTTGATGGGCTGGAAACTTTGTGCTTCATTGATATCACTTCACCACCCTTGGATTAAATTTGAACTCATCACAGGCTTTGACTCTAGTTTTGGCGCCTAAATGGTTGAGGATTGCCAGCATGTCCTTCTGTGAATGGATATGGGTGTTAGGTATGGTTTGGATGGGATTAGTGGGATTGGGGAGTGGATTTGAGGACAAAGGGGGATGTTGATGGGGGTTTGTAAGTTAGCAGGTCACGGGGGAAATTGGTGCTAGAGATGGTGGATTTTTTTTATTTAGCGTTTGACCTAGAGTGGGGTGAGGAAGATGGTATACGTTTTGTATCAAACGTTTTTAGGGTTTTGGTGTAGGGCTTGGGTATTGGGCCATGGGAGGGTCGGTTTTAACTTGGGCCAAGGGTGAGTGGTGGATCAAGGGTGATTGGTAATTTGTATAAATTAGGAAATGGGCTTAAAAGGGTGTACGTTTGGTTTGTAGTTAATAGCACCAAAGGATTAATCTTGTAAACTTGCTGAAACTTGAAGGGTATTTCTTGCCAGATTTCTAAACTAAAT
Organism: Artemisia argyi; assembly: GCA_030686995.1. NCBI lineage: Eukaryota > Viridiplantae > Streptophyta > Magnoliopsida > Asterales > Asteraceae > Artemisia > Artemisia argyi. The sequence continues at coordinate 37,761 of JARVZY010001992.1, read as the reverse complement.
TCAAGGGACCATCCCTGCCAAGTTAGATAAACCAAAGTACCAAAATTGAATTTTTCCATTTCAAACCACCCGGGACTAAAATTGCCAATTTGCCAAAGTACAGGGACCAATTGTGTACTTTTCCAAAACTTTTTACCCAAAGATCATTTGTGATTCATTTTGACTTTTAAAGAGCAAGGGTTGACTTTTCTTTGAAAATGACTGACCAGGGACTAGTTTTGTAAAACTTTGAAAGTTGGGGGACTGAAACTGCTATTTATGCAAATTTTGTTCGTTTTTCATTTGTTTTCACTCGTTTTGCATCAGAAACATATAAAATACGATCTTTGGGATTTTCTTTGTATTTTGATGCATTTTTGAGTGTTTTTGATCGTTTTGCAGCTCAGATTTGACTAAAAATGATGAGTATTTACACACTCATCAATCCCCCACACTAAACTATTGCTAGTCCCTAGCAATCTTTTTGAGAAAAATTAATGGATTTGAAGTCTCTTTACCCAAAGCAATCACTTCTGGAGTAGCCGGATGCTTTGGGTTCAAGTAAGAGTTGTGGTCCATCCGATGACCATGTGATTTTTAGCAAACCACCAGCTTTTAACGGTTTTGATTTGTCTTTACCAGAAGCCGTTTGCTCCTGGACTAGCCAACTCTTGATGGAACAGTCAATATCTTGGTGAGTTGATTACCAATTATGGTTTTTCCACTGCCTTTACCACAAGCCATAATCTTGCGGGCTAGCCAACTCATTAGCTTTAGAGGATATGGGGAGCTGAGGAACCATACAATTTTTGGCAAATTGCAAGCCATCAACGGGTTTGAGTTATCTTTACCAAGAGCCGTTTGCTCCTGGATTAGCCAATCCTTTAGTCGTTTAGACACGGCGAATTGATAACCGCAAAAATTTTTGAAATAAAGTGAAATTTTTTTTTAAATTTTGGCCAAAAACGGGGGTACTAGACGGTATAATTTGATAAAATTCGCTAGAATTTTCCCCTCCCCCACACTTAGAGTTGAATATTGTCCTCAATATTCAAAGTCCCGGCTATTATGCCGAAATTTTGAATGAAAGACGAGAATATTAAAAGCTAACTGTGGGAACGTCATTTGTATTTTTCACTTTATTTATATAAACACACATTTTTTTTTAGAAACATATATACATCTCAAGTAGCTGCGGGGGGTGGCCACTCCCCCACACTAGGGTGTTAGAAAGTAGAAGGAAATCAGATACACGGGTGAAAACCCATGTTGTTGCTACTGTTTTTGTTTATCGAGTCGCTAGCTTGACTCGATCCCCAAATTCATTGGTCCATGGGGAAAGTTTGGAGGTCCGGGACAATAGGTGGTATGTCCCTTCCAAAATAATGTTTCAACCGATGCCCGTTTACTTTGAAATTTGGACCGCGTCTTGAGATAACTTGACGGTACCATAAGGATAAACTTTGGCAATGGTGAAAGGTCCAGTCCAGCGGGTTTTAAGCTTACCCGAAAAGATCTTTAATCGAGAGTTAAAAAGAAGGACTCGGTCACCAACGTTGAAAACGCGGTTCTTGATTTTGGAGTCATGGATCTTCTTTGTTTTCTCTTTATAGATTAAAGAGTTTTCGTAAGCATGATCACGAAGTTCATTGAGTTGAACTTTCCTCTGATCACCCGCAGACTTAAGATCAAAATTGGCATTCTTCAAAGCCCAATAGGCTTTGTGCTCAAGCTCAATCGGTAGATGACAAGCTTTTCCATTCACGAGCTTATAAGAAGTACACCCGATGGGTGTTTTATAAGCCGTGCGAAAATCCCATAGAGCGTCATCTAATTTATCCGACCAAGAGGCACGGTTTTCGCCTATGGTTCTTTTGAGAATCCTTTTCAAACCTCGGTTTGAAACCTCCACTTGCCCACTCGTTTGTGGGTGATAAGCGGTAGCAAGTCGGTGAGTGACACCATACTTGAGCATGACTTTTGCAAATTGTTCGTTGCAAAAGTGAGTACCGCGATCGCTTATGATAGCGCGGGGAGTTCCAAACCTTGAGAATAACGATTTCAAAAATTTTACAACTGATGAGGCGAAAAATGATCCGTTTTTAGGGGGTCATTTAAGCCCGAATCCGACTTTATTTGATCAAATATTGCCCTAAATCATTCCTTTTGTGATTTTAGGTGTTTGGAGAGTGAATTCTGGAAAAGAGGCTATTTTGGACGTTTTTGGAGCATAAAGTGAAGAAAATGGCAAAGTACCAAAAATCCAAGCTGGAAATACAAGGTGACGGCGTCAAGACCAAAAGCTTGACGGCGTCAGACATGAAGAATTAAATATCGAAGGTGGTGACGGCGTCAGACGAACTGGTGACGGCGTCAAAGTGGCCAAGAATAATTTACCGTGGGTGGTGACGGCGTCACATAGGCCGTCATAAGTGGATCAAGGCCGTCCGAGGAAGTTTATGGCGGCGAGGTGACGGCGTCAGAATTAACTCTTGACGCCGTCAGACTGTTTTTCCTATATATAGTTTTCTATTTTTTCATTAAAAAGAGAGAAGTTTTGGTGAAACCCTAAAGACGATTTTGGTGCCTCTTTCACAGGTTTTTCAAGGGTTCCAAACCCTTGAGACCTTGCATTGTAATTGAGATAAGTGTACTTTCAATTCAATCAATATGTCTATGTGTTGGTTGTTTATCTCTTGTTCTTGTCTCAATTCTACTATGCTAGGCTAGATCTCTCTTGTGTTTGCTTAGATCTAATGAAACCTAGATGTTGATTATGTGTTGATTACTTGTCTATTCTTGTTTTGAATGAATGATTTATATGTTAGGCTTAAGAATACTGGCAGATCTCCAAATGGTAACATGCTTGAACGTCTTAAGAAACATGAACCGAGGCGTACTAGGTCTTTATTGGTTGTATTTAATGCATGAGCCACTGTTTACAATCCCTATAGTTGTGCTGGGTCATGGTGTAGGAGGAGATAAGAGCTCATAGAGTTGGGGAGTTATGTATGCCACCCCACGAATGGTATTAAGGAATACAACCCGTCATTCATACAAGTGTAACAAGTAATTAACATGTAAAAGATATCTAGGGAGTAATGAAGTCTAAGTAAACACAATTTCTCCAATTACTGCTCACAACCTTAGTTTAATTTAGTTTAATTTCATTTTTATTATTTTATTTTGATTGCATCTTAGCTTTGGGTTAGTTGAATAGCAACTAATTCCGCCCACTCTTCCAAAACCCGAGATTTTACTTGCTTTCATAAAAATATAAAAATACAAAAATAATCATCTTTCACCTCTAGAACTATTAATTAGGTTTTCTAATCCTAGCGACACTATTCCTAAGCTGAACGATCAATCCCCCGGTACTTGTCACTATACTATACTACAACGATCAGGTACACTGCCTGGTGGGGGTTGTAAGCTTCTCGAGAGGTAAAGCAAGGTGCGATTCCCACGCATCAAGTTTTTGGCGCCGCTGCCGGGGAATAGTTATTGTCTAGGTTAGGATTTCTTTTTATTAGGTCTACTTGCTAGATTCCTTTCTAGTAAGATTTTTTATTTCTATTTTTAGGTCTTCTTTAGTCTATCTTATTTCTTCGTGCTTTTGTTCGTAACTCTTTACCATCCGACATCATGGAAGGTGGTAACATCTTTGAACCCATCATCCCACCACAACAAAACCCACCATTAGAACCCCTTAGGCCCCGAACCTTAGGAGAGTGTTCCCGACCCAGCCACCAAGGCTACCGAAACACCATTGAGCTCACCGGAGCCAATGTGACCCCCTTGCGATCCGACACCATCCGGTTGGTGCAAAGCGGATGTGCATTCCATGGACTTCGTTCCGAAGATCCAAACCAACACCTTAAGGACTTCCTTAAAACCGTAGATTCCATAGACCCAGGTGTTGAGACCAGAGGGACAACCCGATTACGCCTATTCCCATTCTCTCTACGAGATCAAGCTAGTCAATGGCTTGAACGCTTACCCGCGGGATCCATCACCACATGGGACAATCTCGTCAACCGCTTCCTCACCCAATTCTTTCCGCCGGAAAAAACTGCAATGCTTAGAAGGGACATTCTGATGTTTGAGCAACAGCGGGGTGAACCTTTCTACGAGGCTTGGGCCCGTTTTAAGGATCTCCTCCACAAGATCCCTCATCATGGCATAAACCTTTGGTTATTAGTTCAAATTTTCTACGACCATGTTGACTATCACACTAAGCGTACCATCGACAGAGCCGCGGGAGGCAAATTGCGTGATAAGAATGCCGAGGAGTCATGGGCAATTATAGAAGAGCTCGCTGTCGATAATAATGAGATTTGGGAATTTAAACATACGGTAGAAGCGGCCATCAATGCAGTTTCGGCATCTGGAGGGACCACCGAAATCCCTGATGAACTCTTATGCAAACTTGAGGCAAAAGTTGACTATTTTGAGGAAAGGCAAAGGAGACCCTTAAGTCCTAGACAAGCCACTGTCAATTCTGTCTCAAGATCAACTTCGGCACCATTATCTGAATCACCTTCTAGAGAACATGCCGAAACTTTTCAGAGATACACCCCACCTTGCTCTCCTCCCAAGGAACTTAGCTCGGAATTTGAGGCTAGGATGAGAGAATATATGGCGACTCATTCTGATCGGCTTGCTAGATTCGAAGAAGCAGTTTATAAGTAAAAAGAGGAGATGCAGGAGAAAATGAATGAGATATTGGGTCTATTGGAGGAGTATGCCAATCAGAAAACCCCCGAACGAATACTGCTAAGGAAAGAAAGCGCCACTCCCACCACCCAATTTGTTAACTCCATCACCATTGTCCATAAAGATAACGAGAAGGTAAAAACTCCTGCTAAACAGACCTTAGAAAAACCGCCTGAGTCCCAACCATTGAGTTACTACCTGAAACACGACATAAACAAAAACACCATAACAAATTGGATTAAGGATGATAGGCGTAACCAATCCTCCGAACAGGTTCCCGAAAAAGAGAAAGAAGAGGAAGATGAGTATGACACGCTTATTGGAGGATCAGTGGTCGAGAGGTTACTGGTACAGAAAGTGGCCACCAAGCAGGTAGCATGTGGGAATTTTGAATTACCAACGAGCATCGGGGACTTGAAACATCTTAGTGCTTTCGCCGACCAAGGATCGGAAGTAAATCTTATGCCCCTGACTATCTACATCCAACTAACGTCGAAGATGCCAATACCCACTCGTGTTAGGCTGTCTCTTGTTGGGCACTCGTACATATACCCCCTAGGAATAGCAGAAGATGTATTAGTCAATATTGTAGGATTCATGTACCCCGTCGATTTTATGATCATTGATGATAAAGGGGATGGATGCATGCCAATAATCCTTGGGGCACCATTCCTCACCACCGCTAGGGCTGTCATTAAGTATGAAGATAGGAAGATTGAGCTTAAATCTGGGAAGAGAAAGATTAGCTTCCACATGACTCCGCGAAGTGGGCATGAGAATTTGAGTTGGAGAATGATTAAAAACAACATTGGCACGACGCCCATTCGTGTTCAGAATAAAATTCTTGCATGGGAGGCAAGAATCAAAAGCTATAAGAAAGCTAAGGATGAAAGAAGAAAAAGCAATGAGGTTCCGATTGAACTCAAACACACTCAACACGAAAGCACTCGTACACCGTTTGAGGAAGGGAACTTAGTACTCTTGAGACACTTAGAAACAACAATACCACCCGATAAACCAAGTCCTTGGTGGTATGGGCCATTCACAATCGAAGGATTGAGCCAGGATGGGGTAGCTAACTTGAGAAGCAAATTAGGTGGGAAGGTGATTGCGAGTATTGATAGACTGAGGCACTACCACCATAACAGTAATGATCGCAATTATATGGGGTACATCATTTCAAATGATGAGATCACGTAGTAACCCACGACTTTGAGTCTAGCTACAAGACTCGTAAATAAAGAAAAGCGCTTCTTGGGAGGCAACCCATGTTTTGTGTGATTTTTATTTGTTTGATTGTTATTTGCTTCCGTATGCATGTTTTATTTTTATTGTTGGTTGATCATGTTTCTCTACTAAAATATGAAATACTTTATTATGTTGTTTAGCCTAGTCTTAACTTCAACCTAGAGGTATTTTTGCAAAAGATAAGTGTAAAGGGAAACCCCAAATATGTTTTTAAGAAACAACCCGATCATGATTCTCCACAATATTTAATGAACATGTATATTCGTAATTGTTAGAGTCAAATGCTTGTATTGAGTCATAATGAAGTTTTGCAGGATTTTCCAGGAAGTAGGACAAAGTTTTTCCAGAAATTTTCCGGAAACTTAACATAAGAATTTCTGCAGGTCCATTCTGACGGCGTCAGGGTTTGCTCTTGACGGCGTCAGGAGTTAAAATCTGGAAATTTTACCGGTTTTGTTTTTCTAACGGAGTCTTATAGTTTTTGTGAATTATTAAGTTTTATAATCTCCAGGAAATCTGCAAACTTCATTCCACAAGCATTATATCTTACTTTGTTTTCTAGGATTTAGTAACTTATATAGGATGCCGCCGATTTTACGCGAGGTTGCCTTGTCTACTTTTGTCAGGATTTACAGGTTATTTGTGACAAGAAGATGATTTATATTCTGGAAGGGAAGCTTTGATTGTTCGTTTTCTTGGAAGAAGATTTAACCTGGCCAACTAAAATCCATACCGAGCGAATCAGGGGAGTATTTGATTTCATTCTCTTTACTTTTTAACTTTTACATTCTTTACTTGAACATTGGGGACAATGTTCATCTTAAGTGTAAGGGGAGGGTAAAAAGATGATACCTTACATATGCACTTTCGCTTGAGTTTGTTTTGTTTGATGGTAGATGTGTAATAAAACTATGAGAAATACTTGTTAGTGTAATTTTAGCGCCAAATTTAAAATTTTTTACAACATTTAGGAGTGAAACTTTAGCCATAGCAAGCGTCTCATGGATAGGAGATTGTATGACTAGCACAAAACCGTATATTCAGAAAAATTTTCCACCCAAAAATGTGAGGTTCGCCTTTAAATTTGATAGGAAAAGCATTTATTATTGGTGCTTATGAGTGTACCGGTAGCATTTAGATTCTAGAACTTGCGTTAGTGATGCATCCCGAGACCGCTAGTGAGACTACATTCGTGTGGTAGGATTTACTACATGATAAGAGGCATTAGGATAACCCTTGTGTTAAACCCGTATCATGATTACTTGACCCTTTAAGTCATATTACTTGGCTAGTTAAGTCAACTAATTTTTCCCACACCCTTAGCGTTGTACTCATTTTTAGTACATGAAACCCCTAGTACACCCCTCCGAGCCTATCTTTTCGTTTCTAACTTTAAGCATTTTACTTAAAGGAAGAATTTGTTACACCCCACTTAAATGTACACCCAAATCGCCTTAGCCTTCCGTGTATGCGCTCATTTTTAGTGCATTATTGTTATTTGTTAAACCCTAAGTTAACTTTCTAATTGATTACATGGTTGCTAAGTCGAGTCATATCATTGTACATATTGTTTTGGGACGATTGGGTAAGTACTTATTTTATGGAGTAATGGGGAAGAACATCACTTATTACCTCCATATGTACGTTAATCTTGAAAGTGCTCCAAGTGTTTTGATTTTCTTAATTCGAGTCATTAGATTAGTTAATGGTAAAGTATGTAAAGATTCAAGTGTAAGGGGAATTCTCATCCCCTATGATGTATTATTTTGGATGGTAGGGTAAGAGTGTATGCAAAAAAAAAAAAAAAAAAAAAAAAAATCGAAAAAATCAAGAAAAAGAAAAAAAAATAGAAAAGAAAAAAGAGAAAAAAAAACATACGGACTACCATCCCGTTTTCATTCTATGTTCATTTTATGTTTTTGTTATTTTTCATTTATTAGCTTAAGTCGAGTCTAGTCTTGGCTTAGCAACGCCATCTTGTACATGTAATTAACTAAGATTGTTAACTCGCCACCAGTAAAACTTCCTTTATCCAACAAAACCGTGTAATTCATATCCCTATACCTAACGTTACAACCCTTTAAAAAGACCTCTTTGATAGTTTATCCTAGGTGCTTACGCCATGTGGTGGAGGTTTGATCCTTTCCCAAGCCTATGGTAATCTATTTTGCTATGACAGGTAGTGAGAGATATCTTCCATTTCCATAATGTTATATTACTTTATTACACCCGAGAGATGTGAGTATCTAAACACTATTTGTGAGGTGCTTGTGTATGACCTCCGTGCTTGTCTATTGGTCTTTAGTGGAACGATTATTTGTTGTAATTACTTTTATATTAGTGTTAAATGACCCCTAACTTGTCTTTTGAGTAGAATAAAAGCTCATTTGCTTGAGGACAAGCAAATCTCAAGTGTAAGGATATATGATGAGGCGAAAAATGATCCGTTTTTAGGGGGTCATTTAAGCCCGAATCCGACTTTATTTGATCAAATATTGCCCTAAATCGTTCCTTTTGTGATTTTAGGTGTTTGGAGAGTGAATTCTGGAAAAGAGGCTATTTTGGACGTTTTTGGAGCATAAAGTGAAGAAAACGGCAAAGTACCAAAAATCCAAGCTGGAAATACAAGGTGACGGCGTCAAGACCAAAAGCTTGACGGCGTCAGACATGAAGAATTAAATATCGAAGGTGGTGACGACGTCAGACGAACTGGTGACGGCGTCAAAGTGGCCAAGAATAATTTACCGTGGGTGGTGACGGCGTCACATAGGCCGTCATAAGTGGATCAAGGCCGTCCGAGGAAGTTTATGGCGGCGAGGTGACGGCGTCAGAATTAACTCTTGACGCCGTCAGACTGTTTTTCCTATATATAGTTTTCTAGTTTTTTCATTAAAAAGAGAGAAGTTTTGGTGAAACCCTAAAGACGATTTTGGTGCCTCTTTCACAGGTTTTTCAAGGGTTCCAAACCCTTGAGACCTTGCATTGTAATTGAGATAAGTGTACTTTCAATTCAATCAATATGTCTATGTGTTGGTTGTTTATCTCTTTTTCTTGTCTCAATTCTACTATGCTAGGCTAGATCTCTCTTGTGTTTGCTTAGATCTAATGAAACCTAGATGTTGATTATGTGTTAATTACTTGTCTATTCTTGTTTTGAATGAATGATTTATATGTTAGGCTTAAGAAAACTGGCAGATCTCCAAATGGTAACATGCTTGAACGTCTTAAGAAACATGAACCGAGGCGTACTAGGTCTTTATTGGTTGTATTTAATGCATGAGCCACTGTTTACAATCCCTATAGTTGTGCTGGGTCATGGTGTAGGAGGAGATAAGAGCTCATAGAGTTGGGGAGTTATGTATGCCACCCCACGAATGGTATTAAGGAATACAACCCGTCATTCATACAAGTGTAACAAGTAATTAACATGTAAAAGATATCTAGGGAGTAATGAAGTCTAAGTAAACACAATTTTTCCAATTACTGCTCACAACCTTAGTTTAATTTAGTTTAATTTCATTTTTATTATTTTATTTTGATTGCATCTTAGCTTTGGGTTAGTTGAATAACAACTAATTCCGCCCACTCTTCCAAAACCCGAGATTTTACTTGCTTTCATAAAAATATAAAAATACAAAAATAATCATCTTTCACCTCTAGAACTATTAATTAGGTTTTCTAATCCTAGCGACACTATTCCTAAGCTGAACGATCAATCCCCCGGTACTTGTCACTATACTATACTACAACGATCAGGTACACTGCCTGGTGGGGGTTGTAAGCTTCTCGAGATCCCTCGAGAGGTAAAGCAAGGTGCGATTCCCACGCATCAACAACTACTCGGGCATCGTTGGTTGGGAGAGCTTTTGCTTCGACCCATTTTGACAAGTAGTCAACGGCCACGAGTATGTACTTGTTCCCTCGTGAAGACGGGAACGGCCCCATAAAGTCTATGCCCCAAACATCAAAGATCTCACAAACTTGGATGACGTTTTGTGGCATTTCATCCCATTGTGTGATCTTTCCTTGACGTTGACACGAGTCGCAAGATTTGACTAGGTCATGGGCGTCTTTGTAAATGGAGGGCCAATAAAAACCAGACTCAAAGACTTTTCGAGCGGTGTAGTTCGAGCCATGATGTCCCCCGGTGGGTCCATTATGACAAGCCTTAAGGATTTCCATGGCTTCTTGGCCATGAACACACCTCCGAATAACCTGATCCGCATAAATTTTAAACAGATAGGGATCGTCCCAAAAGTAATGATTAACGTCTTTGAAAAACTTGCTCTTTTGGTGGGACGACATCCCTTTAACAACGAAGTTCCCCGCATGGTAGTTTGCAAAGTCGGCAAACCATGGGGTACTAGAATCACCACGAGAGGAAATCACATTAAGGGTCTCGAGAGGAAATGTTTCGTTTATTTCCTTTTTCTCGAGAACTCCTTGATGAGGATTCTCCAATCGGGAAAGATGGTCAGCAGCGAGGTTCTCGGCTCCTTTTTTATCACGAATGATGATATCAAATTCTTGAAGGAGGATATTTTAGAGCCGAGTGATCCGTGTACACTATGCACTTAGTCAAGATCAAATATGGCCGAAACTTCTCAAACGCATACACCACGGCTAGTAATTCTTTTTCCGTTGTGGTGTAATGAGCTTGAGCTTCGGTCAAGGTTTTGCTTGCATAATGAATCGGCTGAAAATGTTTGGTTTTGCGTTGCCCCAAGACCGCACCTATTGCAAAGTCACTTGCATCACACATGAGTTCGAAAGGTAGGTCCCAATCGGGGGCAACTAGAATGGGTGCTTCGGTAAGCCTTTTCTTGAGATTTTGAAAAGCTTCGATGCACTCATCGGAAAAAACAAATGGAGTCCCTTTTTCAAGAAGTCGGGTCATAGGCCTAGCTATCTTCGAGAAATCTTGGATGAATCTACGATAGAAGCCGGCATGACCCAGGAAACTCCGAACACCTTTGACAGAAGTGGGAGGAGGGAGCTTAGCAATGACGTCGATTTTAGCTTTATCAACCTCAATCCCACTATTGGAAATCTTATGGCCAAGGACAATTCCTTCCTTGACCATGAAATGACTTTTCTCCCAATTTAGACTAAGGTTGGTGTCTTTACACCTTTGAAGCATTTTGTCTAAATTGGCGAGACATGATTCGAATGAATTCCCAACGACCGAAAAGTCATCCATGAAGACCTCCATTGTTTTCTCGATCATGTCGTGAAAAATGGCCATCATGCATCTTTGAAACGTGCCCGGAGCATTGCATAAGCCAAAAGGCATGCGTCGATAAGCAAATGTTCCGTATGGGCACGTAAAAGTCATTTTTTTTTATCTTGAGGATCGATGGGAATTTGGAAATAACCCGAAAAACCGTCAAGGAAACAATAGTATTCGTTTCCCGCCAAACTTTCGAGCATTTGATCCATGAAAGGTAATAGAAAGTGGTCTTTACGGGTGGCATCGTTTAGTTTTCGATAATCAATGCAAACGCGCCAACCCGTCACCAATCGAGTTGGAATTAACTCGTTATCATCATTTTTGACAACCGTTATGCTGCCCTTTTTGGGCACACAATGAACGGGACTCACCCAAGGACTATCCGAAATAGGGTAAATCAAGCCGGCATCAAGAAGTTTAATGACCTCTTGCTTGATAACCTCATGAATTTTAGGATTTACCCATCTTTGTTATTGAACCGCCGGTTTAAAGTCATCCTCCATCAAAATTTTGTGCATACAAAATTACGGGTTAATACCCTTGATGTCGGAAAGTCTCCAAGCAATGACTCGCTTGTGTGACTTTAAAACCTTGAGAAGAGCAGTTTTATTTTCCTCATTCAAGTCTTTAGCGATTATGACGGGAAACTTATCGTCACCCTCCAAAAACGCGTACTCGAGATGAGGCGGAAGTTCCTTGAGTTCGACCTCAGGAAAGTCATCAGTTTCTTCAACATCTTTGACTTCCACGTTATGAAGATCTTTTGGAGGAAGAGATGATGGATCATCATTAAGCAAATTATCAAGGAGAAGTATGTCTTCCTTGGGATTGATAGAATCATAATCAACATGAGAATCACATGACAAACAAGCTTCGATTTCTTCCAAAATGAAGTCACCTCCCAAAAATGGAGTAAGAGAGGGGGGAGAGACATCATTGGAAGGATTGATTGATCCTTGCACATTTAACACTTCTTCAAAATAGTCATCGCATGCAACGTCGATGACATCAATTTGGTTAATTGCCTCTCGTTCAAGTTCGAGAAGATCTTTTGAAGTGTTTTCGATGTTTATGACCAACTTTTCATCGCCAACTCTAAGAGTCATTTCTCCTTCGAAGACGTCGATTAATGCACGATCCGTTTTTAAGAATGGTCTTCCTAAAATAAGGGGGACACAAGGATCGGCATCAAAATCAACGACTACGAAGTCGGCAGGAAAATGGAACTTGCCAACTTTCACAAAGACATCTTCAGCAATACCCTTCGGAATCGTAACCAAACGGGTTGCTAATTCGAGAGTCATTCGTGTTGGTGTAAGCTCGGGAAGTGAAAGTTTTTGCCAAATAGAGAAAGGAATGAGGTTTATGCTAGCGCCAAGATCGGCCAAGGCAAAGCATTCCTCAAGCTTTTGGAAATCACATGGAATGAGAAATTTTCCGGGAAGTTTCTTTAGGAGAACCGCCGAACAATTTTCGTTCAAACGAGTTTTGGTGAGTTCATATAGTTTCTCTTTGTTACTTAGAAGACTCTTGAAAGTGGAAGCAAACTTGGGCATATAGAGAAGAGCATCCGCGAAACTAATGTCGAAGTGTAGTTTTTGAAAAATTTCAAGAAATTTCTTCATTTGATCATTAGTTTGCTCGCGGAGTCTTTGATCATTTAAACACGAAGGATATGGTATTGAAGCTTTTGGTTGAACGGGATTTTCCGAGGGTTCAAAGACAATTCCCGGTTTAGATTTGGTTTTGGGACAACATGAGGTTGGACATGTGCGGTACTTCGTGAGCTTGTAATTTGCACTTTGTCCTTTGTAGCCTCATGTTCACGTTCCACTACCTCGGGAGGAGAAGAGGATGAGGTAGTAGGAATCGTGGGTCCATCATAAGAAACTCCACTACGGGTTGTGATCGCCTTTACATCGCCCTTCGGGTTGGCGATCGTGTTGCTTGGTAGCGTTCCCGATCCCGAAGGTCGATCATTTAAAGACTTCTTTAGTTCAGAAATTTGACTGATCAACAACCTGTTAGTTTCTTCTTGAGCTTTCATAAATTGTTTCAATAACTCATCAGTGGGTGGTGGAGTTTGAACAACGGTTTGATTTTGATGAGAAAAATTTTGAGCTCGGTTGTTTTGATTGAAACCTTGATTTTGAAAATTTCCATGGTTTTGATTACCATGAAAATTGTTTCCTTGATTGAAATTACTATAACCTTAGTTTCTATTCAAGTTTCCTTGATTTTGAGAACTATGGTTGTAATTTCCCCCTTGATTTTGATATTGGTTCATAGGGGCTTGAAATTAGTTTTGAACATTCGGGTTTCTTTGTTGTTGATTTTGATTGAATCTATTTGGATTATTGGGTTGAGAAAAACCGGGTGGACCACTTTGATTGTTAGCACGATAATTTGGTTCAATTTGAGGACGGTATTGGTTACCTCCTTGATTAGAACTACCGACTATTGCATTGACTTCAAATGGATTGCCATCGGTGGCAGTACAATTGTAGTAAGCGTGTGGACCACCACAAGTAACACAAGTGTCAACCTTTTTTACTTCAGCAGGTTGAGAAGAAACTTTATTTGTTTTGGTGAGAACCAAAGCATGAATAGCTTCCGTGAGCTTGTCAAGTCTAGCATCGGTGCTAGATTGAGCCACGGGTGATGAGGAAGAAGGACCAACATTAACTTGTGAAACAACCGATTTGCTTCTTGGAATGCGGACCTTAGACTTGTTTTCAATGATCATCAAAGCATCTTTGGTGGTGCGATTCAAGAAATTACCTCCCGCGGAGGCATTAAGAGAGTCTTGATCGACTTGGCTCACACCATTATAGAAAGTGTCGAGTTGCATTAACTCGGAGAAACCGTGATGAGGACATTTACAAAGCATGTCCTTGTAACGATCCCATGCCTCACCGAATGATTCATCGAATTTCTGAGTGAATTTCATGATCTCATTCTTGAGGGCGGTGGTTTTAGATGGAGGAAAGAATTCGTTCACAAACTTCTTGACCAAATCTTCCCACGTTTTAATCGATCAAGGAGGTTGTTTGTCAAGCCAATTTTTGGCAGCCCCATCGAGGGAAAACGGGAAGAGAAGAAGTTTGATAGCTTCCTCAGGGACATTTTTGCATTTGATGGTAGACGTGATTTTGTTGAACCATCGAATGTGATCTTGAGGATCGTCCCTCTCGAAACCATAGAATTGACGCGAGGTGACTAAGTTTATCAACCCCGTCTTAAGCTCGAAATTGTCAGCCACGATGGCTGGAATGATGATAGCATCTCCGTAACCCTCGATGGGTGCTTGGAGAAGCTCATTCATAGTGGGCTCGGCCGCCATGATTGGAATAGTGCGAAGCTCGGGTTCGACTATTCGATTGGTACGTCGTCGATTACGCCTTCTTCTTGGGATGTTATTAAGCTATTGCAAAGGACTTGTTGACGTAGACGAACGTGTGCGCATGCACCACAAAAAAAATATCAATTAAAACAATACCATTTTTCCATTTCAAACCACCCGGGACTAAAATTGCCAATTTGCCAAAGTACATGGACCAATTGTGTACTTTTCCAAAACTTTTTACCCAATGATCATTTGTGATTCATTTTGACTTTTAAAGAGCAAGGGTTGACTTTTCTTTGAAAATGACTGACCAGGGACTAGTTTTGTAAAACTTTGAAAGTTGGGGGACTGAAACTGCCATTTATGCAAATTTTGTTCGTTTTTCATTTGTTTTCACTCGTTTTGCATCAGGAACATATAAAATACGATCTTTGGGATTTTCTTTGTATTTTGGTGCGTTTTTTAGTGTTTTTGATCGTTTTGCAGCTCAGATTTGACTAAAAATGATGAGTATTTACACACTCCTCATATAACATGAAAAAAAAAGTTCAAAGTGTGAAAGAAAAGACTTTGGAAAAATGGACTTAAATTTTGGGACGGAAAGAGTATATAAATAATTACTGTATAACGCACATTACTATAGATGTTTAATTATGGCACACGTTAGTACATGTGACCAAAAGGATTGTTGCATAGCAGTATCCTAGCTTTGGTGTGAGATGATTCTCAAACCAAGTGGTTCTGAATTGTAGTCTAGTTTGTGAAAATTATGCTATGGAATTGAGATCAATATAAATCTCATATTTGTCATAGATCTAAATAACTAATCTTAGCCATCCATTTTTCATTTAAATTAATAAAAATTTATTTTTCACCTTTTTTTAAAACATATCTTGCAAATAGTAAATCTTTAAGCTACAAAAAATACACGTCACGACGAGAATTACATATTTTATATAATAAAAGAATTACATAATTTCATAGTGATTTTGCAAAATCATTCTTATTGAAAATAAAATTAGACCAATAGGAGAGCTAGATTTTGACACATAAGCGAAATCAAGCAATATGACTAGATAATAAAAGGCTAAAATTGAATTGATTTTGGTCAAACATTAAAAATTTGATGGAGAATTTGGTTGAGGAAAAAACACATAAAAATATAGGTGTTAAATTTATGAAAACAAAAACTTAAAAAAAAGAGGAGGTAATTAATAAAACTTTAGTGGTTGAATTTTAAATAAATTATAGAGTTAAGTGTAAAATTATAAGTTTTTATTTTTTTAATAACTTTAGATAATAAGCAATTAACACATTATACTTTATACCCTTATACTTTATAATATAAACTTTGTTTACAATTACATGAGTATTAGTATTAGTTTGAGACTTTCATCCATTAAAATTACAAAATTTTGTAAATATACAAATCAGTTTTAATATACGTTAAATATTTTTAATATAAATATTAGTTTAAACTCTGGGCTAATACCAATGTTGCAAAAATCGTGAATCGGTAGTCGGGCGGTCGACCACCTTGCAGCCTGTAATCGGTCAAGGCAGTGATTAATCGGTGATTAATCGGTTTGGCATTTCCTGCATGTTTTGGGAATTTCTAGAGAGCAAACTAAATATCTTAATTGATTCCAAGCCTTTTATGTTTACAAACCTCAATAAAAGGCTTCAATTCTGATTATGAGGCCCATTGTACGTTATAAGTGAAATAAACGATCCCCAAATTAAGTAAAATGCCTAAATTTCTATTTTTTTTAAATTGACCGATTCGGCCGATTTTTGGCCGATTCGACCGATTTTTAGCCGATTCGGCCGATTTTTGGCCGATTCGGCCGATTTTTGACCGATTTTTTCTGATTTTTTTTGCCTAGGCCGATTTTTTCTCCGATTTTCGAAAATCGACAAGGTGCATCACCGATTAGCGATTAATCGGCCGATTCGGCCGATTTTTGCAACATTGGATGAACCTATTAAAGGTTTATGAAATTGCCACATCCTATAATGTCATTAATTCTTAAAACTTTTTATGTTATGAACCTATTGTTACTATGGATAAACCTTTTGAGGTTTATAAAATTTCTTCAACATTTGAATGTCATTTATTATTTAGTTGAAAAGAAAAGGAAATAAACATTTTTTGGACCTCTCCAAGATCCTAGACCTTTTCATGCCACATAAGAATGAAATGGTTCTTCACTATGGTATAAAAATTCTTGGACCTCTTCATAATTGTTTAGACCTATTCTTAAACTTCCATAGTGGATGCTCTTAGATATAAGTGACAAAAACTTACCTTCTTACTAAACCTTGTAGTAAATAAACTCATTGGTGACACATGTGGAACTTCCATAATGCCTACATTTTGTTCAGCCAAATAACATAATGAGAAATGATTCATATATAGTTACAAAGAGAATGTATGAGTGGTACCAACCATTTGCTTCGAGGAAACCATTGTTTCTTGAACCGTTGTGCTTCTGTTGAGAAGAAGGACAAAGCATTTACACAAAAAAAAAAAAAAAATATAACACATGAGTGACACAAACAATAACTATCAAAACTGAATCTAATCCTTACCAACAGAATTGAATCCAAACCTTCCATCTCCAGCGGTTCTAAAAGCTCCACATCAGCTATTAAACACAAATCAAGAATGATATGAAACATCAATGGGAATGTCCGTAAGGCATTTCCTTGAGTCACCTTGACGCTTAGAATCTGCTATTGCCCAAGCCTACAAAAAAAGCACACAAACTATATCAGAAAAACATGATCTTGTTCTAACCGTTGCTTCTACAATAGCAATATTAAGGGAAACATTAACAAAATCTGATGATTCTGTAATGGAAATGTTTTAGTTAAATAACCCTTCAAATATTTTGAAATTGACAACTAAATATATTGTATATCCCAACTTCAACTTCAACATATGTTCAGGCAATACACAAAGTTACACCACCAGAGCAATTTATAACAATCCTAAACATCGAAACATGAAACATAAAGGAACAATTATGTATGACTGGAAATCCGTAGGAGATATAGTCTTGGTGAATAACTACATTTCTAAATTAAACCTTCATTAATTTAAATACATTGGCAATGATTCAGTATCCTAAGTTTAAATTTTATATGGTCAACAGGAGTAACTATAGCATCGAAATGTATGTATATTAAATGAACGGACCTGCTTAATTTGAGACTTATCGATATTAGACAGAACACAATAGAAAAAAAACAAAACGATGAGTAGTTCATATGAAATTACGCCTCTAATTCATTATGTATATACCTTTATTAGGTTCCTTACGTATATAAAAACATGTAATTGAGACAAAAAAATTATCAAAATAAAGTTAATAACCTGTAAATCTGTAGTTATGAATAACTTTCCCACAATAATCGACCCTCCTATTCCACAAGAACACGTTTCCTTTTAATTCTCAAAACGAAACCAAAATTATATTGCAAAAACGAATCCGTATAATTCAATTGATAACAATTCCTTCGTTTCCTACTTATGACTAAAGGACCAAATATTGCACATACCGATCATTAAGAAATCAATAACATACACAAATTAATTGCACATACCGATCATAAAGTTCAAAACGCCACAGGTTGCCTTTTTCAGCCCTTTTTTTCTAAATCAAAGAGGGTTTTAACATCATCATGTACGAACATTTTTTTTTGGATCATGGATGTTTTTTACAGCCGCTTTTGTGTTTGTGAGTTAGGGGTTTTGATAGGGGATCTGGTGTGTTTTTTTGATCGGGTACATTTTTTTTATAGACATTTCAACGAACACTTAGAGAGCATTCAAACAATAGATATATAACAACGATTTCAAACCCAAATAAATTAATCTTGAACCGAAATGGTGTGTTAATAGACATTGCATCAAACACTAAACATGCATAAGATCAATAGTAAACAAATCATGGTATTAAAACAACCTAAACAATTACCAGATTATTTTAGGCTTGAACTCAATCTGTAGCATACCTGCAATAAAAAAAATAATGCTTAATCAAAGCCTAAACATATGTTTAAAGAAACAATGAAAACAAAATTAAATTAAAGCCAAAATATAGATAAAGAGATAAACTCAAAAATTTTGAAAAAAAATATAGATCAAATGAAAACTCCAGTGATGATTTTGTGATAATTCCGATCAGCGATTGCATTGTGTAAGATTTGTTAACGGTGGCTGGAAAAGTTTTTTGTGGTGTCTGTTTGGTCCAGGATCATATATGATTTTGATATTGGTTACGTATGTCGATGAACATATATGATTTTGTGAGGATTTTTGATTTAATTGTACGGATTAATCATTTGTTATAATGGTTTATGAAAGTTTGATTTATGTTCCATGGATCTGATATTGTTTTTTACTTTTCCCATTAGGGTTTACTTTGGGGATCTAGAGAGAGAATGGTGTGTGTGTTTAGATGGGTTGTATCATATGAAGATGCTTTTAGTGATGCCGCCCAAAATTGCCTCACATTAAATGTTTTTTAGTGAAATGCAACACCAACCGTTGATTAAAGGTATTATCCAGGTGTCGAAGAGGTATTTTGGGTTAGAGATCACTTTTCAAAAGCTTGATTTATATAGTTAGTAGATTATGAAATCAATGACTAAGTTAAGGTTTTTAAATATGTCATAATACTTTGTAAACATATGTTTATAACATATGAGAAGTCTCATGCAACACGTTTTTCAAGAATTCATTTTCTTCGGCAATGGTAGTGAATTCATCAAGGACATATCAATAGCTCGATTTTTCTTAACTAATGAAATTCAATAAAAAAAAATTTGTTCGGCAATGGCATATCATTCTTGAACTGACAATGCAAACTAAAAAGTTGTGATAAGATTTGTTTATTGATCCTTTATAAAAGAGCACCTAAAAAGAAACACAATGAAAAGACATAGTACTGAATAGTAGTCTAAGTGATGGAAATAAAAGAATGAGACTACTAAGATAGTAGCTTAACAAACAGTGCCATTAAAATATAAAATAATTATGTTCTTCCTAAACCCATTAGTCGTCTTCATTGTCTTCATCTTCTTCTCTTTCATGTTCATCCAATAGTCGACACAACCTGTTTCTTCCAATGATTTTGATTTGGTTTTTTTGTTTCACTTAGTTGGCGCCATTAGGATATCATCATCATTAATCTCCTACATGAGAAGTTAGCACATGGGTTAATGAAAATTTGTGACACTATCGTCAAAAAAAGTAGAAGAGTATAGAAATAATATGTTAATGCACTTACATATTGAACTAACAAATCTCTGACAATATTGTTTATTTTCAGAGACCATGTTGTTCAGTTGTTGTTTCCTCAGTGTTTGGGACATTAGTAGTTTCAACTTCATCGGGAAGATCATCAACGACAATGACATAGCTCCATTTCCAGTTTCTGAGGTTATCTTCACGTTTTCTCTTTTTTTATTGCCTCATTATTGATCGCGAATACACGAATTATTTCAGCGATATCCTGATATAGAATAAAATAAATTAACAAAACAATTACGACATAAAAAAGTATAAAATGCATGATTTATAAAACCTATCACCTTGTAGTTGTGGTTGTTTGCCATCAGAGCATGGATGATTTCAGCAAGTTCCTGATTAAAAGTAAAAGATTAGAATGCATAAAGTGATACTTAAACATGTTTGTATATGTATAGATAACTTGAGAAATGGAAATGGATATAAACTGGAAGATCATCAACGACAATAACGTGATTGTTTGCCATGTTCTTTAATGTATATAAACTTTCCCCGACAAAACCCCCCATTTCCCGAGAGTTAGATAGCCGATAGTAGTTTGTGTTTTGTAGGTTAAAAGTGAAAGTAAATACTCATGTATATATAGTACATTGGGGGGTAATAGGAGGCAATGAATTAGGCGTCAAATATAGTGCATATTTTCAAATGGTATATTATCTTTCACATAATTAGGAGGCACTCAATTAGGCAATGAAAGGGTATATATGCATTTCCTTAATTGTAGAATAGTTTGTTTTTTAGCTTAGGCATATTAGATCATTCATTGAGATCATATTATTGTTTTATGCGGTTGTAATTGTATAGTAATATAAGTAAAGGAATGAAAAAGTAGTTAAGGTGATCATTTTTTCTTTGTGTTGTGGCAATAATATATATTTTAATATATCGTTTATTTACACTTAACCCTGAAATAATAATAATAATAATAAAAAAACGCACAATGGCCAAAGGCATGCCTATTTTCTTTTTTTTTCTTCACAAAAAATTTCCACTGAATTTATCAATATGTTAACAAAACTAATTCAATTTTGACAATAAGAATACTTGATTGTGCAATTGAGCCCTTCTAGTCAATAAAATGATTAATTGTCACAAAATATTTTTATCTTAATTTATAAAAGATGTTTCATTTGATCAATTTTAAAATCCGTATGTTTTTTTCTCTAACATACCAGTGAACTAATTTTCAAGGATAATATAAAGGTAGCCCTTCAATTTACAAATACATATGATTTAATTTTCTTTAAAAATGTAATCTTAAGCTAAGTCGTTCATCGCTTTAGATTTAGTTTACATTACATATCGTAATTTTTCGAGATTGATGTATCATAATAAAAGTATTTTGCTTTTATTAAATAAATTTAACTAAATATCATCATAAAAAATTTAAAAATATTTAAGAGAAACATATAATTTCCATTTATCACTTAAATATTTACAAAATCCCATTTACCATAAACAAATTATATTTCCTAATATCATAATTATAATTACAATTAAAAAGATAAATGTCGATATACCATAAGATCTCTATATAAACAAAACTCGTGAAAAAGTTATAACACCACTCCGATCGAAATCCTTCACTCCAAACACACACACACACATAAATCCTTTCGTTGTCGCTACCACCATCATCAACCATGGTGACTGCTTTCATTCGTTTTAACCTAATTGAGTCTTTCTTATATTAATTACTTTACATTAGGTTTTTTTGTAATCTTATTGTATCTTATTATAAAATATAAAACCAGGGCTTTCTGAACTTAATAAAAATCGATCAACTCTTAATAATCAGTAACAATGTTTTAAATAGAGCGTTGTAATGCAAATTATAGCTTAAAGTAATTAGGATTCTTTTCTGGTGGTATGTGTTTTTGCTCCTAAGGCGGAATTTGTATCGAGATGTTTAGGTTTCCGAAAGAAGCGTAACGTTATTAATTTTCTTTGCTATTAATGAAGGATATTAGGTCATTTATTGAGGGCAACCAATATATCATACTATTGTTTTATGCGGTTGTTATTTATGGTAACATGAGCCCAGGAATGAAAAAGTAGGCTATGTTTGACACATAGTTTTTTGAGCTTTTTGGGGCGATGAGCGGTGAGCAATGAACTTTTTGTTTTTTATTGTTCGTTTGGTAAAAAAGCGGTAAACTTTGCTATTTTTTAGGAAGACTCATTTTTTCAATGCTTTTTTAAGAAGATGTGAACGTGAGCGGTGAGCTGTGGCTACTGCTCACAGCTCTCTGATACTTTTAACAAACACACCCGTAGCCTAGGTCATCATTTTTTCTCTGTGTTGCGACAACGATATATATTTTAATATATCGTTTATTTACACTTAACCCCGAAATTAAAAAAAAAAAGCGCACAAAGGCCAAAGCCATGCGTATTTTCTTTTTTTTTTCTTCACCAAAATTTTCCACTGAATTTATCAATAGTTTAACAAGACTAATTCAATTTTAACAATAGGAATGCTCGATTTGGCAATTGAGCCCTCATATTGGTGAATAAAAGAATGAATTTTCACAAAACATTTTTATCTTAATAAATAAAAGTGTTTCATTTGATCAATTTTAAATTCCATCCGTTTTTTTTCTTAAAATACCAGTCAACTAACTTTCAAAGATAATATAAAGCTAGTCCTTCAATTTACAAAAACATATGATTTAATTTCTTTAAGAATATAGTCTACAGCTGGCCCGTTCATCACCTTGGATTTACTTTAAATTACATGTAGTAATTTTTTGAAATTGACGTATCTATACTACATATAATGTAAGGACGAATCTCTCTCTTTTTATTCTTAAAATTAAGACTTACAAACTATAATGCTTATTGTTCAATACATAAAGCACTAATAATGATATTTCTCATCAATCTTAATTTTAAGACTTACAAGTCTTAAAGCTTAATGTACAAAATGGAAAATACTATTAATGTGGTCAAAATATTTAATATTGTCAATTAATTAACAGGTCAACCAATATAATTAATGCAATTATTAAAACATTACTTCTACATTAAATGTTAATAATTCAAATAATAAAGCACATTATATAAATATTCAAACTGAAATGGGTAACGGGCCAAATGAGCTCGAGCCTGTTTGCCAAACAGGCTCATGTAAAAGATCCAAAAAGACGAAATAAATTCTTTAGTTAAGAGTTGAAATACATCACATGAAATCTTCATATTCGTAAATTTATTGTCAAAAAGAACATAATAAACTAAAATATATGATTCATTAGAAAATATTATTTCAGGGTACCCGCCGCCGCAACACGCGGATACCTGCTAGTATCATAATAAAAGTATTTTGCTTTTGTTAAGTAAATTTAACAAAATATCATTATCAAAAATTGAAAATATTTAAGTTAATTTACGAAAAAATAGAAACATATAAGGGTATCAACTATAATAAACCTTTGTAAAGGTTTATAATAGTGCCAAATCATCCTAGAACATTAATTCATAAACATTTTTGTGTTATAAACCTTTCTCCACTATGAATAAATTTGATAAAGCTTTATACAAATCTCATTAACTCAAATACCTTAAATTTAGAAGAGGTTCAAGATGTTGGACCTTTTCATTCCACATAAGCATAATCTTTTATATAATAAAGGAATTACATCATTTTAGAGTGATTTTGCAAAATCAATCTTAGCGGAAAAAAATTGGACTAATAGGAAAACTCGATTTTGACAGGCGAAATCAAACAATATGATTGGCTAATAAAAAGTCAAAATTGAATTAATTTTTGTCAAATTAGGGGTTGAATTTTAAATATATTATATGGAGTTAAGTGTAAAATTATAAATCTCCATTTTTTTTTAGATAATAAATAAATAACCCCTTATACTTTATACCCCTAAACTTAATGAACTTTGTTTACAATTACATGAGTATTAATATTAGCTTGAGACTTCCATCCATTAAACTTACAAAATTCTATAAATATACGAATTAGTTTTAATATACGTTAAATATTTTTAAAATAAATATTAGTTTTAAACTTTCATCTATTAAAATATATTTTTTAAACTATGTACGTTAAATAAGGAATCATGTTATCTTATTTAAAAGTTTAATCTATGCGTACACGGATTTTAATATTCAATACGGCTAAATTATTATTAACGGTAATATAAATATCAAATTTTAAGCACGAATTACTGTGATATGAAAATAAAAATACGCGATTGTACTTATAACAACGACTAATGTAATTATTATTTAAAGTTTATATACGAATATCCTGAAAACATTTTTGAAAAACTTGACGGATTATATTTTAACTTCACCAGCTCATTATGTGCTACTAAACTCGCACATTTCATAAAACATGATGCCAATTGTTAAAAGTTAAACAACAACATAAACCTCAACATATATGTCAGCTAAATAAAAGTTTATAAACGGATATATTTTAACTTATAACAACGACATTGCTCGTGCTACTACATTCGAACATTTTGTACAACATGATATCAAATATACGCGATTGTACTTATAACGACTCATGTAATTATTATATAAAGTTTATATATTCGGATATCCGGAAAAACATTAAAAAAAAAACCTTTACTGAGTATATTTTAACTTCATCGACGCTCATTAGGTGCTGCTAAACTCGCACATTTTGTACAACATGATATCAATAGTTAAAGTTAAACAACAACAACAACCTCAACCTCAACATCTATATTAGCAAAACAAAGTTAAATCTTTATCCAATAAAATTTTGTACAAAATATTAATAGATATTAATAAATAATGACAAATTCATGTATATTTGTTAGTTGTACTTATATCACAATTTTTACTAATAAATTCTTATATGTTCATATAGTAAACCAAAATTTTAAAATAAATTTGATTTATGGGAAACCCGTGCGTGCACTGGACTTATATAACTAGTGGTTAATAAAATGATAAAACTCTTCATTATTTTATAAACCTTTTCATAAACATTTTTATTTATCATTTAAATTGTATTTAATTGCATTTACTATAAAGAAAGCATAATTCGTAATATCATAATTATAAGCATATTTTCGTAATATAATAACTAGTTATAATGCCCGCGCACGCGCTGGTTTTTTTAAAAAATTTTGAATCATATATTTTATTTATTAAAAAACAAATAATTTAATCTTTGTTTTATTTGATTTATGATATTTAATTATAGTTTTTTTATTATTAAAGATAATTATTTAAAAATTTTAATCCTATTATTAATTGAATCTTATCTATATTTTTTGTATTTATCTTCTACTTGTGTTATGGATAAATATAAAATATTACTTAATAAGAAAATAATTTTTTTTAAATAAAATTATTACTAAATAAGGTATGAATGCATTTTTGAAATGGAAAATTCCCAATAGGGGTTTTGTTATATTATATAAAAGATTATAATTATAATAAAAAAGATAAATGTCTATATACAATTAACATCTGTATATAAACAAAACTCGTGAAAAAGCAAAAACATCACTCCCGATCGAAATCCCTCACTCCACACACACATAAACCCTTCCGCTGCCGCTATCACCACCGTGACTGCTTTCATTCGTTTTAACCTAAGTGAGTCTTCTATTGTATACTAATTATTACTTTACATTAGGTTTTTGTGTAATTCTTATTTATTAATTATAAAACTAGGGCTTTTTGAACTTGATAAAAATCGATCAACTCTTAAGAATAAGTAACAATGTTATAAATAGAGTGTTGTAATGCAAATTATAGCTTAAAGTAATTAGGATTCTTTTCTGGTGGTATTTGTTTTCGCTCCTAATTACAGTTAATTTGTAGTGATAATGTTTTTTCTGCGTTTTTTGTATCTGACATATTTAGGTTTCGGAAAGAAGTATTTAATTTTTTTTGTTATAGCATAATTTGTAGTGATAATTACAATGGTGGAATGTTTTTTCTGTGTTTTTTGTATCGAGATAATTAAATCAAGGAAATTATATTTTAGCAGAGTTTGATATTGATAAGAGGCCATTTTATGCTGATATTTAGGTTTTGGAGAGAAGCATAACGTTATTAAGTTTTGTGGTGATAATAATTATTGTTTTGCGTTTTTCTATTGATATAATTAAATCAAGGAAAGTATGTTTTAGCTGAGTTTGATATAGATAAGAGGCTATTTAATGCTAATATTTAGGTTTCCGAAAGAAGCTTAACGTTATTATTTTTTTTGTTATTGATGAAAGCTAATTTGTAGTGGTAATTACAATGGCGGAATGTTTTTTTTGCGTCTTTTGTATCGAGATATTTAGGTTTATGAAAGAAGCATAATGTTATTAATTTTTTTTGCTATAACATATTTATGATGATGGATGACAGCTAATTTGTAGTGATAATAATTATGGTGGAATGTTTTTTCTGAGTTTTTTTGTATCGAGATAATTAAATCAAGGAAAGTATATTTTAGCAGAGTTTGATATTGATAAGTGGTTATTAATGCTAATATTTAGGTTTCGGTAAAAAAAGCATAATATTATGATACTGATAAAAGTAATATTTAGGTTTCGAAAAAAAAAGTGTAATATTATGATGCTGATAAGAGGCTATTAATGCTAATATTTAGGTTTCGGAAAAAAAGCGTAATATTATGATACTGATAAGAGGCTATTAATGCTACTCTGATATTTAGGTTTCGGGAAAAAAAGCGTAATATTATGTTATCTTGTTGCTGTAACGTATTCATGATGATGGATGATAGCTAATTTGTAGTAATAATTACAATGGCAGTAATTCACCGTAGGTTTTTATGACCATTTTTGGAACTTATTTGAGTAACTGAATCTAAGAAATAGAACCAGAATAATGTTTTCAAGGGCCGGACGAGAGTAGTGTGGTGGTTTTTTTTGGAGTGGAAGTGATTTTTATGCTACGGCATACCATATAGATAGGTCGTTTGTAAAATATTTGATTATTGAGACCTCAAGTGAATTAGTGCGTAAAACCGTAGGCAATGAGACCTTGATGCACTTTGGTTACCTTTTTGCATGTTTACTAGATTAAGATACTCTTTTGAGGTCTTGTTTGATGTCGTGAATAAATTTACGTATCTGATATTTTTAATGAAAATCTGTTAATCGTGTGTTTTGGTATACTTCCTCAGGTATTTTGTGTTTTGATTTAAGATCGTGATCGTGATTGTAAAGGACTTGTGTAAAGATGGCGAATTCGTCTATACATGGTATTCTGGAGAAGGTAAGAATCTATGATATTTTTTATTGGTTTGTGTCGATATCCAGCAAAAAGACTTATCATGTGAAGCAAATTTTATATTTGTTATCGTTGAAAGATCATACATTAATATTTTGCACATGTTGACGGATCCTGTTTGAATGTGTAGATGACGGGGAAGGACAAAGATTACAGATATATGGCAACTTCAGACCTGTTAAATGAATTGAACAAAGAGGGGTTTAAGCTTGATGGCGACCTTGAGTTGAGATTGTCCAGTACTGTTCTACAGCAACTTGATGATGCAGCTGGTGACGTGTCTGGATTGGCTGTTAAATGGTTTGTGATGCTTGCTTGCTACCTGCAATTAGTCATTCTAAAATTTTGTTATAACAAAATGCTCTTTTTGCTTTTTGTTTGTATTTGACCTGTGCTTGTTGTTGTATGGTCGTTATGGGTGCAAAGTCTTAGTTGAATAGATATGCATTTATAGTTGATGGTGTTTGATTGTTTAATCTTGTGTTCTTGTGTTAGTGGACTAATGGGCCTATTTTTAAGGGTTTAATTTTGCTGGGTTCTTTGATTACATGCTGTTCTCGCTAGTAGCTACTTTGAATAGCTTAAGTTTGATGTATATCGGTGTACTTTCAGTTACAGAAAATTGCTGCTTATAGGAAGTACTTGTCTATAAAAACGATGTTTAATGCTTCTAATATATGCCATATAGTGTGATGAAAAGTTCAATTAAATCTTTCCCAAATAGTTTTTCTAAAGAGCCATTGTCTTTCCACTTTTAACATTTTTCTAATGAAGCCGCACGCCCACTCCATATGATTTGTAATTATGGTGAAACTCTTTGGTGTGCTATCAGGTTGTGCATGCTGATTAATCAAGCGTTTGTAAATTTCTTTTATTTGCTACTGATTATGTTCAATTGTTACTTGTGAAGTCTTATTTAGTCTTGTTGACATTTAAATTTGTTTTCTAGTCTTGCTCCACTGGTGAAGAAAATCAATGAGACACAGGTGCTGGATATGACTAATAAGCTATGTGATAAATTGCTGAACGGGAAAGATCAGCATCGTGACATTGCAAGCATAGCTTTGAAGACAATTTTTTCTGAAGTTCCTACGGCGTCTGTTGCCAAGTCAGTTCTTGTTTCAGTTCCACCAAAGTTGATGGGAGGCATAACAAACCCTGTGAGTTACTCAAAAATTACATTTGAATCCTGCTCGCAGTATTTGGTTAATGTAGTTAGTAAGACCTGTATGCATCTTGTTAACCTTCTAAATTTTATTGTAAGGTATTATCTTTTGTACATTTGGAATAGATCATAGGTGCATGACTACTTGGGCACTCAAACGAGTTAACCTTGAAGCTCAAAAAAAGCCGGAAAACTTTAAATGAAGCTTACATCACCTAACCTAAAAGGATTTGTGTTGTGGCTTGTCTACCTTCTTTTTGCGAAACATTCTTTATCATTTATGACATGAAGCTTTCTTATTCTTGAAAATGAATTATGTATTAGAGAAGCTGTCAAGCACTGAGTTGGCAATTTGAGAAACTATCATATGTAATGCTAATGCCTGATTACATCTATTTGTTGCTCTCAGAAGCCTGTAAAAATTATTATTATCACGATCCCGTGGTTTGGATCTTATTTCAGATTTATAATGACCACAGTTTGGATCTTATCTGTAATTTGTAAATGGTCATTACTCCGGACCAAGTCTTATCTGAGATTTATAGCTGGTCATTACTTAGTCCTGGCATTGATAAGTCCCTTCATGACCATCTTGTTCTAGAAGTGTCACCTTGACAAATAATCACTCACTCAGTAAGTTAGAAAAGCAGGTTTTCATTGATGCTATACTACTGTCAACGGTTATAACGAGATATTCTTCTAGTTCTGTTCCTCTTTCTTTTTTGATGGAATGATGTTCAAGAATATAACACTGCATGGATTCCACGCTCATCTTATGTGATTCTGTTTCTGGTTTGCAGGCAATGAAGACGGACATAAAGTGTGAATGTCTTGATATCTTATGTGACATCCTGCATAAATTTGGAAATCTGATGACGTCAGAGCATGAAGCTCTGCTGGGTGCGCTGTTGCCTCAGTTAAGTTCAAATCAAGCCAGTGTTAGAAAGAAGACTGTGTCATGTATTGGTAAGTAAAAAGCTTGTACCTAGAAATATAGATTGATCATTACTTTCTGCATATACTTAATATGTTCGCACACATTACAGCTTCCCTGGCTTCAAGCCTGTCAGATGACCTGCTAGCAAAGGGTACCATTGAAGTTGTTCGGATTTTGAAGAGCAAGGGAACAAAACCTGAAATGACCCGTACAAACATTCAGATGATTGGGGCTTTAAGGTTTGTTAGCCTTCTCTATGGATAATTATTAGTTGATAGCTTCTTGCTGCCTTTAAACTGTTCTAGTGTCACTTTGGGCTGTTTCATTTGTTGATATTATTTGTGTCACATATTACACATCATACCACTGACCAGGTTGTTATGTTTTATATGCTAGCCGTGCTGTGGGTTATCGGTTTGGTCCACATCTTGGTGATACAGTTCCAGTTCTAATTCAATATTGCATGAATGCATCAGAGAATGACGAGGAGCTTCGTGAGTATAGCTTGCAGGTATTACATATGTCGATGCTCTTTCTTTTTTCTTCTTGTTCATTGATGTGTTCTTTTTTAAGGTTATATTTGACAAGTTTAAAGGTTATTATTTTCTTTATGTGCCTAATGCCTATGTAAAATTTGTGCTGCAGGCTCTGGAAAGTTTTCTGCTTAGATGCCCCAGGGACATTTTCTCTTACTGTAATGAAATTTTACATCTTACGTTGGAATATCTTAGTTATGATCCCAATTTTACTGATAACATGGAAGAGGACACTGATGAGGAAGTCCATGATGACGAGGAGGATGAGTATGCTTTCTAGTTCTCTTTCTTCCAATATGGTATCATTTAGGCTTTTATTAGCAACATATAGTCTAATGTGTTTTGCTTGCTTGGTTGATATGCAGTGATAGTGCCAACGAATATTCAGATGATGAAGATGTCAGCTGGAAGGTTCGAAGAGCTGCTGCAAAGTGCTTGGCAGCACTAATTGTTTCTCGTCCCGAGATGCTCTCAAATCTGTATGATGAGGTAATGCCGATTCTATGTTTTGGAAATGAGTATTAATAATTGGAAAAAGTTTAATAAGAATCTATACAAAGGATATGAACTGTGTACTATGTATGGATATTATTACATCTACAAATTCTGGTAGTAAAATGTTACCTTGCATGTACCAATTTTGGTAATTAAGAAATAGTGGTTTTGGTGGTATAGAATCTATTCGTAAATTGTTGAAGATCTTACTTGATCTTAGTTTTTTGCTTTGTGGTTAGATGAAATAGATTATGGACTGCGTAGATACAAAAGTCTGATCTTCTTTTATTTACGTTTCGGATAAATCACTAAATCCTTTTGGATGCAAAATCCTTGGAAACATCAACACCAATATTTTAAACCCTCAATTATACTATTTTTATACCAAATGTTTGTTGTGCATTTGTGCAGGCTTGTCCGAAGTTGATTGACAGGTTCAAAGAAAGGGAAGAAAATGTCAAGGTAAAAAGTTAACTCACTTTTCTTATGTTTCATTAAGTGAAGTGATTGATTACTGATTGTAACACGTTAATGTTGCAGATGGATGTTTTTAACACTTTCATCGAGTTGCTACGTCAAACAGGAAATGTCACAAAGGGGCAGGTTGACATTGACAAATTAAGGTAAGTATTTATAGGGCCAAGTGCCAACATTCTGCCTCTCATCGTGAATTCAAATCCGAACTTCATGTAGAACCTTTCTTTGCATAATGGATAAACAATCAAGGCTTTACCTGTGAAATTTCTTTGCACAATAATTGAATTTAAGATGTATGCAATAGAGATCTAGCAGGAACAAAAGTTGCCCTATCCTTATTCTTTTATTTTATTTTATTTTTATCTTCATTGTAATCCCGAACTTCGGTACAGCACGTTTTTTAGGAATCAATAGAAGCATATAATATTTAGTTCTTGGACGATGTAGCAACTCTAGCTCGATTCTTGTTTTTTAGCTTTGGAATATCTATGTTAAGCACTTAAGCCTGCCAATTGTTACCATTTTTTTCTTAGCTAGTGGAGTAGTTGTATATTATGTTAATGTATCATGTGCATGTGTCGAGTCATCTAGCTTCTAAACCCAGTTTTTTTTTTTTTCAATATTTTGTAGTCCCAGATGGGCATTGAAGCAAGAAGTACCCAAGGTTGTTAAATCTATTAATAGGCAGCTACGTGAAAAGTCTATCAAAACAAAGGTACTTTATTGAGAGTGCTAGTATTTTTATACCAGCCAGTACACTTCCTTTGCTTCTAATTGTTTGTTCTCTTAGCGATTGATTGTTTTCTCTTCGTGTTGTCATGATGATTATCTCAGATTGGTGCCTTTTCTGTTCTCAAAGAACTTGTGATTGTATTGCCTGACTGCCTTGCCGACCACATTGGATCGCTCATTCCTGGAATAGAGAAAGCACTTTGTGTAAGGGAAATTTTGCAATCATGTTTCCTTGAGATTCCGTTATTTTTTTTATCATATTTTTTTTGGTTTAACGTATACTTTCTGTCCAGGAAAAATCCTCTACCTCAAACCTGAAAATCGAGGCTCTTACATTTACGAGATTAGTTTTAGCTTCTCATTCTCCGGCTGTTTTCCACCCATACATCAAGGTAATGCTGTAGATTTTCTATTTTTATTTTATTTTCTGGATCAGTTTTGATTGAAGCTCAAGTTATGAGCTTGATTTGAATGGTTTATCATCGGACTAATTGTTCTGACTTCACTTGCTTTAACTGTTGAAATGATGTAGAGTGGTGTTATCACGAAATATAGGTGTTATTGTACTCTCTTTTCTTATGAATTGGTTCCTAAAGACTGACTAGTCTCCTCTCGCCGCTTGTTAAAAGTTTTGCCCCACATAGGACATTATGGATTAGTGGAAGTGACATCATATGTGTGCATTTTGAAAGAGATTTCATTGACCTTCAGAGCTTTTTATTCTAAAATATAGGTTATTATACACTCTTTTCTGATGAATTGGTTTTCATTGAATGACTAGCCTCTCGTCGCTTGTTAATGGTTTTGCCCCAAATAGGACATTGTGGATTAGTGGAAGTGACATCGAATTGCATTTTGAAAGAGATTTCATTGACTTTCAGAGCTTTTTATTTTCAACTCTTACATCTTCCAATTAAAATGTTGATTGATCTCATGGCACAATATGAAGATCTAAAGGCCAATTACACAAATCATACATTTCTGGCCATTAGGGAATCCTTTTAAAATTTGAAGTGTGATTTATTTTATTTTATTTTTTATTTTTTTTAAATATTTTGGTGAACCTCAGAAAAAAGTATTTATTTTTGGTGCATTTATCAACTTACATATAGGAATGTTTACACATGGCTACCATAAATTTTTAGAAGTGGTAAATTGGTAATGTTATTAGTTAATATTACTACTAGTCTATCAAAATACATGAATTGTGATATTGTTTCATGACTCTAGAAATATCTAAGAACCAATTTACTGGCAATTTGTGGATTTGAAAAGGATGTCCTCTCTTTAAAATTAGGTAGCTTATAGTATTTGAGATATCGTTGAGGTTATATTGTTCTTATAAAGCTATAGATAGCTTCTCTAATTGAATAAACCTTGCCCTGGACCTTGTTGAAGGGCCATAGCTGTTAACATCATTACTCTTATTTGATAAGATCTGTATGCAAGTCTTCGTCGGGAGTATCTCAAGTGTGATTGATTTAGATTTTATTATGTCTTTAGGCTATTTCTGCTCCTGTTTTATCTGCTGTTGGTGAACGCTATTACAAAGTTACTGCTGAGGCACTAAGAGTATGCGGGGAACTTGTTCGAGTTGTGCGGCCAAACATTAAGGTTTTATCCATTTCTATCCTTTTTGTTCTGACACATCTTTTATTTCTTTAAATTATTTCCCTGAAATTATTCTGGTTCTGTTCAGGTTTCTGATTTTGATTTCAAACCTTATATCCGTCCATTATATAATGCCATCATGTCACGTTTGACTAATCAAGATCAAGACCAGGTTAGTATTTCACTATGAACTTTCTACGTGGAAAGTTTGCTTTGTCTAACTGTACTGCTTCTCCAGGAAGTTAAGGAATGTGCTATTTCTTGTATGGGGCTTGTGGTTTCTACTTTTGGTGATCACCTCACGGTAGACTTACCTGCTTGCCTTCCTGTTATTGTGGACCGAATGGGGAATGAGATTACCCGCCTTACTGCAGTGAAGGTTTGTTAAATTGAATTCCTTAATGCTACCTTGTTAGATCGTTCAAGTTTTTATCCAAGTTGAGGCATTTAGTAGTTTCAGCATTGCATTTTTTATTCGCTGTTGGTCATGTTATTTGCTGCTCTATTATCTTGCAATAAGCTAATAGGTCTGTAACTACTGTCAGAAGAAAGTAGATATTTAGAACTGTTTTTATCATTTCTACTGGATATGATGGTTAAGCTGAAGTATAAAGGTTTGCTCTATCGTATATCTGTTATTGACATTGGCATCTTTTATAAGATATGGTTCTGCTCATACCTTCTTTGCCACTAATCAACATGCTTTCCGATATTCATATGCTGGCTTTGTTTTGGTATGTTGAAATACCGAGTTTGATGCATTTTGATGCTTATTCTTAAATTGATTTTCAGGCTTTTGCGGTCATAGCCGCTTCTCCGCTTCACTTAGACCTTTCATGTGTGCTGGAGCATGTTATTGTGGAGTTAACTGCCTTCCTACGCAAGGTATAAGCAATATCATTGTTTTCACTATTATAGTTCTAAGGATGTTATCTGGAAAATTGTAGCAAAATTTGAATCTGGATTCATGACTGATCTTTTTTTGGAAAATAGGCTAACCGAGCATTAAGGCAGGCAACACTGGGCACCTTAAACACACTAATTGTTAACTATGGTGATAAAATTGGTTCTGCTGCTTATGAAGTTATCATAGTGGAACTTTCAACTTTGATCAGGTTTGGTTACTTGACTTTTAGGCTTGTTTCCTTGTTTCTTAAGAGACAAAAGAGTAAAAGACTAATATATTGCTTTTCGACTTACCAGTGATTCAGACTTGCATATGACGGCTCTCGCCCTCGAACTCTGCTGCACCTTGATGTCAGACAGGAGGTCTGGTCCAACTGTGGGGATGACTGTCAGAAATAAAGTTCTTCCCCAGGCGTTGGCTTTAGTCAAAAGTTCATTGCTTCAAGGACAGGCCCTCCTGGTACTGCTCAATCTTTGTATAGGACTTACTTTCCATGAGAGAAGATGTTTGTTTATTCCTGATCTATTGATTGTAAATTGCAGGCTTTGCAAAACTTTTTTGCTACTCTGGTTTACTCTGCAAACACGAGTTTTGATGCTCTGCTGGAATCTCTTCTTTCAACTGCTAAACCGTCTCCTCAATCTGGTGGTATTGCAAAACAAGCTTTGTTTTCCATAGCACAGTGTGTTGCTGTACTCTGCCTTGCTGCAGGAGACCACAAATGTTCATCGACAGTAAAGATGCTAACTGAGATCTTGAAAGTTGATACCAGTACTAATTCGGTAGGTTTCTCATCTTCATTTTTATGGGGCAATCTGATTTTCGGGAGATGGCTAAGTGACATAGTGCCTTAGGTTTAGATGATCTTGCTGTGTATGTCTTTAGATGGGTAAATGCCATTTTTGCACTATATGTGGTCTCTGAGGAGCTATATCAGTACCTGACCAACACTAAGGTAGCTTTAAGTATGCTCCTTTTGCGTAAGCCGTTTGCTACATCCATACACTACATTGGCTTTACATGATAACTTTGCAGATTGGCTATCATCACTAACAGTTTCTACTAAAATGGTACAACAATGACCAACCACTTGCCATACCTTATGGAAAAGCTAATTGGCATGACACAAGTGCTTTGGTTTAGACTTTAGCCCTTATATGCTCTGTGGCTGTTAAGCAAATAGATGCTATACTTTTAGGTTAGTACTCCTAGTAGCTGTGTCTTGCTATATCATTAAGTAAGGTTATGTAGATAAGTTGCTCACTACTCTTATTAGCCATGTCTACTTTGATGGAGGGTGTTTATGGTTATGGCAGATAATACCTTATATATTTATATGCTTATGTTTTCACATCCATTTGCAAGTTGAGTATACCAGGTAGGCTTTTTAATAGGTAATAACTGGTAACTGTGAGCGTACTTTTATGACTTCCTGTCGTCTTTTATCATCCTATTTAAATTAGCTCAAATGGCAGTTATTTTATGTAAGCTTCAATTGGAATGCCATGTCTCAATACTGGTCATCCTTTTTTCAGGCCAAGCAACATCTGGCTTTGCTATGTTTGGGTGAAATTGGGAGAAGAAAAGATTTGAGCTCACATGCGCACATAGAAACCATAGTTATTGAATCTTTTCAGTCTCCCTTTGAAGAGATAAAATCTGCAGCCTCTTATGCACTTGGCAATATTGCTGTTGGGAATCTGCCCAAGTACTTGCCATTTATCTTGAACCAGATCGATAATCAGCAGAAAAAACAATACCTATTGCTGCATTCTTTGAAAGAGGTATCTTCTTTTGCCTATATCTACTTAGATACCTATAAATGGCTTTAATAAAACGAAATTGCTTACATAAAGTTAAACTATCACGTTAACCAAGTTTATTCCTACATTACAGGCGATAGTTCGACAGTCTGTAGATAAAGCAGAATTTCAAGATTCTAGCGTTGAAAAGATACTAAACTTGCTTTTTAACCACTGTGAAAGTGAGGAGGAAGGTGTTCGCAATGTGGTGGCGGAATGTCTGGGAAAAATTGCTCTTATCAAGCCTTCAAAACTTGTTCCTGCACTCAAGGTAAAATTCATAATGTTTTTAGGGTCAAATTAGAGGCAATTTTACGTGTTGAAGCTCATCCTCAAAATTATATTTTTATTTAGGAGCGAACAACTAGTCCTGCTGCATTTACTAGAGCAACGGTGGTTGTTGCTGTGAAGTATTCTATAGTTGAACGACCAGAGAAGATCGATTCGGTCTTGTACCCAGAGATTTCCTCATTCCTTATGCTAATCAAGGATCAGGATCGGGTGAGTTTATCAAAGAATATGCTTTGAGGTTTAGTTTTGGATTATATGTTAGTTATTTTTTAAACATACCTGTAACATTGAGGAGATGATTATTCTATCACTTTATAGAGTTGATCTCATGAATTTTAATTAATTTATGCAGCATGTTAGGCGGGCAGCTGTTTTGGCTTTGAGTATAGCTGGCCACAACAAGCCAAACCTGATCAAGGGTCTCCTTCCAGAACTTTTGCCACTTCTTTATGATCAGACAGTTATTAAGGTAAAGTTATACAAATCATTGACTTGTGATACCACTCTGCTGAGTTTCTATAGCAAATAAGCTTCAGATGTGTTTTAGTGAGGTACAAAATCAAAGCATATTAGATGCTTGATCTGGGATCTGTTACGCTCCGTTCTCGAGTTATTTTTTAAAAGGAAAGGAAAGGAAATGATAGGAAATTGAAATTTTATTGTGTTCTCGAGTTTTTTTTGGACAGAAAGGAAAGGAAACAGGAAGGAAATGATAGGAAAATTCTAGTGATTTTCCTATAAGAATTTTCCGCCCAAATATGGGCGGATTTGGACGGAAAGTATTTTACACTCGCACTATTTAGTATATAATGACCAATATAACTTTCAATATTTACTCATATTCGACTCTTATGATAAAATGAACATATCTAAAAGTGCATAAATGTAATTATGTCTCTTTTTCTTTCTTTTCTTCCCAACTCGAGAACACAACATTATTTCATTTCCTTTCCTTTCATTTCAACTCAAGAACACGAAATATAAAATCAACTTTCTTTCCTTTCCTTTTCATTTCTTTTCTCTTCTTTTCACATCATTTCTATTCTCACCTAGAAAAACTCGAGAACGCAGCGTTAGTGAAATGTAAGAAGGATTAGAGTACTGATATTCTAAAGCTGTTGGGAAAAAACATGTAGAAGTTTGATACCCTGTCCCAAAGAAAGTTACAACACTTAACCAAACGCATGTCTCAATGGACAGCTATTACCCATACATCTTAAAATGTATTATGTAGCTGAACAATAGGGACTGTCTTGTGGATTAATTAATTGTCTTCAGTCACCAAATTCTTGTAATAGTGAGATTGGACAAGTAATTAAATATAAAATTGATACCTCCTGGCTAAAATGTTGCTGTTTTCAAGGACCATCCCAAGAAGAAAGGATTCCATTTTTCATGGAATGAAGTAACTGTTGATGGGCGCTTTTTGTGGATTAGGGGTTTAATTGATTATTTTTAAGAAATAAAAGAATCCTTCAGTCATTATCTTATGATTTTGCTCATGAGCAAATAACGTAGATGAATGGGATTCTTTAGTAAGTTGGAAAATGTATATTTTGGCTGGTTATTAACTTAAATTTGATTGACCTTTTGCCACATGGGTATGTATGTCTTCAAGTTCAGACCCCAACAACCTTTTTGGGTTAAAACTAAGACTGATTGCTTAAAAATAGAAAAAGATCTTCACATCTGATTTACTAATTTTCCGGGAACATGAGCTTTTT